>CM051235.1:293219082-293819082 GCA_027917425.1 Gastrophryne carolinensis | reverse complement strand
AGAGCTGAGACCTTTTAAAAATTGTGTGGAGGCCCAAGAGCTGAGACCTTTTAAAAATTGTGTGGAGGCCCAAGAGTTGAGACCTCTTAAAAATTGATTGTATTAAGCCCAAGAGGTGAGCCATAATTTTTTTCATTAATACAGCAATTCTACGGCGGTTAAGGAGGAGGAGGAGGAGGAGGAAATGGCACTTCATACAGATGGCACTTCACTCTTGGCTGCTTTCCACTGTTGTACAAGCAAAGTCCGGGTCAATCCACTTGCTGTTCATTTTGATTAGCGTCAGCCTGTCGGCACTGTCGGTTGACAGGCGGCTGCGCTTATCGGTTATAATGCCCCCGGCTGCGCTGAACACCCTTTCTGATAGCAGGCTGGCGGCAGGGCAGGCAAGCACCTCCAAGGCGTACAGGGACAGTTCCAGCCACGTGTCCAACTTGGAGACCCAGTAAGTGTAGGTCGCCGAGGGATCGGGGAGGACAGGGGTGTGGTCTGCCAGGTAGTCCCGCAACATCCGCCGATACTTGTCCCTCCTGCTGATAGCGGGCCCCGCAGTGATGGAAGTTGCACGAGGGGGTGACATGAACGTGTCCCACACCTTGGAGAGTGTTCCCCTGGTGGCTGTGGGCCTGATCGATGTTGTCAGACTCTGGGAGACACTCTCCTCTCTGCCGCCAGCGATGCTGGGTGGGAAAATCTGCATCATGTTCTGCAAGAGTTGCACCACCTGTTCACGCTTGCACCACCTGTTCACGCTGCTCAGGCTTTAACAGAGGTGTACCCCGCCCCCCGCATAACTGTCCCATAAAGGCAGGGAAGCTGGATGAGCGTAATGCTGGCTGCCCCTCATCAGCACGCATTGTATCCCCACTGGCTTCAACGCGGTTTGTGCCCCCACCAGCATTTCCGCGCCCCCGTCCTCGTCCACGTCCCTTTGCGCTAGCCCTCCGCATTTCAGACGTTTTACTTTTTTGGCCACGCGTTATGCCAAATATAAAAATATTTTTAAGAAGAACACCTGGCTATACAGCCGTATACTGCCAGAAGGTGAAATGGTGCCTATACGCACCGGGTATATAACAAGGTTTTGTTGGTAAAGAGGACACAAAACAGTAGTGCCAAATATAAAAATATTTTTAAGAAAAACACCTGGCTATACAGCCGTATACTGCCAGAAGGTGAAATGGTGCCTATACGCACCGTGTATAAAACAGTGTTTTGTTGGCACAGAGGACACAAAACAGTAGTGCAAAATATAGTTTTGTATATAGGTGCTAATACACCACTGAAGTCTTTCTGTCCCTATTCCAGCATCAGCAGCTACCCCTCACTAAAGCAGCCGTTTTGAGCAGAGTGTATATAGTTTTGTATATAGGTGGTAATACACCACTGAAGTCTTTCTGTCCCTATTCCAGCAGCAGCAGCTACCCCTCACTAAAGCAGCCGTAGCTGCAGCACTAATAAGTGCTCAGCTCTTGGGCCTCCACACAATTTTTAAAAGGTCTCAGCTCTTGGGCCTCCACACAATTATTAAGAGGTCTCAGCTCTTGGGCCTCCACACAATTTTTAAAAGGTCTCAGCTCTTGGGACTCCACACAATGTTTGAGAGGTCTCAGCTCTTGGACCTCCACACAATTTTTAAAAGGTCTCAGCTCTTGGGCCTCCACACAATTTTTAAGAGGTCTCAGCTCTTGGGCCTCCACACAGTTTTTAAGAGGTCTCAGCTCGTGGGACTCCACACAATGTTTGAGAGGTCTCAGCTCTTGGGCCTCCACACAATTTTTAAAAGGTCTCAGCTCTTGGGCCTCCACACAATTTTTAAAAGGTCTCAGCTCTTGGGCCTCCACACAATTTTTAAGAGGTCTCAGCTCTTGGGCCTCCACACAATTTTTAAGAGGTCTCAGCTCTTGGGCCTCCACACAATTTTTAAGAGGTCTCAGCTCGTGGGACTCCACACAATGTTTGAGAGGTCTCAGCTCTTGGGCCTCCACACAATTTTTAAAAGGTCTCAGCTCTTGGGCCTCCACACAATTTTTAAAAGGTCTCAGCTCTTGGGCCTCCACACAATTTTTAAGAGGTCTCAGCTCTTGGGCCTCCACACAATTTTTAAGAGGTCTCAGATCTTGGGCCTCCACACAATTTTTAAGAGGTCTCAGCTCTAAGCTTCCCTTACTGCTCGGGTGACACACTGTAACAAACCTCCTCCTGTAAGCTTCCCTGACTGCTGGGGTGACACACTGTAACAAACCTCCTCCTGTAAGCTTCCCTTACTGCTGGGGTGACACACTGTAACAAACCTCCTCCTTTAAGCTTCCCTTACTGCTGGGGTGACACAATGACACAAGAGGACATGTCTGACCACATCTCACACACACACACACACACACACACACACAATGACAATTAGGGGTGGGGTCTATTTATTTTCCCCCTTGCCTATGCCATCTGTGGTTGTCATTAGGCAACGTGATTTTAAGGGGTGCAGAATTTTGTTCTCCTTTTTTGTACAGTTTGGCTTGGGGTCCATGGCAATGTAGAGGAAAGAAGGTTTCCTTGTCTTGTCTCACTTTACGTAGAAGTTATATTGTGTTTGGAGTGTATTGTTGAGTGGCTGTGATAGTGGCGTAATAGTGCGACTTGGGCGCGTTATATGCACCCAGACATGCTTCCCCTGCTGTCCCAGTTGCATTCCAGCAGTGTTGGCATCATTTTCTGATGTTTCAGGGTGGACTTGGTGACCTCCAAGTGGTCGAATTGAGATTTCCAAGTGTCGAGCATTTTTTTCCCATAGACTATAATGGGATTCGATATTCGGTCGAGTAGTCGAGTAACGCGGTCTATTCGAATCGAAATTCGAAATTTCGAATATTTCACTACTCGCTCATCTCTAAATATAACCTACCACAACCATGTAAACTAAAAGTTACGTCCTTCCAGATGGAAAACTTATGCCGAACACTATTTTTGTTGGGGGCATTGACCTTTGGATTGATCGGCATGAAATTAAGGATTTTTTTAAGAAGGTCAAAATTATTTCTCATACTTGGATTAGTGTTAAAAGTTTCTGCTCAGCTTAAAATACATTACGCCACACTGGCATCCCAAGGCACATGCTATTTAACCCTATCTGTTAAACAAAAGCATTTCTCATACTTGGATTATTGTTAATACTTTTTGTTCAGCTTAAAATACATTACGCCACACTGGCATCCCAAGGCACATGCTATTTAACCCTATCTGTTAAACAAAAGCATTTCTCATACTTGGATTATTGTTAATACTTTTTGTTCATCTTAAATTACATTATGCCACACGGGCATCCCAAGGCACATGCTATTTAACCCTATTTGTTAAGCACAAGCATTTCTCATTCTTGGATTATTGTTACTTTTTGTTCAGCTTAAAATATACCAGGCCACACGGGCATCCCAAGTGTCCTATTAAATAATAAATATAGTAATCGCCATAAAAAAGGCACCCAGGACATAATAAACCCCAAAAGAGGGCGGGTCAGATGGCCCGGAATCAAAATCAATTCTACAGGTGAGCCTCACAGAATTGTTTTTTTTCTTCCAATCCATTCCAGGCCGTCCCTTAATCATTACATCTGGGACATCCAAAAGCAGTGCCTAATATGGGCGGGATCCCCAACCCGGTGCAGCAGGTAGTTCAATTCACTACCGCCTGAAGTACTTTTCGACCAAATACAGCGTCAGCTGCGGCCCTAACACCTACCTTGTAAAATTGGTAAATGTATGAACCGAAGACCAGGTGGCAGCTTTACAAACCTGTTCCACTGAGGCCTGATGCTGAAAGGCCCAGGAAGCACCAATGGCCCTAGTGGAAAGAGCTGTGACCCAAACAAGGGGCTCTTAACCCTTGGCAGAATAGACTCTTACCACTGTCTGTCTAATCCATCGACTGATGGCAGACTTAGCTGGTGGGAGACCTTTCCGTGGACCCTCAGGTATGACATAAGAAGTCCAAACTATGGAAAGATTGTGTAGTAGTGAGATTATACCTTAGTGCTCTCACTACATCCAAGCAGTGAAGAACACCGCTTCCTTATTAGACACTGGAGCAGGACATAAGGAAGGCAAAAACCATCTCTTCATTAAAATGAAAAGATACCTTTAGGAAGAAAATCCTAAAACACTCAAATAACGAGGCTGACTGATAAGCTGCTAATTCAGAAACCCGCCTGCTTAGGTTATTGCCACTAAGAGATAACCATAAGCGCCCTTAGACTTAATGACGCATCTACCATGGTTCAAAAAAGGGGGACCCTGAAAAAAAAAGTTCAGGTCCCAAGCCGGCAGAAGTGGATTAAGAGGAGGCCCACATGAGCGGCTCCTTGTAAAACAAGTTCTGATAAAATCATTCTCAGCTATGGGTTTCTGAAAGAAGACAGATAGCAGATATTTGTCCTCAATTGAAGACCTTCATCAAGACTTCTGCAAAAAATCTATATATTCTGTAAACAGATCAGTACTACAAGCGAACCCCTGAAATCGCACCAAGCAATAAATGCTTGCCAGACTCTATAGTAGATCACTTGATAAAGATTTCATCCTGGCGTGAATCATAGTCTGGACGACTCTGGCAGAAAAAAAAACCTTTCTTCCAAGATAAAGTATTCAATAGCCAGGCCTTCCAAGCCAGAACTTGTGATTTGGGATGCCTTAGAGGCCCCTGTGTGAGAAGATCTGGATCGTCGCCTCCACAAGTTGCCCTGTGACATCCTTACTATGTCTGAGAACCAGCTTCTTCTTGTCACAGAGGAGCCACCAAAATGGTTGGGACTCCCTTGTGAGCTAAACCTTTTTTAGTACTCGACCTAGGAGTGAAATCGGAGGGAAATGCAGAAAGAAGCTTGAATGATGACCACTGAAGAGTCAGGACATCTGTTGCTATTGTTAGAGGATCCCTGGGCTGAGACAAACTTCGGACCTTCCGACTGAGCTGTGATGCAAGAGATCTACCTCTGGGATCCCCCAGCACATGCATAAGGATTAAAAACCCTCTGGCTAAGAGACCATTCCCTCTGATGCAGGCCCGTTCTGCTGAGATGATCGGCCTACAAGTTGTCCACTCCAGGTATGTATACCACCAAAAGACATGGAACCGGTTTCTCGGCCCAGAGTAAAAACCCAGCTCACTTCCATCAGGGCTTTACTGCTTCTGATGACCTCATGGTGGTTGATATATACCACCGCCGTCCGATTGTCTGTTTGAAACCGGATGGTATACCCCTTCAGATGGTATGTCCAATGACTGAGATACAATAGAATCTCTCTCAGTTTCAGGATCTTTATGGAGATTCTGCTTTCCTTCGGACTCCACTGTCTCTGGATCGTTTGTGATTCCATAACACTCCCCCAACCAGATAGACTGGTATCCATGGTGATGATCTTCCACTGTACTGGAAGAAAGGATTTGCGGATCTGAAGAGTCTGAGGACCAGGCTAGAGACTGCCTTGCTGACGGTGTCATGCAAAAAGAGTGATCCAGAGTGTGTGGGTCTCGATCCCAGATTGTGAGCTATTCCATCTGCAGGGGTATTGTGAAAACAGTGCAAAAGGTACTGACTCAAGCAATATAACATCAGGCCCAACAGACACATTTCTTGATGAATCGTCGGGTGAGGGCAAGACAAGAGACCCTGTACCCTGGCCTGAAGTAAGAGTCACTTCTGTGTTGGAAAAGCACTTTTGCCTGAGACATGTCATGACAATCCCAGTAAAAAATAACTCTTGAAGTTATGAAAAGCTATCCTTCTGGGCCCCCTGACATGATGGGGCCCATATCAACCGATAGTAGTAAGGGATTACATGTATCCCTGACTTCTTAAAGAAAAACATGAGACCTGCCAACACCTTGGTAAACACCCTTGGTGCTGATGAGAGACCGAAGGGAAGCGCCACAAACTGAAGAAGTAGGCAACCTACTACAATGTAGGTATGCATCCTTATATATACACTGTGGTTATAAAGACCCCAATCTCTAAAATGGTGAGATACGGCAGATCTCAATGCTTCTGCTTTCTGGTGAATTCGGGATACCCCTGACCAGAGCTCTTCTGATGGGTCTGGTTCCAAATTTGATTTTGTAACCTGAGGATACAATTTCCTGTATCCAAATATCTGTTACATGAAGCCTGAAAATATGAGCCAAATGCAGAAGCTTTCCCCCCACACCTCAAGGGCGGGGGCATCCCTTCATGCCTGAGCCGGCTTCGAAGGGGGTCTGGCTTTATTTTGCCAGACACCTGTTGCCTTAGTTTGGAGCTTTGTCTTATTCCAAAATAATTATCTTCAGTATCCCGAAGAGGCCGAACCTCTAGCTGGAACTCCAGAGTATTAGAGGGCCTGCGGAAGCAGTATTGGACTTCGGCTTCTGTGGCAGATAAAATGACTTACCACTAGTCAACCAAGCACTCCCCAAACAGATGCCCCACCTTAAAAGGGGAGTCCCGTCATATTCCTTTTTAGAGGCTATGTCAGCTGGCCATTGCTTAAGCCATAAAGCACGCCTTAAGGCGACCACCAGAGCTAGGCCTCTGGCCCACAACCAGATCAAACCTCCATAGCCTGGATCACATACCTGTTAGAGCCAACTGACTTTGATCAACTGGGAGCATGGCTTCTGTGAACGAGCCATACAAGTCTTAGAATCCAGATGTTTTAACAACCTCCTGCTCACAAAAATGCTATGGATGTAGCACAGGCCGGCCACAAGGTCGGCCCCATAAATGCATGACATGCCATCTGATCCACGCGCTTATCCGCTGGATCCTTTGGAGAAGCACTATCAGAGGATGGCATAACCAAAATCTTAAAGAGACCTGGCCCCAGAGCGTCCACCACAGGAGGGTGAGACCATAATTCAATCTGATCTGGAGGAAAAGGATACATAGTATCTAGTACTTTAGGAATGGTGATTTAGGAACCTGACTTCTGCCATTCCCTATTGATCAGATTATAATAAAGCGTATGCCCCGAAACATCCTCCAGAACCTGCCTCAGAGGAAAAAATTTTACTTTTCCATTACCTCTTTAGTAGCCAATACACCATAATGACTCTACAGGTTTAGGACCATTTGAGGGCTGCCGACCAAGCTTAAAGACTCAGAAGGAGACAATGGCAGCCACAATATCCTCTTCAATTCAGGAAAAAAAAATTTCTTTAAAATCTTTTTAATAGCCAATACTCCATTATGACTCTCTATAGGTTTAGAACCACTTGAGGGATGCCGACAGAGTTTAAAGACTATAACAGCCACAATATCCTCTTCAACTCAGAGGAAAAAATCTTTTCTTTAAAAACCTTTTTAGCAGCCAATACTCCATGATGACCATATAGGTTTAGGACCACTTGAGGGCTGCCGACAGATTTTAAAGACTCAGAAAGAGACTATGGCAGCCACAATATCCTATTCAATACACTCAGAGCATTTTTTTTTTTTTTATAAACCTTCTTAGTAGCCACACTAAAGGTTTAGGTCCGCATTAAGGCTGCAAAGGGTGTTTTTAAGTCTCAGAGAGCACTGGCAATAGGGGTCAGAGCCCCCTCAGGGAAGAGACAACTGTCTCCCTATCCACTACAACCGTAGCATAATCCCTGCACACCGTGTGATCCTTGTCCAGTGCCACTGCATGCATACTGGACATGGGGTAAATCTGTTAAGACCAGATCTGCTACCCCAGATGCCTCCGCCATGGTGAATTTAATAATACTAGTCTATAACCCTGGGGTTCTGACCAAGTATATATAGGTTCTCGACAGTCACAAGAGTATTGCAAGTCCTCTGGGGGGTACCACCATATATATAAATTATATAGTAATATTATATTTGCCCTTTCCCAATCTATAATAGTATAGATTTAAACAAAAAACAATAAAAAAACAGTATTAAAAAACAAACAAAATGACCCGCCAAAAGGTTTAGGTCCACTTGGGGGTGGCCGTGCAGTGGCTCAGAGCAGCCCCTTTTTGCTGGCCAACAACCTCAGCTTAAACACATGGGAAAGAGCAATAAGAAAGGGAAAATCCCTTGGTCCCCCCGAGTAGGCTCACCAGACAAAACCTCCAGCTGACTTGCTTGACTTACTTGCCCCAGACCCCGGCGCTTCACCTTACCTTCACGGACCCCAATTTAAACAGCTAAAAGCTGGGGAGGCATAGCATTGGGTCAGAGGAATCCGTGGGAATAAGGTCGTGCAGGAAGCCGACAGGTTGTATTCCCCGCTTGCTGCCAAATACCTAATCCTTGAGAGAGAAATCAAGCCATCTTCACAGTACTTCCAACTGCAAGAAATGCAACTGCTACTTATAGGGGCCGGGAGGAGTCACACCTTTGATCTTGCAGTACACGCCCCTCCGGGCAGGAATTACCCAGGTGTAATGATTAAGGGATGGCCTGGAATGGATTGGAAGAAAAAATGTTTAGGTAAACAATCAAGTAAAGCAATGGTCATTCTCAACGCGGTGTAAATGCAATGATAAAAATGATATGGACTCCATTTAGCTAAATTCCCAGTCTGCCAGTTAATAAGGGGATTGTGAGTCCTTAGCTGAGAAAAACCAAGAACTAAAGGAGTAACAGGAATATATAAAATGAGAAATTCCAAACTTTCTGAATGGGAGGAACCCACGACTAATCTTATTAAGTCCTAAAGGAGACCCCACCAAGGATAGGTTCATATCGATTGCCAAGATTTAAAGGGGTATTCAATGGTACTGATGGAATGCCTAGAGCAGCAGTGAAAGTGGCTCAGAGTCATGTTATTCAAATGAGTAACTGAGCAACAGCACTAACACCCAAAGCACAGGCTATCACAGGCACTAGTGACAGGGGCTGGGGTACATTTATAGGAAAAGGTGTGCAGGGATTTGCTGGAAGGTGGACGGGCTCATCGGGCAAAAGTACCCCTTGGGTTGATTAGCCCACAGACCAGAGGGGCTAGGTAGCCCAATCAACAATCCTAGGGCTCATTGGCCTATTCAAACTAGGAGAAGTAATGCAGACCCCTGCTTATACACAAAGAAATTGGCAGACAGATGGATCTATGTGCTAATTTGTATGGGTGAACTCCAAGTTTGTTACAAGCAAATAGGGGATGAAACAAAAATAAAACAAAAGTCAACACTTTGAGACCGAGGATCTTCACGAGCAAGGACTTTACTCTACTGTCCTTCTGTGGATACGACAGCAGATATCCTTGCCAAACTCCTGACTGCTGAGAGAAACTTGGGGCTTATAAAGAGGATGGGTTTAACAGACTAAGCCTCAGCTGTTGAGAAGGGGTGTTGTACATACTGTGCAACAGCTTACTGCTTGTTTCTGTATGTGATCTGCATATATATTGCTAGGTTAATGTTGTTTACATTTATGACAGTAGATGGCGCTGTTACATCTACATATGCGTACTGTAGTCTCTGTTGTATATTCTCTGCTGCATGTAATGTTTTTTGTACATTGAGGTGATCTCTATGACTTCTTTTGTCTGTCTGGACACCATGTATGATGACCTTCTCTTACTGCCCTCAGGTTCCAGTAAAGCCAGTCCCTTTTACACCACAAATGTCTATCTGGATTTGACTTCGCTGCACCCAGCACTCAGGCTCTGCAACATTTCTCCATTGTGCTTTCCTAAGAGGGTACTCCTCCGTCTGGATATCCAAGGCTTCTCCTATGTGAGCTGACTGGTATGCTCCCTCTAGCATACCTTAATGACACTCTTGGGCTATGTTCACACCTGACCAGATGCGTTTGTGTTTCTGCATTTTGCAGATCTGCAGAAAAACTCATGTAATGTATCCTCTATGGCCCCTGTCACACCTTTCCGATTTGATACAGTGCGGTTGGAACTGTTGCTTTCCAATCGGACTGCATATGCAGATGTATTCTGTGTCTATTCTCTAGAACTGCAAACTGCAAAAAGAAAGCAAAAAAAAGGGAAAAAGGACCTAATCTGCAACTGCATCTTCAACTGCATAGTGTGAACATAGCTTTAGCCTTGCTTCTTTCTCCTAGTTCTCTCTCTCTTCTGTGTCTCTCTCTCTCTCTTACAGCCAGCCTGGATCTATTAATAGACCCGGATAAACAGCTCAGTAAGCCATATTTTCTCTCCATTTATTTGGCTACATTTCTTAATTAACAGGGTAATCAGAAAGCTATTTGATTCACATTAATGTTGCAATTCTATTTTTCTGAAAATAACTTAATTTTTTATCCATCAAGTGGCCAACCCATGTAGCATCCCTCATATCTAAAATGATCTGAAATCTATGTACATTTTCTAATCTTTAAAGCAGATCTAAAAGTATTCTAATTCATTTTAATATGGATACCCCATCCCCCCCACCGGCACCCCCAGCCATCATTGTCTAAAACCAGGACGCTTCCAAGTGGCAGACAGGGCTGAAGCTGCTGTGCTCTAGAGAAATGGAGTGCCTGTTTTTTGTTTTTTTTGGGGTGGGAGGGTTAATAACCGTTATTTGTATTCCATTTAATTCCTTATTGATGCACATAAAACATAAAAAATACATTTAAATTGCAGGGACCGCTGATATTTTTTTCTAATTAACACAATTGGGTTGATTCAGGACAGGTGAATTTCTTTCACTTACATTGTCTGATTCAGAGCCAGGTGAAAATTTACACCCGGTAGACAATGAAACTCCTAAAAAAGGAGTGAGAATTCTCACCTGGCTCTGAATCGACTCCAGTGTCCCTCAGAGACCTGCTTAGTGTTTTTAACTTTGGGGGGTTTTGGTTGCTTTCCAGGGATAAAAAAAAGAACACACAACCCCAAATTCCCCCCCCCCCCCCGCCATCCTGAATGGGTTTCAGATTCAGGTTCCTGCTGAACCCTAATATTCATAACAGCTGCAGTCGGTTTCAATTCCCACCTAATGTTCCTTCCACAAGAAAATAACTGGCATTTGCCATACTGTGTGCAATCGAAACAGACAGAAGTGAATGCTTTCATAGTACATGTCAACTATATATTAACATTTTTTTTTAACAAAATATTTTTTACCAAGATTATTTTTCATTTAATTAAAGAACATATTTAGAATGTGTATGTTGCCATAGCCTAGATCTATAACTTGATGGTGATTGGGGTTATAATAAACATCCTTTTCTTGTGCTGCTGTAAGCGCTTAAATGGTTTTAACTATTACCATGTAATAACTGTGTGGTTCCCCCGGGAGCTCTCCACACAGGCAATTTGCTGGTGTCATCTAGAATGAGCAAGCCACTGTTTGATAACATTATCTGAAGGAGCGGCTCTTACTGATCGGTTTAACCCAGTTTCCAGATGACGCGCACAAACCTTATATTCACCCCCTCCAAAAATGTTCTTTATGTAATAGGCTTGAAAATTATTCATGAACGTCAGTAAAATTTCACTGTGCTCAGCTCAAAGGTGCCAGCAGAAGTTGACAGAGATAGTATTTACTTCCCTTTACCCTCATCTCTCCTGCTTGACCTGCTCTAATGATTCATCTAATAAATATTACAATATTACTTTCATATGAGCTGAAGTATAAAGGCAACAATTATGTTCTTGAAAGTACTTGGGCTCTGCTGGAATTAATTTAAATGTAAAATTCTTCTGATGGTGATTATGGTTAAATCTCCCCTGTCCTTGCTAACTCAAAAAGGTGAGATTCCTCATAGCCTAACTTAAAGAGACGCAGCCATGGGCCTAGAGCAGGCGTGCTCAACCCTTTGGCAAGTGCAGGCCACTGAGATAGTTTGGAAACTGGTCTCAGGCCAAAATAAATAGGTTTAGAATGTATTTATATAGAATAGCATAATGAAGATTTTCTAAATTAATCAGGATACTCACTGTCTCCACAAACTCCATCACAGTGATTTTTACACACCTATATCCCCCAACCACACATCTACATTCATAATAATCCCCACATGCTACCAATACAAATGCTGATTGGCTTACCTCTCTGAATATAAGGATCCCTTATTTACAGCCCTCCCCTATCAATTCCACTTCCCAACTATGTTCCCATTACTCAGCTCATCTAAATTCCCACCAGAGCTAAGCACATCATTAATACAGAAAAACTATTACTGAATTATTACTCTCCTCCTATATAATTCACAGTGCAACCTCACATCCTTACCGTGCCCCTATTTAACTACCTTTACATGTCAGTTCTATTTACCCCTCCCATTTTCCCCACAGCAGGCCAGGGGACACATCAGATGGTTTTGACCCAGGGCCGCAGGTTGAGCACATGTTGCCTAGAATCTGTTAAGCTACATTTATATAGTTTCACTGTGGTGGAAATGCACAAATGCAGCTCATTACACAATTGTGTGCTGTACTGTGCCTTCATTCCAGTGCAGCGGCACTAAGTGCCACCCCCATCATACTGTTGTTTCCTGTGTCTCTGAAGCAGAGGCTGCAGCAGTGCGAGCACCTAGAGCAGGTGGTGGCAGTGACCGCAGAAGGAAGCAACAGTTGAGGAAGGTGCTCTGAGCTGCTTGAGAAGACTGGCAGCAGCTGGAGCCGAGGCAGGAAGCATTTGGAGCCCAGATCCTCCTCTGGTCTGTCATTTGCAATAGCCACCTTTTTTGGGTCCTTTAGCACTCTTCAACAGCAAGGACCCAGTAAGAGGACCCGAAAAAGGTGGCTGCAGCAGGCATGTGACTGGGGAATAGCAGCCTGTGATAATGGCGGGGGACCAGGAGTTTGTAGTGAGTAGGATCACGGGGGGGGGGGGGGGAACACCATTTCTTGGGGGAATTTTAAGGGCTTTTGGGGAGGCAGGTAATGGGGGGTCTCGGGGAGAAAAACAACCCTTTACATTTGAAATACAAACAATATATTCCCTAGACGTATACACCTCAGGCTTTCTAGGTGTACCATGCTTGTTGACATGGGTGCAGTTTTCTGGAAGTAATCCCTCAATGTATTCTTTGGTTGCACAGGGTTTCCCTAAAAGAGAATAAATATATATATTATATATTCCCTAGACTTATACACCTCAGGCTTTCTAGGTGTACCAGGCTTGTTGACATGGGTGCAGTTTTCTGGAAGTAATCCCTCAATGTATTCTTTGGTTGCACAGGGTTTCCCTAAAAATGAATAAAAAAGCAGAATCAAAACCATATTTTCCTAAAAAAAAACTATATGCAAACAAGAAAAAAAATGAAAATCTGAAAAAGCAAGGTCCCCCAAACAGAACAATGCCCAACATGCATAGGTCCTGTCAAGGAAAGAGTTGCCAAACACACCAAAGTAAAGCATGTGAGTAATGGTAATTTTACTTCAAAATTTCAGCTCTGCAGACAAAGTGCGCACCTTGTGCTTTTTCTACCAAAACAACCCTTTACATTTGGAATATCCCCGATAAACCATATATTCCGTGAAAGTACACATGTTAAGCTTTCTAAGCGTATCCAGCTTGTTGTAGTGGGCTCATCTTTCTGGAAGTAATATCTCGAAGAATTCTTAGGTTGCACAGGGTTTCACAAAAAAATTTATAAAAAAGCAGAAAAAAACACCTTTTCCTAAAATATCAATATGCAAATAAGAAAATAACAAGCTAAATCTGAAAGCGCAAGGTCCCCTGAGCAGAACAATACCCAACATGCATAGGTACCTGTAACTTTTTAACTGCCAGCCTACTTGAGATTTTGTCACCCTCTGCTGACAGGATATTTTTCACCATTTTGCGTGATGTGTAACTGTGATTTTTTCAGGAATTTCCAAGAAAATGGTATATTTTCTTTTTGTGGCAGAGTTTAGTCTTTAACATAAAATGTCTTGTTTGTATTTTTTCTACTGTTTTTTATATATTTTTAAGTAAATAAGTAAAATATATATATATATATTTAAATTGTCTCCTTTATTTTAACTAAAACATTTATTTTATTAAAGAAAACCATATTGCATGTGAAAGCCCCATTTCTCCAGATTACAATGATACCACATATGTATCGGTAGCCCCCGTTCCTGTCCAGGAGATCCCCTAAACTGAAAAGAGCACTTCATAACATTTACAAATAAAATACAACTACTATCCACATAATAAAGGGTTAAATAAATAAAAAATTGGCGTGGGGCCCCCCTTCACGGGGGGGGGGCACCATTTCTTGGGGGAATTTTAAGGGTTTTTGGGGAGGCAGGTAATGGGGGTCTCAGGGTTAATGGCAAGTCACCCACTAGCCGCAGGTGACTTGCCAGACCCAGAGCCTTGTGAACTGGTGTAGAGGTCTCATATATTCCTTACCAGTTACCAGGGTTAAATGTAAAAAAAACACACTGACACAGAGAAAAAATATTTTATTATGTTTTTTTAATACTTACCTCCCATCCATCCCACGCTGATCACTTTGGCTTCTGCTCTCCTGCTGCTGCTGGAAGCCTTTTATACCTACTGGGTGACAGGTAACATGGGGTTAATTTAAAATGACATAGGGTCCCCCCTCCCCCTCCAAACATGAATGATAATCCATGCCAAATGACTACTTCAATTGGACCCCTGGATAGGAAGCCAATCAAAGGTTGTGAGATAGACCCCAGCCCCCCAAAACACACACCCCCACAGAACCCCCGACAACCCACCCCCCCAAACCCCCCCTCCTCCCCGTCAGTTAAACGCCAGCCACGTAAATTCTACGTGCCTGAGTTTCCCCCCTGCTAACAGACAAAGTAAAAGAAAAAGCCACTCTGGGTCTCCTCTTCAACCAGGGGGGGGCTCCGATCGCCTCTTCCGGCGATGTCCAAAATAGCCCCCCCCCCCCCCCCATTTCAGCAGCCGCCGGAATTCCTGTAAAAAAAAAATGACATTTACTCACCTTCGTGCCTGATCGCTCCCCCGGCTCTTCCGCCTTCAGGAGAGGGCCTGATAGCCCTCTTCCCTCCGTAGATCCCTTCGGGGGGGGGGGGGAAGATGGCGACACCCGGCGGGCGTCGTCCAAGCACCTCCTCTGGCCAGCTATCACTGGTATCGGATCGGCGAGGGACATAAGAGCTGATGATCGGAGGTCAGTAAAGAAAAAACATTTTTTTTTAATAAAGTAATTTTTAAAGTGTGTATTTTTTTTACTGTTAACCCTTTGTGAACTGGTAAGGGGTCCATGAGACCCCTATACCAGTTCACAAGGCTCTTAACCCAGAGCCCCCTCATTACCTGCCTCCCCAAAGACCAGGGGGGGGGCAGAAGAGCCAGTGGCCCTAGGCTATGCCGGCTTATAGCCTTTAGGGCCAGGGACCACCAAAGCTGGCCCCTGCCCCATGTTCTACAAGCCCCCATAGCTGGTCCCAGGCTGGTTAAGCTGGGTAGAGGGGACCTCATGCCATTTTTCTTTTGGATTTTTAAGGGTTTTTAACCCTTAAAATTCCAAAAAAATTGGGTCCCCCTCCCCGGGAGGGGAGACCCTATGTCATTTTTTTTTTTTTAATTAACCCCATGTTACCTGTCACCCAGTGGGTATAAAAGGCTTCCAGCAGCAGCAGGAGAGCAGAAGCCAACGTGATCAGCGTGGGATACAGTGCTCTGGGATGGATGGGAAGTATTAAAAAAAATAATAAAATATTTTTTCTCTGTGTCTGTGTGTTTTTTTTACATTTAACCCTTTGTGAACTGGTAAAGGATCTATGAGACCCCTATACCAGTTCACAAGTTCTGGGTCTGGCAAGTCACCTGCGGCTAGCGGGTGACTTGCCATTGACCCCAAACCCCCAAAATTACCTGCCTCCCCAAACCGGGGGGGGGGGGGCAGAAGAGCCCATGGCTATTAGGCTTTGGGTCTTGTAGCTGGCAGGGTGGGGGCCACCAAAGCTGGCCCCTGCACCCTGTTCTAGAAGCCCCATAGCTGGCGCCCGGGCTGGTTATGCTGGATAGGGGGGACCTCACGCCATTTTTTTTGAGAATTTTAAGGGTTTTTAATCCCTAAAATTCCCCCAAGAAATGGGGTCCCCCCCTGGAAAGGGGGCACCACACAATTTCATTTTTAATTACCCCTTTATAACGTGGATAGTAGTTGTATTTTATCTGTAAATGTTATAAAGTGCTCTTTTCAGTTTAGGGGCTCTCCTGGGCAGGAACGAGGGAGCTACTAATACATATGTGGTATCAATGTAATCGGGAGAAATGGGGCTTTCACATGCAACACAGACAATTAAAAAAATATATTTTTTTATTTTATTTTTATTTATTTTTTCCTTATTTATTTAAAAATATTTTTAAAAACAGTAGAAAAAATACAAACAAGACATTTCATGTTAAAGCCTAAACTCTGCCGCAAAAAAAAAAATGCAATTTCCTGCAAAAATCACAGTTAAACATTGCGCAAAATGGCGAAAAAATATCCTGTCAGCAGAGGGTGACAAAATCTCAAGACTGGCAGTTAAAAGGTTAAAGGTACCTATGCATGTTGGGTATTGTTCTGCTCTGGGGACCTTGCACTTTCAGATTTAGCTTGTTCTTTCTTGTTTGTATATTGACATTTTAGGAAAAGGTGTTTTTTATTCTGCTTTTTTATACATTTTTTAGTGAAACCCTGTGCAACCTAAGAATTCTTCGAGATATTACTTTCAGGGAATATTTGGTTTATGTGGGGTATTCCAAATGTAAAGGATTGTTTTTGGTAGAAAAAGCACAAGGTGCGCACTTTGTCTGCAGAGCTGAAATTTTCAAGTGAAATTACCGTTACGCACACGCTTTACTTTGGGGTGTTTGGCAACTCTTCCCTTGACAGTACCTATGCATGTTGGGTATTGTTTTGTTCGGAGGATGTTGCTTTTTCAGCTTTTCATGTTTTTTCTTGTTTGCATATAGTTTTATTTTAGGAAAATGTGGCCTTTTTAGGGAAATCCTGTGCAACCAAAGAATACATTGAGGGATTACTTCCAGAACACTGCGGCCACATCAACAAGCCTGGTACTCATAGAAAGCTTGAGGTGTGTACTATATATTGTTTGTGGGGGGTATTTCAAATGTAAAGGGTTGTTTTTCTTGCATAACTGCAAGTTGCACATAGCGCATAGCATAGTTGTATTTTATCTGAAAATCTCCTAAAGCGCTGTTTCAGTTTGGGGGATCTCCTGGGCAGGAAAGGGTGTCTACCAATACATATGTGGTACCGCTGTAACCTGAAGAAGTTGGGAGTTCACACCCAATAAGATTTTATTGACAAACTTACATTTTCTATTACAAAAAAACACTACAAATTGTAAAATTTTTTTTTTTTTGCACATATTTCACCCAAAAATATTGAGAATACACCTAAAAAATGACAAGAGACATTTCATGTTAAAGCCCAGACTGCTGAAAAACACAGGGATACCTGGGAAATCCCTGGAAATCCCTTCAAAAATCACAGTTGAACTTGTGGAGCGCAAAATAGTGCAAAATGGTCTGGCAACAAGGGGTGACAAAATCTCAAGGTAGGCTGGCGGTTAAAGGGTTAAAAGGGATTGACCACCCAATGAAAAACAAAACAAAAACATACTTACCATTTGTCCCCAGCAGCTGTTCAATACTTCTACAGCAATCAGCAACTCACAAGTTCATTCCATGCCGGCCAAGCCCAAGTGCCAGTTGCGGCATTTCTCTGTCACCCCCACACCATAGTAGAATTTGCACGGGAACAACATGGTAGCAGAGGAAAATGACTGCAAGGAGAAGCTTCCCAAGGGGTTAGGTACACTTTTAATTATAGGGACTGTAAGATCAACAACAACAATAATAAATCAGCTGGCAGCTCAACGTATGCCTGTCCTATGTGCCTTTACTACATTTCCTGCAACACAAGGTAGAAGCCATAGCAGGGCTCCAAAGTTTGCCCTCCTTTCAATTTCATTGCTCCAGGACAATGCAAAAAAGTAGTCTAACAGTGATTGTTACTTAGAGCTCTTAGAGTGATTGCACATGGCAAGCCACAGTGGTCCCATGACAGTTTCTGACCATAGCAGATCATGCAGAAGACTCATAAAGCTGAACCATGACATGCTCTTCCCAGCTCAGCCACCACATAAACATTTTTAGCAAAGAAAGTGTTTCACTTAGCGTAAAAGTATTTACATGCAATCAGAGATGCTTTATAATGGCTCATTTTACACTGTTCACCATAGGGATAAAGAGGGAGGAAGTTAGTATGTGCCTGGGCTGGGACAAGTTCAATAAAAATTTCCTATGTTGATCTGACATTATTGCAGCCAGATTAAAGGGTAAGTCCATTTTCATTGACTTATCCAACATACCTCAAATCAGGTATGCCCTCTGGTACTAGACACCCCCATTTCCTTTCTACCCGCTTCCGCGCCACACATCTTTCACTCGCAGTAACAGTGTGAAAAGCTGGCATGCTAGAGGGTGTGGCATCAGTCTGGAGTGCTCACATTGACATCAATGAGCGCCTCCATACCTCAGAAACTTCTGTGTAATAAGGGACTCATTGGGGTTGATTCAAAACCAAGTGAGAACTTTCACTCAACTTTCAATTTTTTTAGGAGAGGAAACTGCCATTGACTTTCATTTTACTGGGTGTAAATTTTCACCTGGTTCTGAATCAGCCCCAAGGTAGACAATTAAAGTGAATGGCAGTTTTCTCTAAAAAAGAGTGAGAATTCTCACCTGGCTCTGGATCGACCCTAGTAATGTCAATGGAAGTGCTCCGTGCACAGGCCAAGCCCACCCAACATGCCGGCTTCTCATTCCAGTGCTGCAGCGAGAAAATAGTCGCATGGCAGGAGTGTTTGGAAGGAGTGTGGAATCTCTTACCCATTGGCACCTTGATTTTCATGTCTGACAGAAAACGTCAACAAAAGTGAATGTTAAAGCTGCATGTGTGTGTTTAAACTGCAATAAACAATTTCTTGAAAATAACTGCGTCTTAAAAATAAAAATATACCTGCTTGTTTATTGGGTAGACAATTGTAGTTGGTGAAATAAGGGTTGCTCTGCTGAACCATAAAGGTTTCACCCTTTGAAAAAGATCCTTTGTTCAGTCAGTATCTATCCTAATTGCCCTGCTCACGTGCACCTCCCAGGTTAGTTGGTCTGAGCGTCTGCCATCCCCCCTCAGTCAGCATCTAGCTGATCAACAAATGGTCTACATGGTCATTTATAGGGAGTGTCCAGGCATAAAACAAAAAAGCTATACTCACATTTTATCCCCCACTGCCATTCGCTCCTATTCCCATGGACACAAGTCACAGTGACACTGTCACGCCTTCTCTCGCAGGGGAGCACTTATCTGAACAGGGAGCATAGCTTGTGCAGCCATGTAAGGTTATGAAAGTAGAATTTGTTCACCACTAAACCTGCCAAGTATTGCCTTGGGAAAAGATCAAATTGCATTGAAGGAATCACTGGCCCATAATCTTAACCTTCTGACAACTGTCATAAATGTTTAAATATAAGCATCAAGCGCATCAAAGTCAAAAAGTCCCCCAACCCCCCAGGCATCTAATCCAACAAGCCTGGAAAACACATGCGGTTGGAGGCACCACACATGTCAGCAAATCCTCTTGACCACTAGTGGTCACATGGACTGTGCAAGTGCCACTAGGGTATAAACCAGAAGGCTTCCTGCCAGTTGTTTGGGCTTCCTAGGGGGCTTTGCCACTGGGTGTGGGTCTGTGCAGCAGACTGGAGGGCTTTTAAATTAAAAACGCTTGAACTATACATTTTCTCAAAGTAACCAACCAGAAACCAAACTACAGAAATGTTCAGTTTATATATAGACCATGTGTCTACAATTGGTCTTCATAAACCTGAAGCCAGTTCCTGCTGCCTTACATCAGACTGTTATTATGGATTTCCCAGATAACCAAGTGCATTTATCTGGGAAACCTGTAATTTATTTTCTTGCAATCATGAAAAATGCCACCACTGGGGCAATCTCATGTTCCTTTTCTTAGTATTTAATACTAAAAACAAGAACTTGACTCCTCAACTATGCTTGTCCAGGGGACTATTTTCATCTAACTTCCTAAAAGTAATATAATTACTTGCCTCTCGTAGGAATTCATTTTGTTCATGTCATGACTTTGAAGATTTAAGATCTGACTCTCATTTACTGACCTTCATCCATGCTCTCAAAGATTGAGTTATGGAGGGAACTAGAAATCAAGCCTTGGGCCATATAAATGTTTCATTTGTATGGAAGATCACAATCACTTATTGTCTAGAGACAAGTTTGACAGGCCATTTTCTTTCAAGATAGGAAGTCAAACAACATCGTGGAGAGGTTAGCGGAACTTCTTGCTCTAAACACTACGATTACGTGATGAAAGTGTATGAAAGATAGATTCTGTTCTAGTATATCTGTGATACATGTTGGATATATTTTAAAAGGAGTTACATGACCAGAGTGGAGGCAGCTTATTTATTGGGTTATTGATCCCCCTTGCTGTTGGATTGCAGAGCCCATAGTAAAATATAAAACAACCTAGCCATAACTGGCATTAGTGTTTTCAGAATGATCACAAGAAATCTCTACAGGTTGATGCACAGGAACATCAAGTTCTTCATTTGTGAATGTGAAGAGACAGGCTGCAGACCAATCATAGGAAAGCAGGGACAACTGTTCGGTTCTAATCTTTCACTTTGGAAAGATTTATAGGTTAGTTCCTTGAATCTACAGGTAATTGTTGAACTATGATTTCTCTTCTGATTGGTTAAATACAATTTCAGAAGGTATGCTGTTTGCTACAAAGTTTGTAAAATGTATTTGGTTTCTCTGGATATGATTTTGAGTATAGTGTCTCCTGGTTGTTTGTGATCATTTGTTCCTACTATACCCTCCAATTTCTATTTAGTTTTTATCTGGCTTTTTAGTTGTATATGGTTGGAGAATAGATTGTTTGCATATTTCTGTCTTAGACAATTTTATCACTCACTTGCCTGACCCTGGCAATTACCTACCTCATCTATAGTAATAATGCATGTCAACAGAACATTTTCTTAAAGATGCTTTACTAGTCACTTGACGGGCTTGCCGAACTAGACTAGAATAAGAACCTAACCCTATTTTTAGTTTGATAATTGATGGCGGGGGCTAAAATGTTTTTAGAACCAAGCTCCGCTCCTTTGGGTGACAACTAGCAATACAATCCCCTCGATTCAAAGAGCAAAAGTTAAGTGATTTCGTATCGAGAATCGTAAGTTTGGGTGGGTGTTTGTCATTTTTTCTGGTTTTTTTGGCCATTTCGTATTCGTACGATCGTTCGCGCATAGACGTATATGAACATACGCATTTCGTACGAGAATCGTATAATTTGCGTTAGTTCGTGTGTTTTTCCCGTCCAAATCGTATTATTTGCGTTAGTTCGTGTGTTTTTCCCGTCCAAATCGTATTATTTGCGTCCGATCCTATTTTTTACGTCCTTCACATGGGCTTGCGCCCAATTCAGAGAGGTGATTGCTAATTGTTTTGAAGCCCATTAAAGAGCTGCTTTACGAAATGTTTGCCGGCAGCTATTTGGCCTCGGGAGTAGGATGGAGCGGAGCGAGTTTGTGGCACATCAAGGGCTTATGCTTTTTGGCATTGAGTTGATCGAGATGTCTGAGAGCAGATTGCCCCTGCGTCGTCGCATGAACATCGATAGCATGAATGATGTTGAGCTGTTCGAGCTGACCAGGCTTAATCGCGCTTCCCTCCATAAATTATATAGTGAGCTGCGGCCATGGTTAGCCCGCACCACAAGGAAGGGGCATGCAATTTCAGGTATGACCAAGATGCTTGGCTGCCTGCAATTTTTGGCGAACGGCTCGTTCCAGAGGCTGGGTGCCCTCTCCGTGGGGATGTCACAGCCTACGCTGAGCCGCGCACTATCTAAATTTTTGGAAGGCATGGCTGCCATAACTCAAAAATATATTTATTTTCCTGATGATATGGCAGCCAGAAACGCCATTAAGCTTGGGTTTTATAATGTGGCCGACATGCCCAACGTTATTGGTGCAATTGACTGCACACATGTGGCACTCGTACCTAGGGCAGCCGACGAGTATATATATAGGTATTGAGATTGGTTATTATGTTGCCCAACGTGTCATGTCACCTGTTTTCCTTTGCGGCAGCATATTTGTTTATCCCTCATTTGTGTAGCTGCTTTATCTCGGCTTTTCATTAGTATTTCCCAATAGAGTGCAGACATGTTTTGTGTTTAATTTATTATTTTGGGTCAAATATCAATTACCCTTTTTGTATGTTTTTGCCTTAAGGAATCGTAAAATGGGACACTCACTTAATGTCCAGGCCGTGGTTGGTCCGGATATGCGGTTTATGAGTGTCCTTGCCGGCTACCCCGGATCGTCCCACGACTCCTATATCCTCCGGCGATCTGGGTTGTTTCGGAGATTTGAGGCAGGTGAATTTTCGGGGGCATGGCTGCTTGGTAAGTGTGTCCTATTTGTGTGTTATTAAATGTGTCATTAATCTTGTATTTGTTGATATGTTTGTTTTGGAAAACTTGACAGAAGCGTCCAACTGCCTTTTTCTTGGCTCATATATTAGGAACTTACCCAAAAAATCCTTGTATCGCTTTGGCCTTCAGAATGTTTTCCCTTTAGTTAGGATGTCTGTAAGTTCCTTGTGCCTAAATATATTGGTTTGGAGTTTATACCCAAGGTTCTTTGACATTTGGCTCCTTTTGTACTATTGGTCGTTAAATGTCAAAGTGGACTTAAACTGCATACATTGTAGTTTCCAGTGAAATGTGGCTAGGGATCTTTGACATTTGGCTCCTTTTGTACTATTGGTCGTTAAATGTCAAAGTGGACTTAAACTGCATACATTGTAGTTTCCAGTGAAATGTGGCTAGGGATCTTTGACATTTGGCTCCTTTTGTACTATTGGTCGTTAAATGTCAAAGTGGACTTAAACTGCATACATTGTAGTTTCCAGTGAAATGTGGCTAGGGATCTTTGACATTTGGCTCCTTTTGTACTATTGGTCGTTAAATGTCAAAGTGGACTTAAACTGCATACATTGTAGTTTCCAGAGAAATGTGGATAGGCCCTCAGCAGCATCCTAATTGTAACATGTCTGAAAACTACAAATATATGTAAAATACAAATACCCTTGGCCGTGCAGATGTTTGTTAATTAATTGGTATATAGAAGTGCCATTTTTATTTAGGTTATACCTTAGTGCAATTTTTGGGGGCCCTAATGTGCCCTGTTTTTTTGGCGGAACACTTTACCTTACATCATTATGATATCTGTGAAATTTTTGGTGTTGGTTGTGTTGCCTTTTTAATTTTGATTACATTTAATTCTCTGTTTAAGGTGATTCCGGGTACCCACTTCTACCCTGGCTCATGACGCCTGTGCTGCGGCCCCAGGATGCCTCTCAGGAAGCGTATAACCGTGCGCATCGCAAGACCCGGGCTGTTGTGGAGAGGGCCTTTGGTCTGCTGAAGACACGTTTTCGTTGCCTTGACCATACTGGGGGGGCCCTGCAATATGATCCCAAGAAAGTGATCGACATTATAATGGCATGTGCTGTTTTGCACAATTTTGCCATCCTGGAACGTGTCCCACGTTATGTGGACAGCCTGCCCTCTTCAGCCGTCGAGGATGAAGCCGAGAATTTTGAGGGGCCCCCCAGTGAGTCTGGCCAATCTGTTAGAGCCAACCTGATCAGCCAGCATTTTAGTTAAGTTTTTTCCCTGTCTCACCATTCTGTATGTCTGTGTTATCCTTTTGGAAACATATGTTGTTTTGCCCTAATGTGGCATTACCTCTAAGTAAAACATTTCGACCTTAATTGTTGCCTAATGTATTTCATGTAGTTTCCTTAGCTTTCGCTGTGCATTGTTACACCTCTTCCAACCAAAATTATCTGGTTTAGGCCAAGCTGTTACAAAAGTCTTCCCACTAAAAACGCCACAAGTATTGGAAGTTAAATTTTTGTTTTACTTAGCAAATGAAAAATTATAGTGGTTAACAGAAATCAGTCCACATACATCTGTGGTAACAAATGGATAACATTAAAAAAAACATCGAGCACATCTACACCTGGAAGTGAGTGGCACAACCAAACAAGGACACCCAGTCCAAAGGCCAGCCTAGTCCAGTCATTAATATTGCCTGTGCCCAGGGATATTTGGGCATGGCCATAATGTCACACAAACATGTCTGCAAACAGGAGGAGCACCAACCAAATACATAGGTAAAGCCATAAGTGGCCAGATAAACTCCACATAGACCTATGGCATTGGCTAGTGGCCTTAAGCATTACTCTAAGGAGCTATATGGGAGCAAATACAAAACACAACCTGCCAGAGCAACACAAAATGGATTGTTTGAAACCTCAAAGGACAAGTAAATACAGTGGGGGTTAAGAGAAAAGATGTCCCACACACCCATGGCTTAATAGGGTGGCTGCCCATAATACCCAGGTGGAGGTCCAGGTGGAGGTCCATGGGAATGGGACCTAGCCTGGGCCATGGCAGCATTGTGAATTTGAAACTGCTCCACAATGTTTCTCTGCATATTGGTCATCTCAGCCATGGCTGACTGGATGCCATTACTTGAATTGGCCACGTTGCTGTTGAGGGTACGCAACTCCGCGAGGATGCCCTGTAGACTGGTATGGATGTTCACCATGTCTGCATGCCTTTGCTCACGCTCTGTAACGAGCTGGGCGTCATAAGAGTCCCTTTGTTGGGTCCATAATTGAAGCAGGGCACTCTGCCTCCCCTGGGAAATTGTGGGGCGGCGTAATGGCGTCCGCCGCACAATTACCCTGGCTCTTGGGCGTGCCCTGCCGCGTGGTGTCGTACCCTCAACAGCAACCGGCCTGCTTTGCAAATCCTCAGCAGCAGAGTGAACACTGGGGACTGTAGTGTCAGTCTCCCCATGTGCAAGCACAATGGATGGAGATTCACTCTGCTGCTGAGGATTGGCCAGAGAAACATTATCGAGCAGTTCCAAATTGGGACCCAGGGGGAGTTCATCCGACGTGCCCTGTACGGAGACATCATCATCTTCCTCCATGTCCTGGATCTCTTCCATGAGTGTGCGGGTCTGTAGGGACATATCAAAAAAAAAAAGGCTAAGTTTGCGTCCCAATGTAGGATTTCAACAGTTTAACACATTCTTAAGCACTTGTTATTATTTATGCTACTAAATAAACTTACCGAAAATCTCTGATCTGGGCTCCGATGCTGTACGGACCTGGTAGGCATAACCAAACTGGGGGGTGAGTTTACCCTTGCTGAGGGATCATGCTGGGCTGAAGAAGAGTAAAAAATACCACGTAAACACACACACATAACCTTTTTTTGGATAGGTAATCAAATATAGCTCTATTTGTAATATTATTCAACTCTAGAGCAATGGTGACCTTTGTTCAAACCCACGCAAGTTTACAGAGGTGCAATGGCTCGGACAAACTGCTAAGTGACCTCAGTTCTAAGTCATGAAGTGTACCCATTCAGCATCCAACTTTCAGGGCACATTTTTGGATTTAGCCTACCATTCGCTAGGTCCGGGGTACTCAAACAATTGTTTGAAACGCCCATTTAAAGGTATGTGGTGAGAGGTGAATGTCTGGCCATGGTGCTGACGCAGGGGGTGTCTAGTTAAAAATAAAGACACTGGTGGAGGGGCTGGAGCTTTCAAAGTGCCAACTAATAAAGGCTGCTTGCCCTTGCTGGGCTGGATGGGCCAGAGCTGAGGGGACAGGGATTGGATGTCTAAAGGGGGGAGTTAACGTATTGATGGTGATGTGATGGATGGAGCCAATCTGTTACAAATGTATGGGGCTTATGTGGGGGGGGGGCATGGGGGGACTGTGGCACATGGGCCAGAGCAGGGGCAGCGGGACACGATTGTGGCCAGTGAAAATTTAAATAAGTTACTGTGTACCTTGCAATGCCACTTCCTGGGCAGTACTTCATATTGCAATGCTATGTTTCACGGAGCCATGACATTGGGCAGGAGACCAACCACTACATGGCCGATCAAGGGGGCAGCTCTGAGCACGTCAACACAGAAGTAACTGAGTGCAGGGCTGTCTGGGCAGGGGTCCTTGAATGTGTTGCCAAGGTCCGCATTGGGACCCCGGGCCGCCAGTTGAGTCTCGCTGCTCTTGGTCACATATGTTTGTGGGTGGCTAATTAAATAGTTAACTCAAACACAACTCACACAACCAAAAGGCAACCCATACATAATGATGTGTGTTTTGTGATTGATTCTAAATATCTCACTTATCTTGCGAAACTTCATGACTTTAACAATACAATTGGACATTTGATCTTTGCCATAATGGCTGTGGGCCTAAATGTGTGATTCACAGGGACCAAAAGAGGACACAAACAGCCACAGTAGTGCGAGGCCAAGCAAGGCAAACCATAGGGGCATCCCGTTATCTTGTTACTAGTGAACTGTAGATTATTTAGCAAACAGGCAAACATGCAGATTTAATAGTACTCACCGTGGGTACGGGTCGGGGAGTCTGTGTCCCTTAGACCAGCATGTCCACCGACCGCGACCGGATGGAGAAGTCCAAGCACAATCTCCTCAGCAGGGGTAAACTCCAATTTAGATGGAAAGCCACCTCCAGTTTTCATGCTGAAAAGAGAAAATCGTTTGGTATTCAGAAAAGGGGCATACAGCACATCCCAAACATTATATTTAGCGAAAACATTTATTTACCTGTAATTATGCCTTTTAATTTCTTTTTGCCGTACAGCATACTTCAGATCAGAGATTTTCTTCTGAATTTGGGACACATCTTTCCTCTCTTCCCCCACTGCATTTACTTGTCGGAGGATGGTTTCAAACAATGCCATCTTGCGCTGCTTGGTGGTGTGTTTGGATTTGCTCCCATATAGCTCGTCATAGTATAATGTAAGGCCACTAGCCAATGCCATATTTTGGTCATGGGAGAATCTCCCACTCAACTGGCCGCGGCGCAATGTGCGGCCAGATGGTTGGCTTGGCTGCTCCTCCATGTGTGCAGACACATGTGGTGACATTATGGCCTGGGGCTGGGTAGGGGAATGGCCGGATTGGTGGCTTCCCAATGACTGGACTGGACTGGCCAAGGGACTGGGTGTTCTGGCGTGGCTGGCCACCGAACTTCCAGGTGTAGATGTGGTCATGGTTGCAATTCGGGGCCCTCTTGGGGGGCTAGGTTCCCGGCTGGTGCCAGGTCGGGGGCTCTGTTCCCGGCTGGTGCCAGGTCGGGGGCTTCTGGCCCTGGATGGGGTTCGGGCCCTGTAGGGGCTTCTGGCCCTGGATGGGGTTCGGGCCCTGTAGGGGCTTCTGGCCCTGGATGGGGTTCTTCTGGCCCTGGATGGGGTTCGGGCCCTGTAGGGGCTTCTGGCCCTGGATGGGGTTCGGGCCCTGGATGGGGTTCTTCTGGCCCTGGATGGGGTTCGGGCCCTGTAGGGGCTTCTGGCCCTGGCTGGGCTTCTGGCCCTGGATGGGGTTCTTCTGGCCCTGGATGGGGTTCGGGCCCTGTAGGGGCTTCTGGCCCTGGATGGGGTTCGGGCCCTGGATGGGGTTCTTCTGGCCCTGGATGGGGTTCGGGCCCTGTAGGGGCTTCTGGCCCTGGCTGGGCTTCTGGCCCTGGATGGGGTTCTTCTGGCCCTGGATGGGGTTCGGGCCCTGTAGGGGCTTCTGGCCCTGGCTGGGCTTCTGGCCCTGGATGGGGTTCTTCTGGCCCTGGATGGGGTTCGGGCCCTGTAGGGGCTTCTGGCCCTGGCTGGGCTTCTGGCCCTGGATGGGGTTCTTCTGGCCCTGGATGGGGTTCGGGCCCTGTAGGGGCTTCTGGCCCTGGATGGGCTTCTGGCCCTGGATGGGGTTCTTCTGGCCCTGGATGGGGTTCGGGCCCTGTAGGGGCTTCTGGCCCTGGATGGGCTTCGGGCCCTTCTGCGCGGCCTGGAGGGGCTTCGGGCCCTTCTGTGCGGGCTGGAGGGGCTTCGGGCCCTTCTGTGCGGGCTGGAGGGGCTTCGGGCCCTTCTGTGTGGGCTGGAGGGGCTTCGGGCACTGCTGTGGGGCCTGGGTTGGCTAAGTGCCCGGCTTGAAAGCATGGGTGGTGTGGGCTCCCTTGGGCGGCCTCTTCTGGGGGCAGAGGTGGTGGTGGCTGCTGTGGCCTGTTTTTTGGCCGCAGGGGCACGTGCCTTTGGGGCCCTTTTTTGGGAAAGGGAGGGTCCAGTGTCCCTTGGTGGGGCCGAGGTGGTACTTGCCTTCTGGGCCTTCTGGGACCTTAGCTTCTTCGGTCGTTGCTGGGACCTGGTTGTTGGGCCCTCAGAGGTCTGGCTTTGCTGGCCGCGTTTAGCTGCTGCCTTTTTTGGTGCCATTTTGTCCAAAAGCTCAAAGAGAATGAGCTTTGGGTGCAGGGACCTTTAAATCATGCGCCCAGCGTCTGACGCCTATGCGCACGACTACGCGCTCGTACGGACGTACGTTCGTGCGGAACCAGGAAACCGCTGGGGTTTCACTTATCTGCTGCCTGGAAGAAGACTAAAGATGGCGCCCACTATCTTCACCCGTCAACAGGAAGAGATCCTCATGCTGGTAAGTGGCTGCCTGTGCATTTTAATAGAATAGTCAATGATGGCCTAAATGTAAATGATGCGTTGGGAACTAGTTTGGGGTCTCTTAATGTTTAATCACTGGCTCCTCACACTTCATCCTCAAGGGCCGAGCCTGGCCACGTTTTCACCTGTCTATGCTGATGTCCTAATTCGGCCAATTGCTCCGGCTTAGCAACAGTTAATTAACCTGTGGAGTAGCGGGGCGAGCTGTCAAACCTGGCCTGTCTCGGACCTTGATGCGGATGTTTGCGGAACACTGTTTTCCTAAGCCATAAAAACACAACGGGAAGCCACACACGTGGGCCAAAAGCCTAAGCATTAGGCTACATCTTGGATCTTTAAAACATCCTAACATGCCATAGATGCAGGTGGCCTGATTGTTGATGTTGGCTATTATCTGTATGTACATGGTGTGTGATACATATAACATAAGACCAGACTGTCAATCACAGTCAACGTCCTCTTTAAGCCACTCCCCAAAAATGGCGGCCATTCGAAATGTGTGTGTTAATGACATTAAATACTCAACTTGTGATGCAACACATATGGGTCTGTGTGTAAAAGTACAAGCTCTGTGTCCATTATGTTTTTCAGATCATGCTTCAGCGCCGGTATGACTTCGCGCCCAATGTGTGCGAGAAAAGGGACATCGCCCGGGAGATCATCGCGGAGATACACCGTGTGACCAGCACCACCTTCACTCACACCCAGATAATGCAGCATTGGTCGGACCTGAAGCGTCTGCACATGCCCCGGGTGCGGAGGTTTTTTGGGATCCATTTCCCAAGTAAGTACTAAGCAATTGCATGGTATATGTTCCAAATGTCTAAGTTATGCCTTTATTTATAATGACTTTTCTTTGGTAGTGTTGGAAATGGATTTCAGAATTCGCCGCACCCGGAGACGTACAGGCCGACCAGTGCTGCATGACTCTGCATCTGTGAGTGAAGGTGGTGGATCTCCCGGGCGACGGACCTACCCCTCCTCTGTGGCCTCCTCAGACCAGCCCCTGGACCTTACCACAGAGGAGGGGCCAAGGCGCGTGGGCGTGGAGTCATACCTGGCCACGCATGGGGAAGGCTCTGGTATGTCACTCTTCATGTATAGGCACAAAGATATACATGGCAGGCCAAAAACTAAGTTATCCTTTATTATGTATTTGTAGAAGCTTCAGGAGCGGGTGAGATAGTGGAGGAGGAGGCAGCAGAGATGCTTGAAGTCGATCCTGGCGAAGGTGAGTGATGTCAGCCAGACTGGGAGCCAGATATGTTGGGGATAGTGACTATCTACAAATACTAACCAAATGTCACATGTTTCTCCAGGGACTTCTTCACAGCCGAGCCAGGACCAAGGGCAGCCTGTTGGCCCCAACCAGCCATCTGTCGGCCACCAACTCCGTAAGTCTCCATGCCATTATTCATATTAATGTTTGCTTAGCTAATAACACACACATAACTAAAGGCGTAGCCAAAGTGTAGTTCACACTTTCATGTGGGCACTTCGTTAGCTTAAAGAGGACCCAAACTAGTATTAAGAACCAAAGACTTAGCCATCACACTGTACCTACAGATTAGAAACATGGAAAAACACCCTTCACCCATCTAATGCATGTTATTAGACAGAACAAAACCAATATTGGGGAATATGGAATGCACAATATTTACAGGCAGCATGGGATCCAGATTGAAAAAAGGAAGGTGCTGCCATGCATTGTGTGAGTGATGACCTTTCCCTCAACCCAGCTATGCTCTGGATTCCCAACGCACCACTGTAACCTACTCCCCTGTACTTTATCCAACTCTCCACTCCTCATTAAGTGTTATGCTTCAGAGTCCAGATGGCGGCGCTGTAATCCCCAAAAAAGCCTAACTAACTTTGAGGTGGGGCAGAATCATTTGTGAATAGTTTTTGTTTTTCATTAAATAATGTTGAAGGTCCGGTTTAAGGAGTTTAAACACTTACCTGTGGGAAATGCATTAACTGTATCCCTTTGAAGAAGGACATATGTCATGCATTTACATGTATTTGATTAACCCTAAATCTATTTCCAGCATACAAACCGGTCTGGGACTCCTATTTATGTTTCTTTCTCTATTGGTTACAGGGATGATCCCCAAAACCTTGGCGGGAAAAAAAAAACGAATGAAGGAGTTGGTGGCCGAGCTGCTGGCCATACAGGCGACGTTGGGGCCAACAGATGAAGAAGAGGATGATGAATAGTGCCCTTGGTCCTGGCTCCTTTGTTTAACTTGTTTTTAAAGTTGTTAAAATTTTAGAAAGTTTTTTATTGTTTTTAAAAAAAAAATATATATATTTTTTTCAGAAAAAAACCCACAAAATAAAAAAAAAGTGTTTTACTGTTAAAAACAAATAAAAAAATTATATATGTTTTACCGAGGCCAAAAAAAAAAAAAGGTTTAAAAAAAAAAACCAAAACTATAAAAAAAAATTTGGAATTTTATTCCAAAACAAACAAAGAAAAAATTTTAAATAAATTATATTTGAAGCCTTCCTAAATGTGTCTTTTCTAATATGCACACACCCAAAAAATTACACAAACCAGAAACAACACACTTAGAAACATATAGACATATGTAAATTATGTGATTTTCTTACGTTTTATGGACCGAGAAATGAAGTGGGATGCAGCCGCTACGGGGTTTAGGTAAGTTTGAGGGACCGAGAAATGAAGTTGGATGCAAGCGCTAAGGGGTTTAGGTAAGTTTGAGGGAGCGAGAAATGAAGTTGGATGCAGCCGCTAAGGGGTTTAGGTAAGTTTGAGGGAGCGAGAAATGAAGTTGGATGCAGCCGCTAAGGGGTTTAGGTAAGTTTGAGGGAGCGAGAAATGAAGTTGGATGCAGCCGCTAAGGGGTTTAGGTAAGTTTGAGGGAGCGAGAAATGAAGTTGGATGCAAGCGCTAAAGGGTTTAGGTAAGTTTGAGGGACCGAGAAATGAAGTTGGATGCAGCCGCTAAGGGGTTTAGGTAAGTTTGAGGGAGCGAGAAATGAAGTTGGATGCAGGCGCTACGGGGTTTAGGTAAGTTTGAGGGAGCGAGAAATGAAGTTGGATGCAGCCGCTAAGGGGTTTAGGTAAGTTTGAGGGAGCGAGAAATGAAGTTGGATGCAAGCGCTAAAGGGTTTAGGTAAGTTTGAGGGACCGAGAAATGAAGTTGGATGCAGCCGCTAAGGGGTTTAGGTAAGTTTGAGGGAGCGAGAAATGAAGTTGGATGCAGCCGCTAAGGGGTTTAGGTAAGTTTGAGGGAGCGAGAAATGAAGTTGGATGCAAGCGCTAAGGGGTTTAGGTAAGTTTGAGGGACCGAGAAATGAAGTTGGATGCAAGCGCTAAAGGGTTTAGGTAAGTTTGAGGGACCGAGAAATGAAGTTGGATGCAGCCGCTAAGGGGTTTAGGTAAGTTTGAGGGAGCGAGAAATGAAGTTGGATGCAGCCGCTAAGGGGTTTAGGTAAGTTTGACGGAGCGAGAAATGAAGTTGGATGCAAGCGCTAAGGGGTTTAGGTAAGTTTGAGGGACCGAGAAATGAAGTTGGATGCAGGCGCTACGGGGTTTAGGTAAGTTTGAGGGAGCGAGAAATGAAGTTGGATGCAGCCGCTAAGGGGTTTAGGTAAGTTTGAGGGAGCGAGAAATGAAGTTGGATGCAAGCGCTAAGGGGTTTAGGTAAGTTTTATGGACCGAGAAATGAAGTTGGATGCAGCCGCTACGGGGTTTATGTAAGTTTCTGGTTGAGGGTGCGCATGCGCAAGATCTTATATACATAAGAACGCACGAATCTAAGAGGCCAAAAACCAATGAAAACCAGAGGCAAACGCAAGTAATTGGAAGAGCTGGACGATGGAAGCCGCCGACAAAACAGGCTGCCGCCGCAACAGGTGAGCACATGAACGTGATTTTTACGATTGGCAACTGACTGAGGCAAGTTCGGGAGATATCATACGAACGGACGTATCTTTTAGGATAGAAACGTATTTGCTTATTGAATCACTCGCAAGTTCATACGAACGCACGAGCGGACGTGAAAAATAGGATGATCGTGAGCCAAATCCAAGCTGTTACATGTTTCTTTGAATCAACCCAATTGTGTGACAGTGACATCAAATCACACATATCAAAAAAGAAGAAAGCACATAGTGCAACCCTGTATTACTATAAAACCGCTGTTTAATAATTGAATGCACTTACAGGATTCCAAGTTGCAATAAAGCCTTCATAAAACAAAGCATCAGACATATTGGGAACTGCAAGTTGCAGTACGTAATGAAATGCGTCGGATGCTGTACCACTGCTCTTTATGCTTTTGATCCGTGGAGCCACACAACCATATGTTCTCCTAGACCTGATGGGCGCAAAGAGCAAGGAATGTATTGATGTGGTGACACTTTGTTTTATGAAGGCTTTATTGCATATTGGGATCTTATAAGTGCATTCATTTATTAAACAGGGGTTTTATAGCAATACAGGGTTACCCTATGTGCATTCTTCTTTTTTGATTCACATATGTGATTTGATATAAATGGAGTGAGAATCTTTTGAGAAAGGAAATCTGAAGTCCATGTAAAGGATAATAGGCTCGATTCAGAGAGACACAAAAAAACTTTCGCTTTGGTGCCGACGTCGTAAGATTTTCAAAATTTCCCGCTCTCGCATGAACGTTCGAGCGATTCTATGCATGCTTCGTAAACCTTCCGTAGCGCGTCCGTGTGCTCGTATGCCAGAGTACGCAGACGAGGCTGTCATTTTCCATCGAAAATGTTCAGATTCATTTTTCACAACTACCAACGTAGCCTTTCGTTTTTGCCCTTTTCCCATCGTATCCTCACACGAATCCTATCATTTTCCCGCTACATCCTGCTTCATTTTTTCCTAAAATATCTGGCCAGACGAAATTCTTACGATATTGCGCCTGCGCACTACAAACTTCTCTCATTAAAGTGCTCGCCTACATAATTTAACTTCCATCACTAAACTCACCCTAACCACTTCGCGCTATCCTGCCTTTTCCCTTGAGGTCCCTTAAAGCTCACCCTAACCACTTCGCGCTATCCTGCCTTTTCCCTTGAGGTCCCTTAAAGCTCACCCTAACCACTTCGCGCTATCCTGCCTTTTCCCTTGAGGTCCCTTAAAGCTCACCCTAACCACTTCGCGCTATCCTGCCTTTTCCCTTGAGGTCCCTAAAACTTACCCTAACCACTTTGCGCTTTGTTTCTTCTTCCATTTTCACACCCTCAAACTTACCCAAATCACTTAGCGCCTTGTTTCTTCTTCCATTTTCACACCCTAAAACTTACCCAAATCACTTAGCGCCTTGTTTCTTCTTCCATTTTCACACCCTAAAACTTACCCAAATCACTTAGCGCCTTGTTTCTTCATCCATTTTCACACCCTAAAACTTACCCAAATCACTTAGCGCCTTGTTTCTTCTTCCATTTTCACACCCTAAAACTTACCCAAATCACTTAGCGCCTTGTTTCTTCTTCCATTTTCACACCCTAAAACTTACCCAAATCACTTAGCGCCTTGTTTCTTCTTCCATTTTCACACCCTAAAACTTACTCAAATCACTTAGCGCCTTGTTTCTTCTTCCATTTTCACACCCTAAAACTTACCCAAATCACTTAGCGCCTTGTTTCTTCATCCATTTTAGGTCCCTAAAACTTACCCTAACCACTTTGCGCTTTGTTTCTTCTTCCATTTTCACACCCTAAAACTTACCCAAATCACTTAGCGCCTTGTTTCTTCTTCCATTTTCACACCCTAAAACTTACCCAAATCACTTAGCGCCTTGTTTCTTCATCCATTTTAGGTCCCTAAAACTTAACCTAACCACTTTGCGCTTTGTTTCTTCTTCCATTTTCACACCCTAAAACTTACCCAAATCACTTAGCGCCTTGTTTCTTCTTCCATTTTCACACCCTAAAACTTACCCAAATCACTTAGCGCCTTGTTTCTTCTGCCATTTTCACACCCTAAAACTTACCCAAATCACTTAGCGCCTTGTTTCTTCATCCATTTTAGGTCCCTAAAACTTACCCAAATCACTTAGCGCCTTGTTTCTTCTTCCATTTTCACACCCTAAAACTTACCCAAATCACTTAGCGCCTTGTTTCTTCTTCCATTTTCACACCCTAAAACTTACCCAAATCACTTAGCGCCTTGTTTCTTCTTCCATTTTCACACCCTAAAACTTACCCAAATCACTTAGCGCCTTGTTTCTTCATCCATTTTCACACCCTAAAACTTACCCAAATCACTTAGCGCCTTGTTTCTTCATCCATTTTAGGTCCCTAAAACTTACCCAAATCACTTAGCGCCTTGTTTCTTCTTCCATTTTCACACCCTAAAACTTACCCAAATCACTTAGCGCCTTGTTTCTTCATCCATTTTAGGTCCCTAAAACTTACCCAAATCACTTAGCGCCTTGTTTGTTCCTCCATTTTAGGTCCCTAAAACTTACCCAAATCACTTAGCGCCTTGTTTCTTCTTCCATTTTCACACCCTAAAACTTACCCAAATCACTTAGCGCCTTGTTTCTTCTTCCATTTTCACACCCTAAAACTTACCCAAATCACTTAGCGCCTTGTTTCTTCTTCCATTTTCACACCCTAAAACTTACCCAAATCACTTAGCGCCTTGTTTCTTCTTCCATTTTCACACCCTAAAACTTACCCAAATCACTTAGCGCCTTGTTTCTTCTTCCATTTTCACACCCTAAAACTTACCCAAATCACTTAGCGCCTTGTTTCTTCTTCCATTTTCACACCCTAAAACTTACCCAAATCACTTAGCGCCTTGTTTCTTCTTCCATTTTCACACCCTAAAACTTACCCAAATCACTTAGCGCCTTGTTTCTTCTTCCATTTTCACACCCTAAAACTTACCCAAATCACTTAGCGCCTTGTTTCTTCTTCCATTTTCACACCCTAAAACTTACCCAAATCACTTAGCGCCTTGTTTCTTCTTCCATTTTAGGTCCCTAAAACTTACCCAAATCACTTCAGGGACATCACAATGTGGATTTTCAAATATGTCATTGGCCCCTTGTTTTTGTTAAATGTATGTGTGCAAATAAATGGGACAACATGTTTTTTTCCTTTTTGTGAATTTATTGTTCAATTGCCATTTTTGGTAAAAATGTTTGGCCCAACTTTGGCCCTAAAAATTTTAAAACTATATACAAATTGTTTGTTTGTTGTTAAAAATATATACACTAATTATTTGTTAAAAACTTTAAAAACTATATACACTAAAAACCTTTTTTAAAACAATAAAACTATATACAAAAAACTTGGGTGTTTAACCAATAAAACTATGTACAAATCAAACTATTTACAAATCTACAGGGCCAGGAACCAGGACACTAGTCTTCCTCTTCTGTTGTCCCCAACGTGTCCCGCATCGCCTGCAGATCGGCCACCAACTCAAGGACCCTCCGATTCATATCAGCAAGTCGCTGTCTTGTGGTCCCTGCCAATAAATCAGACAAACAAATTGTTCCGAGAACAATACATGTTTCTCACCTGTGGATTTAATGTATTTTAATAAACAAATTAACTATAATGCACAGATGTCATTAATGACAGGAATTAAGGTTAGGAAGTGGCCACAGGTCATTAAGCTAATTCAGTGGCCACAGGACAGTTGGGCAACTAATTAAGCTAATTCAGTGGCCACAGGACAGTTGGGCAACTAATTAAGCTAATTCAGTCGCCACCGGTCCCTCTTATATTGGCATTGACTAGGGCATTATGTGTTTTGGTGTTCATGGGAATTTAGACAGAAATCTTTATAATGCAATGACTACTTACTTGGTTGGTGGCCGAGAGATGGCTCGTTGGGGACAACACCCTGAGGTCCTGGTTCCTGGCTCTGCTGTGAAGAAGTGCCTGTTGAAACATGGCCCAAATGGTTAGTTTGGATGTCTGATTCCGCAGTCCTCAAATGTTTTTAGCTAAGTCTGGGTCACATCACTCACCTTCTCCAGGGTCTTGTGGGCTCCTATCTGCTGCCTCCTCACCCACTACTTCACCCGCAACAGAAACATCTACAAAGACAGAATAAAGGATTCAGTTTGGTGATATCAGGAGCTAGCAATTATATGTTTGGGTGTAGACATGAAGAGTGACATACCAGAGGATCCCGCATGCGTGGCAGGGTACGACTGCCTGCCCACGCTGTGCCGCCCCTCCTCTGTGGTAAGGTCCAGGGGCTGGTCTGAGGAGGCCACAGAGGAGGGGTCGGCCCGTCGCCCTGGAGATCCACCACCTTCACTCCCAGCTGCAGAATCATGCAGCACTGGTCGGCCTGGGCGCCTCCGGGTGCGGCGAATTCTGTAATCCATTTCCAACACTACAAAAGAGAAGGCATTATAAATAAAAGGCCTAAATTCTGTCCTAGTTACATCTTGCATGCAAGCGCTATGTACTTACTTGGGAAATGGATTCCAAAAAACCTCCGCACCCGGGGCATGTGCAGTCGCTTCAGGTCCGACCAATGCTGCATGATCTGTGTGTGGGTGAAGGTGGTGTCGGTCTGGTGTTGTATCTCCGAGATGATCTCCAGGGCGACGTTTCGTTTGGCAAACGAGTTGGGCAGGTAGTCGTACCTGCGCTCCAGCATGGTCTGCAAAACAAAAAACAAACATAGCAAGAACTCAGAAATGCATATGTAGAAGAGGCAACAATACATTATTTGGTTCAATCACATGAACACATACACACACACACTTTTAGGCTAAGTTAACTTTCAAATATGGCAGCACTGTCGTTTGGCACGTGTGTGGCGTGCGCTTGGTTGTGCATGTAGTCGAACCAAAGCTTTAACCAAAAGATAACTTTTTGCGCATCCTTAACATGTAGAGCAACAATTAACAATCCAAGCAAAGTCGTTAAAAGACACTTACAAGCATGATTATCTCTTCTTGTTGGCGGGTGAAGATAGTGGGCGCCATCTTTCTTCTTCTTCTAGGCAGCAGATAAGCACGGCCCCAGCGGTTTCCAGGTTTCACACGGCCGTGCGAACGGCCGGACGTGCGCGTAAGCGAACGCGTAGGCGTCACACGCCGGAGACCTTATTTAAAGGTCCCTGCACACACAGCTCATTCTCTTTGAGAGTCCACACAAAATGGCACCAAAAAGAAAACTTCCAGCTAAGAAGCAGAGCAAGCAGGCTGAGCAGGGCGTGGGTCCGCAAACACGGTCGCAAGAGCCTAAAGCCCGACTAAGGGCTACCACCAAGGCTGCGGCAAAAAAGGAGGTTGCAGCACCACCACAACCAAGGGGCAAGGTAACCAAGGCTGCTAAAACTCCTGGCCCACAGATGGGTAAGAGGGGACGAAGCCCCACCCCACCCTGCCCCACATCACCCCCCCCCACGTGGCACCAAGGCCATAGACAAAGGCCAAAAACACCGGGCCAGAAGCCGCAGCAGGGGCCGAACCACCTCCCGGTCCACAAGCCGCAGCAGGGGCCCAAGGCGCCGCAGGGGCCGAACCACCTCCCGGTCCAGAAGCCGCAGCAGGGGCCCAAGGCGCAGCAGGGGCCGAACCACCTCCCGGTCCAGAAGCCGCAGCAGGGGCCCAAGGCGCAGCAGGGGGCGAACCACCTCCCGGTCCAGAAGCCGCAGCAGGGGCCCAAGGCGCCGCAGGGGCCGAACCACCTCCCGGTCCAGAAGCCGCAGCAGGGGCCCAAGGCGCAGCAGGGGGCGAACCACCTCCCGGTCCAGAAGCCGCAGCAGGGGCCCAAGGCGCCGCAGGGGCCGAACCACCTCCCGGTCCAGAAGCCGCAGCAGGGGCCCAAGGCGCCGCAGGGGCCAAACCAGAACACGCTCCAGAAGCCAGAAAAGCCGCCAAAGGCCAACGGCCCCCTCCCCCCCCGCACGTGGCTCAAAAACTAAGGGCAAGCAACCCACCTCCAAGGCCCCACAGACCCAGCCAACCACCTCCAAGGGCCCACAGACCCAGCCAACCACCTCCAAGGCCCCACAGAGCCACAGCAGCAGCTCAAGGTCGCCAACACCCTCTCTTGCTCGCCCACATTATCCTCCGGCACAGGTTGGCATGCATTCACCCTATGCCACATCTACACCTGCAACTTCAGGGTCCACCCAGCCAAGAACACCCAGTCCCTTCCCAAGTCCAGTAAGATCAACAGCCAGCCTCCAGTCCTTGAGGTCTCCTCCATCCCCCCAGGCCAGAATGTCACCCCATTTGCAACCAAGCAGTGAGGAGCCACAACCACCCGAAGAGGGCGCAACTTGCGCAGAGGACACTTGGGTGGCCGTTTTGCTGAGTCCCAAACTCTGGCATTGGCTACTGGGCTCACCTTACATTTTGATGAGCTATATGGTAGAAGATCAAAACACACCAGTAAACAGCGCAAAACCGAGATTTTTGAAGAACTCACCAGGCAAGTCAATGCAGCGGGTGAGGAACGTAAAGATATGGACCAGATTCAACGGAAGATTTCGGACCTGAAATATGCAGTGCGGAAGAAAGAGAATCTAAGGCGGATGCACAGGTACATAGCTAATGTTTGGGTTTTTATTATTCTTGTCTGTCCATCAGTGCGCTTAATTATGCTTACTATGTTTTTCAGCGAAACAACTGGCGGAGGTTTCCCAACCAAAATGCGCTTTACACCGGCTGAGGAGATGGTGCTGTCCTTATTACATCCCGTGGCCTTAGAGGGACACTCAGGCCAGCAGGACACCGACAACCCACCAATTCCTGCAGGTTAGTAATGTCTGAATGACCACACAAATGTATAGAAACATACACATACGCAGCACGGGCTACCTAAGCACATGGCTGTAGGGGGTGGGAGCAAGGGCTAGCTAAGCACATGGCTGTAGGGGGTGGGAGCAAGGGCTAGCTAAGCACATGGCTGTAGGGGGTGGGAGCAAGGGCTAGCTAAGCACATGGCTGTAGGGGGAGGGAGCAAGGGCTAGCTAAGCACATGGCTGTAGGGGGTGGGAGCAAGGGCTAGCTAAGCACATGGCTCTAGGGGGTGGGAGCAAGGGCTAGCTAAGCACATGGCTGTAGGGGGTGGGAGCAAGGGCTAGCTAAGCACATGGCTGTAGGGGGTGGGAGCAAGGGCTAGCTAAGCACATGGCTCTAGGGGGTGGGAGCAAGGGCTAGCTAAGCACATGGCTCTAGGGGGTGGGTTTGTTAGGAGTGCTCACTTTGACTAGGGAGTGTCATGGGTGTGGCCTGGTAATGTGCAAATTGACATCCACATACATGATGTTTAATGAAATGTGTGACAAATATGTCACTTTGAAGTGTAGAAAATGAATGGGTGCTATGTATTAATTGAGAAGCACACGCCACAATAACATCTTTGCCTGTTGGTCAATTTGTTTGGAGTTGGTTTAGTTGCACAACTGATTAAGATGGTTTTCTAGGAAGGTTTTATGCCATACAAATGTTCCCCACCAGAATCATATTGTAAGTGTTTTTTCCCACCTTAGTGTGTTAACTTCCTCCCCTTAAAGGGATGTTGCAACTCACACATCAGCCATTCTTTGCATGTTTGGTTTGAGACACGTGATGTGTCTAGTCTGGTTTAACAATCCATGCACTAATGTAATGGGATTCCTAGGGAAGGCCAAGTGGCCACGTTGTGGGAGGGGCCCTTACTGCTTTGCCACGTTTCTTGGATTACCATATGTGTTCTTAATCATAAACTATGCATAGTTGTGTGTATTAATCGCTGTTTTTCGTCAAAAGCAGGCCAGCATCATCCCTCAGCTAGTGGGGACTCCTCTGCCATGTTACCGCGTCCGTCTTCTTCCGCGCTGCATAGGACCCAGGATCCGATGTCTACGGTAAGTGTATTTTGAGGCTGTTGTGTATGCATGTAGCTTGCCATGTTTGGCTTGTGTGGTTTTTATAGGTATTCCACACACTGAACCTGTTTTTTTTTACATGTCCCCAACAGAGCCACACACTGATGGAGCAAATCCAGGAGCAGGAGGAAGATGGAAGCTTCATAGGAGATTCTGAAGATCTTCCCCTGGGACAGAATCTGCAACTGTCCCAAAATGTGTCTCCGCCAAATCCACAGCAGCAGAGTGAAGCTGGCTGCATGCTGCCTGCACATCGTGGGCAGCATGCAGAGACTGACCCTCCAGTCCCCAGTTTCAGATCTGCTGCTGAGGATTTGGCGAGCAGACCTGTGGCTGTTGGGGGTCCTCGAGCAACATCATCTGCACGCCCCACAACCCGGGGAATTGGGCGGCGTACTCAGCAACGTCGCCCAGTTTCCCAGGGGAGGGGCGTGCAGATGATGGAGTCAGCATGGCACCATGAGAGGCGCCTTTTTCGCCGCCAAAACCAACAAAATCAGGAGCATATTAGGGGCCAATTAGAGTCCCTAAATACTACCTTCAGTGCCGTGCTGACTGAATTGAGGACCCATAACAGCCACATGGCCAACTTGACTTCAGAAATTAGGTCAGGCATGGCCGAAATGCACACTAACCAAAGACACATTTTGGAACAGTTGCAGATTCTGAATGCCACACAGGCCCATGTTATGGCCCCCCCCCACCAAGGGCCCCAACCTGGGTTCTATGGGCATCACACATATTAAGGTGTGTTAGGCATGAATCTGGTCCATATCTTTGCGAAACCTACCCACTGGATTGACTTGTCTGGTGAGGGCTAAAAATCACAGATTTTGCACTGTTCTTGCTCGGTTGCTTTTGATTATCCACCATATAGCTCATTCAAGGCCTGAGGTAGCCCAGTAGCCAATGCCAGAGTCCCAGACTCAGTGAATCGGCCACTTAAGGTGTTGCGCGGCTGCCATGGCCACAATAACATTTGTGGTGGCTCCTCATGTTTGGCGGCATGATTGGGTGACATTCTGGCCTCAACATCAAAGACCTTGGACCCTGGCTGTGATTGTACTGGATTTGGATTGGGACTGGGTGTTCTTGTTTGGGTGGCCCACTGACTTACAGGTGTAGATGTGGCATAGCTAGGTTTGCTTTCAACCTGTGTCGGTGGAAAATGTGGGCAAGCAGGAGAGGGATTAATTTTGTGCTATTTATTTTGTGTACAAATGTATTGAACATAATTGCATGTACAGGTGTTGGCCCAAAGTATGTGAGGGGCACTCACCTCCGATTCTGTTTGTCTCACATATACCTTTTACTAAGTAGTAAACATTTAGTTTGGAACAAGCTCATGTGTGTGGTGTTTTGATATAGAAATATGAGTTCAAGTTGGGACCAAAACAAACAATAACCAAGGTCTACAAATAAATACTCAAACATAGTTTTTTTTTTGGGTTGCACAAATTCATTATTGTTTACTTCATAATGAAATTAAACATAGCCAAACAAACCAATAAAAAAAAAAAAAAAAATTAAACTAAAAACTAAATTAGGAAAAATGTGTGGCTATTAAATTTGCCCGCACGGCTTGCCCAGACGCACTTGGATGGCCCACATAGGCGTCGTCTGCCTCATCGGAGGGTGGAGAGGGTGGGCAATCCAGATATCGGGGGACCCTTTGCATAATGGCTAAATTATGGAGCGCGGCACATGCCATTATAATGTCAATGACCTTTTTCGGGTCATACTGCAGGGAGCCCCCAGTGTGGTCCAAGCACCGAAACCGGGTCTTGAGGAGTCCAAAGGCCCTCTCCACCACTGCCCTGGTCTTTCGATGTGCACGGTTATAGGCCTCTTGTGCTGGAGTTTGTGGCCGGAGGACCGGAGTCATGAGCCACGGCAGTAGTGGATACCCCAAATCTCCTAAATAAGCCCAAAAAAAACAAAAAAATTAATAACAGGAAATCATACATTGCCACGCAACATTACTACTGCAATAAAAATAAAAGAGGTATGTGACATTGTCACACAAACATGAGCATACAGATTGCAGATGCTAAACCAAGAATTAAACATATGTGATAGATGTGGGTCAAAAGTAGGCAAATAATACTGGGGATGGTGGGCAATCAGGCAGACTGTTAGCAGATATTGTTTCCTGCCTGTGCTGCAGAACAATGTAGTATGGTCTAACTTGACCTGCCCCTTTATAATTCTTGCCTTACTCAAAAACCGGTGTAAGCCTGCCCCTGCACTTTATCCCGCTCACCTCTACTCAGTAAGTTAAATGCATGTAAGCAAAGATGGCGCTGACTCTCTGGTAAAGTCAATTACAGATTTCGAAAGAAAATGGTTTAGAAGGCTGTTTCAGACTTGGCCTCACATTACACTTATTAATTAAAACAATGCAGGCAAAACAATTTTGCAGCAAATGGAGTTTGTCTAAGCTAATGGTTACAGTGTGCTTACACATGTTCACAAGGTGAGGGGCAAGGCAGCGTTTCTGAAAGGTAAATCCAACCTAAAACTTGGCCATACATATACAATCCAAATCGATAATTTGAGCCAACTTACCAAGGAGCCATGCACCCGCAAATTCCCCTGACTCAAACCGGCGGAATAATCCAGATCTGCGCAGGATATACGCATCATGGGCTGAGCCAGGGTAGCCTGCCAGGACGCTCAGAAAGCGCAGGTCCTGGGCCACCACCGCTTGCACATTCAGCGAATGGCCCATTTTGCGATTTCTGGTGAGAAAGGAAACAGAAACCACCCAAAAATTACGTTTAGTAAACAAATCCAACGCACACTTCAAACAGCCTATGTCAAAATGTAACATGTAAAAGAAGATCAATGTTTAAGCCTTGACAGTCTTACTTGTTCTATTAAAAGGACACTTACAAATGTTTTAATTTGAAATAACTAAGTTTGTGACTAATTTATAAATAAGGGCCGTTGGTGCACATACACTCTTGGCAAGGAGGGAGCATTAGCAAGGAGGGAGTGATTGCAATGAGTGAAGATGTAAAATCTGAGAGTATATTAACCTAGAGGGACTAAACAAAAGGAGGGACTATTGGCAATGAAAGTTACTACAAATGGCGAGATTAGTCACAAGGAAGCTTTTCTGGAAAGGAGGGACTATTGGCAATGAAAGTTACTACAAATGGCGAGATTAGTCACAAGGAAGCTTTTCTGCAAAGGAGGGACTATTGGCAATGAAAGTTACTACAAATGGCGAGATTAGTCACAAGGAAGCTTTTCTGGAAAGGAGGGACTATTGGCAATGAAAGTTACTACAAATGGCGAGATTAGTCACAAGGAAGCTTTTATGGAAAGGAGGGACTATTGCCAATGAAAATTACTACAAATGGCGAGATTAGTCACAAGGAAGCTTTTATGGAAAGGAGGGACTATTGCCAATGAAAATTACTACAAATGGCGAGATTAGTCACAAGGAAGCTTTTATGGAAAGGAGGGACTATTGCCAATGAAAGTTACTACAAATGGCGAGATTAGTCACAAGGAAGCTTTTATGGAAAGGAGGGACTATTGCCAATGAAAGTTACTACAAATGGCGAGATTAGTCACAAGGAAGCTTTTATGGAAAGGAGGGACTATTGGCAATGAAAGTTACTACAAATGGCGAGATTAGTCACAAGGAAGCTTTTATGGAAAGGAGGGACTATTGCCAATGAAAATTACTACAAATGGCGAGATTAGTCACAAGGAAGCTTTTATGGAAAGGAGGGACTATTGCCAATGAAAATTACTACAAATGGCGAGATTAGTCACAAGGAAGCTTTTATGGAAAGGAGGGACTATTGCCAATGAAAATTACTACAAATGGCGAGATTAGTCACAAGGAAGCTTTTATGGAAAGGAGGGACTATTGCCAATGAACCAAACGAATAATGTGATTGAGCAAAGGAGGGACACACAAATATTTAGAGACAATGGAACCCAAAACTTGCCTGTATATATACTCGTCGCTTGACGGAGGGACGAGGGCAACGTGGGTGCAGTCAATAGCACCCATGACATTGGGCATGTCGGCGATATTAAAAAATGCCAGCTTAATGGCGTTTCTGGCTACCATATCCTCAGGGAAACAAATATATTTCCAAGTTATGGTAGCCATGCCTTCCAAAAATTGGGATAGCGCGCGGCTCAGCGTAGGCTGTGAAATCCCCACGGAGAGGGCACCCAGCCTCTGGAACGAGCCGTTCGCCAAAAATTGCAGGCAGCCAAGCATCTTGGTCATACCTGAAATTGCTTGCCCCTTCCTTGTGGTGCGGGCTAACCATGGCCGCAGCTCACTATATAATTTATGGAGGGAAGCGCGATTAAGCCTGGTCAGCTCGAACAGCTCAGTGTCATGCATGCTATTGATGTCCATGCGTCGCCGCCGGTGCAATCTGGTCTCTGCCCTCCGGACGATCTCAATGCCCATGAGTTGCAGATCCTCATGCTCCTCAAAGGCAGTAGCCTCGTCCATGGCTGGCTCGCGCTCCCGTAGTCAAAAAGGTGCCGGGAATGTTCTTGCCCTGAAACGAATTTATGAGGTGTGGGACCATCGGCAATCAGCTCTCTGAATTAATCGCAAGCCCATTGCAATAACGAAAAAATTCTGAACGGACGAAACATTTCCGATTTGGTGGGAAAAAGCTCCCGAAGTAACGAAAATCTTCCGATTTTGGCACCATTATCGAAAGAGCATATACGCATGTTCTCGAACGTTCGTGCGAGTGAAAAATATACGAAAAAAAGCAAAAAAATGACAAACACCCACCAAAACTTTCACAGACAGCTACGGAAGTCCGGACGAATGTTTCTTTGAATCGAGCCTAATATGTTGGAAATTTAGGAAAGTGTTAAAATAATGAAACACTGATTACCTCTCTGGTGAGTTACCTTGGAAACTGGTGTAGGTGGTGGTGATTTTAACCCTTCTAGTGCCAGCTATGTGAGACTCACGTACCAGACTTTAAACCCCCATAGCATAATAAGTAAAAGGTAAAAACTCTCAATCGAGTCGGCCAAGTTTTCCCTTCACTTCCGGCTTCAGGAGAGGGCCCACCACTGACATCTGCAAAAAAAATTACATTTACTCACCTGGGGCCATGATCCCCCCTGCCGGGTCTCCCCTGAAATAGGCCCTCTCCCCCACAGCCGCCATTGCCACCATTAGCCCCCACCTTTTGTGGGTGGGGTAGATGACATCATCAGTGACATCATCCTGCCTCCCGCAGAAGATTTTCAGTACTGCTTAGTGATCGGCAGGGAGAGAGTTGGAGGGGCAGGGGACAGTAATCCCCTGTCTTCCCAGCCCCCTCTCCACCGATCACCCGGCATCTGTCATCGGATCTCGTGGGACAGGATTGCCATGAGACACAGGATCAAAGGTGAGTGTAAAAAAATTTTTTTTTCAGTTTTTTACATTTAACCCTTTGTGAACTTGTAAGGGATCCATGAAACCCCTATACCAGTTCACAAGATTTGGGGGTATGGCAAGTCACCTGTGGCTAGCAGCACCAGGACCATTTAGTCTGTGCAGGCTTGTAGCCTGCAGGGCGGGGGCTACTAAGGCTGGTCCCTTTGCCCTTTTCTACAAGCCCCCATAGCTGGTCACCGGTTATGCTGGGTAGATGGGGCCCCACACCATTTTTGGGGGGATTTTTAAGGGTTGTTGTGGGGCGCCCCTATCCAGCATAACCAGCCTGGTGACCAGCTATGGGGGCTTGTAGAAAAGGGTGCAGGGTTTTTAACCTTTTAAAATCCCCACTAAATGCCGCCCCACACGGGGAGGGGGGACCCTATGTCACTTTTTTTAAAACTAACCCCTTGTCTCCTGTCACCCAGCAAATATAAAAGGCTTCCAGCAGCAGCAAGAGAGTAGGAGCCAGAGTGGTCTGTGTAGGGCACATTGCTCGGGGATGGATGGGAGGTAAGTATTTAAAAAATAAAACAAAAAGAAAAACAATAAAATATGTTTTCTTATGTGTCTCTGTGTTTTCTACATTTAACCTTTTGTAAACGGGTAAAGGATCTATGACAGGCTTAGGGGTCTGGCACGTCACCTGCAGCTAGTGGGTGACTTAAGCTACTAGCAATCTTTCGTGAAGAATATTGGCACATATGTTGTGACCTTCTATTATCAAGGACATTCAATAGTTTTTATCCATCTTTATCTGATGGTGTTTTACAAATGGAACATTTTGAAATGATTGATTGCTCCATGCTGTATATGTGTTTGACTGTATATATGCGGGACCTTTACTACCAAGGTTTGCACGTGTGAGCATTTTTACATTTTGTGAGGCTTTTTGATGCATTTTAAATTTAATTTTAATTAATTTCTCTTTTTCCTAGCGCAGTGCATTTTGGTATATGTAATTTATACATTTACTGGGTTCCCCTTCTGAAAGCTGAGATATGTCTTTCCAAGTTGCTGGTTCATTGATACTGGCAGTGTTTGCTTTGTATGAAAGATGTACAGGTGGTCTCTGTTTTCTCTCATTGATTGTCTTAGCTCTGTGTCTGAGCTTGTCTGTGTCTGCTCTTCAGTACTAGTAGGTTCTATGCTCCCTTCAGCTGTTTGTACAGAAGTTACAGATGATGGCTGATTAGTGTCAGTTTTGTCTGTTCTTACTTCCTCAGTCACATTGTCTCGCAAAACTTCAACAAAGGTTATGCTGTTGCTAATGGTAACCTTGTCTGTTTTGAAATATAGGATTCCGTAGCCCTTAAACCTTACATTTATGGTTCTGTAACCTCTCACTGTATCCAACAAAGATTTCCTCAAATGATCTGTTTTGTTTCTTGGTGCATAGTGAAATGTGGGTGAAAGCTTCCAAAAACTCTTAGGTGTTTTACACTTGGTTTCTTCATTGTGCCACAGTTTTGTGGAGTTTTATCCACTGTTCTAGAAAAGAGTTTGTTCTGCAAATAAGTGGCTGTCATCGCCGCCTCACCCCAGTATTTTTGTGGTAGTCCAGAGTCTGTCAGCATACATCTGATCATTTCAGTCAGAGTTCTTTTCTTTCTTTCAGCCACCCTATGTTGCTTTGTTATGTATAGCACTGACTTTTGATGCTCTATTCCGTTTTGCTTTAAGTACTGCTGTACTTTGTGTCCTGTGAATTCACCTCCATTATCATTCTGAAGTATGAGAGGTTTCCTCTGAAATTGTTACTTGTCTTTACTACATAGTACTGTCATTTGTCAAGAACCTACTCTTGTTGCAATTGGTAAGCAAAAGTCATTTATATATATAAAAGTTATATATATGAAAGTCATTATGTACCTGTTGCCTCCAGGTGTAGATGGGTTTAGAGAACCACATACATCATTGTGAAGTAGCTTAATTCTGACTGACATTGGGAAGTGTTGCTCTTGTAGCGTTGGATTTGATGCAACATTCACCTGAAAAGGGAATACTGTTAGATCCTTTGTCAGACTCCTCTTTTGTAGTTCATGTATGCATTCTGATTGTCTGTGACCTAAACACCTGTGCCACATGTGTATGCAGTCATTGTGTTTATGGGTGCAGTCTCACCTTTTCCTTCACTGTACTGAAGTGATATAGATGGTAATCCAGCTTGGCACATGCTATGGTCTGCTTTCCATCCAAGATAAAACACTTGTTACCTTGGTACTTTACAGTGAGTCTTTTGGCTGTCAGATGCTTCACAGATAAGAGTCCTCCTTCAAGATCAGGAACATAAAGCACATCCTTCACTGGTATAGCTAAATTGTGTCCTGCATTATTGGGGCATACAAGGGTTCCATGCACATATCCCTCTGCATGTATTTTACTTACATCTACAAAGTAAATAGCCTCTTTGTTATTCACATCAAGTTCTGTGAAAAAGCTTCTATCACTTGTTATGTAACTGGTTGATTCGGAGTCAATGCACAAGCATTGAAATGTATGGTTGATTGGTTGGCTGTAACTTTAAACGTGGCATTCCAGTTCCCTTCACATGGATCAGAGATTATGGCTTTGACTTTCAGTTTAGTATAAGAGGGATGCTCTGCTTTCCATATAGTACAGTCTCTCTTTATGTGTCTCTGTTTGTGACACTTAAAGCCTATCCTGGTTTCCTTCATGTGTATGTTTGTGTCTGTAGCTTTAAGAGCGGTTAAGGTCTTAGTTTCTGTGGAGTCATGTTCAAACTCCTTTCTTCGCTGATACTCATCTATGAGCCTGGTCTTTACAATTGCTAGCATCAGATCTGTCTCAGGCCTTGTCTCCAGCACATTACTCAGTGCACTATATGTATCAGGTTAGCCGCACATCAACATGGCAGCGACGTAACTGTCATATTGTCACAGACTGATCTAATATGTGTGATCACTTCCAGCATGGCATTTATATGCTCCTGCATGTCATGCTAAGCCTCAATATGTAAAGTTTCTTCAGCAGAAACAACTTTCTGTTTAAAATGGATCTCTCATGCAGTCTTTTCAGTACATCCCACTTGCCTTTCACTGTATTCTCACTGTGTATGTAATTAATCTGATTGTCTTCTACAAGTAAGCCTTTGGTGGCCTGTGCCTGTCTGTTTTTCCTGTTCCAGTCCTGATAATTGTCCTGTGGCCTCTCACTGGTGATAGCCTCCCACAAGTCATCTCTGGATAATAGCTTTTCCACTTTAAAAACTTTCGTAGCTGATAATTGACATTGTTCAATTAGGCCACTGAGAGTTTAAGCTCTGAGCCGCTGGCCATTCTTCCTCCTTTACATATAAAAACGTACTTACTTGCATACAGGAGACATCTCTCCGATTATGCAAAACCAATAAAGGAAAAGTGCACCACCAATCTCTTAAAGTGCTAGCAAATCAGACATATAGCCTATTAAATCTATAGAGATGATGCAGGTCTGCACCCCGAGGAAGTGGTCCACTTGAGGGGACCTCAGAATGTGTGGTTATACTGCTTCCAGGATAGAGCAACAGGGACAGTGATGTGGTGCTTTAGACCACCAGCTTAATCCTATTATTGGCGGTCTATGGCAGAGGAATTGTTTCTACTTTCAGAAGTAGCTGTGTTCTGTCAGAAAGGGAGAGCGCAGCCATGATAAGTTATTGACATTAGGATTCAATACCTAGATAGGTCAGTGGATATCCTGCTGGCTGAAGGAGTGTTATTGGTAACGGCATGCAAGTAAGGTGAGTTACAAGTTGTGTACCCAAAGGCTCTGTCCTGGGCCCCTATTTTTTTATTATGTTTGTAGGTGATATAGAAGGCTTGATTGGGAAAGTTTGCCTGTTTGCTGATGATACAAGGGTGAGTAATAGGGTGGATATTCCTGGAGGTGTCTGCAACATGGAAAATGATTTAGCGTTACTGGAAAAATGGTCAAAACTGTGGAATCTGGAGTTTAATGTCTCTAAATGTAAAATCAAGCACTTGGGTAGAAGGAATCCCTGCTCTGAGTACGGTATTGGCAGTACTGTGTTAGCCAGGACTTTGTAGGAGAGAGATTTAGAGATACTGATTACTAAAAGCTGCAAGATGAGTGGACAGTGTAGATAGGCAGTAGGAAAAGCAAGCAGGATTCTCAACTGCATAGCTTGAGGCATCACTAGTAGGAAGAGGGAGGTTGTGATGCCGCTGTATAGAGCCCTGGTGAGGCCACATCTAGAATACCGTGTGCAGTTCTGGAGACCTTATCCCCCCAAAAAAATCATGAGAGATTTAAAAAACGTAATTTGTACAGTCTGGAGGAATAAAATAAATATGTGAAACAATTGAATAAGGTCCACGAGAGAAGTGTTTCGCACTAAGAAAAAAATGAATGATAGAACAAGGGATCACGACCTGAAACTAGTCAGAGAGAAGATCAGTAGCAACATTAAAAAATATTATTTTCAATTATTATTATGAAGAGGTAGAAGAAATCCCCCTTCTTTTACAAAATTTCTATTGAAGTTTGCATAAGATACACAGTATATATATAGAAAAAAAAAGCATACTGGAAAACATAGATGAGATGCATACTAATAGTTCTGAGGTATACAGACTGTAGTCTGCTTAATTGTATAATATATCCAGAGCAAATCAATAAAACATATCTAATGTAACAGATTACAAAAAGACTATGTAAAAACATAGAAAAGACTTCGCGGGAAACCGAGGGTTAATTAGTCCTCTCTTTTACTTCACCAGTGGTGTTCCTATAAGATCGCAGTGCAGCCCAGCCACCGTAATCAAATTGCACGTACCAGATTTCCTCTTTAAAACTTGCCCATCATAAATAGCTCAACTTTAAAACAATGATCACCAATCGTTGTCTCCAATTTCAGCATTCAAATCTCCTCGATAATTCAGTCAGACGTTGTTACAGGGAAAAAAGTAAAAGAAAAACGGACATAGTATAGCACCGTTTTTTATGTATTCATAAATAACTTTATTGTGCTTACCCGCAAAAGATTCAGTATCGCATATCATAAAAAACTCCAGTTGAAAAGACGTTGCCTTAAACTTCCTTCGTTCCAATATGGGTTATCAAATGTAGTTATAAGTACCTCACCTCCCCGGCCATGGGCTATAGAGGAAAACACACACCGCAACTGCCAAGTAGAACGTAGTGACGTCGTGGAGGGTCCCGCCCAACGCGTTTCGTCTATTCCGACTTAATTATTCGGCAGCGGGCCCTCCACCTCGTCACTAATTTATTCACCTCACTTGGTGATGTATCGTTAAAGACTTAACTCCTTCATTGTTTTCATTTCCTTTAAATCAAATACCAGCACGCAGATGTCATTTACAGACAGCGCGAGTGTCGTTTCTCCTCTGTTAGCTTTGAATGCACCTAATATACAACTGCGTAACTGTGTAACCTATAAAGACATTTGGCGATTTTTTTGATATTTAATATGCCGAAAGTTGTATTAGTGCGCTTAGGGATGAGCAAATCGATCCGGATGAACCCGAATTCATTCCGAATTTCAGGAAATATTCGATTCTGAACGAATCCGAATTTCCCCGCGATTCGATCGATCGAAGTTTTCCTTTAAACTCCATTTACTTCAATTACAGGCATTGTAAAATGGTGGTTGGACATGTCTGGACATATCCCCTGGGGCAAGTTATCATAGGAAGGTCACATGCAGCCTATCAGCAGCCAGGAAGCCCGGTGATGTCACCGTGCTATATAAAGCGGCGGCCATCTTGCTTGTGCGCATTTCAGACTTGCATTCGTGAGACAACGGTGGTTGCTGCAGACAGGGACAGACAGTTAGCGATAGGTAGGGAGAGTTACAGATAGGTAGGGAGATTTACAGATAGGTAGGGAGATTTAGAGAGGCAGACAGAGCCAGGGAAAGATAGTGGAAAACCGGAACAATCCAGGGACAGCATAAAAGTGGCAGTGACAGGGTGATTTGCCTGATCAGTTTTCAAGTCAATTTGATTTCTTTGTGCTGTAAACCGTAATCTGCCTTGCCACTGTGCATGCCATCTATGCAGTGCCTTATGCATTTTGCATAGGTTTTTGTCCTGCTGTCAATACACCAGGCCGCAGGGTATCCCAAACCTGCACGTTGCACCCTATCTGTTATACTAAACAAGCGTTGTTCAGCATCAGTTTAATTAAACTATTGCATTTTGCATTGGTTTTTGTCCTGCTGTCAATACACCAGGCCGCAGGGTATCCCAAACCACCACGTGGCACCCTATCTGTTATACTAAATAAGCATCTACAGCCTCAGCTTTATTAAGCTATTGCATTTTGCATAGGTTTTTGTCCTGCTGTCAATACACCAGGCCGCAGGGTATCCCAAACCACCGCGTGGCACCCTATCTATTATACTAAATAAGCATCTACAGCCTCAGCTTTATTAAATTATTGCATTTTGAATTGGTTTTGGCCTGCTTTAAATACACCAGGCCGCAGGGTATCCCAAACCACCACGTTGCACCCTATCTGTTATACTAAATAAGCGTTGTTCAGCATCAGCTTTATTAAGCTATTGCATTTTGCATTGGTTTTTGTCCTGCTGTCAATACACCAGGCCGCAGGGTATCCCAAACCACCACGTGGCACCCTATCTGTTATACTAAATAAGCGTCTACAGCCTCAGCTTTATTAAGTTATTGCATTTTGCATAGGTTTTTGTCCTGCTGTCAATACACCAGGCCGCAGGGTATCCCAAACCTGCACGTTGCACCCTATCTGTTATACTAAACAAGCGTTGTTCAGCATCAGTTTAATTAAACTATTGCATTTTGCATTGGTTTTTGTCCTGCTGTCAATACACCAGGCCGCAGGGTATCCCAAACCACCACGTGGCACCCTATCTGTTATACTAAATAAGCGTCTACAGCCTCAGCTTTATTAAGTTATTGCATTTTGCATAGGTTTTTGTCCTGCTGTCAATACACCAGGCCGCAGGGTATCCCAAACCACCACGTTGCACCCTATCTGTTATACTAGATAAGCGTGTTTCAGCCTCAGCTGTACTAAGTTATTTAATTTTGCATTGGTTTTGGTCTGCTGTCATTACACCAGGCCGCAGGGTATCCCGAACCACCACGTTGCACCCTATCTGGTATACTAAATAAGCGTCTACAGCCTCAGCTTTATTAAGTTATTGCATTTTGCATTGGTTTTTGTCCTGCTGTCAATACACCAGGCCGCAGGGTATCCCTAACCACCACATGGCACCCTATCTGTTATACTAAATAAGCGTTGTTCAGCATCAGCTTTATTAAGCTATTGCATTTTGCATAGGTTTTTGTCCTGCTGTCAATACACCAGGCCGCAGGGTATCCCAAACCACCGCGTGGCACCCTATCTGTTATACTAAATAAGCATCTACAGCCTCAGCTTTATTAAGTTATTGCATTTTGAATTGGTTTTGGCATGATTTAAATACACCAGGCCGCAGGGTATCCCAAACCACCACGTTGCACCCTATCTGTTATACTAAATAAGCGTTGTTCAGCATCAGCTTTATTAAGCTATTGCATTTTGCATTGGTTTTTGTCCTGCTGTCAATACACCAGGCCGCAGGGTATCCCAAACCACCACGTGGCACCCTATCTGTTATACTAAATAAGCGTCTACAGCCTCAGCTTTATTAAGTTATTGCATTTTGCATTGGTTTTTGTCCTGCTGTCAATACACCAGGCTGCAGGGTATCCCAAACCACCACGTTGCACCCTATCTGTTATACTAGATAAGCGTGTTTCAGCCTCAGCTGTACTAAGTTATTTAATTTTGCATTGGTTTTAGTCTGCTGTCATTACACCAGGCCGCAGGGTATCCCAAACCACCACGTTGCACCCTATCTGTTATACTAAATAAGCGTTGTTCAGCATCAGTTTAATTAAGCTATTGCATTTTGAATTGGTTTTTGTCCTGCTGTCAATACACCAGGCCGCAGGGTATCCCAAACCACCACGTGGCACCCTATCTGTTATACTAAATAAGCGTTGTTCAGCATCAACTTGATTAGGCTATTGCATTTTGCATAGGTTTTTGTCCTGCTGTTAATACACCAGGCCACAGAGTATCCCAAACCACCACGTGGCACCCTATCCGTTATACTAAATAAGCATCTACAGCCTCAGCTTTATTAAGCTATTGCATTTTGCATAGGTTTTTGTCCTGCTGTCAATACACCAGGCCTCAGGGCATCCCAAACCACCGCGTGGCACCCTATCTGTTATACTAAATAAGCATCTACAGCCTCAGCTTTATTAAGTTATTGCATTTTGAATTGGTTTTGGCCTGCTTTCAATACACCAGGCCACAGGGTATCCCAAACCACCACGTTGCACCCTATCTGTTATACTAAATAAGCGTTGTTCAGCATTAGCTTTATTAAGCTATTGCATTTTGCATTGGTTTTTGTCCTGCTGTCAATACACCAGGCCGCAGGGTATCCCAAAAACCACCACGTGGCACCCTATCTGTTATACTAAATAAGCGTCTACAGCCTCAGCTTTATTAAGTTATTGCATTTTGCATTGGTTTTTGTCCTGCTGTCAATACACCAGGCCGCAGGGTATCCCGAACCTGCACGTTGCACCCTGTTATACTAAATAAGCGTTGTTCAGCATCAGTTTAATTAAGCTATTGCATTTTGCATTGGTTTTTGTCCTGCTGTCAATACACCAGGCTGCAGGGTATCCCAAACCACCACGTGGCACCCTATCTGTTATACTAAATAAGCATCTACAGCCTCAGCTTTATTAAGCTATTGCATTTTGCATAGGTTTTTGTCCTGCTGTCAATACACCAGGCCGCAGGGCATCCCAAACCACCGCGTGGCACCCTATCTGTTATACTAAATAAGCGTGTTTCAGCCTCAGCTGTACTAAGTTATTTAATTTTGCATTGGTTTTGGTCTGCTTTAAATACACCAGGCCACAGGGTATCCCAAACCACCACGTTGCACCCTATCTGTTATACTAAATAAGCGTCTACAGCCTCAGCTTTATTAAGGTATTGCACTTTGGATTGGTTTTTGTCCTGCTGTCAATACACAAGGCCACAGGGTATCCCAAACCACCACATGGCACCCTATCTGTTATACTAAATAAGCGTTGTTCAGCATCAGCTTTATTAAGCTATTGCATTTTGCATAGGTTTTTGTCCTGCTGTTAATACACCAGGCCACAGAGTATCCCAAACCACCACGTGGCACCCTATCTGTTATACTAAATAAGCATCTACATAGGTTTTTGTCCTGCTGTCAATACACCAGGCCGCAGGGTATCCCAAACCACCGCGTGGCACCCTATCTGTTATACTAAATAAGCGTCTACAGCCTCAGCTTTATTAAGCTATTGCATTTTGAATTGGTTTTGGTCTGCTTTAAATACACCAGGCCGCAGGGTATCCCAAACCACCACGTTGCACCCTGTTATACTAAATAAGCGTAGTTCAGCATCAGCTTTATTAAGCTATTGCATTTTGCATTGGTTTTTGTCCTGCTGTCAATACACAAGGCCGCAGAGTATCCCAAACCACCACGTGGCACCCTATCTGTTATACTAAATAAGCGTTGTTCAGCATCAGCTTTATTAAGCTATTGCATTTTGCATTGGTTTTTGTCCTGCTGTCAATACACCAGGCCGCAGGGTATCCCAAACCACCACGTGGCACCCTATCTGTTATACTAGAGAAGCGTGTTTCAGCCTCAGCTGTACTAAGTTATTTAATTTTGCATTGGTTTTGGTCTGCTGTCATTACACCAGGCCGCAGGGTATCCCGAACCACCACGTTGCACCCTATCTGGTATACTAAATAAGCGTCTACAGCCTCAGCTTTATTAAGTTATTGCATTTTGAATTGGTTTTTGTCCTGCTGTCAATACACCAGGCCGCAGGGTATCCCTAACCACCACATGGCACCCTATCTGTTATACTAAATAAGCGTTGTTCAGCATCAGCTTTATTAAGCTATTGCATTTTGCATAGGTTTTTGTCCTGCTGTCAATACATTAGGCCGCAGGGTATCCCAAACCACCGCGTGGCACCCTATCTGTTATACTAAATAAGCATCTACAGCCTCAGCTTTATTAAGTTATTGCATTTTGAATTGGTTTTGGCCTGATTTAAATACACCAGGCCGCAGGGTATCCCAAACCACCACGTTGCACCCTATCTGTTATACTAAATAAGCGTTGTTCAGCATCAGCTTTATTAAGCTATTGCATTTTGCTTAGGTTTTTGTCCTGCTGTCAATACATTAGGCCGCAGGGTATCCCAAACCACCGCGTGGCACCCTATCTGTTATACTAAATAAGCATCTACAGCCTCAGCTTTATTAAGTTATTGCATTTTGAATTGGTTTTGGCCTGATTTAAATACACCAGGCCGCAGGGTATCCCAAACCACCACGTTGCACCCTATCTGTTATACTAAATAAGCGTTGTTCAGCATCAGCTTTATTAAGCTATTGCATTTTGCATTGGTTTTTGTCCTGCTGTCAATACACCAGGCCGCAGGGTATCCCAAACCACCATGTGGCACCCTATCTGTTATACTAAATAAGCGTCTACAGCCTCAGCTTTATTAAGTTATTGCATTTTGCATTGGTTTTTGTCCTGCTGTCAATACACCAGGCTGCAGGGTATCCCAAACCACCACGTTGCACCCTATCTGTTATACTAGATAAGCGTGTTTCAGCCTCAGCTGTACTAAGTTATTTAATTTTGCATTGGTTTTAGTCTGCTGTCATTACACCAGGCCGCAGGGTATCCCAAACCACCACATGGCACCCTATCTGTTATACTAAATAAGCGTTGTTCAGCATCAGTTTAATTAAGCTATTGCATTTTGAATTGGTTTTTGTCCTGCTGTCAATACACCAGGCCGCAGGGTATCCCAAACCACCACGTGGCACCCTATCTGTTATACTAAATAAGCGTTGTTCAGCATCAACTTGATTAGGCTATTGCATTTTGCATAGGTTTTTGTCCTGCTGTTAATACACCAGGCCACAGAGTATCCCAAACCACCATGTGGCACCCTATCTGTTATACTAAATAAGCATCTACAGCCTCAGCTTTATTAAGCTATTGCATTTTGCATAGGTTTTTGTCCTGCTGTCAATACACCAGGCCTCAGGGCATCCCAAACCACCGCGTGGCACCCTATCTGTTATACTAAATAAGCATCTACAGCCTCAGCTTTATTAAGTTATTGCATTTTGAATTGGTTTTGGCCTGCTTTCAATACACCAGGCCACAGGGTATCCCAAACCACCACGTTGCACCCTATCTGTTATACTAAATAAGCGTTGTTCAGCATTAGCTTTATTAAGCTATTGCATTTTGCATTGGTTTTTGTCCTGCTGTCAATACACCAGGCCGCAGGGTATCCCAAAAACCACCACGTGGCACCCTATCTGTTATACTAAATAAGCGTCTACAGCCTCAGCTTTATTAAGTTATTGCATTTTGCATTGGTTTTTGTCCTGCTGTCAATACACCAGGCCGCAGGGTATCCCAAACCTGCACGTTGCACCCTATCTGTTATACTAAATAAGCGTTGTTCAGCATCAGTTTAATTAAGCTATTGCATTTTGCATTGTTTTTTGTCCTGCCGTCAATACACCAAGCCGCAGGGTATCCCAAACCACCACGTGGCACCCTATCTGTTATACTAAATAAGCGTTGATCAGCATCAACTTGATAGGTTTTTGTCCTGCTGTCAATACACCAGGCCACAGAGTATCCCAAACCACCACATGGCACCCTATCTGTTATACTAAATAAGCATCTACAGCCTCAGCTTTATTAAGCTATTGCATTTTGCATAGGTTTTTGTCCTGCTGTCAATACACCAGGCCGCAGGGCATCCCAAACCACCGCGTGGCACCCTATCTGTTATACTAAATAAGCGTGTTTCAGCCTCAGCTGTACTAAGTTATTTAATTTTGCATTGGTTTTGGTCTGCTTTAAATACACCAGGCCACAGGGTATCCCAAACCACCACATGGCACCCTATCTGTTATACTAAATAAGCGTTGTTCAGCATCAGCTTTGTTAAGCTATTGCATTTTGCATAGGTTTTTCTCTTGCTGTTAATACACCAGGCCGCAGAGTATCCCAAACCACCACGTGGCACCCTATCTGTTATACTAAATAAGCATCTACATAGGTTTTTGTCCTGCTGTCAATACACCAGGCCGCAGGGTATCCCAAACCACCGCGTGGCACCCTATCTGTTATACTAAATAAGCGTCTACAGCCTCAGCTTTATTAAGCTATTGCATTTTGAATTGGTTTTGGTCTGCTTTAAATACACCAGGCCGCAGGGTATCCCAAACCACCACGTTGCACCCTGTTATACTAAATAAGCGTAGTTCAGCATCAGCTTTATTAAGCTATTGCATTTTGCATTGGTTTTTGTCCTGCTGTCAATACACAAGGCCGCAGAGTATCCCAAACCACCACGTGGCACCCTATCTGTTATACTAAATAAGCGTTGTTCAGCATCAGCTTTATTAAGCTATTGCATTTTGCATTGGTTTTTGTCCTGCTGTCAATACACCAGGCCGCAGGGTATCCCAAACCACCACGTGGCACCCTATCTGTTATACTAAATAAGCGTCTACAGCCTCAGCTTTATTAAGTTATTGCATTTTGCATTGGTTTTTGTCCTGCTGTCAATACACAAGGCCGCAGAGTATCCCAAACCACCACGTGGCACCCTATCTGTTATACTAAATAAGCGTTGTTCAGCATCAGCTTTATTAAGCTATTGCATTTTGCATTGGTTTTTGTCCTGCTGTCAATACACCAGGCCGCAGGGTATCCCAAACCACCACGTGGCACCCTATCTGTTATACTAAATAAGCGTCTACAGCCTCAGCTGTACTAAGTTATTTAATTTTGCATTGGTTTTGGCCTGCTGTCATTACACCAGGCCGCAGGGTATCCCAAACCACCATGTTGCACCCTATCTGTTATACTAAATAAGCGTGTTTCAGCCTCAGCTGTACTAAGTTATTTAATTTTGCATTGGTTTTGGTCTGCTTTAAATACACCAGGCCGCAGGGTATCCCAAACCACAACGTTGCACCCTGTTATACTAAATAAGCGTTGTTCAGCATCAGTTTAATTAAGCTATTGCATTTTGCATTGGTTTTTGTCCTTCTGTCAATACACCAGGCCGCAGGGTATCCCAAACCACCACGTGGCACCCTATCTGTTATACTAAATAAGCGTTGTTCAGCATCAACTTGATTAGGCTATTGCATTTTGCATAGGTTTTTGTCCTGCTGTTAATACACCAGGCCACAGAGTATCCCAAACCACCACGTGGCACCCTATCTGTTATACTAAATAAGCATCTACAGCCTCAGCTTTATTACGCTATTGCATTTTGCATAGGTTTTTGTCCTGCTGTCAATACACCAGGCCGCAGGGCATCCCAAACCACCGCGTGGCACCCTATCTGTTATACTAAATAAGCATCTACAGCCTCAGCTTTATTAAGTTATTGCATTTTGAATTGGTTTTGGCCTGCTTTAAATACACCAGGCCACAGGATATCCCAAACCACCACGTTGCACCCTATCTGTTATACTAAATAAGCGTCTACAGCCTCAGCTTTATTAAGTTATTGCATTTTGCATTGGTTTTTGTCCTGCTGTCAATACACCAGGCTGCAGGGTATCCCAAACCACCACGTTGCACCCTATCTGTTATACTAGATAAGCGTGTTTCAGCCTCAGCTGTACTAAGTTATTTATTTTTGCATTGGTTTTGGTCTGCTGTCATTACACCAGGCCGCAGGGTATCCCAAACCACCATGTTGCACCCTATCTGTTATACTAAATAAGCGTCTACAGCCTCAGCTTTATTAAGTTATTGCATTTTGAATTGGTTTTTGTCCTGCTGTCAATACACAAGGCCACAGGGTATCCCAAACCACCACATGGCACCCTATCTGTTATACTAAATAAGCGTTGTTCAGCATCAGCTTTATTAAGCTATTGCATTTTGCATAGGTTTTTGTCCTGCTGTCAATACACCAGGTCGCAGGGTATCCCAAACCACCATGTGGCACCCTATCTGTTACTAAATAAGCGTTGTTCAGCATAAGCTTTATTAAGCTATTGCATTTTGCATAGGTTTTTGTCCTGCTTTTAATACACCAGGCCACAGAGTATCCCAAACCACCACGTGGCACCCTATCTGTTATACTAAATAAGCATCTACAGCCTCAGCTTTATTAAGCTATTGCATTTTGCATAGGTTTTTGTCCTGCTGTCAATACACCAGGCCGCAAGGTATCCCAAACCACCGCGTGGCACCCTATCTGTTATACTAAATAAGCATCTACAGCCTCAGCTTTATTAAGTTATTGCATTTTGAATTGGTTTTGGCCTGCTTTAAATACACCAGGCCACAGGATATCCCAAACCACCACGTTGCACCCTGTTATACTAAATAAGCGTCTACAGCCTCAGCTTTATTAAGCTATTGCATTGGTTTTTGTCCTGCTGTCAATAAACCAGGTCGCAGGGTATCCCAAACCACCATGTGGCACCCTATCTGTTATACTAAATTAGCGTTTTTCAGCATCAGCTTTATTAAGCTATTGCATTTTGCATAGGTTTTTGTCCTGCTGTCAATACACCAGGCCACAGGGTATCCCAAACCACCACGTGGCACCCTATCTGTTATACTAAATAATAAAGCTGAGGCTGTAGACGCTTAAGTTATTGCATTTTGAATTGGTTTTTGTCCTGCTGTCAATATACCAGGCCGCAGGGTATCCCAAACCACCACGTTGCACCCTATCTGTTATACTAAATAAGCGTCTACAGTCTCAGCTTTATTAAGCTATTGCATTTTGCATAGGTTTTTGTCCTGCTGTCAATACACCAGGCCACAGAGTATCCCAAATCATCACGTGGCACCCTATCTGTTATACTAAATAAGCATCTACAGCCTCAGCTTTATTAAGTTATTGCATTTTGATTAGGTTTTGGTCTGCTTTAAATACACCAGGCCGCAGGGTATCCCAAACCTGCACGTTGCACCCTATCTGTTATACTAAATAAGCGTTGTTCAGCATCAGCTTTATTAAGCTATTGCATTTTGCATTGGTTTTTGTCCTGCTGTCAATACACCAGGTCGCAGGGTATCCCAAACCACCATGTTCACCCTATCTGTTATACTAAATAAGTATTGTTCAGCATCAGCTTTATTAAGCTATTGCATTTTGCATTGGTTTTTGTCCTGCTGCCAAAACACTAGGCCGCAGGGTTTTCCAAACCTGCACGTAGCACCCTATCTGTTATACTAAATACCCTTGTTCATCCTCAACTTAATCAAGCTATTGCATTTTGAATTGTTTTTTATCCTGCTGCCAAAACACCAGGCCGCAGGGTATCCCAAACCTGCACATTTGACCCTATCTGTTACACTAAGGCAGCTTTTAAAGGCTATTTCTCATAAATATATTGCAGTTTGAATTGTTTTGTGTGTGCTGTAAAAAAACAGGCCTCAGGGTATCCCAAACCTGCACATTTGACCCTATCTGTAACACTAAAGCAGCTTTTAAAGGCTATTTCTCATAAATATATTGAAGTTTGAATTGTTTCTGTGTCTGCTGTAAAAACCCCAGCCCACATGGGCATCCCAAACACTAGCATAAATATCTCAAGACTACCTGTCTAATAACTGCTTGCATTTTATAATTAACATCACTTTTCCACAATCAAGGGAGGCCTCCTTTGTATGTGAGGAGGGGGCATCCCAAACACTAGCAGTAATATTTCAAGAGTACCTGTCTAATAACTGCTTGCATTTTATAATTAACGTCACTTTCCACAATCAAGGGAGGCCTCCTCTGTATGTGAGGAGGGGGCATCCCAAACACTAGCAGTAATATTTCAAGAGTACCTGTCTATTAACTGGTTGCATTTTGTAAAGAAAGTCACTTTGTCAATTTGCCAGCAGCCATTGCCTTTAACCGGGGGGCATCCCAAATATGCTAGCATGCGTCTTTTAAGAGTGCTCACATTGGAGTTGGCATCAGCAGCATTAGGAGCCCATATATTGCCTGAAAGACACACATATGAGCTGGCAGCAGCAGCATAGGGAGCCTATATATTGCCTGAAAGACACACCCAGGAGTTGGCAGCAGCATAGGAAGCCCATATATTGCCTGAAAGACACACCCTGGAGTTGGCAGCAGCATAAGGAGCTACCATGCATCAGCTACTACCATGGATCAGCCATTGTTGGCTGGAAATCCTGGTTGAACCATGCCTGATTCATCTTCACAAAGGTGAGTCTCTCCACATTATTCATGGACAGACAAGTTCTTGGCATGACTATGGCCCCCGCCGCACTAAACACCCTCTCAGATGGCACGCTACTGGCCGGGCAGGACAGCTTTTCCAGGGCAAACTCTGCTAGTTGCGACCACAAGTCAAGTTTGGTTGCCCAGAAGTCCAGCGGATCCTCAAGGTGTGTTGGCATGGTCATGTCAAGGTATGACACGACCTGCTGGTTCAGGTCCTGCTCCAGGTTTTCATGCTGCTAATGAGTAGACTCAATTGGGTTGATTCAAAGAAACATGTAACAGCTTGGATTTGGCTCACGATCATCCTATTTTTTACGTCCGCTCGTGCGTTCGTATGAACTTGCGAGTGATTCAATAAGCAAATACGTTTCTATCCTAAAATATACGTCCGTTCGTATGATATCTCCCGAACTTGCCTCAGTCAGTTGTCAATCGTAAAAATCACGTTCATGTGCTCACCTGTTGCGGCGGCAGCCTGTTTTTTCGGCTGCTTCCATCGTCCAGCTCTTCCAATTACTTGCGTTTGCCTCTGGTTTTCATTGGTTTTTGGCCTCTTAGATTCGTGCGTTCGTATGTTTATAAGATCTTGCGCATGCGCACCCTCAACCAGAAACTTACATAAACCCCGTAGCGGCTGCATCCAACTTCATTTCTCGGTCCCTACAACTTACCTAAACCCCTTAGCGCTTGCATCCAACTTCATTTCTCGGTCCCTCAAACTTACCTAAACCCCGTAGCGGCTGCATCCAACTTCATTTCTCGGTCCCTCAAACTTACCTAAACCCCTTAGCGCTTGCATCCAACTTCATTTCTCGGTCCCTCAAACTTACCTAAACCCCTTAGCGCTTGCATCCAACTTCATTTCTCGGTCCCTACAACTTACCTAAACCCCTTAGCGCCTGCATCCAACTTCATTTCTCGGTCCCTACAACTTACCTAAACCCCTTAGCGCTTGCATCCAACTTCATTTCTCGGTCCCTCAAACTTACCTAAACCCCTTAGCGGCTGCATCCAACTTCATTTCTCGGTCCCTCAAACTTACCTAAACCCTTTAGCGCTTGCATCCAACTTCATTTCTCGGTCCCTCAAACTTACCTAAACCCCTTAGCGGCTGCATCTAACTTCATTTCTCGGTCCCTCAAACTTACCTAAACCCTTTAGCGCTTGCATCCAACTTCATTTCTCGGTCCCTCAAACTTACCTAAACCCCTTAGCGCTTGCATCCAACTTCATTTCTCGGTCCCTCAAACTTACCTAAACCCCTTAGCGCTTGCATCCAACTTCATTTCTCGGTCCCTACAACTTACCTAAACCCCTTAGCGCCTGCATCCAACTTCATTTCTCGGTCCCTACAACTTACCTAAACCCCTTAGCGCTTGCATCCAACTTCATTTCTCGGTCCCTCAAACTTACCTAAACCCCTTAGCGGCTGCATCCAACTTCATTTCTCGGTCCCTCAAACTTACCTAAACCCTTTAGCGCTTGCATCCAACTTCATTTCTCGGTCCCTACAACTTACCTAAACCCCTTAGCGCTTGCATCCAACTTCATTTCTCGGTCCCTCAAACTTACCTAAACCCCTTAGCGCTTGCATCCAACTTCATTTCTCGGTCCCTCAAACTTACCTAAACCCCTTAGCGCTTGCATCCAACTTCATTTCTCGGTCCCTACAACTTACCTAAACCCCTTAGCGCCTGCATCCAACTTCATTTCTCGGTCCCTACAACTTACCTAAACCCCTTAGCGCTTGCATCCAACTTCATTTCTCGGTCCCTCAAACTTACCTAAACCCCTTAGCGGCTGCATCCAACTTCATTTCTCGGTCCCTCAAACTTACCTAAACCCTTTAGCGCTTGCATCCAACTTCATTTCTCGGTCCCTCAAACTTACCTAAACCCCTTAGCGCTTGCATCCAACTTCATTTCTCGGTCCCTCAAACTTACCTAAACCCCTTAGCGCTTGCATCCAACTTCATTTCTCGGTCCCTACAACTTACCTAAACCCCTTAGCGCCTGCATCCAACTTCATTTCTCGGTCCCTACAACTTACCTAAACCCCTTAGCGCTTGCATCCAACTTCATTTCTCGGTCCCTCAAACTTACCTAAACCCCTTAGCGGCTGCATCCAACTTCATTTCTCGGTCCCTCAAACTTACCTAAACCCTTTAGCGCTTGCATCCAACTTCATTTCTCGGTCCCTCAAACTTACCTAAACCCCTTAGCGCTTGCATCCAACTTCATTTCTCGGTCCCTCAAACTTACCTAAACCCCTTAGCGGCTGCATCCAACTTCATTTCTCGGTCCCTCAAACTTACCTAAACCCTTTAGCGCTTGCATCCAACTTCATTTCTCGGTCCCTACAACTTACCTAAACCCCTTGGCGCTTGCATCCTTCTTCATGTTGACGACCCTAAAACTTACACAAACCACATAATGTACATATGTCTATATGTTTCTAAGCGTGTTTTTTCTTGTTTGTGTAATTGTTTTTGTTTGCGCATATTAGAAAAGACACATTTATGAAGTCTTAAAATATAATTTATTTAAATTATTTGTTTTTTTTTTTGGATATTTTTGGTTTAAACATAATTTTTTTAATGGGGTGTTTTGTTTTAAACCCCTTTTTTTTTTTTTTTTTTTTTTTTTTGTTACAAACATATTAAAATTTTTGTTTTTTTTTCCTTAAAAACAGAGATAAAATTGTTTTTTTTTTTTAAAACCAAAAACTTAAAAAAATTTGAACCAATTTTAAAATTTTAAAACATTTTAACAAAAGTAGCCAGGACCAAGGGCACTAATCCTCCTCCTCTTCTTCATCTGTTGGCCCCAACGTCGCCTGTATGGCCAGCAGCTCGGCCACCAACTCCTTTATTCTTTTTTTTTTCCCAGCCAATGTTTTTGGGATCATCCCTGTAACCAATAGAGAATTAAACATAAATAGGAGTCCCAGACCGGTTTGTATGCTGGAAATAGATTTGGGGTTAATCAAATACATGTAAATGCATGACATATGTCATTCTTCCAAGGGATAAAGTTAATGCATTTCCCACAGGTAAGTCTTTAAACTCCTTAAAGCGGACCTTCCACATTATTTAATGAAAACCAATAACTATTCCCAAATGATTCTGCACCAGATCAAAGTAAATTTGGGATGTTTTTTGATTACAGCGCCGCCATCTGGACTCTGAAGCATAACACTTAATGAGGAGTGGAGAGTTGGATAAAGTACAGGGGAGTAGGTTACAGTGGTGCGTTGGGATTCCAGAGCATAGCTGGGTTGAGGGAAAGGTCATCACTCCCACAATGTATGGCAGCACCTTCCTTTTTTCAATCTGTATCCCATGCTGCCTGTAAATATTGCGCATTCCATATTCCGCAATATTGGTTTTGTTCAGTCTAATAACATGCATTAGATGGCTGAAGGGTGTTTTTCCATGTTTCTAATCTGTAGGTACAGTGTGTTGGCTAATTCTTAGGTTCTTAATACAAGTTAGGGTCCTCTTTAAGCTAACGAAGTGCCCACATGAAAGTGTGAACTACACATTGGCTACGCCTTTAGTTATGTGTGTGTTATTAGCTAAGCAAACATTAATATGAATAATGGCATGGAGACTTACGGAGTTGGTGGCCGACAGATGGCTGGTTGGGGCCAACAGGCTGCCCTTGGTCCTGGCTCTGCTGTGAAGAAGTCCCTGGAGAAACATGTGACATTTGGTTAGTATTTGTAGAGAGTCACTATCCCCAACATATCTGGCTCCCAGTCTGGCTGACATCACTCACCTTCGCCAGGATCTCCTTCCAGCATCTCTGCTGCCTCCTCCTCCACTATCTCACCCGCTCCAGAAGCTTCTACAAATACATAATAAAGGATAACTTAGTTTTTGGCCTGCCATGTATATCTTTGTGCCTATACATGAAGAGTGACATACCAGAGCCTTCCCCATGCCTGGCCAGGTATGACTCCACGCCCACGCGCCTTGGCCCCTCCTCTGTGGTAAGGTCCAGGGGCTGGTCTGAGGAGGCCACAGAGGAGGGGTAGGTCCGTCGCCCGGGAGATCCACCACCTTCACTCACAGATGCAGAGTCATGCAGCACTGGTCGGCCTGTACGTCTCCGGGTGCGGCGAATTCTGAAATCCATTTCCAACACTACCAAAGAAAAGTCATTATAAATAAAGGCATAACTTAGACATTTGGAACATATACCATGCAATTGCTTTGTACTTACTTGGGAAATGGATCCCAAAAAACCTCCGCACCCGGGGCATGTGCAGACGCTTCAGGTCCGACCAATGCTGCATTATCTGGGTGTGAGTGAAGGTGGTGCTGGTCACACGGTGGATCTCGGCGATGATCTCCCGGGCGATGTCCCTTTTCTCGCACACATTGGGCGCGAAGTCATACCGGCGCTGAAGCATGATCTGAAAAACATAATGGACACAGAGCTTTTACTTTTACACACAGACCCATATGTGTTGCATCACAAGTTGAGTATTTAATGTCATTAACACACACATTTCGAATGGCCGCCATTTTTGGGGAGTGCCTTAAAGAGGACGTTGACTGTGATTGTCAGTCTGGTCTTATGTTATATGTATCACACACCATGTACATACAGATAATAGCCAACATCAAGAATCAGGCCACCTGCATCTATGGCATGTTAGGATGGTTTAAACATCCAAGATGTAGCCTAATGCTTAGGCTTTTGGACCACGTGTGTGGCTTCCCGTTGTGTTTTTATGGCTTAGGACAACAGTGTTCCGCAAACATCCGCATCAAGGTCCGAGACAGGCCAGGTTTGACAGCTCGCCCCGCTACTCCACAGGTTAATTAACTGTTGCTAAGCCGGAGCAATTGGGCGAATTAGGACATCAGCATAGACAGGTGAAAACGTGGCCAGGCTCGGCCCTTGAGGATGAAGTGTGAGGAGCCAGTGATTAAACATTAAGAGACCCCAAACTAGTTCCCAACGCATCATTTACATTTAGGCCATCATTGACTATTCTATTAAAATGCACAGGCAGCCACTTACCAGCATGAGGATCTCTTCCTGTTGACGGGTGAAGATAGTGGGCGCCATCTTTAGTCTTCTTCCAGGCAGCAGATAAGTGAAACCCCAGCGGTTTCCTGGTTCCGCTCGAACGTACGTTCGTACGAGCGCGTAGTCGTGCGCATAGGCGTCACACGCTGGGCTCATTATTTAAAGGTCCCTTCCCCCCAAGCTCATTCTCTTTGAGCATTTCTGTACGATGGCACCAAAAAAGGCGATCAGCAAGCGACCCCAGGCAAGCAAGACCGCGGAGGGCCCCACCACAAGGTCCCAGCAAGCTGGCCGAAAACTGAGATCCAAGACTCCCACCTCGGCCCCACCAAGGGACCCTGGACCCTCAGGTACCCAAAAAAGGGGCCCCAAGCCTCGTGCCCCTCCTGCAGCCAAAAAGCTGGCAACTGCAGCACCCACCACCTCTGCCCCCAGAACAGGCAGCACCAGTGAGCCAACACCGGCCATGCCTTCAAGTAGGGCAGTTCGGAAACCCATGCCCCGCAGCAGGGCCCGAACCCCATCCAGGGCCCGAAGTACAGCCAGAGGGCGAAGAACACAATCCAGGGCACGAAGCCCAGACAGGGCCCGAACCCCATCCAGGGCCCGAACCCCATCCAGGCCCCGAAGCCCATCCAGAGGCCGCAGATCACAAACCAGGGCCAGAAGCCCCTACAGGCCCAGACGAACCCAATCCAGGGCCAGAAGCCCCTACAGGGCCCGCAGATCACAAACCAGGGCCAGAAGCCCCGACAGGCCCAGAAGAACCCCATCCAGGGCCAGAAGCCCCGACAGGCCCAGACGAACCCCATCCAGGGCCAGAAGCCCCTACAGGCCCAGACGAACCCCATCCAGGGCCAGAAGCCCCTACAGGGCCCGCAGATCACAAACCAGGGCCAGAAGCCCCGACAGGCCCAGACGAACCCCATCCAGGGCCAGAAGCCCCTACAGGCCCAGACGAACCCCATCCAGGGCCAGAAGCCCCTACAGGGCCCGCAGATCACAAACCAGGGCCAGAAGCCCCGACAGGCCCAGAAGAACCCCATCCAGGGCCAGAAGCCCCTACAGGGCCCGCAGATCACAAACCAGGGCCAGAAGCCCCGACAGGCCCAGAAGAACCCCATCCAGGGCCAGAAGCCCCGACAGGGCCCGCAGATCACAAACCAGGGCCAGAAGCCCCGACAGGCCCAGAAGAACCCCATCCAGGGCCAGAAGCCCCTACAGGCCCAGACGAACCCAATCCAGGGCCAGAAGCCCCCGACCTGGCACCAGCCGGGAACAGAGCCCCCGACCTGGCACCAGCCGGGAACCTAGCCCCCCAAGAGGGCCCCGAATTGCCCCCATGACCACATCTACACCTGGAAGTTCGGTGGCCAGCCACGCAAGAACACCCAGTCCCTTGGCCAGTCCAGTCCAGTCATTGGGAAGCCACCAATCCGGCCATTCCCCTACCCAGCCCCAGGCCATAATGTCACCACATGTGTCTGCACACATGGAGGAGCAGCCAAGCCAACCATCTGGCCGCACATTGCGCCGCGGCCAGTTGAGTGGGAGATTCTCCCATGACCAAAATATGGCATTGGCTAGTGGCCTTACATTATACTATGACGAGCTATATGGGAGCAAATCCAAACACACCACCAAGCAGCGCAAGATGGAATTGTTTGAAACCATCCTCCGACAAGTAAATGCAGCGGGGGAAGAGAGGAAAGATGTGTCCCAAATTCAGAAGAAAATCTCTGATCTGAAGTATGCTGTACGGCAAAAAGAAATTAAAAGGCATAATTACAGGTAACTAAATGTTTACGCTAAATCTAATGTTTTGGATGTACTGTATGCACCTTTTCTGACGACCAAACGCTTTTCTCTTTTCAGCATGAAAACTGGCGGTGGCTTTCCATCTAAATTGGAGTTTACCCCTGCTGAGGAGATTGTGCTTGGACTTCTCCATCCGGTCGCGGTCGGTGGACATGCTGGTCTAAGGGACACAGACTCACCGACCCGTACCCACGGTGAGTACTCTTAAATCTGCATGTTTGCCTGTTTGCTAAATAATCTACAGTTCACTAGTAACAAGCTAACGGGATGCCCCTATGGTTTGCCTTGCTTGGCCTCGCACTACTGTGGCTGTTTGTGTCCTCTTTTTGGCCCTGGGAATCACACATTTAGGCCCACAGCCATTATGGCAAAGTTCAAATGTCCAATTGTATTGTTAAAGTCATGAAGTTTCGCAAGATAAGTGAGAAATTTTGAATCAATCACAAAACACACATCATTATGTATGGGTTGCCTTTTGCTTGTGTGAGTTGTGTTTGAGTTAACAATTTAATTAGCCACCCACAAACATATGTGACCAAGAGCAGCGAGACTCAAATGGCGGCCCGGGGTCCCAATGCGGACCTTGCCACCACATTCAAGGACCCCGGCCCAGACAGCCCTGCACTCAGTTACTTCTGTGTTGACGTGCTCAGAGCTGCCCCCTTGATCGGCCATGTAGTGGTTGGTCTCCTGCCCAATGTCATGGCTCCGTGAAACATAGCATTGCAATATGAAGTACTGCCCAGGAAGTGGCATTGCAAGGTACACAGTAACTTATTTAAATTTTCACTGGCCACAATCGTGTCCCGCTGCCCCTGCTCTGGCCCATGTGCCACAGTCCCCCCATGCCCCCCCCCACATAAGCCCCATACATTTGTAACAGATTGGCTCCATCCATCCCATCACCATCAATACGTTAACTCCCCCCTTTAGACATCCAATCCCTGTCCCCTCAGCTCTGGCCCATCCAGCCCAGCAAGGGCAAGCAGCCTTTATTAGTTGGCACTTAGAAATCTCCAGCCCCTCCACCAGTGTCTTTATTTTTAACTAGACACCCCCTGCGTCAGCACCATGGCCAGACATTCACCTCTCACCACATACCTTTAAATGGGCGTTTCAAACAATTGTTTGAGTACCCCGGACCGAGCGAATGGTAGGCTAAATCCAAAAATGTGCCTTGAAAGTTGGATGCTGACTGGGTACACTTCATGACTTAGAACTGAGGTCACTTAGCAGTTTGTCCGAGCCATTGCACCTATGTAAACTTGCGTGGGTTTGAACAAAGGTCACCATTGCTCTAGAGTTGAATAATATTACAAATAGAGCTATATTTGATTACCTATCCAAAAAAAGGTTATGTGTGTGTGTTTACGTGGTATTTTTTTCTCTTCTTCAGCCCAGCATGATCCCTCAGCAAGGGTAAACTCACCCCCCAGTTTGGTTATGCCTACCAGGTCCGTACAGCATCGGAGCCCAGATCAGAGATTTTCGGTAAGTTAATTTAGTAGCATAAATACTAACAAGTGCTTAAGAATGTGTTAAACTGTTGAAATCCTAAATTGGGACGCAAACTTAGCCTTTTTTTTTTTGATATGTCCCTACAGACCCGCACACTCATGGAAGAGATCCAGGACATGGAGGAAGATGATGATGTCTCCGTACAGGGCACGTCGGATGAACTCCCCCTGGGTCCCAATTTGGAACTGCTCGATAATGTTTCTCTGGCCAATCCTCAGCAGCAGAGTGAATCTCCATCCATTGTGCTTGCACATGGGGAGACTGACACTACAGTCCCCAGTGTTCACTCTGCTGCTGAGGATTTGCAAAGCAGGCCGGTTGCTGTTGAGGGTACGACACCACGCGGCAGGGCACGCCCAAGAGCCAGGGTAATTGTGCGGCGGACGCCATTACGCCGCCCCACAATTTCCCAGGGGAGGCAGAGTGCCCTGCTTCAATTATGGACCCAACAAAGGGACTCTTATGACGCCCAGCTCGTTACAGAGCGTGAGCAAAGGCATGCCGACATGGTGAACATCCATACCAGTCTACAGGGCATCCTCGCGGAGTTGCGTACCCTCAACAGCAACGTGGCCAATGCAAGTAATGGCATCCAGTCAGCCATGGCTGAGATGACCAATATGCAGAGAAACATTGTGGAGCAGTTTCAAATTCACAATGCTGCCATGGCCCAGGCTAGGTCCCATTCCCATGGACCTCCACCTGGACCTCCACCTGGGTATTATGGGCAGCCACCCTATTAAGCCATGGGTGTGTGGGACATCTTTTCTCTTAACCCCCACTGTATTTACTTGTCCTTTGAGGTTTCAAACAATCCATTTTGTGTTGCTCTGGCAGGTTGTGTTTTGTATTTGCTCCCATATAGCTCCTTAGAGTAATGCTTAAGGCCACTAGCCAATGCCATAGGTCTATGTGGAGTTTATCTGGCCACTTATGGCTTTACCTATGTATTTGGTTGGTGCTCCTCCTGTTTGCAGACATGTTTGTGTGACATTATGGCCATGCCCAAATATCCCTGGCCACAGGCAATATTAATGACTGGACTAGGCTGGCCTTTGGACTGGGTGTCCTTGTTTGGTTGTGCCACTAACTTCCAGGTGTAGATGTGCTCGATGTTTTTTTTAATGTTATCCATTTGTTACCACAGATGTATGTGGACTGATTTCTGTTAACCACTATAATTTTTCATTTGCTAAGTAAAACAAAAATTTCACTTCCAATACTTGTGGCGTTTTTAGTGGGAAGACATTTTTAACAGCTTGGGCTAAACCAGATAATTTTGGTTGGAAGAGGTGTAACAATGCACAGCGAAAGCTAAGGAAACTACATGAAATACATTAGGCAACAATTAAGGTCGAAATGTTTTACTTAGAGGTAATGCCACATTAGGGCAAAACAACATATGTTTCAAAAAGGATAACACAGACATACAGAATGGTGAGACAGGGAAAAAAGTTAACTAAAATGCTGGCTGATCAGGTTGGCTCGAACAGATTGGCCAGACTCACTGGGGGGCCCCTCAAAATTCTCGGCTTCATCCTCGACGGCTGAAGAGGGCAGGCTGTCCACATAACGTGGGACACGTTCCATGATGGCAAAATTGTGCAAAACTGCACATGCCATTATAATGTCGATCACTTTCTTGGGATCATATTGCAGGGCCCCCCCAGTATGGTCAAGGCAACGAAAACGTGTCTTCAGCAGACCAAAGGCCCTCTCCACAACAGCCCGGGTCTTGCGATGCGCACGGTTATACGCTTCCTGAGAGGCATCCTGGGGCCGCAGCACAGGCGTCATGAGCCAGGGTAGAAGTGGGTACCCGGAATCACCTTAAACAGAGAATTAAATGTAATCAAAATTAAAAAGGCAACACAACCAACACCCAAAATGTCACAGATATCATAATGATGTAAGGTAAAGTGTTCCCAAAAAAATACAGGGCACATTAGGGCCCACAAAAATTGCACTAAGGTATCACCTAAATAAAAATGGCACTTCTATATACCAATTAATTAACAAACATCTGCACGGCCAAGGGTATTTGTATTTTACATATATTTGTAGTTTTCAGACATGTTACAATTAGGATGCTGCGGAGGGCCTATCCACATTTCTCTGGAAACTACAATGTATGCAGTTTAAGTCCACTTTGACATTTAACGACCAATAGTCCCAAAGGAGCCAAAGGTCAAAGATCCCTATCCACATTTCACTGGAAACTACAATGTATGCAGTTTAAGTCCACTTTGACATTTAAAGACCAATAGTCCCAAAGGAGCCAAAGGTCAAAAGATCCTTGGGTATAAACTCCAAACCAATATATTTAGGCACAAGGAACTTACAGACATCCTAACTAAAGGGAAAACATTCTGAAGGCCACAGCGAGACAAGGATTTTTAGGGTAAGTTCCTAATATATGAGCCAAGAAAAAGGCAGTTGTACGCTTCTGTAAATTTATCCTTAAAAAACATATCAACAAATACAAGATTAATGCCACATTTAATAACACACAAATAGGACACACTTACCAAGCAGCCATGCCCCTGAAAATTCACCTGCCTCAAATCTCCGAAACAACCCAGATCGCCGGAGGATATAGGAGTCGTGGGACGATCCGGGGTAGCCGGCAAGGACACTCATAAACCGCATATCCGGACCAACCACGGCCTGGACATTAAGTGAGTGTCCCATTTTACGATTCCTTAAGGAAAAAACATACAAAAAGGGTAATTGATATTTGAGCCAAACTAATAAATTAACCTCCAAACATGTCTGCACTCTATTGGGAAAGACTAATGAAAAGCCGAGATAAAGCAGCTACACAAATGAGGGATAAACAAATATGCTGGCGCAAAGGAAAACAGGTTACATGACACGTTGGGCAACATAATAACCAATCTCAATACCTATATATATACTCGTCGGCTGCCCTAGGTACGAGTGCCACATGTGTGCAGTCAATTGCACCAATAACGTTGGGCATGTCGGCCACATTATAAAACCCAAGCTTAATGGCGTTTCTGGCTGCCATATCATCAGGAAAATAAATATATTTTTGAGTTATGGCAGCCATGCCTTCCAAAAATTTAGATAGTGCGCGGCTCAGCGTAGGCTGTGACATCCCCACGGAGAGGGCACCCAGCCTCTGGAACGAGCCGTTCGCCAAAAATTGCAGGCAGCCAAGCATCTTGGTCATACCTGAAATTGCATGCCCCTTCCTTGTGGTGCGGGCTAACCATGGCCGCAGCTCACTATATAATTTATGGAGGGAAGCGCGATTAAGCCTGGTCAGCTCGAACAGCTCAACATCATTCATGCTATCGATGTTCATGCGACGACGCAGGGGCAATCTGCTCTCAGACATCTCGATCAACTCAATGCCAAAAAGCATAAGCCCTTGATGTGCCACAAACTCGCTCCGCTCCATCCTACTCCCGAGGCCAAATAGCTGCCGGCAAACATTTCGTAAAGCAGCTCTTTAATGGGCTTCAAAACAATTAGCAATCACCTCTCTGAATTGGGCGCAAGCCCATGTGAAGGACGTAAAAAATAGGATCGGACGCAAATAATACGATTTGGACGGGAAAAACACACGAACTAACGCAAATTATACGATTCTCGTACGAAATGCGTATGTTCATATACGTCTATGCGCGAACGATCGTGCGAATACGAAATGGCCAAAAAAACCAGAAAAAATGACAAACACCCACCCAAACTTACGATTCTCGATACGAAATCACTTAACTTTTGCTCTTTGAATCGAGGGGAATATGCGGGTGTAGAAAGCTACTCATTAGCGACTGAAGACTGCGGCTGCTGCTGATGGAGCTGCTGCTGCTTCTCCTTCCACCCTCCCATGGCAGTGCAAGGTGATCGCAGAGGTCCCCCCGAGTCAGACCTGCGAGAGTATTGTCCTCCCTCCCGGCGGGTTTAAAAAATGCCCTCATTTTGTGCCGGTTCAGTTCCGACACGGCTTGATCGACCATTCCTGTCTGCTGCCTGTACTTACCTCTGCTTTGTCTGACCACGAAGCTGCCTGCCCCTCTGGATACCCCGCAATCTCTGACCTCCTGGCTTGACCCTTTGGCTACTCCTGACTACGCACCTGTCTCATCCCTGTACTCTGACGCACCCTCCGGACTAACTACCCTTGTGGTTCATCGGCCTTCACCGTAAGCAGCCATCCTTTGCGCCTATTAAGACCTGGGGGCAACCGTGTCCGGTGAGGCGTACCTAGCGTCCCGGCAAATGGGGGCTTGACTATAGTCAGAAGCGGCGGTGGAGATTGGGGGTTGCCTGCTTACAGAAGGCTGGTGTCCCGCTGGGCATCACAGTATGGACCATGGAGCAGATAGGCATCGCCCAACTGACTACGTAGGATGTCTCTGTAGTAGGTCAGTTTGTCCTCCCTCTCAGTGGGTGTAAAAAATGGCCCCATTTTGTGCTGGAAGTGAGGGTCCAATAAGGTGGAGAGCCAGAAGTCATCCCGTTGACAAATGGAGACAATTCTGCGGTCACTACGCAAGCACGTGAGCATGCATCGTGCCATTTGTGCAAGTGACTCGGAGGGACTACCTGTCTCCATCTCCACTGCAAACTGCCACGGTGTGTCTGGGTCCTCTTTCTGACCTTCCTCACAACCCTCTAGCTCCTGTGGCTGCTCCTGCTCCTTCTCTCCTGTCAGATGACTAGATAAAATGGCCATTTTGTCAAACCTCTGCCCCTCCTCCACTTCAGCCCCCACAGGCTTCATGTGGCTGTGAAATGTATGCGCCATGTCTCCAGTGCCCTGACCAGCCATGGTTTCCAACATGTGTTGTAGTACATGAAGCAGTGGAATCACATCGTTCATCTCATAGTCCTGGCGACTGACTAATAAAGTAGCTTCCTCAAAGGGCCTGAGCAAACGGCAGGTGTCACGTATGAGCTGCCACTGGTTTACATTGAAGTTACACAGGGGAGTCCCCCTATCCGTTTGGATCATCAAGAAATAAGTGATGGGTTTTCTCTGTTCCTATAGTCGATCCCGCATATGGAGGGTGGAATTCCAACGGGTGGAAACATCGCAAATCAGACTATGTTTGGGGATACCATTCTGATGCTGAAGCTCAAAAAGGGTGTGCTTGACGGTGTAGGAGTGGCTGAAGTGCATGCAAAGTTTCCTTCCCGTTATTAGGATGTCTTGCAGATTGGGGGAAGACTTCAGAAAACGCTTGACAACTAGATTGAACACGTGTGCCATGGCACATGGCTCAGGCTTCCTTGTCGCAGCGCAGACAAGATGTTCTTCCCAGTGTCAGTCACCATGGGTCCCATTTGCAGTTTTCGTGGAGTAAGCCATGATTTAATTTATTGAGTTCTCATTTTTAGCAGTTCCTCCCATCTGTGGCTCTGTGGCTCAAGGCAAACCATGTGAAGAACAGCGTGAAACCGCCGTGTCCTGCACACATGGTAGGCTGGAAGGGCACTGGTAAAAAAAAAAAAAAAAATATTTAGAAAAAACAAAATACAAAAAAAAAAATAAAAAATGAAAAAAAAAATTGGTACAAAAATTCACAAAATATTAAAAAAAGACAATGGAAAAAAAATATTAAAAAAATAAATAAATAAAATAAAAAAATAAATGATAAATTATATATGTTACTGTTATTATGTTAGATAATATTGTTGCTATGTTATATGTTATTATATGTTATTATTATAAATATGTTCTAATAAGATAAATGTTAACTATTAATATGTAATTGACAATTAGCCACTTTTTTCTGTGACACCATTGCTAAGTGCAAGTGCACTGTCACAGGCACAAAGGCCTTAAAGGATATGTATTGTCCCCAGGGGCGGGCTGGCAATAGGGCATACTGGGCAGAATCCCGGTAGGCCGGCACATGGCAAGGCCACATCGGCCCGGTGCCGGTGACAATTGCCGGCCGGGGCGGGCACATGGTGTGGCCAGGCCGGGGAAGGTGGAAGCGGCTCGGGCCTCATAGGCCCTCCGGACACAGTAGTGCTCGTCACTGTCCTATCCATCATGGGGAACGTGGTGACCAGGGCTGGTGGTGGCAGCGGGGGGGAGTGGAGACGAAGAGGTGCTGGAGCGGGAGAAGGAAGGAGCCAGGATCGCAGAGCTGGCGGAGGCTTCGGGCGGCAAGCAGAGCCCGCTGCACACATCTGGAGGCCACCGCCGGTGCTGCTAGAACAGGCCTGACTCCGGGAAGAGGTGGCCCGCCTGAGGGAGGTGGCGGCCCCGGAGTCAGTGGTGTCCCGGCATCAGAGCACACTGCTGCGCTGGCTGGAGGAGCGCCTGGCCCGGGGCGAGGAGGCCATTACCCGGGACCAGTTCATCGAGCTGCTGGAGAACCGGGCCAGCGGCCGAGAAAGTGCGAGGAGGTGAGATTCCTGTCCCCCATTTACTTCATGTGTAGAGTGCAAGCTCCTCAACCAACCTGAGCAATGAGCTTAACTGTCCCCCACCCACCAGTCATTTACTTCCTGCTTCTCACCCTCCTGTGTAGAGTGCAAGCTCTTCAGCCAACAGCATGCTGGGAAGGGAGACCTGAGCAATCAGCTTTCCTGTCCCCCACCTGTGATTTACTTCCTGCTTCTCGCCCTTCTGTGTAGAGTGCAAGCTCTTCAGCTAACAGCATGCTGGGAAGGGAGACTTGCGCAATGAGCTTTCCTGTCCCCCATTTACTTCCTGCTTCTCACCCTCCTGTGTAGAGTGCAAGCTCTTCAGCCAACAGCATGCTGGGAAGGGAGACCCGAGTAATGACCCTTCCTGTGCCGGACAGGCCCGTGCTGTTTGAACCCCGCTGAGACGCCCTGTTAGCTGCTGCGGCAGAAAGGTAAGAGCCGGCTGTGTGCGTTCTCCTCCCAGCAGAGACAGTAGCGCCCTCTCTGCCTGTAAATGTGGGATGCCCCTCTCTGCCTGTAAATGTGGGATGCCCCTCTCTGCCTATAAATGTGGGATGCCTCTCTCTGCCTGTAAACACGGGATGCCCCTCTCTGCCTGTAAAGCTGGATGCCCCTCTCTGCCTGTAAATGTGGGATGCCCCTCTCTGCATGTAAAGCGGGATGCCTCTCTCTGCCTGTAAAGCAAGATGCCCCTCTCTGCCTGTAAAGCAGGATGCCCCTCTCTGCCTGTAAAGCAGGATGCCCCTCACTGCCTGTAAAGCAGGATGCCCCTCACTGCCTGTAAAGCGGGATGCCCTTCTCTGCCTGTAAAGCTGGATGCCCTTCTCTGCCTGTAAAGCAGGATGCCCTTCACTGCCTGTAAAGCAGGATGCCCTTCTCTGCCTGTAAAGCTGGATGCCCTTCTCTGCCTGTAAAGCGGGATGCCCCTCTCTGCCTGTAAAGCGGGATGCCCCTCTCTGCCTGTAAAGCGGGATGCCCCTCTCTGCCTGTAAAGCGGGATGCCCCTCTCTGCCTGTAAAGCGGGATGCCCCTCTCTGCCTGTAAAGCGGGATGCCCCTCTCTGCCTGTAAAGCGGGACGCTTCTCTCTGCCTGTAAAACGGGACGCTTCTCTCTGCCTGTAATGCGGGACGCTTCTCTCTGCCTGTAATGCGGGACGCTTCTCTCTGCCTGTAATGCGGGACGCTTCTCTCTGCCTGTAATGCGGGACGCTTCTCTCTGCCTGTAATGCGGGACGCTTCTCTCTGCCTGTAATGTGGGACGCTTCTCTCTGCCTGTAATGCGGGACGCTTCTCTCTGCCCGTAATGCGGGACGCTTCTCTCTGCCCGTAATGCGGGACGCTTCTCTCTGCCCGTAATGCGGGACGCTTCTCTCTGCCTGTAATGCGGGACGCTTCTCTCTGCCTGTAATGCGGGATGCCCCTTACTGCCTGCAATGTGGGATGCCCCTTACTGCCTGCAATGTGGGATGCCCCTCACTGTCTGTAATGGGAGATGCTGCACTAGTACTACCTCCAATGTGGGATGATGCTCACTGGCTGTAATGGGGTGATTCGGAGGGGGGATTTTAGCACACCATTTTGTTCATAATATTTTCTTTCATATTTTTGTCCTCTAAACCCTTGTAAACCATGGAACAAAATAAGGTGTGTGTGTGTATATATATTTATATATATATGTGACATTAATATACTATACTGGGCCAGGAAAATTGCAGCAGGGCCGATGTGCCCCAAAAAGTCCCGGGCCGTTTTTTAAGCCCCGGTCCACCCATGATTACAGTTACAGCTCCAGACGTAGGCACTGCTTTGCACTTTGGTACACACTGACAGGCTAAAGGACTGGCCCACCTTCTGTTCAACAAAATTGTACAGGGCTGGTACTGCCTTCTTCGCAAAGAAATGACAGCATGGGACTCTCCACCTCTGCTCGGTACAAGCCATCAGTTCTCTGAAAGGTCCACCAACTCAAAAGGGAGGTTCTGCACGTTGGATGAGTGGGCACATACTGTTGTCTCTTGGACATGGCTTGGCCAATGGATTGCTGGCGGAATGACTGACTCGGATTAAGAGGAGGAGGAGCATCTGGAGCGACAGAGGATGGGTATGACACACAGGAGGTGGTGGAGCCTTGGCTGGCTGGAACAGAGAGCGGCGTGCCACTGGGTAATGCAGAAGGCTGGACCACCACTTTAGAGCCAACTCTCCCAGGCTGTTTGATGGTGACACTGCAAATGTTGACGCAGGGCTGTGGGTCCAACATTGGGACCTTGGCCACACTTCACCTTCTGCCTACACATCTTTCATATAGCCATGTTAACCTCCTGCGGATGCTTGATGGAAAAATGCCACATGGCCTTTTAGCTGATTTTTCCTACCAACAGCCCGCACTAATTCCCTGCTGCTGCCGCCGCCGAGGACGACTCCAGGGACCCTCTTCCACTACCTCCTGCGAAGATAGCCTGCCGTGCAAGTGGTCTACCCCGAGCACATTTGCCTCCATATTTTCCCTTTCTGCCACCATGCTGGCCGCTAAATCTGTCACTCTCCATCACTCCAAGCCTTTAAAGGTGCCCTCAAAACTCACCAATGTCCTCCTCAGGTTCCTCAACAGTGTCTGCTTAAGAAGCCAAAACGCTTGCAGCCCCACCTCCCATGCCACTCTCCTCATCACTACTTGCCCGCCTAGTGGAAGAAGTGGCGAGTGTCTCCTGCATTTCTTGGCTGGGCAGTAGCTGCTGATTTTTCTGATTATCAGATCGTCCTCACTAAATAGTGGAGCTGAACCCTAAGCATAAGACATAACCGACAGTTGACTGGGGGTGTCAGATCGTGTTAACCAATGGATGATGGCAGATGGGTTGCTGGTCAAGACACGACCGCTAGCTGATCCCAGGAGATCAGTCCTCTCACTGAGACTCCTGCTGCCACTCACCCCTAGTCTGCTGCAACCTCTGCTTGATGAATTTAGGCCTCTGCAACTTCTCTGTGCCCATCCTGCCACTTCTCTGCCTGACATACTTAGTGCGTATATGAGGGGAGGACAAAACGCTACACTACACTTAAAACAGGATTTGTCGATAAGAGCAGCAGGTGTGTAACTATCTATGGTCTTTCACTAAGTAGTAACTAGGCCCTGAAGACTTTAACACGAACAAAGTGATGAAACTCTTAGATGTGCGTAAGTGATGCTCTGATGAGAGCAATTCAGTGTGCTCCAGTATGCTTCAAAAATGTTTTTTTTTCAGAGACTGGCCTGCGTGGAAATGAATCGGGCATGGATCAGCCAAGATTTTCACCCACCAATGCCTGATGCATTAGAGTAGATTGATCATGGGGCCAGACCAACACTAAAGAAATATGGATCGTGCAAAACAGATTTAAGGCGCTGCTCTCCAGTTACAGACATTCCTCCGCATCAGACCACAAGAAATTATTGAGAAATTGCTTTACGTTACTCTTACTTTTTATTAATATTCTTCGGATAAGATATCTGTGCCGAAAATCTGTATATGTTTTCTTAATGCTGCTGCCAACTCCAGGGTGTGTCTTTCTGTCTTTTGGGCTCCTGCTGCTGCTGCTTGCAACTCCAGTGTGTCTTTAGGCCAATTTGTGGGCTCCTGCTGCCAACTCCAGTGTGTCTTTCAAGCAATGTTTGGGCTCCTGCTGCTGCTGCTGCCAACTCCAGTGTCTCTTTTAAGCAATGTTTGGGCTCCTGCTGCTTGCAACTCCAGGGTGTCATTCAGATAATTTTTGGCCTTCTGCTGCCAACCCCAGCGTGTCTTTCAATCAATGTTTGGGCTCCTGCTGCTCCTGCTGCCAACTCCAGTGTGTCTTTCAAGCAATGTTTGGGCTCCTGCTGCTCCTGCTGCCAACTCCAGTGTCTCTTTCAAGCAATGTTTGGACTCCTGCCAACTCCAGGGTGTGTCTTTCAAGCAATGTTTGGGCTCCTGCTGCTCCTGCTGCCAACTCCAGCATCTCTTTCAAGTAATGTTTGGGCTCCTGCTGCCAACTCCAGTGTGTCTTTCAAGCAATTTAGGCCTCCTGCTGCTGCTGCCAACTCCAGTGTCTCTTTTAAGCAATGTTCGGGCTCCTGCTGCTGCTGCTTGCAACTCCAGGGTGTCATTCAGCCAATTGTTGGCCTCCTGCTGCCAACCCCAGTGTGTCTTTCAATCAATGTTTGGGCTCCTGCTGCTCCTGCTGCCAACTCCAGTGTGTCTTTCAAGCAATGTGTGGGCTCCTGCTGCTCCCGCTGCCAACTCCAGTGTCTCTTTCAAGCAATGTTTGGGCTCCTGCTGCTGCCAACTCCAGTGTCTCTTTTAAGCAATGTTTGGGCTCCTGCTGCTGCTGCTTGCAACTCCAGGGTGTCATTCAGCCAATTTTTGGGCTCCTGCTGCTCCTGCTGCCAACTCCAGTGTCTCTTTGAGCCAATGTTTGGGCTCCTGCTGCTGCCAACTCCAGTGTGTCTTTCAAGCAATGTTTGGGCTCCTGCTGCCAACTCCAGTGTGTCTTTCAAGCAATGTTTGGGCTCCTGCTGCTCCTGCTGCCAACTCCAGTGTGTCTTTCAAGCAATGTTTGGGCTCCTGCTGCTCCTGCTGCCAACTCCAGTGTCTCTTTCAAGCAATGTTTGGACTGCTACTGCTGCTTGCAACTCCAGGGTGTGTCTCTCAGTCATTTTTTGGGCTCCTGCTGCTGCTGCCAATTCCAGTATCTCTTTCAGCCAATGTTTGGGCTCCTGCTGCTGCCAACTCCAGTGTGTCTTTAGGCCAATTTTTGGGCTCCTGCTGCCAACTCCAGTGTCTCTTTCAGCCAATGTTTGGGCTCCTGCTGCTGCTGGCAACTCCAGTGTCTCTTTCGGCCAATTTTTGGGCGCCTGCTACCAACTCCAGTGTGTGTCTTCAGGCCAATTTTTGGGCTCCTGCTGGCAACTCCAGGATGTCTTTCAGCCAATATTTGGGCTCCTGCTGCTGCCAGCTCCAGGGTGTGTTTTTCAGGCAATATAGGGGCTCCTCATAGTGATACCACCTCAACTCCCTGTAATTGTGGTGCTCTGCGATTCTAATAGCAATGCCTCTGATCTGCATGTCATAATTATTTACAGTATTATTTCACTAACCCTGCACGCAAAATATGTGTGTTACAGCAAGACAGAATGGTTTACAACCCTATTGAGGCTCTAGGAAGCTCAGAAATAGCCGTTTTTAATAGCGATTCGTCGCGAATAAATTCGGACCGAAACGAATTTTGACTGAAAATTCGGCGAATCAGCCGAATCAAATTTTTCAAAAGTTCGCTCATCTCTAATTGCGCTAGATGTATATAATTTCTCTTAATCTCAATCAATATCGGATTTTAGCTACCAATATTAAAATAAATTAATATCCTAGATTCCCCTTAAAGGAATAAAAGATGATCAAGGCAATTTTTATACATAAATATAAAACCTCTAGACTTTTACTACACGAAACAAAATATCAATCACCCCACGCTATATTAAAAGGCACCAAAATTAAATACAAAAATGTTTTTTTCTCCTTCAATGCCCAGACCATTATTAATTAATACAGAGTAATCAAATTTGTAAAAAATTTAAATACATGAATTTATACTAATATTAATGTCTAGTAATATATTTTATTATAAAAATTAATAATCCAACTGTAATATCAATTTTCATACCAAAAAATCACACAATTATTTATCCACAATAGACCAATTTAGATCAAACTCTATGTTCAATTAATGCATATAACATAATTAAAATTAAAAATCATAAGTTTGCACTAATATCAATGTCTAAAAACTTATTTCAGTATAAAACTCAATAATCACACCTTAATAGCAATTTTCATATTAAAAATTAAAATCAATAAATTATTCCCAATAAAACAATTTATATCAAATTCTATATTCAATCCAGATGGGCTCATTGTTTTCATTGTGAAAATCCACTTGGATTCCGCCTGGGACAGTGATCTTAAAATATTCCCCCCTTTTAATATATCTATCCCCATAAAGCGGAGTCCTTCGGGATTTCATCCATGGGCAATTTTAAAGTGTGCTGACACACTATGTGTTTCTACGCCCTTTCTGATATTATACAAATGTTCTCTTAGTCTTGTTTTAAGTGGTCTACCCGTTCTCCCTATATATTGCAAGCCACATGGGCATTCCAATAAATAGACCACATTGCTACTAGTACACGTTAAAAATTGATTAATCCTAAATTTTTCTCCTGTAGCCTTAGATATGAAACCCTTAAAAAATCTGGGCATATTCTCCCCAACTAATCTACAGGCCATGCATTTTTTACATCTGTAAAAAAAATTTTTTTTTACAAATATTTTTTGTATTTAATTTTGGTGCCTTTTAATATAGCGTGGGGTGATTGATATTTTGTTTCGTGTATTAAAAGTCTAGAGGTTTTATATTTATGTATAAAAATTGCCTTGATCATCTTTAATTCCTTCAACCCTTTAAACGCCAGCCACGTAAAATTTACGTGGCTGCCTCCCCTGCAGTTAACCACCAGCCACATAAATTTTACGTGCCTGACTTTCCCCACTAATAGCATAAAAAGTAAAAAAAAAAGTCACTTACCTGACTCCGCGTTTGATTCGGCCGAGTCTCCTCTTTACGATGGTGGGCTCCGATCGACCGTCGGACCTCCTCCGGCTGCAGGGGAGGGCCCGGAATAGGGTGACCCCCCATTTCAGCTGCCACTGGCTTTTCTGTAAAAAAAATAAAAATCAGCGCGCTCAGAGCGGCTGAGTTATGGACATCTAAGAGACATCTAAGCTCAGCCGCTGAGCGCGCTGGCAGCCGCATCCCCCACTTCCCTCTAACAGGGAGCGTGCCCGCGCCGGCCATTCATAAATAGCCGGCCTGGGCACGTGTCCTGCTAGAGGGATAGCGGGGATGCTGCCCGCGCATGCACCGTAGGACCCGGATTCAAGTAAGTGGTAACGGGTGTTCCCGGGGGTTTCACACAGAGGGGCATCCCGATTTTGGATGCCCCGGGGGGGAGGGAATAGAACGGTCCAGGAATCTTATAGATTCTGGGGCCGATCAGCCCTGGGTGTTGGTCCACTTTAACCCATTGTGAACTTGTAAGGAGTCCATGAGACCCCTGTACCAGTTCACAAGGCTGGGAGGTTGTCAAGTCACCTGCGGCTAGCGGGTGACTTGCCATTAACCCTGGCCCGCCTATTTTCTGCCTCCCCGAAGCCCAGGGGGGGCAGAAGGGCCCGGGCTGATTTAGGCGGTGCGGGCTTGTACTTGGCAGGGTGGGGGGCCACCAAAGCTGGCCCCTGCACCCTGTTCTACAAGCCGTGCATAGCTGATCCCCGGGCTGGTTATACTGGGTAGGGGGGACCCCATGTCATTTTTACGGGAATTTTTAAGGGTTTTTAACACTTAAAATTAAAAAAAAAATGGGGATTACCTCCCCTTGGAAGGGGAACCCCACACAATTTTTTGTTCTTGATTTAACCCTTTATAGTGTGGATTGTAGTTGTATTTTATTTTACATGTTATAAAGTGTTTTTTCAGTTTGGGGGGGTCTTCTGAACAGTAACAGGGGGCTACCGATACATATGTGGTACCGTTGTAATCGGGAGAAATAGGACTTTCACATGCAATATGGTTTTCTTTAATAAAACAAATGATTTATTTGAAATAAAGGAGACAATTTTCTAAAAAAAAATTATTTTGTTTTGTTTAATTTACTCAAAAATATTTAAAAAACAGTAAAAAAATTACAAACAAGACATTTCATGTTAAAACCTAAACTCTGCCGCAAAAATAAAATATATGATTTTCCTGGAAATTGCTGCAAAAATCACAGATAAGCATAGCACAAAATGGTGAAAAATGACCTGTCAAGAGAGGGTGACAAAGCCTCAAGTAGGCTGGCAGTTAAATGGGTTAGTAAACTAATTTTTTATTCTGCTTTATTATACATTTTTTTTAAGGAAACCCTGTGCGACCAAGGAATTATTTGAGGGATTACTTCCAGAAAGTTGGGCCCATTACAACATGCTGGGTATGCCTAGAAAGCTTATCATGTGTACTTTCAGGAAATAATACCATTTTGTGAATACTCACCTGTCACACACCCCGCTTCAAGAAATTCATAATGTGTGGGTAATACTGACCTGTAGAGGGCGATATGCAGAGATGCCAGGGAAAAAAAAGAGAGCCCCTCCCGGTCCATAAATACCTGGGACCTCCCACTCATTACCCAGTATAAGAACAGCAGTAAGGTAAGGGACCAGGAAGAGTCCAACACAAAGCATAACAATGCAAAGTTCACCATATAAAGGATCCAGAATACAAAAGGGCAGGGTGAAGCGGGGTGTGTGACATACTTATAATACCCATTTTACAGGTGAGTATTCACAAAATGGTATTATTCTAAGTATGTCACACACCCCGCTTCAAGAAATTCATAACGTGTGGGACATCCAACAGCAGTGTCCATAAAGGGCGGGGATCCAAAACAAGGCAACAAGGCACAACTTAAACCACTGCAGCTTGCAGAACTTTGCGGCCAAACACAGCATCCGCTGAGGCCCGAACATCAACCTTGTAAAACTTGGAAAAAGTGTGAACAGAAAACCAAATAGCAGCCTTACAAACTTGCTCAACAAAGGCCTGGTGCTGAAAAGCCCAGGGCGCCCCAACCGCACGAGTAGAATGAGCAGTAACACGAAAAGGGGTACCTTCCCTTTGGCAGAATAGGCCCCAACTATGGTCTGACGGATCCATTTACTAATGGAAGACTTGGCAGGTGCCAAGCCTTTTCGGGGCCTGGAGGGCACCACAAAAAAGGCATCCGTCTTACGAAAGGAAGACGTTACCTCCAAATAATACTTCACAACACGAACCACATCCAAAGAATGCAGGGCCCTCTCCTTGTCATTGCTGGGATTAGGACACAGAGAGGGCAGAACAATGTCTTGGTTTAGGTGAAAGGCAGAAACAACCTTAGGAAGGAAATCAGACTTGAAACGAAAAACCACCTTGTCCTGATGCCCCTCAAAGTACGGGGCTTGAATGGACAAAGCCGCCAACTCAGAGACACGCCTAACCGAAGTGATGGCTACCAAAAAGGCCACCTTCTGCGTAAGTGAAGACAAGGCAATATCATTCAAGGGCTCAAAAGGAGAATCCTGAAGAGCAGAAAGAACCAAATTCAAATCCCAAACAGGGAGCAAAGGTTTTCTAGGAGGCCGCACGTGCGTGACTCCCTGGAAAAAAGTCTTAACCAAAGGATGTAGGGCAAATGACCTTTGAAAGAACACCGCCAGGGCCCCTCTGCCCCTTCAGAGTACTAAGCTGGAGCCCCAGGTCCAGAACATGTTGAAGAAACTCCAGGATTCTGGAGATGGAAAATTCCCTACAAGGCAACGCCCTGATCTCACACCAATCAATATAAGACCTCCAAGTCCTATAGTAGATATTAGAGGAAGACCACTTCCTAGCACTAATGAGAGTTCGAATCACAGCATCGGAAAGACCTTCCTCCTTCAAGATGGAGGTTTCAGCAGCTACGCCGTCAAAGCCAGCGTTGGTAAATTGGGATAACGTAGTTGACCCTGGGTGAGCAGATCCGGCAGCAGGGGCAGAACGAACTGATCCTCTGCTAACCTTACCACATCTGCGAACCAAACCTGTCTTGGCCACCTTGGAGCCACCAGAATTGCTGACGCACCCTCCAGGGCCAGCTTGCGCACCACTCTGGCCACCAAGGGAAACGGAGGGAACAAATACAGAAACCCCATATCCCTCCAGTTCAGAGACATGGCATCTACTGCCAGAGCCAGTGGATCCCGTGAGAGAGACACAAATGTCGGAAGTTTGTGATTGTGACGAGAGGCAAAGAGGTCCACCACCGGGGACCCCCACCTGAGACAAATCAAGCGAAACACTTTGGCTGAGAGACCATTCCCCCCGGCGAGCTGAGAACCTGCTCAGAGAGTCCGCCTCCGTGTTCTCCGCTCCCGGAATGTAAATTGCTGAAATGCACGGGATGTGGGTCTCCGCCCAGGCCAGAATCAAAGACACTTCCTTGAGGGCACTCCTGCTGCGAGTCCCTCCCTGGTGATTGATGTAGGCGACCGCCGTCCGATTGTCCGACCGGACTTGAACCGGCAATCCTTGCAACTGATGAGTCAAGCAAAACAGAACCATCCTGATGGCCCTCAATTCCAGAACATTGATGGACTCGTGAGCCTCCTGAGGCCCCCACAGTCCCTGAAACTGACGATCCTTCCAGAACCCCCCCCCATCCTGATAGACTGGCATCCGTGGTGACCGTCTTCCAACAAGGGGCCAGAAAGGATCTGCCCCTCGACAGATTGATTGGATCCAGCCACCCCTGAAGGGAGCACCGAACTTGGGGGGTCTTCAGGAAGGACTGATCCAACGACAGTGGCGACCCGTCCCAGGCCGCCAACAGATGGAGCTGGAGTGTCCTTGTGTCGAACTGAGCAAAGGGAACCGCTTCGAAGGAGGCTACCATCAATCCCACCAGCCTCATCCCCAGTCTGATGGCCGGACGAGGGATAGACAGGAGGAGTCGAACCAACTCCTGAATCAAGAGAACCTTGGACTGAGGAAGAAACACCCTGGCCTGGGAAGTATCCAGGGACATTCCCAGAAAAGACACTAACCTGGACGGAGAAAGGGAGGACTTGGGGTAGTTGATCACCCACCCGAATCACCCACAGTTCTGGTGTCCAATACCGCTTGGCTGAAAGAAGATGCCATAATGAGAAGGTCATCCAGATAAGGGACAATGCGAATACCCTGGGCTCTGAGGAGAGCCATCACCCCGGCCAGCACCTTGGTGAAAACCCTTGGAGCCGAGGTAAGACCGAAAGGAAGTGCCACAAACTGAAAATGCCGATCCTCCACCACGAACCCGAGAAATCTCAGATGCGCTGGCAAAATCGGCACATGCAGATAGGCGTCCTTGATGTCTACGGACGTCAGAAAGTCCCCCTGCCGAAGAGAATGGATAGCTGAACGCAGCGTTTCCATGCAAAATTTCCTCGGACGGACGAACCTGTTGAGGATCTTTAGATCCAGAATGGGTCGAACCGAGCCGTCCTTCTTGGGCACCGTGAACAGATTGGAATAAAAGCCCCGACCCCTGTCTGAGGGGGGCACTGGGCAAATAACTGCCATATTCAACAGACTCTTTACTGCCGCCTGGAGCTCCTGCGCGGCCAGAAGGTCCGAAGGCACCCGAGACCTGAGGAATCTGGGAGGGGGCCGGAGCTCGAACTCCAGCTTGTACCCGGAAGTCACCACTTCCCGGATCCATCTGTCCGAGACCTCCCGGTCCCAGACCTGGGAGAAGTGTTGCAGCCATTCCCCCACCCACATGGGTGAGGGCGCCCCCCCATTGCTGAGCTGGCTTGGCAGCGGGTTTGGGCTTAGAGCCCCAGCTGTATCCTGGGCGGGCACGTCCTCTGCCCCTGTTCCAGGAATCTCCTCTGGCTGCGGGGAAAACAATTCCTCTGCCAGCTCTAGCCCCACGAAAGGAAGGAGCAAAGGAACCCGCCCCCCGAAAGGGACGACGCTGTTTTTTGCGTTGAGGTAACTTACCACCCTTGGCAACTGAATCCAACTTCTCACCAAAGAGCCGTAATCCCACAAAGGGAAGAGCGGTCAGGCTTTTTAGACACAAAACCGAACGCAACCAAACCGAACGCCGAATAGTCACCAATAGAGCCGACGTTCTGCCACACATCATCAGTGTGTCATCCAAGGCGGCTAGTACAAATGACAAAAACGATTCACACCCTTTAAGGTCAAGGAACTCGTCACTATCCGGATCTAACCCGGAAGAAGTCAACAGGTCCCTGACCACCGACCTGGTAGCCACCACCAGCAGCGCTGAAGCACAAAACGGCCTCATGGCTGACCCAACACTGGCAAAACCATGACAAGCCATTTGGTCAATGCGTTTATCCTCACCATCTTTAAGCGTGGAGAAATCAGGAGAATTTAAAACAGTAGTGTTGGATAAACCCAGAATCTGTGCATCCACCTCGGGAGGGGACGCCCAACGCTTAACCGTATCCAAGGGAAAGGGATATTTTTTGTCCCAACCCTGAGGGACACCTGGGAGCCGGGCAGGCCTCTCCCATTCCTTAGCAATAATCCCATCAAAATGCTTTTGGTTAGGAAATTCAAAGCGCGGCCTGGATTCTTCGAAAAATTCCCCCTTTTGCTGTGGAACCGCCTCAGGAGGAGAAATAGCCAAAACCTCAAACATCTGAGCCAGAACATTAGGAGTATCCGAAGACCTCCCCAAGCCCCGCTCGGTATCAGCACCCACAAACTGCTGATCGTCTGAATTATCTGATTCTTCATATACCTCCCCTTCCTCAAGTTGGGAGTAATCAGACCAGTCCAGATTATCAAGATCATCCAAGTCGGCCGCCGGTGAAGACGGCGACAAGTGCTTTCTCTTAGCCGGAGCCTTTCTGGTGACCGTGCTGGAGAATAATTTTTCAAGATTGGCCAATCGGGCACACATCTCCGATTGCAACTGCCCGCCCATGACAACGTCAGACTGGGCACAGATCAAACTGGGAGGGGGGGGGGGAGAGACCGGCGGCGCTGAACCAGACGCCTGGGGTCCGGACTGCCGCGTAATAGTCTGCTGTGCGCATGGTATACACAGAAATACATCATCGCCAGTAAGGGATGCTCCACGCCCCATACACTTCCGGGATTGCCCCGAGGGGATCCCGAGCCCAGTATCCGGGGATGCCTCCATAAGGTGAACTTATAGTTGGTTGCAATGACCGAGGGAATTAAGCATATAAGCAACCCGGGATGCCCCTTTAATGTCCCAAGTGGGAGGATTTGCAATAAGCCAATTAAGAACCCAGGGACCCTAGGACCGGGAGAAACCCCCTAACACCACTGTAGGTTATATCTGAAAGACATAATAAAAAAGGCTAATAAGAAAAGCGGAGTATAAAATATATATATATATATATATATATATATATATATATATATATATATGACATAAAAATATATAATTATAGGTGATGTGACAGAAGGGGGGCCCACCGGGCCACTCACTGTGGTCCTGAAGACAGCTTCCTCTCTCTGTGAGGTAAAGAGCAGCTCTGAGGAGAGAAGGGGGGCGTGGCCAGCTCCTTCTGAGGAAACAGGCACAGAGAAAAGCACCTCAGCAGTGCCTGTGACACGGGGGCGGGCCGCAGCGCTTTACCTCAGGGAGAAAGCGTGCATAAAAATGGCGGCCACAGCGCCGTTTTGACAGAGAAATACACGCTGTTATGAAGTAATAAATAAGTTAATAACTATTGGGAGGATAATTTAATAAATTAATATCAATAAGCAAACAAAAATCGGTGGTACCAGTAAACCACCCAAAGGAAACAGGTACTAGAGGGCACCAGCTATCTGCTAACCATAAAAGACACTAATAATTCATCAAAAATAAATTATAAATTTATTGATCTAAGGCTGTAAAAAACATCCACATACAACATACAAAGACAATCACCTACATTTAAAATCTACAAACATGTAACATCCAGCAGGAGTGACCCTATAGAAATACTACCTAGCTAAATAATATATATACATGTGCACATAAAGAAAATCCCTAAAAGATTTTTTAAACATGTTCTGAAACAAAAGAAAATTGCAGTGCAAACTGGAAGGATAAAGTGCTAAGTGCTGGGTAAATATGTGCACAATACGTGCAATTATAATGCCAGGCACCTTGAGAAAGTGCCAGGTGGGCACGGAACGCGTGGGTGAGAATCCGTCCAGCAGGGGTGAGCAGGTGATCACATAGAGGTGCAGGTCGGTTGGGCGGCCTGGCATTATAATTGCACGTATTGTGCACATATTTACCCAGCACTTAGCACTTTATCCTTCCAGTTTGCACTGCAATTTTCTTTTGTTTCAGAACATGTTTAAAAAATCTTTTAGGGATTTTCTTTATGTGCACATGTATATATATTATTTAGATAGGTAGTATTTCTATAGGGTCACTCCTGCTGGATGTTACATGTTTGTAGATTTTAAATGTAGGTGATTGTCTTTGTATGTTGTATGTGGATGTTTTTTACAGCCTTAGATCAATAAATTTATAATTTATTTTTGATGAATTATTAGTGTCTTTTATGGTTAGCAGATAGCTGGTGCCCTCTAGTACCTGTTTCCTTTGGGTGGTTTACTGGTACCACCGATTTTTGTTTGCTTATTGGTACATATTGGGGGTATTTTTGTGGCACAGCAGGTCTGCTTTAATATCATTTTTCTGGGTGGTGCTGGACAAATAGCACTTTGTTTGTGCAAGTGTTTGTGTAATAAATTAATATGTTAAAACATTATTAAGAATTAATGATTACAAAATTTGGACCTAACACCGAATAAGGGGCCCTGCTCCTACCCTCCGCTATCCCGCTAGAGAGAGGGGCATTACCCAAAGGGGAGGACCACCCAAAGTGTAAGGCCAAGGGACGGTGCATCCCAAACCGGGGTCACCGTCCCGGATGACCGCCTACCCTCTTATATAGGGTCTCACGGGAGAGCATTTGCTCTTAAGCACCAAGGGTGCTTTTCTACCCTCACCCGGACCGTCAGCCTAGGCTGGGAGGCATGAGGTAACAGAAAAAAAAAAAAAGATCCAGGCAGAAATAGATAATTAAAGGGCCGGGAGTCATCCCGGCTACCTGAAATCCCCCTGTGCAAGGAGGAGACCACATCTTCTGACTTGCTCGCCGACTGCAGAGATGAAGACTGGGTAATGAGTGGGAGGTCCCAGGTATTTATGGACCGGGAGGGGCTCTCTTTTTTTTTTCCTGGCATCTCTGCATATCGCCCTCTACAGGTCAGTATTACCCACACGTTATGAATTTCTTGAAGTGGGGTGTGTGACATATATGGTTTGTGGTGGGTATTCCCAATGTAAAGGGTTGTTTTGGTAGAAAATGCGCAAGGTGCCACTTTGTCTGCAGAGCTGAAATTTTCAAGCAAAATTACTGTTGTGCACAAGCTTTACTTTGGGGTGTTTGGCAACTCTTCCCTTGACAGTAGCAATGCATGTTGGGTATTGTTCTGTTTGGGGGATGTTGCTTTTTTAGATTAACTTGTTTGTATCTAGTTTTCTTTAGAAAAATGTGGCTTTGATTCTGCTTTTTTATCCTTTTTTAGGGAAGCTCTGTGTAACCAAAGAATACACTGAGGGAGAACTTCCAGAAAACTGTGGCAACATCAACAAGCCTAGTATGCCTAAAAAGCTTGAGGTATGTACTTCCAGAGAATATATAGTTTGTGGGGGGTATTTCAAATGTAAAGGGTTGTTTTCATTGAAAAACTGCAAGGTGCACATAGCGCTTAGCATAGCTGTATTTGATCTGAAAATCTCTTAAAGCGCTGTTTCAGTTTGGGGTAGTCTCCTGGGCAGGAAAGGGCATCTACCAATACATATGTGGTGCCGTTGTAACCGGGAGAAATTGGGATTTCACACGCAATAAGATTTTATTGACAAACTTAAATTTTTTATTACAAAAAGCACTACAAATTGTAAAAAATAGATTTTTTAATTTTTTTGCACATATCTCACCCCAAAATATTAAGAATACACTTAAAAACTGACAAACATGCCATTTAATGTTAAGCCCAGACTCTGCTGAAGAAAACAATATATAATTTTTCTGGGAAATACCTGGAAATCTCTTCAAAAATCACAGTTGAACATGCATAGTGCAAAATAGTGAAAAATGGTCTGGCAACAAAGTGTAACAAAAACTCCAGGTAGGCTGGCGGTTAAAGGGTTAAGGTGAATCTAGGATATTAATTTATTTTAATATTGGTAGCTAAAATCCGATATTGATTGAGATCAAGAGAAATTATATCTAGTGCAATAATACAACTTTTGGCATATTAAATATCAAAAAAATCGCCAACTGTCTTTATAGGTTACGCAGTTAATCCTTTTGGTATGTTAGGTGTATTCAAAGTTAAAGCCGGAGAAACGACACTCGTGCTGTCTGTAAATGACATCTGCGCGCTGTTATTTGATTTAATGGGAATGAAAACAATGAAGGAGTCTTTAACGATACATCACCAAGTGAGGTGAATAAATTAGTGACGAGGTGGAGGGCCCGCTGCCGAATGATTAAGTCAGAATAGACGAAACGCGTTGGGCGGGACCCTCCACGACGTCACTACGTTCTACTTGGCAGTTGCGGTGTGTGTTTTCCTCTATAGCCCACGGCCGGGGCGGTGAGGTACTTATAACTACATTTGATAACCCATATTGGAACAAAGGAAGTTTAAGGCAACGTCTTTTCAACTGGAGTTTTTTATGATATGCGATACTGAATCTTTTGCGGGGTAAGCACAATAAAGTTATTTCTGAATACATAAAAAGCGGTGCTATACTATATACTATGTCCGTTTTTCTTTTACTTTTTTCCCTGTAACAATGTCTGACTGAATTATCGAAAAGATTTGAATGCTGAAATAGGAGACAACGATTGGTGATCATTGTTTTAAAGTTGAGCTATTTATGATGGGCAAGTTTTAAAGAGGAAATCTGGTACGTGCAATTTGATTACGGTGGCTGGGCTGCACTGCGATCTTATAGGAACACCACTGGTGAAGTAAAAGAGAGGACAAATTAACCCTTGGTTTCCCGCGGAGTCTTTTCTAAATTTTACATAGTCTTTTTGTATTATTGCATTTGACTGGACTGACACAGTTTTTTTAGACTCCCTGCGCTGGATTATAAGTGCATTGTTTTAATGTTTGTGGTGAAATTTATCATTTTCTAGAAAGTTTAATTTTAGCGCGACTTGAGAGGAAAGAATGTGTCTCTTAACTTTATTTTTCCCCTAGATTATATAATGTAACAGATTGTACACTTAACAGAACCTAATAAGGTCTCATGGGATGATAAGCCGTGTGCTTATTAAATATTGTCATGGGAACATGAGGTATACCTACAGAGATTACTTCCTGAAACTTCCAGCGCTCAGGGATTATTTAGAGCAAGAACTTCTATTTTGGGGCATATGTAACGGGTGGGGGGTGGGTAGGGCAGGAGAGTCAAACAGGGAGTGGAGCAGGGTGGACCTAAGCCAAAATATATATATAGATAATGAGCTTAAAGTTTAGGGGTCAATTACCAAAGAAGGGACGCATGGATCTATCAAATTGAAAACACTGGGTCAGTCTGGTTATTGATCAGCCTGATATGCTCCAGCCATGGGCTCCAGGTCTCATAGAACATGTCATATTGATCATTCACTATTGCTGTTATTTTTTCACTACACATAATATTTGATATCCTGTTGGATTTCAGTCCAAGGTATGTTGGGGGACTTCCAGTTTCTGGCTATCGTCGTCTTTACAGCTGAGAGGATGTGCTGAGTTAGCCGCCATCCTAGTTTAGTGCATTGACCTATCTTTAGTGAAAGAATTGCTTCCCAGGGGTCTGCCACTTGCGGGATATGTAAGATGTCAGAGATCAACTTATAGGTTCTGTTCCAAGTGGCACAAGTGACCGGACAACCGCACCATATGTGATACATAGTTCCTCTCTCCCCGCAACCTCTGAAACACAGGGGGGAGTCCAAAGGCGAAAATCTATGAATTCGGTCTGGAATATAGTACCCCCGGAACAGGAACTTATAATTAATGCATTTTGTGAGGTTTTGCATATGTTTCTCCAGATACTCTGCCAGGTATCCAGTTCTTTTTCTTCCCCCATTTCTAGCTCCCATCTCAACATATAATTATGCTTGACTGAAGAGGGGGGGGGTCACTAGGGAAGCATATAGGCTGGATATCAAGCCAGCAGCGAAATGGTCATGTATGCACCTGTCTTCAAAGTCAGTTTTCTTGAAGGGTGGGGAGGATTTTCTGAGTAAGCCTGTTATAAAATGCTGCACCTGGAGCCGCCTAAAAGTTTCAGCAGGGGGGGAATTCCCCACCTGGAGACATATCCTGGGGAGTCCTCATCCCAGTCGGAGTACAGAATTTATCTATTGCCATAAGGCCGCAACGTAATATTTCTGGAGGGACGGGAAGGCTATTCCTCCCTGTTCTTTTTTACAGTATAGCGTGGTCTTCTTGATCCTAGGCTTAGTTTTGTGACGTGAAGGATAGAATTTTTCGCTGTAAGATATCTAGGGTACGTCTCGGGATAGGGATTGGGAGGACTCTAAAAAGATATAATATCTTGGGTAAGTAAGTCATTTTAGGGCAGCAATACGTCCCAGCCATGACAGTCGCACTACTGCCAGGATTGCAGCAGTTTATCTAATGATTTAAACATTTCAGAATAATTAGCTTCATACAACTTATCACGGCTGGGCGTCAGCTTGATTCCCAAGTATGGCAGCTTCTGGGTCCTGGACCATGCAAAATTATGGGCTAGAGTCTGTTTTGCCTTAGTGGAAAGGGAGATGTCAAGAGCCATGTATTTGGAGGCCTTAAAGTGGGCCAACACCCAGGGGTGATCGGTCCGGGAATCTATAAGATTCCCGGGCCGATCACCTCACACACCGCGGGACATCCGAGATCCCCCCCAAACACCCCGAAAAACCTTACCTCTTCAGACGCTGCTTCCGCCGCCGCCGCCTCACTCGCGCTCCTCCAGACGTGCGCGCGCCCGCGCCGGCCGTCTCTGAATGGCCGGCCCGGGCGCGCACACGTCAAGAGTGACGCGCGGGAGGCGGCCGCGGCCGCGATCCCTTGTCCGCCGACGGACGTCACTTGTCCGTCGGCGGGCATTGGACAGCGCAGTCACGTGGGATCGTGAAGAGGTGAGTTTTCGGGGTGTTTGGGGGGGTTTTGGGCAGCGGAGCACCCCCGATCGGGGTGCCCCAGGGAAGTGGACCAATACCCAGGATAGTCAAAATCCTGGGTGTTGGTCCACTTTAAATTTAAGGCCCGAGATCTGGCTGAACAACGTGAGTTGCTTCATGGCATTAGGGACATGTGGGGAAGTAAGCATGAGTAGCATATCGTCCGCAAATAGGGAGATTTTATGGTCTCTACCCCCCCAAGGAATTCCCTTAATTGAAGGGTTTTGTCTAATCTTTTCAGCCAGTGGCTCCAGGGCTAAGACGAATAGAATAGGAGACAGCGGCAACCTTGTCTGGTGCCCCTACGGATCTGAAATTCCGTGGAGTTAAACCCTGCATATTTGACATGAGCTGTTGGTTTAGCATACAGTGCGGAGATCCAAGAGAGGAAGCCAGGTCCAAAGCCCCACTTCTCCAAGACTGCACGGAGGTACTGCCAGGACAGGTAGTAAAATGCTTTTTCCACGTCAAGTGAAAGAAGCATCGCCTCAAGGCTTTGGGTTTGAGCTCCCTCCACCAACAGTAGGATCCTACGGATTCCATTCTAGGCGTACCAGGCTTGTTTATGTGGGCTTAGTTTTCTGGAAGTAATCCCTCAATGTATTCTTTATTTGCACAAAGTTTCCCTAAAAAAAGAATAAAAAGCAAGAATCAAGCCACATTTTCCTAAAAAAAACTATATGCAAACAAGAAAAAACAAGTAAAATCTCAAAAAGCAACATCCCCCGAACAGAACGATACCCAACATGCATAGCTACTGTCAAGGGAAGAGTTGGCAAACACCACAAAGTAAAGTGTGAGCATAACAGTAATTTTACTTGAAAATTTCAGCTCTGCAATTTTTCAACCAAAACAACCCTTTACATTTGGAATATCCCCCATAAACCATATATTCCCTGAAAGTACACATGTTAAGCTTTCTAAGAGTACCCAGCTTGTTGTAGTAGGCTCACCTTTACGGAAGTAATCTTTCGAAAAATTCTTAGGTTGCACAGGGTTTCCCTAAAAAAATGAATTAAAAAACTGAATAAATAACATGTTTTCCTAAAATATAAATATGCAAACAAGAAAAAACAAGCAAAATCTGAAAGCGCAAGGTCTGCCGAGCAGAACAATACCCAACATGCATAGGTACTATTAACCTTTTTAATTGCCAGTCTACTTGAAGTTTTGTCACCTGTTGACAGGTCATTTTCCCCATTTTGCGCCATGTTTAGCCGTGATTTTTGCCGGAATTTTCAGGAAAATATATATATATATTTTGCAGCAGAGTTTAGGCTTTAACATGAAATGTCTTGTTTGTAATTTTTCTACTGTTTTTTTAAATATTTTTGCGTAAAAAAACAAAAAATAAATAAAATAATATTTTTTAGACAATTGTCCCCTTTATTTTAAATAAAACATTTGTTGTATTAAGGAAAACCATATTGCATGTGAAAGCCCCATTTCTCCTGATTACAACGGTACCACATATGTATCGGTAGCCCCCCATTCTTGCCCAGGAGACCCCCAAACTGAAAAGAGCACTTTATAACATTTACAAATAAAATACTACTATCCACACTATAAACATAAGGGGTTAATTTTAAAAAAATGACATAGGGTCCCCCCTCCTGGGGGGGGGGGGCATTTTTGGGGGGAATTTTAAGGGTTAAAAACCTTTTAAAATCCCCCCAAAAATTACGTGGGGCCCCCTTACCCATCATAACCAGCCCCGGACCAGCTAAAGGGGCTTGTAGGAACAGGGCGAAGGGGCCAGTTTTGGTGGCCCCCCCCGCCCTGCCGGCTACAAGCTCCGCCCCCCCCCAGGCTTTGGGGAGGCAGGTAATTGGGGGTGCCGGGGTTAATGGCAAGTCACCCGCTAGCCGCAGGTGACTTGCCAGCCCCCAGCCTTGTGAACTGGTATAGGGGTCTCATGGACCCCTTACCAGGCCACAAGGGATTAAAAGTAAAAAAAATAAACACAGACACATGGAGAAAAAATATTTTATTTGTTTTTGTATTTTTTTATACTTACTTCCCATCCATCCTGGAGCACTGTGTCCCACTCTGATCACTCTGGCTTCTGCTCTCCTGCTGCTGCTGGAAGCCTTTTATAGCTGCTGGTTAACCCTAACCCTTAAAAAAACACCCGGGAGTGACGTCATAATGTCGTCAAGATGGCGGCGCCCATCGGAAGGCAGGGGGAAAGGGCATTTTGAGCCCTCTCCTGAAGACTAAGCAGCTGGGGGGGTGATCGGAGGCCCCCCCCAGTGAAGAGGAGACCCGGCGGGAGGCAGCGCGACTGCAGGTGAGTAAATGTCAATTTTTATTTATTTTTTTTTTAGACAGTTAGCAGCTGCTGCTGTCGAAGCGGGGGGGGCAATTCCGGGGGATCTCCTGGAGCCATCCGAGCCCCCATGGGGGATTGGATGGCACCATATTAAAGAGGAGACCTGGCCGGATCAAACGAGGGGTCAGGTGAGTATTATTTTTTTTTTTTTAACTAGCGGGGGGAAAGTCAAGCATGTAACACCTACGTGCTTGGCACTTAGGTCCTTGCCAAGCCAGCACGTAGGTGTTACGTGCTTGGCACTTAAAGGGTTAAAGGCAGCAGCATCCAATTGATATTGTGACTGGAGATTTTTAGCCATAGCGGTCCTCTCCTTCTTTTTCCTAGAGGCCAGGCTGATGAAATAACCCCGCATTACTGCTTTAAATGCTCCCCAAACCATGGTCGGTGGGACTTCCGCAGTGTCATTTGTCACAAAATACTCGGTAGCTGCTTTGCTAGCTTCCTCCACCAACAGGCTTAAGGAGAGCAAGGAGTCATTTGAGATCCATGCGGAGGGTTTGGGTTTAATAAGCAGCGATTTGCAGGAGATTGCCACCAAATCGTGGTCTGACCAGGGGATAGGGTGGATTTTGTTCTGAGCTACCTGGGGGAGAAATGTTGTCAATACAAATATGTGGTCAATCCTCGTTGATAGTTTATGTGGCGCTGAATAATGGGTATAATCCCTTGCATGGTGGTGTCTGTCCCTCCATGGGTCAGCTAATAGAGTGTTATTTATCAAGTCAGAAAACAGGCCACTATCCTTAATTACCTGGTTACCAGGAGGTAGGGACCTATCTAAGTGGGGATGTAATGTCAGGTTAGAGTCATCGTACACAAAGACAGTTCCCTTACCTGAAGGAGAGAACATATATGAGCCAAAAATAGAATCTGTCTGGTGTTCGGGGCATAATATGTGAGGAAAGTCACCTCAGCATCTTGGAGTATGCCTTGAAACAGCAAAAATCTACCCCCCGGGTCCGATATTTGTTTGTGACAGGTGAAAGAGGTACCGCTCCGGAAGGCAATAAGGACCCCTCTCTGTTTGCTCTGGCTGGTGGCCTGGAAGAACAGGGAATATCTATGATTAAGGTGTTTTGGTGAGGAACTGGAGGAAAAATGTGTCTCCTGAAGACAGACTACATCAGCATGAATGGAGTTAAAAAAGTTGAAAGCTCTGGATGAATTCAGACCCTGTACATTAACTGAAATTATATTAAGTGACATGATATAATTTAAGGAGGCCTATCAACCGGTGTAATTTTTCCCCAGATGGTCCAAGGTCCCGCTCGGGAGGGAGGGAGGTGAAAGGAGAGATGTTTAAAGGAAGGATGTACATATAGTCGAGGTAAAGGGGAGGGTGTAGCTAGGTACAAAACCTATTGTAGAGTTTCTTATCACAAGTAAACTTGTGATGGAGGTATCCAGTGGACGGGGACTGTCAAATCCCTGGACTGGACAATAGAGGGCGCTCGTGTAGTGTCGGAAGGCCATACTAATATGACCTTCGGGGCAAAGCTAATGAATGGATGGTGCTAAGAGAGGAAAAAGTAAGAACCCACATAAGAACAAGAACCATGTACAAAGCATAACAATCATTGTCTGCCGCGCCACAGCTCCCCCCCCCCGGCCCACCAATAGAGGTGAGCTGAGACCCCCCCATCGGGGAGTGGGCCCCACATCATAGGGCCAGAGAGGGCCGGGGAGCAGCAGGACTAGGTCACCCCAATGCCACGTCCCAGGCAAAAGGCCCCAGGCCTGCAGCACCAGACGACCTTTAGATGACTGCATCGCGAATGATCCAAAAGAAAAAGGTTTAATGAAAACCACAACATTATGGGCCCCATACGGGGAGAAAGCATAAATATTAAACCGATAACGAAATAACACTGACTAGGGGAACTGATGCTTAAGGCGTATGTGCCTAAAGTAGAAATTCTCTGGGCGTCCTCCACGGACCATCAGGACTCATAGACCAGGGTCTATCTCAAAGGTGACAGAGGAGCCTGCCCGTTTATAGCCAACGGGGAAGGTGTATCGCCGGTCCGGGAGGCGTCCAGGGGACTTTAAGCTAAGGAAGGGTCCTCTAGCGTCCCGCCACCCGGTACTACCACCGGGGTCCAGTAGCTCCAGGCAAATCGCCGTCTCCCCCCTGGGGGGGATAGAGCTAGGTGCCCAGTATTCACATAGTTTAGACAGGCCCACAACGGGAGAGCCAGAGGAGGTCTCAAACCAATAAGAACAGATAAAAATACAAAGAATTCAATAACGGCAATAAAATTATCAACATCAGCCTAGGATAAAGAACAGTGAACATTCAAGTAACATGTTACCACAAGGCGGGCAGCCGTGTCAACGCTGCAGGCGTTACATATGGAGAGTCCCTGGTCAGCAACAGGTGAGCATGTCCCAGCGTCAAAGCCTGGACATACAGTCACATAAACAACGTAGGGGTCCGCGGGATGACGCACCCTCGACAAAGGGGGAAAGCGCCCGGAGGATCCTCAAGATGACAGGGGACCATCCCACATGGGGTGCCGGGCCTCACAGGTTTCTCAGAGGGTAATGATGTGGAGTTAGACTGCGGCGTATGGCTCAGTCCTTTGGAACCGGATGGAGGCGAAAATCCAGGACTTTGAATCTGTCCATTAATTCTGGGAGAGAGGTGGCTTGAAACTGCTTTCCCTGGTGGGAGAAAGACAGCTTAAAGGGAAATCCCCATCTATACCGTATGCCACGCGCCTGGAGGGCCTGCAGATAGGGCCTAAAGGATCTTCTCCTGAGGATAGTGGTTTGAGACAGGTCCGCGAAGATCTGGTAGCTATGGTTTTGAAACATGAGGGGTGATTTTTCCCTGGAGGCTTTCAGCACCGCTTCTTTAGTTTGGTAATAATGGAACTTAACTATAATGTCACGCGGCCGGCCCTCAGCGGGTCTTCTGGTCAGGGCCCTGTGTGCCCTATCTAGCTCCAGTCTTTCCACTGGGATTTCTGGGACTAGTTCCTGCAGGAGGGCGGTGATAGTGCCCACAGAGTCCTCTATTGTTTCGGGTAGCCCCCTAAATCTTAAATTGGACCTGCGGTTCCTGTTTTCCAGCTCCTCATTTTGGCCCCTGAGGGAGATGATTTCCTACTGCATTTGCTCCAGGAGAGTTCCCTGGCTGTCAAGAACCACTGTAACATCCCCATTCTGGATTCTAAGGCGTCTGTCCTCCCACCTAGATCCCTGATTCCATGCAGCAGGGTTTCAGTATGTTTGGCTGACACAGCAGTGACCTCCTCACATGATTCTGAGCTGTGAAAGAATGTCATGGCTAATGGAGGGAGCCTGCACTGTGAGGTGAGGGGGGGGGGGGGAGGTCTGCGGCCAGCTATCTGCTGAATCCAGGGACAGATCCTCGGTCAGGCATGTTCTCTCTCCCCCAATTCTGCCAGGGTCCTCCTGGGGGAAGCCCTCCCCAGCTCTCCCAGGGGCTGCTGTTACCTCTGTACATTCAGCTGCCTCCATTTTAGGCCCTGCTGCTGCTGTCCTGCAGGCCTCCTTTCCTCTTTTCTTACTGCTGTCAGAGTGCATTGCGCCTATGACCCGTCCCTGCGGGGTCTCCGTTTCCTGGGTCTCTGAGTGTGCTCCCGTGCTGCTGGTTGCTCCAGGCCTCCCTTCACTTCAGAGCTGAGCTCTCAAGCAGCCATACTGCTCGGCCACGCCTCCTTTCCCCAGAAATCCCCCTTCTATTCTGTGACTGCAGCAAAGAGACAGCATGGGACTAACACTGCACCAGGTAGGCAGCCAGCCAGCCAGCCAAATGATCTTAAAGTGAACCAAAAGTCCAATTACATGGCAACTTAAATAACATTTACTCACCGCAGCAGCCCAGGTTAGTATATGGCTATTACGTACATATATTTTTTAAAAAGTGGGGATCTTTTTAATTGGAAACCACTTCTGCATCTAATGCAGAAAAACTGCAGCACTACTTCTACCAGATGCTGCAGATTTTTCCCATGGTGACTTACTTTAACTTCAGACTATCCCCAGCATTCCTTGAGATACCTATATTAATGCCGTTGTTGCCGCTTAAAGCCATGTGTGTGGGGGATTTGGCGATCTGGGAGTGTGATAAGTTCAGCAGGGAACACGCCCGGGGACCCAAAGCAGGAAACGCATTCTTGCAGCTCTCTGTGGGCAGCCAGCACTCATGCACAAAATCTTTATGCTTGACCTGGGAGGACTGGTGGATACATACACCACCCAAAATTGTGGCATGGGAGCAGTATATTTGGGAGTCGGCAGACAGGTAAGCTAAGTAGTTTTAGATTTTTTGCTTTTTCTTATAACTTTTTCCACTTTCAGGCTTTAAAGTTTGACTGGCCAGTCCCTCTAAATTTAATTCAAATTCTTCTGATCGAATTAATTAGAACCATATTTTGTTGAAATATATGTGAAGTCCAGACAAATGTTAAAGGGGTCTGAAACTATTCTGGGTTTTGGTCAATACCCCGATCTGTGAAACCCCCTGGTTTGCCCCTATTCTCACCTCGCTGGTGATCCCATGGCACATGTGCAGTCTCTCCTCAAGTTGGCTTTCCTAGCCATGCTATTTTTCACATGTATCAGTAGAAAAATTATTTGGTCTCCTTTGTAGTTTGGTGTATAAGTGTGTGTCTAAGTTACAGATCAGTATTATGCCTGAAGACAAAACTTAAATAGCTTTAACCCTTTAAGTGGCAGCCTACCTAGAGTTTTCATCACCTACCTACTGTTACCAGACCATTTTACACTATTTTTCACTATATTTTCGCTAAAATTATATATTGTTTTTTCAGCAGAGTCTGGCCTTGTTTTAGTGTGTTCTTAATATTTTTGGGTGAAATATGGCCAAAAGAATTTATAAAAATCTATTTTTTACAATCTATAGTGTTTTTTGTAATAAAAAAATGTTTGTCATTAAAAACCTATTGCGTGTGAAATCCCCATTTCTCCCGGTTACAACAGTACCACATATGTATTGTTAGATACCCTTTCCTGCCCAGGAGACTCCCCCAAACAGAAACAACGCTTTAGGAGATTTTCAGATAAAACACAACTATACTATGCGCACCTTGCAGTTTTTCAGAGTAAGATCCCCCGAACAGAGCAATACCCAATATGCATAAGTACTCTCAAGGTAAGAGTTGCCAAACGCCCCAAAGTAAAGCATGTGCGTAAGGATAATTTTACTTTAAAATTTCAACACTGCAGACAAAGGGCGCACCTTGCTATTTTTCAACCAACACAACCCTTTATATTTGGAATACCCCACATAAAGCATATATTCCCTGAAAGTACGCTTTCTAAGCGTACCCAGCTTGTTGTAGTGAGCTCATGTTTTTGGAAGTAATTCCTTGAATAATTCTTAGGTTGCACAGGGTTTCCCTAAAAAATTTATAAAAAAGCAGAATAAAAAATCCTAAAATATCAATATGCAAACAAGAAAAAACAAGTTAAATCTGAAAGTGCAAGGTCCCCTGAACAGAACAATACCCAACATGCATAGCTACTTTTAACCCTTTTAACTGGCAACCGGTGGGAGGGATAGCAGCCGCAGGTGAGTAAATGTCTTTTTTTTTTCTTTACAGTCAACAGTGGCAGCAGCCAAAGGCATTATTTTGGGAGCTCTCCTGAAGCTAGAAGAGCCCCGGGGGGGGGGGGGGGAAGAGGCCCCGGGGTGAAGAGATGATCCGGCCCGATCCAACGAAGGGTCAGGTGAGTTTTTAACTTTTATACTTTTTTTGTGTGGGGATTTAGGGTAGCTAGCACTTAACGGTAGGAGAGGCTGCTACCTGAGACTCACGTAGCTGGCACTAGAAGGGTTAAAAACACATATTTAATCTATTGAGCCAATAAATGCTATTAACATAAATTGGATTTCCTGCTTACCGATGCTAAGAAAGCTGAAAGAATGGCTAGCCATCAGCCGCTTCCCTTTGCCTGTAAGTACATGCTTCAGCCATTTAGATGTGCCAGGTGTGGGTGCATGGAGCTGCTAGAGGGAAGCAGGGGCTTCCTGCACATCACCAGTGGGGTAAGAATACAGGCAAACTTGGGAATCTCACAGGATGCCCCACAGGCAGGTAATCAACCAACTTCTAAAGTTTTATCTAACTTGAGAAATTCATTTCAAGATATTTGCAAATGTCCCTTTTAAAAAACGATTTATAAATATATAATTTCCCCTCTCAATACATTTTTAGAGTAAAAGAAGAATGTATCTTTACTGCCCTCAGGTAGAGAATATAGAATTTTATATTGCAATACATTTTTATGGAACAAAGTAGAATAGTACAAAAAATATGACCGCGCCTTTGACATTGTAAAATAGGAACTGGCAATATTTTACCATTTTTCAAGATCTGTGATGATATTTAGATCCTTCTTCCAAGCCTGCATACATGATAGCTTTGTGGGGAGGTCACAAAGAATTGTATAGACTATTGAAATTCCCCCAGGCCCACCAGGGGAGTTTAACAAATAGCTTTTGAAAGTTGTTTGGTGATAAGATCCATGTTTCTGCTTTTCAAACTACTAGAAAATGGAAAATCTGATTAGCTGTAAGGGGCTCTGAGAAGGGGGGTTAACCTTTTAAATGGCAAGAATTCAGATTCTACATGCTTGCTTCATCTACCGTTAAGTGCCAAGCATGTAGAATCGTTTTATAGAGAGAAAAATAAATGCTCACCTCTGTCCTGTATTCTCTTCGTCCGGCTGGCCTCCAATCACCAGTCCGGAGTCTTCACAGAGGCATAGAACACCTGTTCTCAGCCACATGTTCCAGCTTCTGCTACCTCGCTGGCCACCGCAGGGTGGGGCCTTTTATAGTAAGTAGTAATCAGGGCGGGTGCGAGGGCAAGGGACCTGGTCCAGAGGTAAGTAAAGAAAAAAAATGTCTTTTTAATAAATTACATTTTTGCTATGATGTTTTTTACATTTAACCCTTTGTGAACTGGTAAGAGGTCCATGAGACACCTGTACTAATTCACAAGGCAAGAAGGGCTGGCAAGTCACCAGCGGCTAGTGACCCATGAGGGCTATGTAGACTGGTAGCCTTCAGGACCGCTTGGCTTCCATGCACTGGCCTACTGGGCACCATGATTTTGTTTTTTCTTGGGTAGACCCCACACCATTTTATTTTACATTTTTAGGGGTTTAACCATAAAAAAATGTTTTTAAAAAACGTGTCCTGTGGGGAATGTGTTAGGTGTCAGGCCCCATGGGACACCCGCCTTCAGGTGAGTCAGCAACCCTCAATCTCCACTGCTGCTTCTGCCTATAGACAAGCCCCTGTTCATCAGGATTCTGGATACACCTCACCGGACATGGTTGCCCTCAGATCTTAGCACAAAGGATTCTGAATTACAGGGTGAAAGCGGATGAACCAGGGACTAGAATTAACTATAGTTGGGCTGGCCAAGGTCATACATGGAATGGCAGGCCTTCCGATATATTTATTTCAGTTATCTTTTAAATAAAATTGGTGTTAGATGGCTGTAAATGATAAATGTGAGGGGTTAGAGGGGGTATGTCTGGTCTGCTGGACAAAGCCCATGGCGGGGCTGACTTTTAAAAATTCAAAATAGGGACTCGCTTGACCAGCCCCAGGCGGCTGCTTCCTCGCATTCAGTGGCTGCTACGGAATAGCTGCATCATTGGCTAATCATTGTGGAAAGCTGGGTTGCTACTGCACTGATTGGCTGGTTAAGCCAACAGTCTTGTTCGGGGTTCTGATTATTAATTGTGGGGTCTGCGTAGATCTGCTTGTATTATGATTATTAATTGTGGGCTCTGTTCTTGCCCTAGGAGCTTAAAGCTGCCGAATAGCCAGACTATGAAATATCTGACTCATGGCTCAACTAAAGGTAAATCAAATACAGTTTGGTTAGTGTCTTTTGTAAAGTGGTGCATCGCATTATCTGGAGTTAGTGGTATTTAAAAAAATGTTTTTTCAGTTTAGAATGACGTGTGATCTGGGAGCTTCATACAGCGGGACATCCCGATTCTGGATGCCCCTAGGGAATGGGAATCTAGCAATCCTGGTATCTTATGGATTACAGGGCCATCTGGACATGGTTTTGGTCCACTTTAATGCATATATGTAACCATGATTTCACTATCTGCGGTATGTTGGTCTTTCCTCTGCCAGCTACCTTTCTCCCAGTTCACAGCAAGCACAGAACTCATATGTGCTCACTATGTCAGACAATCCCTCACTGAAATTGCTCAATGCAGTGCATTGCTTTATTGAGGAGTAAAGCACCATGGTCTTGATGAAGGGCTCGTTTCTATACAGTTGTTTGCCTCTGGCAGCAGAGAGGCAACATTCATCCCTGACTGCAAGACACACTGTGGTAGTGAACCTTGTTTTACCAAATAATTAGCATGACCCCATTGTCTACCTAAAGGGTCAATTTAGAATCTGGTGTAAAAAAAGGCACTTCCATTATATTTTTCGCCTAAACTGCACTTACAAATGTTGCTGATTTGACCCCTTAGTCATTCTGATGTTCATGGGTTTTCTGTTAAATTAACTGAAAAATCTGAATGTGGGCTTTAGAGTGCTTGAAGGCTCTCTAACATACTATAAAGGGTGGCATTGGTCCTTCATAACAACATGCCTGCTCTTTTTTGAACCAAAACAAGATTTTCTTCCTGGGTATTTCAAATAACCTTCAGTGGTCCCAGAGGAATATGCTCATAGATAGCCGATTTGATGGATGTTCTGTCACTTTCCCCTATATCCTACCGTGAGCATAAGTAGTACAACTTGATGAAATACAAATAAAATGTTACTAAATGACAAACCATACTGAACAGAAAGTTTTGATTTACCTGCAAATGTTCAGCAAGCTTGAGAACATAGATTAACCCAATTCTTACAATATATATAAATTCACAACAAAATGGGGTCCCCCCGGGAAGAGGGGCCCTATGCCATTTTTTTGTTTAACCCTTTATAATGTGTATAGTAGTTGTATTATATTTCTAAATGTTATAAAGTGCTCTTTTCAATTTGGATGGTCTCCTGGGCAAAGATAGGGGGGCTATCGATACATATGTGGTACCACTGTAATCAGGAGAAATGGGGCTTTCACATGCAATATGGTCTTCTTTAATAAAACAAATGCTTTACTTAAAATAAAGGAGATAATTTTCTAAAACATATATTTTTTTATTTTCTTTTTGTTTTTTTACAAAACAGTAGAAAAATTACAAGACATTTCATGTTAAAGTCTAAACTCTCTATGGTTTGTGGGTGTATTGCAAATGTAAAGGGTTGTTTTGGTAGAAAAAGAGCAAGGTGTGCACGTTGTCTGCAGAGCTGAAATTTAAAGTAAAATTTCCACATGCTTTACTTTGGGGTGTTTGGCAACTCTTACCTTGACCGTACCTATGCGTGAAAAATGGTCTGGGTGACAAAAACTCTAGATAGGCTGGCACTTAAAGGGTTAAATGGACACAAACCTACATACCTACAGGAGCTTTACTGACATTTAAAAACCATAGGCCTTAATATGGAATGTGTACCTCTTTTGCAGCTAAAACAGGATTTCTACAAGATTGTCTAAGAAAATCTTTGCACATTTGTCCAGAAGAACATTTGTGAGGCCAGACACTAATGTTAGACAAGAGGGTCTAGCTTATCTCAAGGTACTGAATGGGGTTGATGAAGCCACTGCTCTGTGTGGGTCATGCTCATGCTCTTTCACACCAAATTCACAGATACTTTGGAGCAAACTTTGCGTACTGAGGCACAGTCATACTGAAACAGAAAAGGACCCTCCCCATACAGTTGCCATACAAGTTGTAAGCATGCAGCTGTCCAGAATGTCTTGCCGAATCATTAAATTGGACCTAAAGCCTTTGTGTCAGGGACCGCTGGACACCCTTCTCTCGTGAGCCTACAATCCCCAATCTCCACCGCCTCTTGTGCCTATAGACAAGCCCCCGCTTGCTGGAGACACGGGTTATGCCTCTCCAGACTTGGTTGCCCCCAGGTCTTACTGGCGCAAAGATTGCTGGCTTACGATAAAGACGGATGAACTGCGGGGTATCCCAAATCAGGAATTCATGCACCAAAGTCTGTAACGTCAAAACCAAGGGGCAAGGCAAAGAGTAGTCGGGACTGGCAAGGGTCAAGGCCGGGTGATCACAGAAGCGCGGTATCCAAGGGGTTAAGCAGAAACGAAGTCAGACAGGCAGAAGGTCGGTTCAGGCAGCGAGCAGGAGTAGTCAAGGACGAAGCCGGATCAAACACACTAAGACGAGATTCAGAAGCACACCCAAGCTAGTAAATGGCTATAACAGGCCCTGGTGGTTCGGGCGGGAAAATATTTAAATGGTGACTGACCAATGGGAAGGGGAATGTGCTGATTGGTGCAACACACGATCTCACCCCTGATAGGAGAAACTCCAGGGACTGGACCGCCCTGGCCAGTCAGGCTGTCCATTCCCTGACCTCCCCAGAGCAGAGGATTCCTGGGTCAGGATTGGTCCTTTTAAATCTGCCCCCGGCGAATGCGCTGGGAGCAGCGCCGCCGGGGGACATAAAGGGAACGTGCACGGCCGTCGGCTGCCAGTGCGCCCGATGCTGGAGGGGCGGCTGCCTGGCGCGGCCGCCGGAGGCACCGCGGGACAGACTCCCAGGTAAGTTCCTTACATTACCCCCCCCCTTGAGGAGGGGCCTCTGGACCCTCCAAGCTGGGTTTCTGAGGGTTCTCTCTGTGAAACTTCCTAACCAACCTCCCCGCATGGACATCTCTGGCCGGGACCCAAGACCTCTCTTCTGGATCGTATCCATTCCAATCTACTAGGTACTGGAGAGAGTTTCGGAAGAAACGTGAGTCCAATATCCGGGCTACCTCGATTTCTTGCTGCCCGTCTACCAGGATGGCAGCAGGGGAAGTATCTGGCTCAATACCCTTGGCAGATTTTAAAAGGGAAACATGAAAAGAATTGCAGATTTTCTTGGAGGGAGGGAGATCAAGGCGATAAGTAACTCGATTAATCTTCCGTAGTATAGGAAAAGGGCCAATAAACCTTGGACCTAGCTTAGCAGAGGGTTGACGTAATGCCAAATTTTTGGTGGAAAGCCAAACTAACTCCCCCACCTCATAATCAGGGTCACTAGACCGACCGTGATCGCCAAAAGTTTTCTGCTGGCCGACAGCCCTGGTCAAGTTTTGCTGGATCTTTGCCCATAAGTCCGGCCATTGGGACAACCATTCCTCAAGCGAGGGCACACTAGAGGGTTCTTGGGACAAAGCAGAAAACTTGAGGTCCCTACCGAAGACACAGCGAAACGAGGAAACCCCTGTGGAAGTATGGGTGGCATTATTTAGAGCAAACTCTGCAAACGGAAGGTACAGTAACCAATCTGTCTGGACATCGGAAACAAAACATCGAAGGTACTGCTCCAGTGATTGGTTGGTTCTCTCTGTCTGTCCATTTGATTGGGGATGAAATGCAGAGGACAGAGAGACAGAGAACCCCAACCTGGCACAAAATGCCCTCCAAAACTGAGAGACAAACTGTACCCCCCTGTCAGAGACCACATCCTCCGGGATTCCATGGAGTCTGAATATATGTGTTAGAAAATGTTGTGCAAGGTCTTGAGCGGTTGGTAACTTTTTTAACGGGATAAAGTGTGCCATCTTACTGAACCGATCTACCACCACCCAGATGACGGTAAACCCCTGCGATGATGGAAGATCGGTGATGAAATCCATGGCAAGGTGTGTCCATGGTCGGGAAGGAATGGGTAAGGGCAACAGTGAACCTTCAGGAGAATGTCTAGGGGTTTTACTCCGGGCACAAATCTTACAGGCTCGAACATAATCCTGAGCATCTTTTTTAATAGAGGGCCACCAAACATGACGTGACAACATGGAAATGGTTTTCTTAACTCCAGGATGGCCTACAGTTTTAGAGGCATGAAATTGCTGTAGGATGGCCAAACGATGTGACGCAGGTACAAACTGGACATGAGCCAGTTTACCAGGCAGAGATTCAGACTGAAACTGATTCAGGTCAGAGAGGTTCGGCTGAATCACAGCTACCACCATGTGTTGTGGCAGTATGGGCAAATTCTTCCCCTCAGGTAAGTTAGTCGTGGAAAAGCTTTGAGACAAGGCATCAGCTTTTACGTTCTTTGACCCCGGTTTGTAAGTAATTGTAAAGTTAAATCGGGAAAAGAACAGGGACCAACGAGCTTGCCTAGGGGTTAACCTCTTTGCAGACTGAATATATTCTAAATTTTTATGGTCCGTGAAGACCGTAACAGGGAACTGGGCCCCTTCTAACCAGTGTCTCCATTCTTGAAAGGCTAGTTTAACCGCCAAGAGCTCCCGATTCCCAATGTCATAATTCCGCTCAGCGGGATTGAATTTTTTCGAGAAAAAAGCACAAGGGTGAAGTCGTTCCGGGGAACCGTTGTACTGCGAGAGAACTGCCCCAACGCCAAGCTCGGAAGCGTCAACTTCGACTATAAAAGCTTGTTGACATTCTGGGTGAACTAATACTGGGGCAGAGCTAAAGACTTCTTTTAACTTTCTAAAGGCTTGAAAGGATCGTTCCGGCCAGGGTGATGGGAAGCTCCCCTTCTTGGTGAGTTCTGTGAGAGGTGCTACTAGAGTGGAGAAGTTCTTAATAAATCTCCTATAAAAGTTGGCGAATCCCAGGAATCTTTGTAGCCCCTTTAAATCTCTAGGTTGCTCCCACTCAAGTACAGCTTTGACCTTAGCCTGATCCATAGTTAACCCAGTGTTAGAAATTATATACCCTAAAAAAGGGACCTCAGGAACCTCGAATACACATTTCTTGAGTTTTGCGTATAAGCAATTCTCTCTTAATTTTTGTAAGACAAGGCGAACATGTTCACGATGTTCCATTAACCCTTTAAATGCCAAGCACGTAGTTTCTACGTGGTTGCTTCTCCTACCGTTAAGTGCCAAGCACGTAGAAACTACGTGCCTGGCATTTCCCCCAAACAGTTAAAAAATAGAAAAAAAAAATCACTTACCTCCGGTATCCTTGTGAAGCCTGGGGTCCCCTCTTCCTTGGGGGGGCATCCGATCGCCCCCCCGTCGTCCTCCGTCTTCAGGGGGGGGCCCGAAACCAGCCGCCCCCCCCCCCGTTTCCAGCGCTGATCGCCGATCGCCGCTGTAAAAAAAAAAAAAAAACTGTCATTTACTCACCTCCGCGCCCGAGCCTTCTGTCCAGGTCTCCTCTTCACCAGGGGGGGGGTCCGATCCCCCCCCTGGGCTGCGCAGTCTTCAGGTGAGGACCCTCTTCCGGGTCCTCACCTCTTGTAATGGCGGCGACGGCCGCCGCCGCTTAGCCCCGCCCATTGTGGGAGGAGCGGGATGACGTCATCCCGCTCCTCCTATACCCCCTCCGAGCTCCGGCATCTGTCAGATGCCGGTGGTGATCGGAGCAGAGCGGGTGTCAGGTGAGGAGGCTCCGATCGGAGCCCCCTCGCCTGTCACCCGCCCTGCGCCGATCATCACCGGCATCTGTCAGTGACAGCGGCGAGGGACAGCGGCGAGGGACGTCGGATCGGAGGTGAGTATAGTGTAAAAAAGAAAAATAAAGATTTTTTTTTCTCTGTGTGTGTGTCATTTTTTTACTATTAACCCCTTGTGAACTGGTAAGGGGTCCATGACCCCTATACCAGTTCACAAGGCTGGGGAGATGGCAAGCCACCTGCGCTAGCGGGTGGCTTGCCATTAACCCCTGGCACCCCCATTACCTGCCTCCCCAAAGGCCAGGGGGGGGCAGAAGAGCCCGGGCCCACGTGGGCTCGTAGGCTGCAGGGTGGGGGGGCCACATAAGCTGGCCCCCCCACTCTGTGCCTACAAGCCCCCATAGCTGGTCCCGGGCTGGTTACTGTGGGTAAGGGGGACCCCACGTCAATTTTTTTTTTGATTTTTAAGGGTTTTTAACCCTTAAAAATCAAAAAAAAATGGGGTCCGCCCCCCCTGGGAGGGGGGACCCTATGTCATTTTTTTTTTTTATTAACCCTTTGTAATCTGTCATCCAGCAGCTATAAAAGGCTTCTAGCAAGTGAGCAGAAGCCAGTGATCGCCGAGGGACAGAGTGCTCCAGGATGGATGGGAGGTGAGTATAGTGTAAAAAAAAAAAAAATTAATAAAATATTTTTTTCTTTATGTGTGTGTGTCATTATTTACTTTTAACCCCTTGTGAACTGGTAAGGGGTCCATGACCCCTATACCAGTTCACAAGGCTGGGGGGATGGCAAGCCACCTGCGCTAGCGGGTGGCTTGCCATTAACCCCCGGCACCCCCATTACCTGCCTCCCCAAAGGCCAGGGGGGGGCAGAAGAGCCCGGGCCCACATGGGCTATGTGGGCTCGTAGGCTGCAGGGTGGGGGGGCCACAAAAGCTGGCCCCCCCACTCTGTGCCTACAAGCCCCCATAGCTGGTCCCGGGCTGGTTACTGTGGGTAAGGGGGACCCCACGTCAATTTTTTTTTTGATTTTTAAGGGTTTTTAACCCTTAAAAATCAAAAAAAAAATGGGGTCTCCCTCCCCTGGGAGGGGGGACCCTATGTCATTTTTTTTCCCGATTTAACCCTTTGTAGTGTGGATGGTTTTTGTATTTTTTTTGTGAATGTTATAAAATACTTGTTTCAGTTAGGGGGGTCTCCTGGGCAGGAACGGGGGGCTACCGATAAATATGTGGTACCGTTCTAATCGGTAGAAATGGGGCTTTCACATGCAATATGATTTTCCTTAATAAAATACATTTTTTATTTAAAATAAAGGAGTCAATTTTCTAAAAAAATGTTTTTATTTATTTATTTTTTTTTCACTTAATAATATTGTAAAAAAAAAAAAAAAAAAATACAAACAAGACATTTCATGTTAAAGTCTAAACTCTGCTGCAAAAAATATATATATAATTTTTCTGAAAGTTACAGCAAAAATGGCGCAAAACATGTCGCAAAACATGACGCAAAATGGGGAAAATGGCCTGTCAACAGAGGGTGACAAAATCTCAAGTAGGCTGGCAATTAAAAGGGTTAATAGTACCTATGCATGTTGGGTATTGTTCTGTTCGGGGGACCTTGCGCTTTCAGACTTAGCTTGTTTTTTCTGGTTTGCATATTTATATTTTAGGAAAAGGTGTTTTTTATTCAGCTTTTTTATAAATTTTTTAGGGAAACCCTGCGCAACCAAAGAATTCTTTGAGGAATTAATTCCAGAAAGATGAGCCCACTAGAACAAGCTGGGTACCCTTAAAAAGCTTAACGTGTGTACTCTCAGGGAATATATGGTTTATGGGGGATATTCCAAATGTAAAGGGTTGTTTTGGTTGAAAAATCGCAAGGTGCGCACTTTGTCTGCAGAGCTGAAATTTTCAAGTAAAATTACCGTTATGCGCATGCTTTACTTTGTGGTGTTTGGCAACTCTTCCCTTGACAGAACCTATGCATGTTGGGTGTTGTTCTGTTCGGGGGATGTTGCGTTTTCAGATTAAACTTGTTTTTTCTTGTTTGTATATAGTTTTTTTAGGAAAATGTGGCTTTGATTCTGCTTTTTTATCCTTTTTTTAGGGAAACTCTTTGCAACCAAAGATTACGTTGAGGGATTACTTCCAGAAAACTATGGCCACATCCACAAGCTTGGTACCCCTAGAAAGCCTGAGGTGTGTACTTCCAGAGAATATATAGTTTGTTGGGGGTATTTCAAATGTAAAGGGTTGTTTTTCTGGAAAAACCGCAAGGTGCGCATATTGCATAGCATAGTTGTATTTTATCTGAAAATCTCCTAAAGCGCTGTTTCAGTTTGGGGGAGTCTCCTGGGCAGGAAAGGGTGTCTACCTATACATATGTGGTACCGCTGTAACCAGGAGAAATTGGGATTTCACACGCAATAAGATTTTATTGACAAACTTACATTTTTTATTCCAAAAAAAACTACAATATGTAAAAATTTTTTTTTTTTTTTTTTTTTTTGCACATATTTCACCCAAAAATATTAAGAATACACCTAACAAATGACAAACAAGACATTTCATGTTAAAGCCCAGACTCTGCTGAAAAAAACAATATATCATTTTCCTGGGAAATCCCTGGAAATCCCTTCAAAAATCACATTTGAACATGGGGAGCGCAAAATAGTGCAAAATGGTCTGGCAACAGAGTGTGACAAAAACTCCAGGTAGGCTGGCACTTAAAGGGTTAAAGAGGAAGAAAAAATCAAAATGTCATCGAGGTACACTACTACAAAGCGACCCAAATACTCTCTAAAAATTTCGTTTACAAAGTCCTGGAAGACGGCCGGGGCGTTACACAGACCAAAGGGCATCACAAGGTACTCGTAATGCCCATCTTGGGTGTTGAAGGCGGTCTTCCATTCATCACTCTGACGGATCCTTATCAAGTTATAGGCCCCCCGTAGATCCAACTTGGTAAAGACTTGGGCCCCGATGATCTGTGTAAATAACCCATCAATCAGAGGAAGGGGGTATTTATTTTTAATGGTTATTTTATTCAAACCCGGAGCCCCCCATCTTTTTTTTCAACAAAGAAAAAACCCGCCCCAGCCGGAGAAGTGGATGCCCGGATGAACCCCTTCTGTAAATTCTCAGCTATGTAATCTTTCATAGCTTTGTTTTCCGCCCTGGTCAAATTATAGATTTTTCCCCTGGGTGGCATAGTCCCCGGAAGAAGTTCTATGGGGCAGTCAAAGGACCTATGAGGCGGAAGAACATCCGCCGCTTTTTCCGAAAATACATCGAGAAAATCATGATAAGGGCCTGGAACCCCATCGGGGAGTAGCTGTGTGGCACGCACCGGGACTTCCAAACAGGACTGGAAACATGACGGGCCCCATTTAGTAATCTGCCTCGCCGCCCAGTCAATCTGAGGGTTATGCTTTTGTAACCAAGGCAACCCGAGTACTAATGGAGTTAAGGGCATTTTTAAGACAAAAAAGCAAATCCATTCAGAATGCCCTGCTCCCACTCTAAGAAACACTGGTGGGGTCTTAAAGTGTATGAGGCCCCCCGCAATAGGTGTGTCATCAATGGCTAAAACCCGGATAACCTTAGACAGAGGTTGGAGCGGAATCTTCAATCTTTGAGCTAGCTCTAAGTCAAGAAAATTCCCTGCAGCCCCACAATCAAGAAGGGCCTCCAAATTTTTAAATTCAAGGTCCACTTTAATCTGGACTGGGACCATAAACTGGGAATAAATCTGAGGAAATACCTTGCAGCCTAGGTGGGTTCCCTCGACCCCACCTAGGCTCTGAAGTTTCCCGGCTGCTTCTTGGGGCAGACTCTGACCAGGTGACCGGTCCCCCCACAGTAGAGACACAGTCCTTCTGTCAATCGCCGACGCCGACTGGTAAAGGGGCTGGAGCTCCAGCTTTCCAGCTGGTATCGGGATGCGCCCCTCTTTCAAGGCTTCTCTCCCGTAAACGCCGGTTGATTCGGATAGCGAGTTGCATGGTTTCGTCCAAAGACTGAGGTACAGGGTGATTCACAAAAATGTCCTTAATGGCGTCAGATAGGCCCAACCGGAATTGACCACACAGGGCAGGGTCATTCCACCGAGAGTCCACAGCCCACCGACGGAATTCGGAACAATACTCCTCGGCCTGCCGGCGACCTTGTCGCAAGGAACGCAGTTTGGCATCAGCAGTGGCACCCCTATCTGGGTCATCATAAAGAATTTCCATAGCTGAAAAAAACACATCGACCGATTGCCGTGCTGGGTCCTGAGGTGACAGGCCGAATGCCCAGGACTGTGGGTCCCCTTGCAGGAGGGAGATGACCAGGCCCACACGTTGTTCTTGGGAGCCAGAGGAGTGTGGGCGGAGTTGAAAATAAAGTTTGCAGGCATCCCGAAAGTTGGAAAACTTGCTTCTGTCCCCAGTGAACTTATCGGGGAGTGGGATCTTGGGTTCCACAGGATGGACGGCCGGTGCCCCCAGAGGGACTGGGTTGATAGGAGTTGGACGGTTCTCCTGGGCCGCCACTCGATGAGCCAGGTGCTCAACAGCCGCAGTCAAGGCCTGCACCTGCTCCAAAATTTGGTCCATAGTTCCGGCCTGTTATACTGTCAGGGACCGCTGGACACCCTTCTCTCGTGAGCCAACAATCCCCAATCTCCACCACCTCTTGTGCCTATAGACAAGCCCCCGCTTGCTGGAGACACGGGTTATGCCTCTCCAGACTCGGTTGCCCCCAGGTCTTACTGGCGCAAAGATTGCTGGCTTACGATAAAGATGGATGAACTGCGGGGTATCCCAAATCAGGAGTTCATGCACCAAAGTCTGTAACGTCAAAACCAAGGGGCAAGGCAAAGAGTAGTCGGGACTGGCAAGGGTCAAGGCCGGGTGATCACAGAAGCGCGGTATCCAAGGGGTTAAGCAGAAACGAAGTCAGACAGGCAGAAGGTCGGTTCAGGCAGCGAGCAGGAGTAGTCAAGGACGAAGCCGGATCAAACACACTAAGACGAGATTCAGAAGCACACCCAAGCTAGTAAATGGCTATAACAGGCCCTGGTGGTTCGGGCGGGAAAATATTTAAATGGTGACTGACCAATGGGAAGGGGAATGTGCTGATTGGTGCAACACACGATCTCACCCCTGATAGGAGAAACTCCAGGGACTGGACCGCCCTGGCCAGTCAGGCTGTCCATTCCCTGACCTCCCCAGAGCAGAGGATTCCTGGGTCAGGATTGGTCCTTTTAAATCTGCCCCCGGCGAATGCGCTGGGAGCAGCGCCGCCGGGGGACATAAAGGGAACGTGCTCGCACGCGAGCACGTGCACGGCCGTCGGCTGCCGGTGCGCCCGATGCTGGAGGGGCGGCTGCCTGCCCTCCGGCGGCCGCGCCACCAGTGAGCGTGCGGAGGGACAGACACCCAGGTAAGTTCCTTACACTTTGTGTGCCTTTCACCCACAATCCCTTCCCTTCAGCTAAGCAAAATTAGGGTACTAAAAGAAACCTGATAACAATTTTATCCCCATTTTACATATGTCAATTCCGTTACTGACCCAAGTGATCCATCAGACTGCCAAATAGAGAAATGTGATTTGTTTCCACAGCTCCGGAGTCACAATCATGTGTGATCCATCTCTTCATCTGATGCTTGGCCTTGAGCTTGGTGAGCTTATGCTTTCATGCAGCTGCTCAGCCATCAAAATCCCCATGCCATGAAGCCCCTTTCACGTCAGAAATCTGAATAGAAAACGTGCTGCTAAATGGCTGAGAGGCCATTGCATGCCCCGTAGAAACACAGAAAAGGTGAGTTTACGAGCAATCCCAGGGGATACACACAGTGTAATGTCCCGCCAGCATGGAACAACACTGAAGAAAGATATTTTTTGGGGTGTTGTTAATCTTTAATGACAACTAGGTTGATTCAGAGCCTGGTGAGAAAACCCACTTTTTTTAAGAGAGAAAATTGTCATTCTCTTTCATTCCCCTCGATTCAAAGAGCAAAAGTTAATTGATTTCGTATCGAGAATCGTAAGTTTGGGTGGGTGTTAGTCATTTTTTCCTGTTTTTTTGGCCATTTCCGACTCGCACGAGCCTACGTACGAATGCGTATATGCTCTTACGATCAGCGGAAGTTCGTTCCTAAATTTTAGGATCAAAACGTAAAACTTAGGATCAAATCCTAAAACTTACGATCAAAACGTAAAACTTAGGTTAATTGGATGTGTTTAGGTGTGATTAGATTGCATTTATTGGTGTAGTTGTTTACCTTTGCTTTGTTTAATTATTTAAGCACATCTTTGGTCAGATGCATCACACTTACTGAGGAGAGGAGAGCGGGATAAAGTGCAGGATGTGGGTTACTGCTGTATTTTGCACAGACACAGCAGAGCTGGGGGCATGGAAAGGTCAGAAATCAAAGAATCCAGAGCAACACAGTCACAAGGCCCTTTCTGTTTGCAGCCTGCCCGATAATACCTGAGCCGCCATCTTGGCTGTTTCTAGGCTCATAACATGCAGAAGTTGCTGGGTGTTTTTTAAGATTTGTGAGCAATCTGTATGTAGAGGGTGTGGGTAACCACACTAAAAATTTAAAGTTGTACCATTTGAAGCATAAATATTAAAATTAAATCCACAAGTAAAAAATGCAAGTTAACTAAAAATTAAACAAAGTAAGATTTACTTATGCAAATGCATTCATTAATGGTTGGTTACTACAAAATGAATGAAATAAAGAAAAATAAAAGACCAAATATTTAGAATGCACTTTAATGAGGTAAGTTTGTAGTGCGGAGCCGCAAGATCAGAAGGATTTACGTCCAGACAAAAAAGGAAAAAGAGCAAAACCAATGTTGCAACCTGAGAAATGAAACGGAAAATTCAGGATAGAAACTGACATAGGTCTGATTCCCGAACTGCCATACGAACGGACGTATATTTTAGGATAGAAACGTATTTGCTTATTGAATCACTCGCAAGTTCATACGAACGCACGAGCGTTCGGGAAAAATAGGATGATCGTGACCCAAATCCAAGCTGTTACATGTTTCTTTGAATCAACCCAATTGTCTACCTTGTGGCTGATTCAGAGCCAGGTGAAAATTTACACCCGGTAGTTTTCTTCTGAAATATGTGGAGGACACTACTTTGATGCCGCTAGCTCTGCATTTTTGTTATTATTTTTTCCAAAATGTATTGTATTTATGTATTTACAAAAGGTTTGTAGGGGAATGTCTCAGACCATGCAAGGCTCCTGTTTGTGGGCAACTAATGGGTGAGTGAGTACACATTTTAAAACTGTGTTTCTAGTTATTTACACCTTAAAATCAAACCAGGCCATGAGCAGACTTCATTATGCTTCGTGTATAACTTCCTGTTATTCAGCATTATTCCCCTTTGCAGATTATTTCATATGTGCTGCAATTTAATGGGTTGAGGATACTTGTGGTTATGAAGGCATATTGATGTTTTATCATTCCTTCCATTTAGAGGCTGATTACACTACATATAGTGAGTTTCTGTTCTCAGCAGCCACCCCTGCTAAATAAGACATGGTGCTGATGGCAGTGATGCCAGTTATTGTTTGTGGCTTTTACTGCTTAGTAGTGATGCAGTTAGCATTTTTAATGGTGGTGTTGTTTATTTTTTATGTACTCCACTGCGGAGTAGTGCTGCAGGCAATGCTACTGTGTTTGGTGCTGGAATTTTCTAGGTAAACACCACTGACTTCAGATGGTGCTGATTGGGCAGTCTCCATGAGGTAGGGAGCGTTGCTATTGGTTTCCTCATTTACCTCAGGGAGCTCCTTCTGAGTGTGATGCACTTATTTCTCACTGCAGCTACGGGCAGCAGTCCCAGTCTAATTCATAAAAAATGTACACACAATTGCCAATGTATGGTGGTGTGTGTCTGTGTGTGTATGTGATACACTGTAGCTGGTGGTACAATGTAGCTGGCGTACAGTGAAGCTGTTTTGCATGGTGATTTGTTTTTTTAAAGCACAATGCCTTCAGCTAGTTTGCTATACAGTGCCTCATGTATTTTATTTTTATTTCAACACATTTTATTTTATTAAACAAATGTGGAAAACAATAACTTATTTTTTCTAAAGGTAGTACATAACAAAGTACCTCTAGATTGGAAAAATCGGATGCTATTGGGCCCCGTGCCTTTGTTGCAAATAGTTGTAGGCACTGGGGATGAGGCTTGTGTGATGTGGCAGCCAGGATGATACTATTAGACCTTCCATGAGCGCAGCAACTAATGTACCCTTACCAGATTGAATTGTTCCTGAACATTTGTGGTGTTAATTACCAAAGATGTGTTCTGCCTTTCAGAATATTTCTTAATAAATTTTCCTAAGTACATATGCATCCTTATGCTTCTACTTTGGGTGGTACAAGTCAGGCCACAGTATCTGGTAGCCTTAATTCCAAGTATAATTTAAAGTTATACTAAAAAGCAAGCCTGATTTTTGTCCCATGGTCTCGGCTACACATTGCACTGTCCCAAATGTCAATCTGTTTTCAAAAAGACCCTGTATTATTTTTGTAGTTATTTGTAAAAGTATTAGATCATAGGAGATGCAGAGAAACTTTGAGGAGAAACAGTGGGTGTGGCAACAATGATGTGATCTAAGCACACTGTGCTTTACATATTTCATATGCCAGCACATAGTGTGATCAGATAAGGGGGACGAGAGATGCTGCAGGAGATCAGAGAGAAGGGAGGAGGGTGTGGGTTTCATAGAGAGAGGCAGCCACTCAGGACATCTGGGCAGAGGGTGGGGGGTTCCGTTCTTAGTCCCCTGGAAGTTGATTGGTGGACCACATCAGTGGGGTGGGAAGGGAAACCAGAATTAAGAAGTGATTTTCTCACTAAGGAGGCAGACAGGAGAGGAAGGACAGGGCTGGAGCCGCTCAGTGAAAGGTAACCTGCTGATTATTTTCTTTTTACTTTTGACTTGCCAATCACTTTAATATTTCTGGATCATTCAGATTGATAAACAAATAAAAAATAAACAAATAATTATTTAAAAAATTATAAATATATATATATATATATATATATATATATATATATATATATATATCCAGACAGGATGTCAATGGTAATTACCGGATGCCTTTTCCAGAGTTCCATACGGGGATCACCCATTGGCTGTTCTGTCAAAAGGTTCTGACAGTTGGCTTTAAGATTCTGCTGACAGGAGCCTTGGGTCATTCTTGAAACATCAAACAATTGTTGTTGGAGTAGTTACTAGCCCCAGTTGTGTCTCAGCACTCTTGCAAAGGCAGCAGAGGAAAGATTAATAGATCTTGAAAAAGATATACATAACAGCGCTCCCATCAAAACAATCATTCGGATGTTCAAACTTAAATATTGGCAATGGAGATTTCTTTTTAATTTTATAAAGATTATTTTAAAAATGTCAGCAATAACTTTGTCTTACGCTCGCATCACATAGAATTTCATGACTCCAAAGCTTATTCGGGCGATTTTAATGCTAGGAAAACTATAGTCTTTTACCAAAAGAAAGAATTATGGATAATGGTGACGACTTGGCAGTCCTAATTATGGAAGTTACAGGAGGTAAATTAACAATTTTTCCTCGTTGGTGGGCTTTTGATACCTTGAAAGTGAACCCATCATACTTGCCTTTTAATTTTTTTAATAGAAACACCAAGGGTTGACAGCGACAATATTCCTTTTTCAAAAGTAAAGGTAATGCACCTTTTAGAGAAAGTCAGTCTTGGAATCCAAACTAAAATCTGACTCAAAACAAAATTCTGCATGAAGGAACACCCTCACCCTCTCAGGTGGAGGGGACGGTTGTGCAGATTGTCAAAATCTGATTAGATAAGATGTTGGTTGTATTGGTTAGGGAAGCAACAGATTTTTGTGTCTAATCTGCCACAAGATCCTACTCACCTTATCCTCTCAGTCAGGTAAGATCAATAACATAATAACTCCACTCTAATGTGATTATACCAGTTCCATATCCTGAACGTGGTATGCACTTCAATTGAAAAAGATTCATTGTTACAAATATAGGATGGTTCTTCAGTCCTATTTTAGATCTTACTTATTTTGCACCACTACATTTCTTACAAGCGATTTAGCATGGAATTGCTCGGATTGGTGCTGGCATCAAATCCTCAAGGGGGATTTTTAGCTAATAAGTCATCAGGGAGTATTTTTTACATATCCCCATCTTTCAGCTTACCAGTTCTCCGTTTCTCTTTTCAAAAGAAACATTTCCAGTTTGTAGCTTTAACATTTGATATGGCCACAGCATCATGGGTGTTTTCAAAGTGCTAGCTAAAATTATGGCAATTTTGAGACATAAAGTAGTCCAAATTAATCTGGACGAACTACTAATTCAAGTGGAGTGTAAGTAGTCTTATCGGCTACAATTTGGTTGGCTATAACATTTCAAAAAAAGTTTGTTCTATTACCACAAAATCATATTACATTCCTAGGAATGGAATTGTTATTCTGTAGGCAAAAGTTTATTTCTCCCATAAGAGAAAAGAATCATATATAAATGCATGCATTTTCTGGGTTCATGGTGTCTGTGAGGGCAGCAGTTCCATATGCCCCAGCCCAGGTCTAGACCCCTGCAGTTGTTCATTCTAAACAATTTGAACAAATATAAAATTCCCTAGGTTATCGATGTTCTCTTACAAATCTGACCATTTTAGTTCACGTGACAAATTCAGTTTAATCAACTATCAACTAGGAAAATCCTTACTCCCCATCCAGTGTTGGATTCTCACTACAGATGCCAGTTTGTCAGTATGGTGGTGGGACTATTTCAGTACATATCAATTCAAGTGGTCAGTCCAGGAATCAAGACATTTATCAATGTCCTGGTATTGATTGATTCTGTTGTCTTCACGGGAGATGACAACTAGGACATTGGATGAAGATACTGACTGGCTGTTCAGCTGGACTCAATTGGACAATGCAACAGTGGTAGCTTATATAAATCAGCAGATGGGAACAAGAAATTCTGCAGCCATGGTATGGGGAGAGCTAAATCTACAGTACTTTGGGCAAAAACCCATGTACCAGCAATTCATCCACAGACTTTCTAAGTTATCAAGAGGTACATAGTGGGAAGTGGCATCTGAACCAAAAGATAGTCAACTTCCTTTGCGGTCATTGGGGCACTCCGGATTTGAACCTGTTTGTTGCAGATTCAACAGAAAAGTAATGAACTTTGTGGGAAGAGTAAGAGATCCTCTTGTCCTAGGAGTGGATGCCCTAATAACACCTCAGTCTCAGTTTAACATGGTGAACAGAACTTTCCTCCTTCTATGTCATCTGTGATCAGAGTGGATAACTAGGATTCTAGTTTCTAGTCTTAGAACATATAGATTTCTCGTTTGATTATTGGTTAGTACCCTTAAAGTGGACCAACACCCAGGGGTGATCGGCCCGGAAATCTATAAGATTCCCGGGCCGATCACCTCCCACCCCGCGGGACATCCGAGATCGGGATGTCCCTCGGGGTGAAACCCCCCAGAAACCCCAAAAAGACCTTACCTGATCCGCCGCCTCTTCCGCCGCCGCCGCCTCCCGCGCGCCCCTCCAGACGTGCGCGCGCCGGCCCTCTGTGAATGGCCGGCGCGGGCGCCGAGAGTGACGCGCGGGAGGCGGCGGCGGCGGCGGCGGAAGAGGCTTGTACGTTCCTGTCCCCCGCCTAGACGTTGGCGGGGATTGGCTGCGGCGTTCACGTGGGAGCGGGGAGAGGTGAGTTTTTTGGGGTTTCTGGGGGGTTTCACACAGCGGGGCACCCCGATAGTCAAAATCCTGGGTGTTGATCCACTTTAAGGGGCAAGTATAGGCCTATACTTTTTTTCTCAGATACCAGTTGATGAATATTACTCTGTCAAGACTCCTTTTCAAGGGTCTACACACACTTCTTTCCATTTTTTCTTTTTACCTGTATGGATATTTACCATAATCTTTTTGAATCATTAGATCTGGTTCCACTTATCTACTTTTATCAAAAAAAGTAGCCTTTCTTGATTGCCACATCATCCATAAGAAGAGTTTCTGATTAGGCGTCAATTTCCTTTGAACCTTGCTTATATTTTTCATATAGATGCAGCGGTAATTAAATTGCTTCTAGAAATTTTCACATTAATTTAGAGATTGTATTCAATCTATTTTTTTCAAATCCTTCAAATGCTTCAGAAATATTGCTGCATCAACTTGATGTGGTTAAAATTGTATAATTCTATAGTTCTATGTTCATAGAACAAAAGATATAAGAAAAACAGATTCTTAGTACTCTGGATAATCATCCAGTCTTCCTAAGTCTTCCTAAGACCACATAGGGGTCGAATTCAGAGTCAGGTGAGAATTCTCACTCCTTTTTTAGGAGAGAAAACTGCTATTGGCTTTAATTGTCTACCAGTTGTACATTTTTACCAGTCTCTGACTCTAACCCAAGGTAGACAATAAAAGTAAATTACAGTTTCCTCTCCTAAAAAAGGAGCGAGAATTCTCACTTCTGTAGCCAAAGGCAATTGTTACACTAATGCATCGGGCTACATTTGGCAGTCACCTAAACTGTTTTCCATTTTTAAATTTAAGAAGAAATGGCAGAGATTTACAGGTTCTGCTGCTGAGGGACAGATAGGGCTATTTGGTTAAAAAGCTGAACTTTTCAGGGCAAACTTTAGTCAGGGATAGCGGATGAAGTGAGGGTTAGAGTAAGGTTGGACTCACTAGTGCTGTGCTAATATCACTATCAATACCACTTGTCATTACTGGATCTGGGCTTCTTCTTATACTACAACTAGCTCTAAGCACTGCGGTGGGTGTGCCCCCTTATACCACAACTAGCTGTAAGCACTGGGGTGGGTGTGCCCCCTTATACCACAACTAGCTGTAAGCACTGGGGTGAGTGTATCCCCTTATACCACAACTAGCCTGTAAATACTGGGATCAGACTGTTCCCATATACCACAACTAGCTCTAAGCATTGGATGTGTCCCCTTATACCACAATTAGCTGCCAGCACTGGGGTGAATGTCCCCTTATACCACAACTAGCTCTAAGCACTGGGGTGTAAACTGTTATCCCACAACTTGCTCTAACCACTAGGATGTACATACTGTGTTATCCCACAACTTGCTCTAACCACTGAGGCATGTGTCCCATGTTATCCCACAACTTGCTCTAAGCACTGGGGTGTGTGTATTATGTGATTCCACAACTTGCTCTAACCACTGAGGCATGTGTCCCATGTTATCCCACAACTTGCTCTAATCACTGGGACATGTGTATCGTGTGATCCCACAACTTGCTCTATGCACTGGGGTGTAACCTGTTATCCCACAACTAGCTGTAAGCACTGGGGTGATGTATGTTCCCTTATAGCACAACTATCTCTAAGCACGGGGGTGAGTGTGCCTCCTTACACCACAACTAGCTGTGTCTCCTTATACCACAACTATCTCTAAGCACTGGAGTGAGTGTGTAACCTTATACCATAAATACCTCTAAGCACTGGGGTGAGAGCCCCCCCTTATAACACAACCAGCTCTAAAGACTGGGGTGAGTGTGTCCCTTTATACCACAACTAGCTGTAAGCACTGGGTGAGTGTTTAACTTTATCCCACAACTAGCTTTAGCACTGGGGTGAGTGTGTACCCTTATACCACAACTAGCTGTAAAGATTGGGGTGAGAGTGTCTCCTTATATAGCACTGGGGTATGTGTAACAATTTATCCCACAACTTGCTTTTAGCTCAGGGGTGTAACCTGTTATCCCACAACTTGCTCTAAGCACTATGATGTGTACCCTGTTATTCTACAACTTGCATTAACCACTGACGTGTGTGTACTGTTTTATCCCACAACTTGTTCTTAGCACTGGGGTGTACCCTGTTATACTACTACTTGCTCTAACCACTGGGGCGTGTTATCCTACAACTTGCTCTAAGCACTGGGGTGTAACCTGCTATTCCACAACTTGCTCTGAGCACTAAGGTGTGTGTACCCTGTTATACTACAACTTGCTCTAACCACTGGGGTGTGTGTACCGTATTATCCCACAACTTGCACTAGGATGATGCTGGGGTGTACGCTGTGTAAGCTTTTCTTCTTGGGCACAGACACAGGCATCCAAAGGGGTAATTAACTCAGAGTGGTTTATTTTGACATTCACAATGTCCAACTTAAGCAAGCTTTCTTCAGCACATAGGGAAACACAGCTCTTTACAGCAAACTGTTTTCACAGAGTTCCAATTTCATCTGGCCACACAGGCCTATACACAGTACATACCACAATTTGGTCTAAGCACTGGGGTGACTTTATGCTGTTATACCACAACTAGCTCTAAGCACTGGGGGAGTGTGTCCCCTTATACCACAACTAGCTGTAGGTACTGGGGTGAGTGTACCCCCTTATACCACAACTAGTTCTAAGCACTGGGGTGTGTGTATCGTGTTATCCCACAACTAGTTCTAAGCACTGGGGTGTGTGTATCGTGTTATCTCACAACTTGCTCTAAGCACTGGGGCATGTGTACCCTGTTATCCCACAACTTGCTCTAAGCACTAGGATGTGTGTACTGTGTTATCCCACAACTTGCTCTAACCACTGGAAGGTGTGTACCATGTGATTCCACAACTTGCTCTAACCACTGAGGTGTAACCTGTTATCCCACAACTAGCTGTAAGCACTGGGGTGTGTGTCCCTTTATACAACTAGCAGTAAAAACTGGGGTAATTGCGTCCCCTTATATCACAACTAGCTGTAAACACTGAGGTGAGTGTGTCCACTTATACCACAGCTAGCTGTAAACACTGAAGTGAGTGTGTCCCCTTATACCACAATTAGCTGTAAAAACACTGGGGTGAGTGTGTCCCTTTATTACACAACTAGCTCTAAGCACTCGGGTGTGTGTACCCTGTTATCCCACAACTTGCTCTAAGCACTGGGGTGTAACTTGTTATCCCACAACTTGCTCTAAGCACTGGGGTGTGTGTGCTGTGTTATCCCACAACCTGCTCTAAGCACTGGGGTGTCATCTGTTATTCCACAACTTGCTCTAAGCACTAGGATGTGTGTACACTACCAATACCACTTGTCACTACTGGGGTCTGGGTGCCACCTTATACCTCAACTAGCTGTAAGCACTGATATCAGTGTGTAACCTTATACCACAACCCGCTCTAAGCACTGAGTTCTGTGTACCGTGCGATCCCACAACTGTCTCTAAGCACTGGGATTTAACCTGTTATCCGACAACTTTCTCTAAGCACTGGGGTGTGTGTACTCTGTTATACTACAACTTGTTCTAAGCACTGGGGTGAGTGCACACTCTTATACTACAACTTGCTCTAGCCACTGGGGTATCCCTTTTATACTGAAACTTGATCTAAGCACTGGGGTGTACCCTGTTATACCACCACTTGCTATAAGCACTGGGATGTACCCTGTTATACCACATCTTGCTCTAAGCATTGGGGCATGTGTCAGTACTCCACTTTAATACTACTTGCGTAAAGGAAAACGTTCTTTTTTGTCAGGTTTTTGGTGTTCCGATTTATTGCTTTCCTCTTCTGGAATGTAAAATGAAAATCTGTTTTAGGATTGTGCCCCCAGACCTGTGATTTAAGTAAGAAGTGCAGACTACATATCCCAAAATCTTTCCACTGTAACATGTAAGCACGTTAGAAGCTTTAGGTAAGTCAAGCAGCAATAATGAACATTTCCAGTTGAGAATGCTGCCAGTAAACTTTTAGCTACTAGAATACAAGATGGTAATCCTCTCAATCTTAAAAAGTTAAATTACAGCAGAATGGGTTAAACCTAGCAGGCTAGAGTGAGGAAGTCTCTGTATCTGCACAGCTAATGCACCAGTTGATGTAAATTGCTAAGGTAAACATATTTTTCTTGGGAAATTGTTTTCTTTTATAACACAGGGTTGCAAATAGAAAAAAAAACAGATAAGATTAGCACACTAAAGAAATCATTATGGCACACAATAATGCAAATTTTAAAGAATGCCATCTAAAGTGGAATTACACTGCAAAGTGCACGGGGTTTAACTCCACGTTAATATTACTTGTTCAATCACTGGGGTTTAACTCCTCTTTAATACCTACTGTTCAGGGCACTTGCATGTCACCACTTTTTAATACTAGCCAATTGTGAGTCACTATTGTTTAATACTTCTTGTTCAGGGCACTTGTGTGTCACTACTGATTAATACCAATTGTTCAGGGCATGTGTATGTCACTGCTGCTAACAAATAGTAATTGTGTGTCCACTGGTTCATGCCACGTCAGACTCTTTTTAGTTTAATAACAAAACAGTCCACTGGTTCAGGTATCTAGCTAGGGAGAGTGGACGGCATCACTGAGGGACAGCTAGGGAGCGACATCTGCCTGTTCGTATTGCACCCCAAGGTTGGCAGCTGCTGGTGCACATTTATATCAGCTCATCTGTGGGCACCAGAAAAATATTAATCAATTGTTGGCACTTTGCATTTGGCTTACTGGGGCATAGAAAAATCTACTCACTTGTTGGGGAGGTAGATGTGGCGTAGGTGAAAGAGATGGAGGTAGCCAATACTTCAATTGCTCACTCAGGTGCTGACACTGCCAAGTCCTGTGGTATCCACATCCAGTTTGTCTTCACGAATATAAGGATGTCCATGTTGGCTGTGGATAGGTGGCTTCTCTTGTCAGTGATAATACCCCCTGCAGTGCTGAACACATGTTCATGTATCTGCGTACCCCAACCAGAATGCCATTTTCCGGCTCTTGTTGCGAGAGGAGGAGGTTTACGTTTATGTTACTTAGTAAACCTCGTATACTACTGTTTTCAGCGTTTTCCAACGCAGCATCCAACAAAGATTTTCAGTGTCCCGCGATATTCAGAATGCACCTTTCTCTAAATATATGTCCAAACGGAAATTTGTCGGATAAGCGGCTATGTTTGCACACATGTATGCATGCGCACAGCTATTTAACTCATTCATGTCCCCTGTCTCAACTATTCTCTCACTCACTTCTGCTCCCATGCTTACCTTAACTGCCTAGCGGTTGTTGTTTTTCTGTTCTCCTGCGATTCATTCTTACCTTAACTGCCTAGCGGTGGTTGTTTTTCTTGTCTCCTGCGATTCATGCTTACCTTAACTGCCTAGCGGTTGTTGTTTTTATGTTCTCCCGTGATGAATGCTTACCTTAACTGCCTAGCGGTTGTTGTTTTTATGTTCTCCCGCGATTCATGCTTACCTTAACTGCCTAGCGGTTGTTTTTATGTTCTTCCGTGATTCATGCTTACCTTAACTGACTAGCAGTTGTTGTTTTTCTGTTCTCCCGTGATGAATGCTTACCTTAACTCCCATGGCACACTTTGGTGTTTTCTATCCACATAGATTCATACCTTACCTTAATGTTCTGCCTTCTGTAGATATTTTCTGTTCCTTCTTGATGTCTTCATATTTATGTTCTTTAGTGGATGTGTTCATGCATTACATTTTTGGATGTTTAGAGAAATGAAAGACGAAACCTGGTTATGTTTAAAGTTATTTATTGTTTAATTTTTGTTTTTTTTTGTTTTTTGAACCACCTTTTTTTCAGGTTTTGGTCCATTAAAATTGTGTTTACATTTTTTTTTGTTAAAACATTTAAAATATACTTGATAGACACGGAGCAACCAAGGCCCTGTATGGTATAACCACAGGAAACAGTCTTAAAAAGCAAAATAAAAGATTGTCCCACGGTGCATGCACTTCATATAAACTGGTAGTGTCACGCGTGCCCGTCACCTTCACACATGTACGCTTACCAGATGGATAAGTATAACAAGCCTATTTAATAACAGAAATGCACTCACATATTCCTTGAAGTAAAACACGCCAATATGAATACACTGGTTGTGAGGGAGTCCTTTTCTTTCCCTTTTTCCTGCGACCGTTCAAATGGACGTCAAAGCTTAAAATAAGTGCAATGTAAAAGTATTATTATTATAATTATTAAATAGTTTTTTAAGAAAAGTTCCCACGGGGTTGCACTAGATTTCTTTTATGCTCTTTTACAATTTATGAGCGGAGTCCATCATGTCCGGAATGAGAGGATAAGTTGCATATAGAAGCAACCAAGCATCTGGAATCTCCCAAGAGGCATTAATTGATTCAAGGCTTGTTATACTTATCCATCTGGTAAGCGTACATGTGTGAAGGTGACGGGCACGCGTGACACTACCAGTTTATATGAAGTGCATGCACCGTGGGACAATCTTTTATTTTGCTTTTTAAGACTGTTTCCTGTGGTTATACCATACAGGGCCTTGGTTGCTCCGTGTCTATCAAGTATATTTCAGTTCCGGGACTTTTTTGAATGAAAAGTTTTTGACACGTTGGAGCAGATGTATTAATATTTGTCTAAATTTAAGAAATCACAAGAAAGTTCATTATTAGCTTCTAGCGCGGTGTAAATTTCCATATATTTTTATTGTTCCAAAACATTTAAAATGTTTACAATTTTTTTTTAAACCAATATAATATGAAATATTTTACAAACATATTTACAAAATGTGGCAGGCCCCAGGATTCTATTCTTCGCTGGTCCCCAATGAAGCTGCCAGCTCCTGGATGTCGGCTAGTTAATTGGAATTGGAATACTTGTTGATGAAGGCATGTTATTGTAAATGAACTAAGTAGACTACAAACCTACTAGGCTGGTGGACGACATGATCCTGGGGGACCAGCCTCCTCGCTGGGGCCTGCCACTCCCCCTGGTCTGAGTCTGTAGAGAAAGCAAAAATATGGTTACTTCTAATGTCAGATTGGTTAATGAAGAGATTATAATTGGAATGTGTGTGACATCACCCACCTTCTCCATGCAACTCAGGTGCGTGGGCTTGTGGCATCTGCAATCCTGGCTCTTCACCTGCTACATCATCATCTAAAAGAATATAAGCAGGAAATGAGTGTGTGTTTACAGTGCATGTACCTTTGTGTGTTTCTGTCTGATAATCATACCGGAGTGGTGCTGCTCGCCCAGATGTAGTGGCTCCCTGGCGAGCAGCTGATGCTCCTCCAGTGGCTGGTTGTCGCCACCTGCAGAGGAGGGGGAAGATCTTGGCACTGGAGTGCCACCACCTTTACTTGGCCCAGATCTATCCTGCACTGGCCGGACGGCTCTCCTCCGGGTGGCTCTAATTCGGTAATCCTATTCCCGCACCAGAGGAGAATAACATTCATAAACACAGGCCTGCCTAAGGGCATTTGTATTTCTAACATGTAATAGTAATGTACATACTTAGGAAATGTTTCTCGAAGAATCGCCTCACCCGGGGCCTCTTCCTATGCTTCAGGTCCGACCAGTGTTGAATGATCTGGGTATAATTGAAGGTGGTGTCACTGTCTTCGGCTATTTTGGCCACTATCTCCAGTGCCAAAGTCTTCTTTTGGAAGCCACTCGCCAGGTAGTCATACCTGTTGGACATCATCATCTAAAAGGTGAAAGAAAAACAGATTTCCTTAATTCAAACATCATACAAGTCACAATGTTAATGATAGCAGTTTCATAATTGACATCCCCATAACATCCAGTCGCCAAAGGAAGGATCCATTGGGCCAGACTCCTACACCCTCAAAATCTGGGACATCCTGGAAGGCGAAGAAGACTTCCTCAAGGCATAATGCTCCCCGCCCAACCACATCCAGAACCCAAGGGAGCACTACTACTAAGGGTAAGGGGAAGACTAGGCCTAGGATCCATAGCCCCCCAACAACACCCTCTCCTGCTCGTGCCCAATTTCACCATTCCAACGTGGAGAGCCCAGAGTCACCGGGCAGCTCAACGGCTGCAACTTCTTTGGTCAGCCAGCCTGACACCCAGCCCCCATGCAAGTCCAGTTCAATCGTTTGTGAGCGAAAGGTCTGCCTATTCGTCGGCTGAAAGTCAGCCAAGAATGTCACCAACTAGACCACCGACCCAGGAAGAGCCAGGCAGGCCAGGCGTGGGACCTTGAGCGGCCACTTTGCTGAGCCCCAAACTATGGCATTGGCAAGTGGGGTATCTGACCACTATGATGAGCTATATGGGAGAAATTCAAAAGCCACAAGCAAAGTGCGCAAGACACAAATCTGGGAGGACATCAGCAGACAGGTGAATTGTGCTGGGGCAGAGAGGAAAGATGTGGAGCAAATCCAGCGCAAATTCTGAGACCTGAAATATCCCGTTTGCCAGAAGTGAAATAAGCGCAGGCAGCATGGGTACAGATGGGTGTTTGAGTTGGGCAGGTGTTGTTGTGCATGACCTTATAAGTAATGTTTATTCTTTGTTTTAAAGGTTGCAAACAGGAGGTGGATTTCCATCTAAACTCCAGTACAGTTCAGCAGAGGAGCTTGTTCTGGGCCTAATACACCTGTCTTCACTAGAGGGCTTGCCCGGGGCCATAGACACTGACAGCAATGTCATGCCAGCAGCTTAGTATTTAATGGAATGGTTATTTTGCTTTGCCTTTAAAAAATGTAGATTAAAAGCCTAGGTACACACAGGGCCGTAGCTAGGGGTAAGCAGGGGGGGCAACGCTCCCCGGATGCAGCAGGTCAGGGGGGACGCAAAAAGGGGTTCCTGAAAACAGGTGGGGGAGTTCATTTTGAATCTTTGCCCCGTGTGCCAGAAAGCCTAGCTACTCCTATGGGTACACAAGGTATGTTTATGTGTTAACTTGCCTTTACTTTTACATTCCAGCACATCAATATACTCAAGCTACTGTGCAACCCTCCACCTCTTTGCCCACTGCCAGTACGTCCCGCCAGCCCTTACCAACATCTCAACAGCTTGATCTGGTAAGTGTACTCTACACTAACTGGTGATGCATGTGAAGCTAGATGACTACTTGCCACAACATATATTTGAGCAACTGACACATTTTTTTCCTGTCCCTACAGACACTACCAATAATGGAAGCTATACACCATATGGAGGAGGAGAAGAACATTTCCATGTCCCTCCAAATGCTAACCCAGAATCATCATCTGCCACTGCACCAGCAGCAGCCGCCCACAAATCCTCTGCAGCAGAGTCAATCACGCCCTCTGTTGGCAGACCAGCATGGCCAGCAGCAAGAGACAGAACCAACTGTCCCATGTGCTAGCTCTGCTGCAGAGGATTTGCCTACACCATCTGCTCCTGTTGCTAGGCCTAGACCTTCATCAGCGCCACACGACCAAACCCGGGGAAGAGGAGGACGTCCTCATCCACGTCGCCATGTAACCCAGGTGAGGCGTGTGCAGATCCTGGAGACAGCATGGAGAAATGAATACTACGAATACGAATACTACGAATACTTTTATTGTTTGTCAAGTATGTACAGAATACAAACAAGGAATACTTTTTGGAAGGGGGGTTCTCCATAGAGCTTGAACATTTGCTAGACACACAGCTATATACATCAACACACTATATACACAACTATATACATCAACACACATGCTATATACTTAAATGGGGGTATAAACATTAGTTTGTTTTAGCTAGTTATACATATTTACAAAGGATTTTGTTACATGCGATATTCCTCAAAATAACAGGTGATGCGCCTGGGATCTAAAGTTTTCTGGGATTCTTAGAGTTTATTATTTAGTGCTTTAACTGCAAGTGGGAAGAAACTGTTTTTATACCGTGAGGTTCTGGACGAGATAGCCCGATACCTTCGTCCAGATGGTAGTAGATTGAAGAAGGGGTGACCTGGGTGTGTGGGGTCACCTACTATTCTTTTTGCCCTAGAGCGGATCCTTTCCTTGAATTGTTCATCTAGGTCAGGTAGGGGACATCCTATGATCCGCTCAGCGGTCCTGGTGATCCTCTTCAGCCTGATCTTATCTTTGGCTGTGATCCCACAATACCAAGTAGTGAAGGAGGAGCTCAGGAGTGAGCCTACTGTGCCGATGTAGAAGGTCTTCAGGATCCTTTTAGACATTCCGAATTTCGCAAGTTATCTTAGGAAATACAGTCTCTGTTGAGCCTTCTTTAGGACAACGGTGGCTTGCCTACTCCACTTCAAGTCATTAGTGATCACTGTTCCGAGGAATTTTGCGCTGGTAGCGATTTTGACCTCATCCTTACCCATGGTGATGGGACGGTGCACTGGGTGGGACCGCCTGAAGTCGACAATCAGCTCGACCGTTTTCTGGGTGTTCAGGATGAGGTTATTCTCCTCGCACCAGGTTACCAGTTTATTTATTTGTGTACGGTAGGGAGCCTCGTATGTGTTGTTGATAAGGCCTACTAGAGTTGTGTCGTCTGCAAACTTGATGATTTTGACTGATGGGTCTGTTGACATGAAGTCATTTGTGTATATGGAGAAGAGGAGGGGGGACAGGACACAACCTTGTGGTGCGCCTATATTTGTAGTTCTGGATGAAGAGAGGAAGTTTGTGAGGAAGTTGGTGATCCAGTCCGAGAGATCCGGTGAGATGCCCAGTGAGAGCAGTTTCCTATTCAGAATTTGGGGATCTATAGTGTTGAAGGCTGAAGAGAAGTCTACAAATAAGAGTCTGGCATATGAGCTGGGTTGGTCCACATGGTTTAATGTAAGTTGCATTGCATGGTTGACCGCGTCTTCTGCAGATCTGTTCGCTTTATACCCGAACTGCAGTGGATCCCACTTTGAGCCGATAGCCTCATTAAGGACTGGTATTATTAGTCGCTCGAAGACTTTCATCACCACTGGGGTCAGAGCGATGGGTCTGTAGTCGTTCAAGGCTGTGGCAGATGACGTTTTAGGAACTGGGATGATGACTGAGTTCTTCAGGCAGTCAGGGACTATACCAGCCTTCAGTGAGCCCTTGAAGATTCCGGTAAGGATTGGGGCCAGTTGATCCGCACACACTTTTAGGCACGTTGGGGAGATCCCATCAGAGCCATAAGCTTTCTTGGTGTTGAGCGTGAGTAGGATCTTCCTTGTGTCTGACACTTCAAAGTTTGGTTCGGGTGTACCCATCATGTGGGATGTACTACTTGACATTGGAGAGGGGCTCACTGGACGTTTGCTTAGCTTCATTGTGTCGAATCTGCAATAGAACTGGTTCAGTTCTTCAGCGAGATCCATGCTTGGGCTGATGGTAGGGGCGGAGCCTTTGAAGTTTGTTACTTGCTTGACGCCCGCCCATAGTGCTCTGGAGTTGGATTTCGAAAATGTATTCTCTAATTTGTGTGAGTATGATCTTTTTGCAGCTTTTATCTCCTTAGTGAGGAGATTCCTATATTTCCTGTACTCAGTGAGGTTACCCTGTTTGTGTGCTGCCTCTTTTTTCTTCCTTAGGTTTTTAATTGTGTTGTTGAACCATGGTTTGTTCTGTGGTTGTTTCTTATAGGTCCTGGTCGGGATCAACATGTCTTCGCAGAATTTAATGTATGACATCACCTTATCAGTCCAGTCATTGATGTTCCTGGCGTTCTCAAAGATCTCCCAGTTCGTTGTGTCGAAGCATGTTTGTAGATCGGATATCGCTTCAGTTGTCCATCTTTTAGTGGTGATAAGAGAGGGTCTGCAGGATTTCAGTCACTGCCTGTATGCAGGGACTAGATGTATGAGGGCGTGATCTGAATGGCCAAGAGCGTCTTTGACTACAGGTTTGTAGGCACCTTTGATGGTGGAGTAGCAGTGGTCTAAGGAGTTCGTTACAGCCGCTACTTCAGGGAAACAACCCAAAGATTAAATGAAGAGCTGGCTGGACCATTACAAAACATCAATAACAACTTCCACACCCTGCTGGATGAAATTAGGACTAGCAACAGGCAGATGCTGGAGCAGTGGCAGATGATAAATGCCACCCATGAACAGGTGTTGGGCATCCTACAAGGCCAACAGCCTTATTATGGTAATCCACCATATTAAGAATTTTCCTTCTATTTGCTCCACATCATTTCTCTCCATCCCACCACTTTTCACCTGTCTGGTGATCTCCACCCATATTTGACTATTTTTGCTTTTGCTGGTGGCTTTAATTTTCACGCCATATAGCTTGTGATAGTGGTCAGAAACCCCACTTGCCAAAGCCATAGTTTGGGGCTCAGTAAAGCGCCCGCTCAAGCTCCCACACAGCAGGTTTAGGCCTAATGATATCCTGGGTGGTTGGCATAGTAGGTGACATTCTTGGCTGACTAACACCCGACAAATGACAACAACTTTTCCTCTGAAAGGATTGTGCTGGACTTGCTTGGGGGATGGGTATCATAGGCTGGCTGGCCCAATCAGTTGCAACCATTGAGCTGTACACTGACTCAGGGCTCTCTACATTGTAATGCTCAAATAGGCCTCGAGCAGGAGAGGGTGTTGTTGGGGGCTATGGATTCTTGCCCTACTCTTCCCCTTGCCCTTAATACTAGTGCTCCCTATGGTTCTGGATGTTGGTGGACGGGGAGCATTCTGCCTGGAGGAAGTTTCCTTGGCCATCCTGGATGTGGCAAATTTTGAGGGGGCTGGAGTCTGTCCCAATGAATCCTTCCTTTGCCTAGTGGATGTCCTAGTAGGCTGTGAGTGCCCTTTCCCACCTAATTTCTCTATGGAATAGAAAATTATTAAAATGAAGTTTTTCTGTTCTGTGTTATTTTTAGCCATTTTTTATCTGGTTGGTTACAAAAAGCTGAGTGTTGTTAAAGGAAATCATTGTAAATAAAAATTCATTAAGCTCAAATCTGTTCCAAATGTTTTTTGTATTAGTTTTTGACCATAAACAAATCAAAGTATAAATAATAGAAAATTGTTCAATCACAATGAAATAACATAAATCATGACACCAAAAATATACCAAAATAAAGAAAGTTTAAGTGTAATAAGGTGGGCCCGGACTGACTGCCCAGAAGTACTATGGGTGCCCTCATATAATACGTGAGGAATGTCCATGTACTGTCCATGTACTGCTGGAGAGGGGGACACATCGACATATCGTGGGACCTTCTGCATTATTGCAAAATTATGCAGAACGCAGCAGGCAATAATGATCTTAATGAACTTGCTAGGGTCATATTGCAGTCACCCCCCCCCCCCCCGTATGGTCCAGGCATCTGAATCGGCTCTTCAGCAGGCCGAAGGCCCTCTCCACCACAGCCCGGCTCTTCCTATGTGCACGGTTATAGCCCTCCTGTGGCTGCGTCTGAGGCCGCAGGATTGGTGTCATGAGCCACGGCAGCAAAGGATAACCCGAATCCCCTGAAAAAAATAATTAGTGTCTACTCCATAGTTACATTGTATATCATGTCATCAGAGGGAAAGAACATCATATGTTGAGACAGGGTTATCCAAAAACATTCCTAGTCATACAGTGAAACCCTAATGAAACTATTTGTAAAAACGTACCCAGTAGCCAACCACCAGACAAGTTTTCTGATTCAAATCGACCATAGAGGTTGAAATTCCTCAGAATATACGCGTTGTGGGTGGATCCGGGAAATCCTGCTATGACACTGAGGAACCGAAGGTCCGGGCCAACCACAGCTTGAACGTTAATTGAGTGGCTCATATTCCAGTTCCTGTAATAGTAGAAATACAGGTTTTTAGTAACCCAAAACAATCCATCAAATAACCAAGTAAAAAACAAAAATATAAGGGACCCTTATTGTTTAAGATTGGTTGTTTCAAATTAATAATTATTACTACAACCAATAATTAATAGTTGGTCACTTGGAATTAATTAAGGTCTACATAAAAATGAATAATTAAGGTCTACATGAAAACAAATAATTAAGGTCTACATGAAAATGATTAAGGTCTACATGAAAATGATTAATTAAGGTCTACATGAAAATTATTGATTTAGATATACATTAAAACATACTGTGATTCAATGAGTTAATACAAGTCAGAATGTTCACCTAAACCACATACCTAAAGAGATATTCGTCAACTGCTGGAGGCACCAACGCAACATGCCTACAATCAATCACACCCATGACGTTGGGCATATCGGCTATATCAAAAAACCCAACTTAAGAGCATTCCAGGCTACCATGTTGTCAGGGAAATATATGTATTTTTGACACAGGGTAGTCAGAGAGTACTGAGAGTGCGGCTCAGCGTAGGCTGGGGCATCCCCACGTAGAGAGCACCCAGCCTCTGGAACGAGCCATTCGCCAAAAATTGCAGGCAGCCAAGCATCTTGGTCATACCTGAAATTGCATGCCCCTTCCTTGTTGTGCGGGCTATTAATGGCCGCAGCTCACTATACAAGTTTTGGAGGGAAATGCGGTTAAGTCGGGTGAGCTCAAATAGCTCAACATCATGCATGCGATTGATGTCCATACGTGCGCGCCACAATCTGGATTCGGCCATGCTGATGCAGAGCATGCCGTGTAGCTGCAATCGCTCTTATTCCTCCACGTACTGAGCAAACATCCTCCGATCTTAACAGCTAACTTTCTCCTACAAAACGACCCCGTAAGTTGAACGAAAACAAACCCGTTTTATTGGCCGGGTTGTAATCAACAATCAAGGCTCTGAATCATGTGCAAGCCCATACCAATAACGTAAGTTGCCCGACATAACGGAAAATTGACGATAAACATACGACCATCGAAAGTGCATATTAGCGTTAACGTAAACGCATATACGCATGAAAACAGAAAATTACGTAAAAGCATGGAAAAACTCACAAAACTTACACAAACACATGCAAAAGTGCATGTGAAAGAGGTTCTGAATCAGGGTTTTGTCTGGCTGTAGAATCTTCGCATCCAGGACCACTTTCGCTGTTTGAGGTCTTTACCAGTGCTACATTATTTAGTTGAAGTTTTAGGGCGTCGTCCCCTCACTACTCATATGGACTGCCACTCCATCAGCCCCTTTCCGGGGCCATGGGGAGAGATTGTCTTGGTTTCTCCATCGGCAGACTGTCACCTTTCTTCAGTCTGGCTCCGCACTGTCCTCTATTTCCCAGGCCTTGAACCCCTTGGAGAGCATTTTGAGATCAGAGTCTGCACCTTCCCATACCCTTTCACTGCTTTATCAGGTGTTACAGGCAGAGGGAGACTCCTGGGTTGTCAGAAGGTGACAAATTTTGGGATCAGGTGCTCTCCGTTTACAGTTTCATGACCTTAGAGAACGTACCCAACGGCTGCCAGATCAGTGATTCCCCGCCACTAGCGTGCTCAGAGTGCCCCTGGCATTATGGAGTGGGTGTAGGAGATGGAAAATATAATGGAGGAACTAGCCCTGGAAGCTGTAGAGAATGGGACACAGAAATTTAGCAAGACCTGGTCAATATGGACAATATCCCGAAACACACCTGAATTCCAAGCGCTGCTCTTATCCCCAAGCTAACCAGGGAGGCGTTCGCTTATAGGAAAATCAGCTGGGAGGGTCACATATAGCCCAATAATCCAGGACTGGGGCCGCTGGGCAATCCCCTCCGCCCTTTACCCTTTACTCTTCACCCCTTGCCCCTACCCCATCCCCTCCTTTTCGTTTTGCTTTTCTTCTTTCTCCCTTTGAAGTTCTTCATCCTTAAAGTTTGTCTGTTCTCTTTCTTTGGTTTGGTTTCTTAGTCTTTTGTAGCATATCTGCTGTACCACGAATACCCAGTCCATGTGCACCCCCCTCCTCTCGTCGCCCGAGCAGACCGGCTGTTAAAACCTGACAGGCTGGATTGCCTGGACATAAAGTGCTGGCCATATGGGGGAGGGCAGGAGAATGTGATGAGGGGGGATTAGCAGATTGATGAGTAATGGAATCCCAGAAGGGTCTCCTCTCAGCGCCAAGCTCCACCTGACTTGTTGTGGGGTGAGACTGGGATAGATTGTTATCCTTTATCAGGAGAACTGTGGTATATGCAACAAATGTATTATTATCAATGTTTGTATTTTGCCAAAATTATTTCTTCAAAAAAAATATATTGCACATAAAAAAATGATGTCCTCTGTCTGGTTCTCCTTTAGCTTCACTTGCATGCCCCTGCCACTTTAAGTATATTTCTGGGACCCTGCCCAAGCATTCCCCTCCTGATACCCACACTAGCAACTCTGAGCAGGTCACCCACAGCTGTTTAAGGCATCAGCAGCGGGAGTCAGAAAACCAGGGCTTCCGGGCCTCCTGGCACAGCCCACCATGGACCAACCAAAGTCAGTACCGGAGCACTATGTGGACGCCAGGACAGATCCCACTGCGGAGACAACAGCAGAGCTCTTTCCTGGAATACATCCGTTCTAGGCATGGGAGTGGGCAGAATGACTCAGCCAAGACTCCACCCAGCAGACCACAGTATCAGCCACTCACCCTGGGCACAAACTAACAAGGGGCAAGTTGAGTGAGTAATGATGCCCAGCTGGAGGTTCTGCTGGACGGTGTTGCCAGAAATGATGATCAACTGACTGGGTCCTTGTCCCGCTCAACCCCCAAAGCATTGCGGGAGCAGTTATGATTAGAGATTGCCCACAAAGTGATGGAGCAGGGCAGGAAGGATGGCGCCAAGGCCAAGAAAAAATGAGTTGATCTGAAGGTGGTGGTTTGGTGGAAACTCCAGACAGACTGAGGGGTAAGTGTTGAAAATCCAGAGGGCTGCTTGTATAGGGAACATTGGACAACTCACTAAAGCCACCCTTTCCTTTGTTTGAATATATCTTTCAAACTGGTGGGGGATTCCCCAAAACTCGGGAGCGGGTTTTGGTGATGCTCCACCCCAACACCTACCAGGGGGTGTCACCGATAGGCAGATGTTAAGACTTGTTTGCAAATTGTTGGCACGAGGGAGTAGGCCAGCCAGACACGCCACCCACCAAAACTATTTCCCACATGCACAGCCACATGAGGGCTAGCCTGCACAACATGTGTTGAATACACACCCCAAGGGTGTTAGGCAACCTTTATTAGAAACCCCTAACATGGGTGTAAGCAGACCACAATTTCGGGACACACATTGATGTAGGACCATATAGGACGCGCCTGCCCATAAGACGCACCTAGGATTTGGAGGAGGCAGTGTGGCATCCCCCCCACTCCATTCTCCATTGGCAGTGTGTCATTCCCCCATCCCATTCCCCATGGGCAGTGTGGCATTCCCCCATTCCATTCCCATAGGCAGTGTGGCACTCTCCCCGCCCATTCCCATAAGCAGTGTGGCATTCCCCCCTCCCATTCCCCATAGGCACTGTGGCAGTCCCCCCTTCTATTCCCCACAGGCAGTGTGGCACACCCTCCTTTCATTCCCATAGGCAGTGTGGCATTTCCCCCTCCCATAGGCAGTGTGGCATCCCCCCTCCCATTCCCATAGGCAGTGTGGCATCCCCCCTCCCAATCCCATAGACAGTATGGCATTCCACTCATCCCATTCCCATTGACAGTGTTGCATTCCTCCCTCCCATTCCCATAGGCTGTGTGGTATCCCTCTTCCCATTCTCATAGACAGTGTTACATTCCCTCCTCCCATTCCCATAGGCTGTATAGCATCCCCTCCTATTCCCCATAGGCTGTTTAGCATTCCCCCCTACACATACCCCATAGGCAGTGTGGTATCCCCCATCCCTTTCCCCATATAAGCAGTGTAGCATTTCCCCCGCCCCCATACTCTTATTCAGTGTGCTATTCCCCCCAACCCCCCAGAAAAAAAAGTATACTTGCATGAACGCTGTCCCCGCTTTGGCTTCTGGCACGTGCTGGTTTGTGTCAGTGCACGCTAACACATGAAGCGAGAGAGGGGGCAGACAGTGTCCCCGCTTTGGCTTCTGGCACCACCACTGTCCTTCCTGTGTCAGCACATGTGCCTGCCTGAGAGGCGGGGGTGGAGACAGAGCGGGGACAGTGGGAATGAAACTCATGTAAGTATACTTTTTTTTCACTTTGTTTTAAAATCGCCCAAGATGCACTTACATTCCCCCTCCCACTTTTGGGGAAATTATTGCGTCTTATATGGCGAAAAATACAGTATATACTATTTACTATAATAAATACTATATTAATAGGAAACTACATTTACCTTGACTTTGCAGCAGCACCTCGGCCAGAAGACCCGCCACCTGCATCCACAGCAGTGATGAGGTATATGAGTGAGCTTTATAGAGAATTGTTGACCTTTCTCAACACAGATGGCACCTCTCCTGGAGGAATTTAAACCAGACCTTCAGCATCATTTATTGAAAAGTCCAAACCCTTAAAAAATTATTCATCAGCACTTAAAATTAATATATTTAAAGTTTTTAGTCACTTACTTATTCTTTCCTCTGCTAGGCTTCAACTCTGCTCAGGACTCCACCGCCATCTTGCCTCAGAAGCATCACATACTGAGAAGAGAAGAGGAAGAGAAGGGAAGAGAAGGGGAGGGCGAAGTGCAGGGGGGCGGGTTATAGCTGTGCTTTGCACAGGTATAACAAAGCTGGGGTCAGGAAAAGCACATCAATCCCAGAATGCAGAGCAGTATAGTCAGAAGACACTTCCTGTCTGAAGGCAGCCTGAGACTCCATGGGCCACACGATCTTGGATGTTTAAAAGCTCAGAAAAGGCAGTAGGTGCAGATAGGATGACTTGTGAATGTGGGCAATCTGTATGTACAGGGTGGGGGATATAAGATAGACTCTTATTTAGGGTGAAGGTCCGGTTTAATGAGCTGGAGGAAGGGCACTCTGAACATCTGGATGAGACCCCCAATATTATCTGGATACCTCCAACAGCTGCTGGCACCACAGACACTGGCCATCACGTTCAAAGGCTGGAGAGGCTTGAAGCAAGCAGCAAACACCCAAAACTGGCCCGCATACACCTAACCTGCCATGCTGGATGTTGTGTTGTGGGGGGTCCCAAATCTTTAGTTACGCCGAACAGTCACATCTTTATTTATCAATTTTCTGATGACCTCCATCCACAGTTGTGCCATAAACCAACAACTTGTGACAATTAACATGTAATTAGATAAAATAAATACAGAGATTGTTTGGATGTTATTTAATCACACCCAGACAAAGCAAGGGATAAAAGAAATAAAAAATGACATTAGTGGAGAAAAAAAAATATTTTCAAGAAAAAGAGTCCACCAAATGCTGGCAAAAGGTTTGGCCCAGACTGCTCTGGGTGCCGGCATACAGATGTCCAGGAATCTTTGAAGCACAAGCAGGGGTTGTCTCCTCCAAATTTTTGCTACCACCCTCTTGCTCAAGGCAAAGTTATGCAGGTTGATGCACGCCATGATCATTTTCACAACCTTCTCTGGCTTGTATTGAAGGGTGCCCCCTGTGTGATCCACACAGCAAAATATGGCCCTCAACTGTCCAAAGACAACTACAGCTTGTGTGCGGTGGTGGGCACTATTATAAGCCTCCTGGGCATGTGGCCTTAAGAAGGACGTCAGGAGCCAGGGCAGCAAGGGATAATCTGAATCACCTACAAGACAAATGAAAATGGAAATTAAATTACTAACAGGCAAAACAACATCCAAACAGCCTAGACCAAATAGTAAGTATTACAAAAGAATAGCACAAAACAAGCAAAAGGTGAGACAGAATGCTCAGACTAAGCATTTGTAACTTCAACAGGGAGAAGGGGTCATTCAAATAGGGGCATGAGCACAGTCGAGGTGATGGAGGGCAAGGAGAGCAATTGTCTAGCACAATGAACTTGGACCAATTACAAAAAGTGGGCACATAACAGAAATGAAAAACACATTGCAAATGCTACACTAACAATAAATTGGTAGATCCACTCCAGCAATAAACAGACTTACCAACAAGCCAACCAGCAATCGGCTTGCCCCTCTCAAAACGGGTGTATACACCAGAACTCCTAAAGATAAATGCATCTTGGGATGAATCAGGGAAACCGGCCAAAACATTGAAAAAGTAATCCCTTTTCATTAGACATTGGACATTTAAGCGGACCTTCACCCTGAATAAGAGTCTATCCTGTATGTTTCCCCCACCCTGTACATACAGATTGCCCACATTAACCCTTTAAGTGCCAGCCTACCTGGAGATTTTGTCACCCTTTGTTGCCAGACCATTTTTCACCATTTTGTGCTCCGCATGTTTAAGTGCAATTTTTGAAGGAATGTTTAGGGATTTCCTAGGAAAATTATATATTGTTTTTTTTTGGCACAATTTGGGCTTTAACATAGAATTGCCTGTTTGTAATTTTTTCAGTACTTAAGCAATATTTTGGGGTGAAATATGTGGTAAAATAATAAAAAAATGCAATTTTTTACATTGTGTAGTGTTTTTTGTAAGTAAAAAATTAAATTTTATCAATAAAATTGTATTGCGTGTAAAAGCCCAATTTCTCCCGGTTACAATGGTACCACATATGTATTGGTAGACACCCTTTCCTGCCCAGGAGACTCCCCCAAATTGAGACAGTGTTTTAGGAAATTTTCAGATAAAATACAACTGCTATGAGCACCTTGCAGTTTTTCAAGAAAAACGACCCTTTACATTTGAAATACCCCCCACAAAGTATATATTCCATGAAAGTACACACCTCAAGCTTTCAATGAGTACCAGGCTTGTTGTTACGTGCAAAGCCTTCTTCAAGTAGTCATACGGCGAATAACTTGATTGCAGCGGGTTTTCCTAAAAAAATATAAATAAGCAGAATCAAAACCACATTCTTCTAAAGAAAATAATATGCCAACAAGAAAAAACACACTAAATCTGAGAGCGCAAGGTCCCCTGAACAGAACAACACCCAACATGCATAGCTACTTCGCAGGGTAGGGTCGCCAAACACCCAAAACGAAAGCATGCGCGTAAAGGTCATTTCACGTCATTTTTTCAGCTTTGCTGACAAAGTGCGCACCTTACACTTTTTTAACAAAAACGACCCTTTACATATAAAATACCCCCCACAAACCATATATTCCCTGAAAGCACACATCTTAACCTTTCTAGACGTACCAGGCTGGTAGTTGTGGGCGCAACTTTCTGGACGCAAACGTGTGAAGAAATCATTGGTTGCACAGCATTTCCCTGCAAAAATACGAAAAAAACACAATCCACACCACATTTTAATCAAAAAATAATATGCCAACAAGAAAAAACACACTAAATCTGAGAGCGCAAGGTCCCCTGAACAGAACAACACCCAACATGCATAGCTACTTCGCAGGGTAGGGTCGCCAAACACCCAAAACGAAAGCATGCGCGTAAAGGTCATTTCACGTCATTTTTTCAGCTTTGCTGACAAAGTGCGCACCTTACACTTTTTTAACAAAAACGACCCTTTAAATATAAAATACCCCCCACAAACCATATATTCCCTGAAAGCACACATCTTAACCTTTCTAGACGTACCAGGCTGGTAGTTGTGGGCGCAACTTTCTGGACGCAAACGTGTGAAGAATTCATTGGTTGCACAGCATTTCCCTGCAAAAAATACGAAAAAAACACAATCCACACCACATTTTAATCAAAAAATAATATGCCAACAAGAAAAAACACACTAAATCTGAGAGCGCAAGGTCCCCTGAACAGAACAATACCCAACATGCATAGCTACTTCGCAGGGTAGGGTCGCCAAACACCCAAAACGAAAGCATGCGCGTAAAGGTCATTTCACGTCATTTTTTCAGCTTTGCTGACAAAGTGCGCACCTTACACTTTTTTAACAAAAACGATCCTTTACATATAAAATACCCCCCACAAACCATATATTCCCTGAAAGCACACATCTTAACCTTTCTAGACGTACCAGGCTGGTAGTTGTGGGCGCAACTTTCTGGACGCAAACGTGTGAAGAATTCATTGGTTGCACAGCATTTCCCTGCAAAAATACGAAAAAAAACACAATCCACACCACATTTTAATCAAAAAATAATATGCCAACAAGAAAAAACACACTAAATCTGAGAGCGCAAGGTCCACTGAACAGAACAACACCCAACATGCAAAGCTACTTTCAAGGTTAGGGTTGCTGAACACCCAAAAGTATAGCATGTTCTATAAAAGACACACTAAACAACCCACATTTCTTGATGGTACCAAGAGCTGCAGTCAGGGTTAGCTGTGAGGTGCAATTAGGATATAGTAGATGTGACATCAGATTATAAGATCAGTTATCAAGATCCTGAAACTGGGCCCACATTTTAATCATCATGTGTCACAAATATCCAAGCTGCTCTTGCTCCAGCGCTTTATATACTGACCACACAGAGCGTAAACATTATAGTGGGTGTCCAGTCTCAGGCTAACCCTGCCACCCTCCCCTGGTGCTAAGGCGGGGAGTTACAGAGAAAAAAAATCCTTACAACGCCCACCGTTTAGTGCCGTTCCTCGGGGCCATTAAGACCACTGGGACGGTCGTACTGGCCACCAAGTAGCTGGCGCTTGCCTGCAGGCGAGGTAAGTGTTTTCTGGCTTTGTAACCTGTATCCTGCTTCAGTTTCAGCGGAGCGTGGCAGGGCAGGGGTATGCAGAAGAAAAATAATAAATCAAAAATCCAACTGAGTATGAAAAATTTCAAAACAATCATCAAAACACAGACCTGGTTGGCTGGGACATGTCGGGCAGTAGTACCGCGTATCCTTCCTAATGCCACGCTTCCTACATACCCTGCAGGCCTTTTGGGAATACCTTTTTTTCTCGGTGGCGGGAATGCACTTTATAAAGTGCTTTCCGATTAGCCTGCACTCATTGTCACTACCAGCTAAGTCTGGTGGCTCCTCACCATGCCCAAAAAGCAAAGCAGGGAGTAACTGCTGCTGGTACTGGATAAAGGTCAAATTGGAGCCTGGTACGGCTGCCTTAAAGACAATGAAGCTGTTAAAAGTTGCTAACTGGATCAAATGAATTGCAACTTTTTTGTACCAGGCTCGCGATTTTCGGGTGGCATTGTAGTAAGTGAGAATTTGGTCGGTTTTATCCATGCCACCCATGAATTGGTTGTAATCTCTGATACAACGTGGCTTTTGGGTTGGGGCTTGGGGACCACGTTGCCTTACACTTGTTACTGATTGGTCGTGGATGGTAGTCAGCATGAACACATTCTTTTTATCTATGAATTTAACGGCCAGGAGCTCGTCACTTCTCAGGGCGTAAGACTCCCCACGCTTGAGTTGTTTATTCAGTAATGCCCTTGGCAAGCCTTTCCGGTTACGGTTCACTGTGCCGCAGGCGGGAGTGTCTAAGGTGTAAAGGGCTCTAAACAGGGGGATGCTGGAATAAAAATTGTCCACATATAAGTGGTACCCCCTCCCGAGCAGTGGGGTGATGAGGTCCCAAACGATCCGGCCACTGACACTCAAATCAAGGGGACAGCCAGGTGGGTCTAGTTGCGTGTCCCTTCCTTGATAGATTCTAAAAAATTTTGTGTACCCGGTCGTACTTTCGCACAATTTATAAAACTTTATCCCATAGCGGGCACGCTTGCTAGGGATATATTGCCGAAATATAATGCGCCCCTTAAAAAGCAGAAGTGACTCATCGATAGTTAAATTTTGGGAGGGGGTGTACACATCTGCAAAGCGCTCTGACAGGCTATTAACTAGGGGCCGTAATTTATGAAGCCTGTCATGACCGGGCATATCACGGGGAACAGCAGTGGCGTTGTCGTTGAAATGTAGAAACCGTAGTAAAATTTGATACCGGTTTCTGGACATTATGGCCGGAAATAAGGGTGTTGCCAATATGGAATGGGTATCCCAGTACGATGCTAGGCTAAATTTTCTGAGAAGACCCATTGCCAAAGTGAGCCCCCAAAATTTTCTCATCTCACTAATATTGGTGGGGTGCCATGCCTGAGCTCGGGCGTGCCTCTGTTGGGGGTTTTGTGCCATGACCTGCTCAGCATAGCGGTTTGTATAGAGGACCATATCCTGTAGGATGGCCTCTGTAACAAACAGATAGAAGAAATCAACAAGACGTAAGTTACTTGTGTCTATGTTGACTCCAGGGACCGAATTAAAGGGGGGAATATCGGGGGAATAATTACTAGGAGGCCTCCACGCCGGCTCTCCTGGACCAGCTGCAGCACTCGATGCCTCCGCCTGCCCTGCCTCCACCTGCTCTACACTCTCCCCCAGCGTGGCCTCATCTTGTGCGGCACTAGCCCTTCTACGTTGGCTACCTGTACTAGTACCACTGCGTGGCTGTGTCTCCTCAGTAGAGGAGTCACTCTCTGACTCAGAAGGCAGATACTCTGACCCTGACTCACTAAAGTCCTCCGAGTCAGAGGCCATCAAGTAAGCCGCAGCTTCTTGAGCAGTGAATTTCCTCCCAGCCATATTCAATTCTGATTGGAAAGAAAAAAAAAAAGGCTAAGGCTAAGGGCTAAAGGCTAAGGGCTAAAGGCTAAGGGCTAAAGGCTAAACAAAGTAAATTAAAATTACACAGTACAGTTACAGTAGAAAAAACTAAACATAACACAATGTTAAAGAAGAAAAACAAACAAATCAAAATGCAGTCAGTTTATTACAAAAAAAAGTGTACCTAAATTGAAGAAAAAAGTGCAATGTGTAGCTAAAGTGTAAAAAAAAACAAAAAAACATAAACCTCTTATGTGTAAGTGTGTATGTCCAATACGTTACAATGTGAAGCGGTGGAGTCCGGAGCAGCTTCAGGTGGGGGAGGGGAATAGGAGAAAAGAGGGGGGAGAATAAGAGAAAAGAGGGGGACTGGGTACCAAAGTGGAGGAAAATGAGACTAGAAGGGTGGCGGCAGAGACGATTCAGTGGCAGCAGAGGCAGCGATCAGGCGGCGATGACGATCCACAGGAGGCGACAGCGATCCACAGGAGGCGACAGCGATCCACAGGAGGTGACAGCGATCCACAGGAGGCGACAGCGATCCACAGGAGGCGACAGATCCACAGGCTATGAAGAAAGTGAACAGGAAGATTAGTTACAGGCAACGGGGCAGCAACCCCCCATCACAGGCATGACAGGATCACCCCCCCCCAAAAAAAAAATCAGTGGCAGCAGGTACAAACTGCGCATGGGGAGCGGGAGGAGGGGCATGACACACTTGGGGATGGAGAGCGGGAGGAGGGGCATGACACACTTGGGATGGAGAGCGGGAGGAGGGGCATGCCCCACTTGGGATGGAGAGCGGGAGGAGGGGCATGCCCCACTTGGGATGGAGAGCGGGAGGAGGGGCATGCCCCACTTGGGATGGAGAGCGGGAGGAGGGGCATGCCCCACTTGGGATGGAGAGCGGGAGGAGGGGCATGCCCCACTTGGGATGGAGAGCGGGAGGAGGGGCATGCCCCACTTGGGATGGAGAGCGGGAGGAGGGGCATGCCCCACTTGGGATGGAGAGCGGGGGGAGGGGCATGACACTTGGGGATGGAGAGCGGGAGGAGGGGCATGACACACTTGGGGATGGAGAGCGGGGGGAGGGGCATGACACACTTGGGGATGGAGAGCGGGGGAGGGGCATGACACTTGGGGATGGTGAGCGGGAGGAGCGGCATGACACACTTGGGATCACCACCGCCCCCCCCCCCCAGAACAGCATCCACAACACACTGCCCACAATCGCCCCCCCCCTCACCCCCAGAACAACTTAATCGGCCCCCGATTGCCGCAAAACCACCCAACCCACCCCCGCTCGGTCGGCGATCGGCGGGCAAGCGGAGATCGCCGCTTGCCACCCCCCCACCCCCGCTCGGCGATCGGCGGGGAAGTGGCGATCGGTCGGCGATCGCCGCTTGCCACCCCCCCCCCCACCCCCGCTCGGTCATCGATCGGCGGGCAAGCGCCGATCGGTCGGCGATCGCTGCTTGCCACCACCCACCCCCGCTCGGTCGGCGGGCAAGCGGCGATCGGTCGGCGATCGCCGCTTGCCATCCCCCCACCCCCGCTCGGTCAGCGATCGGCGGGCAAGCGGCGATCAGTCGGCGATCGCCGCTTGCCCCCACCCCCACTCAGTTGCCACCCCCCTCACCGCCTCTTGCCACCACCCCCCCCACCCCCGCTCGGTCGGCGATCGGCTTGCCCGAGCGGGGGTGGGGGGGGTGGCAAGCGGCGATCGCCGACCGATCGCCCGAGCAGGGGTGGGGGGGGGGGTGGCAAGCTGCGATCACCACCGCCCCCCCCAGAACTGCATCCACAACACACTGCCCACAATCGCCCCCCCCCTCACCCCCAGAACAACTTAATCGGCCCCCGATTGCCGCAAAACCACCCAACCCACCCCCGCTCGGTCGGCGATCGGCGGGCAAGTGGCGATTGCCGCTTGCCACCCCACCCCGCCCACCCCCGCTCGGCGATCGGCGGGCAAGTGGCGATCGGTCGGCGATCGCCGCTTGCCACCCCCCCACCCCCGCTCGGTCATCGATCGGCGGGCAAGCGGCGATCGGTCGGCGATCGCCGCTTGCCACCACCCCCCCCACCCCCGCTCGGTCGGCGGGCAAGCGGCGATCGGTCGGCGATCGACGCTTGCCACCCCCCCCCCACCTCCGCTCGGTCAGCGATCGGCGGGCAAGCGGCGATCGCCGCTTGCCACCACCCCCCCCACCCCCGTTCTGGCAAGCCGATCGGCGGGCAAGCGGCGATCGGTCGGCGATCGCCGCTTGCCCCCACCCCCACTCGGTCGGCGATCGCCCCCCCCCCCCACCCCCAGAACACGCTCTGGCAAGCCGATCGGCGGGCAAGCGGCGATCAGTCGGCGATTGCCGCTTGCCCCCACCCCCACTCAGTTGCCACCCCCCTCACCGCCGCTTGACACCACCCACCCCCACCCCCGCTCGGTCGGCGATCGGCTTGCCCGAGCGGGGGTGGCAAGCGGCGATCGCCGACCGATCGCCGCTTGCCCGCCGACCGAGCAGGGGTGGGGGGGTGGTGGCAAGCGGCGATCGCCTGCACTAGCTATTTATACAGCTAGTGCAGGCGCCGGCTGATGACGTCGGAGCTGCTTACCGATTGGCTCCTGAGAATCCGGGTCACAGGAGCGTCATTCCTGTGACCTGGACCTCATCCTAAGATGGCGCTGGGCACGATCTGCCCAGCTACACAGGCCCCAGGGACCCCCGATGGCCACAAGGTAAGTAAATGCCAAGCACGTAGTTTCTACGTGCTTGGCACTTAACGGTTGGAGAGGCAACCACGTAGAAACTACGGGCTTGGCATTTAAAGGGTTAAAAATCATCCTACCTGCATCTAGTGCGTATTCTGAGCCTTTAAACATCCAAGATGTCGTCCAATGGAGCATCAGGCAGCCTGCAAACAGGAAGTGTCTTCTGACTGCCGCTCTGCATTCTGAGATTGATGTGCTTTTCCTGACCCCAGCTCTGATCTGTTTGTGCAAAGCACAGCTATAACCCCACCCCTTGTACTTTTGACCACTCTCCTCTCCTCAATATGTGATGCTTCTGAGGCAAGGTGGCGGCGTCCATATTCTAGAGTCCTGAACAGAGTTTCAGCCCAGTGGAAGTAAGAATAATAAGTAAGCATCCAAAAACTGGTGAATAGCTTTTTAAGAGTTTGGGCTTTTCATTAAATGTTGCTGAAGGTCCAGTTTAAGAGAGTGGCCAATCTTGCAGTTGCTGAAAAGAAGCCACGGATAAAAAGGGTCACTAGACTGGCTACAACAAAAGAACAGCAAAAATAAAGTAAAATAACCGCCAAATGGGACACATGAAAACTGTATGGGGGAGGGGAAGCTAGGCTAGCCTCAAGAAAGGAGAGTGGGCTACAAGAAGGAGCTATGTGGACCTACACAGACTGAGACACAGGAAAGTTGTTTGAGGGGAGGACAAGCTAGGCTAGCCTCAAGAGAGGAGAGTGGGCTACAAGAAGGAGCTATGTGGACCTACACAGACTGAGACACAGGAAAGGTGTTTGGGGGGAAGGAAATCTAGGCTAGTCTCAAGAGAGGAGAGTGGGCTACAAGGAGGAACTATGTGGACCAAAACAGACTGAGGCACAGGGTACTGTTTGGGGGGAAGCTAGGCTAGCCTCAAGAAAGGAGAGTGGGCTACAAGGAGGAGCTATGTGGACCTAAACAGACTGGGACACAGGAAAGTTGTTTGAGGGGAGGACAAGCTAGGCTAGCCTCAAGAGAGGAGAGTGGGCTACAAGAAGGAGCTATGTGGACCTACACAGACTGAGACACAGGAAAGGTGTTTGGGGGGAAGGAAATCTAGGCTAGTCTGAAGAGAGGAGAGTGGGATACAAGGAGGAACTATGTGGACCTAAACAGACTGAGGCACAGGGTACTGTTTGGGGGGAAGCTAGGCTAGCCTTAAGAGAGGAGAGTGGGCTACAAGGAGGAGCTATGTGGACCTAAACAGACTGGGACACAGGAAAGTTGTTTGAGGGGAGGACAAGCTAGGCTAGCCTCAAGAGAGGAGAGTGGGCTACAAGGAGGAGCTATGTGGACCTAAACAGACTGGGACACAGGAAAGTTGTTTGAGGGGAGGACAAGCTAGGCTAGCCTCAAGAGAGGAGAGTGGGCTACAAGGAGGAGCTATGTGGACCTACACAGACTGAGACACAGGAAAGGTGTCTGGGGGGAAGGAAATCTAGGCTAGTCTCAAGAGAGGAGAGTGGGCTACAAGGAGGAACTATGTGGACCTAAACAGACTGAGGCACAGGGTACTGTTTGGGGGGAAGCTAGGCTAGCCTTAAGAGAGGAGAGTGTGCTACGAGGAGCTATGTGGACCTAAACATACTGAAATATATACTCCTGACCCGCTAGGGGAACCAGGGCCACATGCGTACAATCAATGGCGCCCATGAGGCTTGGCATATTCACAATGTTAAAAAAAACAACCTCACCACATTCCAGGCTGCCATGCTGTCAGGGAAATAGATGTATTTTTCTGCAGGCCAGCCATGCCATCGAGAAATGTAGTGAGGGCGCAATTCAGCAAAGGCTGGGACATGTGCATATAGCTTCTGAAAGGAGCCATTTACTAAAAAATTAAAGACAGCCAAGCTATTTGGTCATACCTCCAATTGCATGCCCCTCTCTTGTGGTGGGGGTCAGCCATGGGCGCATCTCTTTTTAAAAAATAGGTGGTTCAGTCGGGTCAATTTGAACACTTGCTGATCAGTCATCTGATCAATATCTAGGTGAACGCGAGTATGCTTAAGGTCTGGAAGGTACATGGACACACACTCATAATCATCACAATCATCACCTGGCATCTGGGAAAAGGTGCCTTCCTGTTTTTTTTTAATTTTAATTTTTTATCATTTTGATTTTTGGGTTTGCTTTGCAGGTCCCTTGGTGATGGACGTCGACGTTGAGGGTTTGGCAACCAATTCTCTTCTAAAAAAATGTATACACAGAAAGCACAGAGCCAGAGAAAAAAAAAGCGGGGAATGAAAAAAGAGCAAAAAAAAAAAACAATGATAATAATTCAAACATTGTTTTTCTGTTTGCTTTGCCGGTTCCTGGGCAAGGACATTGGTAAGATTATTCAATATACAATAAAATAGGTCCCTGGTGAACTGGAACTTGAAGCACTGTGTGCTATCTAATCTATCATTGCCTCAATTTGTCACCATTCTGGCAGTGGTACTGGGGCCTACAAGAATATGCTGCAAACCCTGGCACCTACTCGCACCAGATATTTATTTATGTATTTATTTATTGATGTTAATATTTATTCATATATGTATATATTTATGTATATATTGATGTCAATATTTATTTATGCATATATTTATTGATGTATTTATTTATTTGTGTATTTCGTAAATTTTTTTGTTTTCTGTGATTATTTTGAGTAATTTCCCTAGCCACTTTTGTGCAGGGCAATCTCCCAGGTGTGTTAGAGCCAGCGCTGCGGAGACGCCTCATGGCGCTTCCAGCCGTCCCTCTCCCGGGGCGAGAGCCGCGCTTCCTCCCCGCGGCTTTCCCCGCCGGGTCTCCCCTAGCCCGAGCGCTGTGTCCCTTCCTGGCAGCGCTCCTCGCTTACCTGGTGTCCTGCCCTCCGTCCGGCGTGGCTGCCGGGGCCTGCGGGCAGCTCCCTCACTTCCTGCTTCCTCCTTGCCTCTCCTGCGCGCACGTCCCCGGCCACTAGGGGGCGCGCGCTGCAATACTGTGGAATTTAAAGGGCCAGTGCATCTCTAATTGGTGTCCGGCCGTCCAATCCGGTAATATCACTTCCTTTATATGCTGGCCAGCCCTTCCTCCCTTTGCCGGATTATCGGTGTGTTTCCGTGATTGTCTGTAGTTAAATCTGTGGCTTTTTCGTGTACGACCTCGGCTTACCTTTTTGACCACGAACCTCCGCTGCCTGTCCCGACCTCGGTCTGTCCCTTCGTCTGTGAACCTCCGCTGCCTGTCCCGACCACGGCTTGTCTACTCGCTGCTGAATCCTCGCTGCCTGCCCTGAATCTGGCTACTCACCGTGACCATCGTTTATCTCTGCTGTACAATACCTCGGCAAATTGTGGAACTGTGCCGCCGTTGGGGGGTAGCGACCTGGGAGTCATCAGCCGCACAAGACCAACCTGCTTCGCGGCGGGCTCTGGTGAAAACCGGTGGCTCCTTAGACCCCGCTTCCCTGACGCGGTACTCACCAACATTTCCGCAGTTCCAGTGGGTCCACGCTTCATTAGTTTCATCCGGTTGTAACAGTATAATCCGGCCCTGGATCCCGCCGAGGTGCCATTGCCAGACGTCTCTGAACTACCTGCACTAGTCGCCATGCAGTCACGGCAGATCAATCAACTTACGGCCATGATGCAGCAACTTCTGTCTATGCAGCAACCGCAGACGCCACCGCCTGCTCCTGCTGTTCCACCACAGCTTCCGGTGGCTTCCTCCGCGAGGATTCGTCTCTCCCTGCCAGCTAAATTTGAAGGAGACGCAAGACTTTGCCGTGGCTTTCTTGCCCAATGTTCCCTGCACCTGGAGCTATTGGCTGACCAATTCCCTACTGAGCGCTCCAAGGTGGCCTTTATTATCAGCCTGCTCTCTGGGAAGGCCTTAGCCTGGGCTACCCCATTGTGGGACCGCAACGACCCCGTTACCCTCATGGTTCAAACTTTTGTGGATCACTTTCGCCAGGTTTTTGAGGAACCTGCCCGGGCGTCTTCAGCCGAATCTGCCTTATTGAATCTGGTTCAAGGTGATCTGTCGGTGGGAGAATATGCCATTCGCTTCCGAACTTTGGCAGCCGAGCTAGCTTGGAACAATGAGGCTCTCTGTGCCTGCTTTAAGAAGGGTCTCTCTAGTAGGGTCAAGGATGTTCTTGCTGCCCGGGATCTCCCTACTTCTCTGTCTGAACTAATCCAACTTGCCACCCGTATAGACATTCATTTTACAGAGAGGCGTGATGAATTCCGCCAAGATTCTCTGCGTGCCAAGAGGGCATTCCGTTTGGCCCCTACGTTTCAGAACCCTCAGTCTACGCTTTCGTCTCCGTCTGAAGAAGTCATGCAAGTGGACCATACTCGCTTGACTCCCCAGGAAAGGTCGCGCCGGAGACTCGAAAGACTTTGTCTATACTGCGCCAGCCCAGAACATTTTTTGAAAAATTGCCCAATCCGCCCACCACGCCAGGGAAACGGGCGCACCTAGAATCGTTTGGAGAGGCGTCTCTGGGTGTCTGTGCTTCCTCTCCTAGGTTCACTGTGCCGGCACAACTTCACTTGGGCTCCACTTCCGTCCTGAACTTACCGGCCTTCTTGGACTCTGGTTCGGCGGGCAACTTCATCGAGTCCTCCTTGGTCTCTAAGTATGATATAGCTGTCTACCGTCTGGCCAAGCCACTATTTGTCGCGGCCGTTAATGGGGACAGATTGAACTGCATGGTGCGCTACCGCACCAAACCTCTACTTCTGAAGATCGGCCTCTTCCATCAGGAATTTCTGGAATTTTTCGTATTACCCCACTGTACCTCGCCGCTTCTCTTGGGGCTTCCCTGGCTCCAGCACCATAACCCTACCTTGGATTGGTCCACTGGGGACATCAAGTCCTGGGGCGCAACATGTGTTAAGAACTGTCTTACGTCTTTGCCAGTCCAAATTACAGCTCCCACGACTCCATTACCGGGTCTACCTGAAGTTTATCGGTCTTTTTCCGTCGTATTTAGCAAGAGGCAAGCTGAGTCACTTCCGCCTCATCGCCCTTACGATTGCCCGATTGATCTTCTACCTGGCGCCACTCCTCCTCGCGGACGCATCTATCCGCTGTCTGTTCCTGAAACCCAAGCAATGTCGGAATACATTCGGGAGAATTTACAAAAGGGGTTCATTAGGAAATCCTCTTCCCCAGCTGGAGCGGGCTTCTTCTTTGTACAGAAAAAGGACGGGTCTCTTCGGCCCTGCATCGATTACCGGGGCCTCAATAAAATTACGGTAAAAAACCGTTACCCATTGCCCTTGATCTCCGAACTTTTCGATCGTCTTCGCGGAGCTAAGATTTTTTCAAAATTGGATCTGAGAGGCGCTTATAACTTAGTCCGCATTCGAGAGGGTGATGAATGGAAGACGGCCTTCAACACGCGAGACGGTCATTTTGAGTATCTCGTTATGCCCTTCGGCCTCTGCAATGCCCCCGCAGTTTTTCAGGAGTTCGTTAACGACATTTTTCGGGACCTGCTGTACACCTGTGTTGTGGTCTATCTTGACGACATTCTCATCTTCTCCTCGTCCATCGAAGAACATCATCAGCACGTCAGACAAGTCTTGTCTCGTTTACTGCAACACCATCTTTATGCTAAGCTCGAGAAATGCCTTTTTCATCAAACCGCATTACCTTTTTTGGGGTACATAGTTTCTGCTCAAGGTCTCCAGATGGATCCTGCCAAGTTAAAGGCGGTCCTTGAATGGCCTCGACCAGTCGGTCTTCGTGCAATCCAGCGATTCTTGGGGTTCACGAACTATTACCGCCAGTTCATTTTACACTTTTCCACGACAGTAGCCCCCATCGTGGCCCTCACCAAAAAAGGAGCCGATCCCAAGGCATGGTCTCCGCAGGCTGAAGCAGCCTTTCTTGCATTAAAGAAGGCCTTCGGCTCGGCACCGGTACTTTCCAGACCTGACCCGTCTCGTCCTTTCGCTCTTGAGGTGGATGCCTCTTCCGTCGGAGCTGGAGCAGTACTTACGCAACGATCCTCGACCGGCAAAGCTCGAACTTGCGGATTCTTTTCTAAAACCTTCTCTCCTGCCGAGAGGAACTACACCATTGGAGATAGAGAGCTATTAGCCATCAAATTGGCGCTGGAAGAATGGAGACATCTCCTCGAGGGATCTATCTTCCCAATTTCCATTTTTACTGACCACAAGAACCTCTCTTATCTGGAATCCGCACAACGCTTAAACCCTCGTCAGGCCCGTTGGTCACTCTTCTTTGCACGCTTTAATTTCCAGATCCACTTCCGTCCAGCTGCAAAAAACATCAGGGCAGACGCTCTCTCCCGTTCCTCGGATGTCTCGGATAAGGTCTCTTCTCCACAGTTTATAATTCCACCCGATCGTCTGGTTCACTCTGCTCCCGCTGCTCTAGAATCAGGTCCTCCGGGGAGGACTTTCGTACCTGTCTCTCGTCGCCTTTTAATACTAAAATGGGGTCATGCCTCCCATACTGCTGGTCACCCTGGAATCAAGAAGACCTGCGCCATCATCTCCAGATACTACTGGTGGCCCACGTTAGCAAAAGATGCCGCAGAATTCGTACAAGCCTGCACCTCGTGCGCGCGCAACAAGACCTCTCGTCAACGTCCCGCAGGTCTTCTCCAACCACTTCCCATTCCGGACATCCCCTGGTCTCACATCGCCATGGATTTTATTACTGATCTTCCGCCTTCACAGGGCAATACCGTCATCTGGGTAGTGGTGGACCGATTTTCGAAAATGGCGCATTTCATTCCGTTGCCTGGATTACCTTCTGCTCCCCTATTGGCAAAGAATTTCCTTAAACACATCTTCCGTCTACATGGGCTCCCAACCCACATTGTCTCCGACAGGGGAGTTCAATTCGTATCGAAATTCTGGAGGGCTCTCTGTAATCAATTAAAGGTGAAATTGGACTTTTCTTCCTCGTATCATCCCCAATCCAATGGCCAAGTGGAGAGGGTAAATCAAACTTTGGGGCTGTATCTACGCCATTTTGTTTCCACTCGCCAGGATGACTGGGTGGACCTGCTGCCCTGGGCAGAGTTTTCTTATAACTTTAAGGACTCTGAATCCACCGGAAAATCTCCTTTCTTTATAGTCTATGGTCGTCATCTCCTTCCTCCTCTGCCTATACTAACGCCCTCCTCGGTACCTGCGGTCGATGACCTTTCGCACCAGTTTTCTTCCATCTGGCGTGAAACACAGCATTCACTGGAACAAGCCGTGTCTCGTATGAAAATCCAGGCTGATAAGAAGAGAAGGACTCCTCCTTTATACTCACCGGGGGATAGGGTATGGCTTTCGGCCAAGTATATTCGTTTTAAAATCCCCAGTTACAAACTAGGACCTCGCTTCTTGGGACCTTTTAGGATCCAACAACGTATCAACCCTGCCTGTTACAAGCTGCATCTGCCACCCTCTCTCCGCATAACCAATTCCTTCCATGTCTCTCTGCTCAAACCGGTGACTGTTAATCGTTTTTCCCCCAAATTATTGGAACCTAAGCCAGTCGCAGGTACTGAAGATACCTTTACGGTCAAAGAGATACTTGCTTCGAAGATCTCCAGAGGAAGACGCTATTTCTTGGTGGATTGGGAGGGCTACGGCCCTGAGGAGAGATCCTGGGAACCGGAAGAAAACATCCTTGATCGGACCCTTATTTCGGACTTCCTTGGTCCTAAGAAGAGGGGGAGACCTAAGGGGGGGGGTACTGTTAGAGCCAGCGCTGCGGAGACGCCTCATGGCGCTTCCAGCCGTCCCTCTCCCGGGGCGAGAGCCGCGCTTCCTCCCCGCGGCTTTCCCCGCCGGGTCTCCCCTAGCCCGAGCGCTGTGTCCCTTCCTGGCAGCGCTCCTCGCTTACCTGGTGTCCTGCCCTCCGTCCGGCGTGGCTGCCGGGGCCTGCGGGCAGCTCCCTCACTTCCTGCTTCCTCCTTGCCTCTCCTGCGCGCACGTCCCCGGCCACTAGGGGGCGCGCGCTGCAATACTGTGGAATTTAAAGGGCCAGTGCATCTCTAATTGGTGTCCGGCCGTCCAATCCGGTAATATCACTTCCTTTATATGCTGGCCAGCCCTTCCTCCCTTTGCCGGATTATCGGTGTGTTTCCGTGATTGTCTGTAGTTAAATCTGTGGCTTTTTCGTGTACGACCTCGGCTTACCTTTTTGACCACGAACCTCCGCTGCCTGTCCCGACCTCGGTCTGTCCCTTCGTCTGTGAACCTCCGCTGCCTGTCCCGACCACGGCTTGTCTACTCGCTGCTGAATCCTCGCTGCCTGCCCTGAATCTGGCTACTCACCGTGACCATCGTTTATCTCTGCTGTACAATACCTCGGCAAATTGTGGAACTGTGCCGCCGTTGGGGGGTAGCGACCTGGGAGTCATCAGCCGCACAAGACCAACCTGCTTCGCGGCGGGCTCTGGTGAAAACCGGTGGCTCCTTAGACCCCGCTTCCCTGACGCGGTACTCACCAACATTTCCGCAGTTCCAGTGGGTCCACGCTTCATTAGTTTCATCCGGTTGTAACAAGGTGTTACCCTCTAATTCGACCTCCAACACCCCTAAAAAAATACATTTTTTTATTTGTGTATGTCTTTATTTTATTTAGTTTTCTTTTATTGTTTTGAGTACTTTCCCTAGCCCATTTTGTGCAGGGCAATCACCCTGGTGTTCCCCTCGATTTGCAGCCATCTAGCCCTTGCTACCCCCATTTTACAGCCATTTTTGGACCCCAAGTTCAGGTCGCCATTGCCTTCAACAGAGTTCGGGTTCAGATTCGGGGCAAGTTCGGTAAACCCCATCTTTAACCGACTCCCACCCCCAACACACACACTGTCCATGTCCCATCCACCTTACCCTCAAAACATACACCGCCCCTCCATGTCCCGCCCCTTCACCCCCAACACACACTGCTCCTCTATGTCTCTAAACACCCACACACTGCCTGTCCATGTCCCACCCCCTACACACACACTGCCGCTCCATGTCCCATCCATCTCATTCCCAACACACCCTGCCCCTCCAGGTCCTATCCCCCTCACCCCCAAGAAACACACTGTCTCTCCATGTCCCATGCTCCTCACCTCCAACATACACCACACTGCTTCTTCATGTCCCACCCCCCCACCCCAAACACACCCACTGCCTCTCAATGTTCTATTCCCCTTTCCTCCAACATACACACTGCCTCTCCATGTCCCATGCCCCACACCTCCAATACACACACTACCTATCCCTGTCCCCTCAACCCCAAGACACACATTGCCCCTTCATGTCACACCCCCTCACCCCCAACGCACACTGTCGCTTTATGTCCCATGCCCCTCACCTCCGACACACACTGTCCCTCCATGTCCTATCCACCTCACCCCCAAAACACACACTGCCCCTCCATGTGCCACCTCCTCACTCCCAACACACACACTGCTCCTCTATGTCACACCCCAACACACCCACTGCCCCTCCATGCCCCACTCCCTCACCCCAAACACACACACTGCCTATCCATATCTCACCCCCTACACACACACTGCTCCTCTATGTCACACCCCAACACACCCACTGCCCCTCCATGCCCCACTCCCTCACCCCAAATACACACACTGCCTATCCATGTCTCACCCCCTACACACACACTGCCCCTCCATGTTCCATCCACTTCATTCCCAACACACACTGACCCTCCAGTTCCTATCCCCCTCACCCCCAAGAAACACACTGCCCCTCACCTCCAACATACACCTCTCTGCCTCTCCATGTCCCATGCCCCTCAACTCCAACATACACCACACTGCCTCTCCATGTCCCATGCCCCTGACCCCACACACACCCACTGTCTCTCAATGATCCATTCCCCTTTCCCCCAACATAAACTCTGCCTTTCCATGTTCCATGCCCCACACCTCCAATACACACACTGCCTCTCCCTGTCCCCTTCCCCTCACCCCCAAGACACATACTGCCCCTCCATATTACACCCTCTCACCCCCAACGCACACTGCCCCTCCATGTCCCATCCATCTAATCCCCAACGCACACACTGTCCCTTCATGTCCTATCCCCCTCACTCCCAAAACACACACAGCCTCTCCATGCCTACCCCCTCACCTCCAACACACACACTGCCACTTCGTGTCCCATTCCTCTCATCTCCAACACACATTGTCTCTCTATGTCCCATGCCCCTCACCTCCGACATACACACTGCCTATCCATGTCCTACCCCCCTCACCCCCAACACACAAACTGCCTCTCCATGTCCCAATCCCAACACACACACTGCCTCTTAATGTCCCATTCCCCTCAACCCCAACACACACACTGCTTCTCAATGTCCCATTCACCTCTCCCCCAACATACACACTGCCCCTCCAAGTCCCATTTCCTTCACCCCAACACACACACACTGCCTCTCAATGTCCCATTCCCCTCTCCGCCAACATACACACTGCCCCCCCAAGTCCCATTCCCTTCACCCCAACACACACTGCCTCTCCATGTCCCAATCCCAACACACACACTGCCTCTTAATGTCCCATTCCCCTCAACCCCAACACACACACTGCTTCTCAATGTCCCATTCCCCTCTCCGCCAACATACACACTGCCCCCCCAAGTCCCATTCCCTTCACCCCAACACACACTGCCTCTCAATGTCCTATTCACCTCTCCCCCAACACACACACTGCCTCTCCATGTCCCAATCCCAACACACACACTGCCTCTTAATGTCCCATTCCCCTCAACCCCAACACACACACTGCCTCTCAATGTCCCATTCACCTCTCCCCCAACATACACACTGCCCCTCTAAGTCCCATTCCCTTCACCCCAACACACACACTGCCTCTCAATGTCCCATTCCCCTCTCCTCCAACATACACACTGCCCCTCCATGCCCCATGACCCACACCTCCAACACGCACACTGCCTTTCCCTGTTGCTCACCCCAATACACACACTGCCCCTCTATGTGCCACTCCTCTCACCCCCAACACACACTGCCCCTTCATGTCCCATGCCCCACACCTCCAACACACACACTGCCTCTCATGTCCCAACCCCCTCACCCCTACACACAAACTGCCCCTCCATGTCCCATGACCTCTCACTCCCAACATACATACTGCACCTTCGTGTCCCAGCCCCCTCACCCCCAATACGCAGACTGCCCCTCTATGTCCTAGGCCCCTCACCCCCAATACACATACTGCCTCTCCATGCCCCATGCCCTGTCACCCCCAATGCACATACTGCCTCTTTCTTTCCCATCCCCCTCACCCGAAACACTCACCTTCCATGTTGCAGCGCCATCATCTTCAACACACATAAACACACACATACATACACACAAACAGCCCCTCCCAGCCTGGGTTGGTAATGCCGAATTAGAGATGAGATGTAGACAGGGGCCTGGTTGGAGAGTGCTTTGTAGGTTAGTGTAAGAAGTTTGAACTGAACTCTCAGAGAGACAGGAAATGACAGAGGGGGGCAGTACTGGATAAGCGTGAGGAGAGGTGGATGAGGCAAGCAGCAGAGTTCAGAATAGATTGGAGGGGTGCGAGTCTGTTTGTTGGTAAGCCTCAAAAAAGGGTGTTGCAGTAGTCAAGTTGGGATATGACCAGGACATGCACTAACATTTTAGTGGTATCAGGTCAAAGGAAGGAATGGATGCGGGTGATGTTTTTTCAAGTTGGAGGCTGCAGAAGGTGGCTAGAGAGTGAATGAGAGGTGTGAATAAGAGAGAGGAGTCCAGAATGACGCCCAAACACAGAGCTTGAAGAGTTGCATATATTGTAAGATTATTTACAGAGATTGTGGCGTTAGATATGGGAGCAGCGACAGACGCTGGGAAGATGACCAGTTCAGTTTTCTCTGTATTCAGTTTAAGGGAGCGAGATGTCATGAAGGAAAAAATGGCTGTTAGACAGTTAGGAAGGCGAGAGAGGAAGAAAGATAGATTTGGACCAGAGAGATATATATGACTGTCATCTGTGTAAAAGTGGTATTGGAATCCCAGTAAGGTTGTTAGTTGGGCAGGGCCATAAATGTAAATTGAAAAAAGTAGTGGTCCTAGGACTGAGCCTTGTAGTACACCAACAGACAGAGGATGGTGAGAGGAAATTGTGCGATCAGAGAGACAGGAAGGGAGCCAAGAGAGTGCGAGACCTTGATTCAAGATTCCAAGAGAAGAAGCAGAGCATGGTCGACAGTGTCAAAAGCAGATGAAAGTTAAGACTCATTGATACAAGAATTGGACCCTGTGCAGGACAGCTGTTGTCAATTTTGAGATCTGCTTTGACATTCTTAAACCAGACCAACAACCTGGCACAGTTGGAAAAGAAAGGTAGCGGCCATTTTGGAGTTTCTTCTCCCAGCATCTCAGCCATGCTGCTGACTGGATTCAACTGACATAACTCACAATGCACAGTAACAGGAAGCCCAGCAGCACTTCCTGTTTGCAGGTGGCCTGCACATCCACTAGCCACCATTTTGTTTCTAAAATTCACTACAGCAGAAGTGCATATGGTCTTTTTTGACTATTGATCCACTTTATGTAGAAAAGGGAAAAAATAAGGCAATACCCTGACTGAGCACTCTTTAAGGTGAGCTTTCAAGAATACCTAGACATTATAGAAAGCTCACCCCAAAGTGTGCTCATGTAGCCTACAAAGGATTTTGCCTTTATTCTTAGCTTTTCTACTATTCGCAATGGCTAACACAATTCTTTGCCAGACTAGATTCATGGCTGATCAGAGACATTTGACAGTCCCATCATAACTGAGGACTGCTGAGCCATGTTTTAAAAGATCTGCCTCTAATAATAAAGCAGACCAACAGTCAAAAATGACTTAAACCAGACCAACACAACAAACAGTGCTCATACGCAACCATCCCCAGGGCAATTTAGATTGCTGCACATAAAAATTACGAAATTAAAAAAAAAAAAAAAATGGCATTTCATGGATGTGCAGGTGGCCTGCAAACAGGAAGTGCTGCTGGGCTTCCTGTTACTGTGCATTGTCAGTTATGTCAGTTGAATCCAGTCAGCAGCATGTCTGAGATGTTGGGAGAGGAAGCTCCAAAATGGCCACTACCTTTCTTTTTCAACTGTGCCAGGCTATTGGTCCGGTTTAACTCTAAAATATAGCAGAATATTGGAATTGTATCCAAATAACATATGTTCATTCTTTTCTTTTCTAATTTGTTGGTTTCAGGTCATAGTTAAATTGGATGCAACTCATGTATCCTTAAAAAATAAAGCTGGCTGAAAGAGGCATTCCTCACTCCCAAGATGAATTAGCGTCTCTTACATTTAGAGCAGGTGCTAATGAATAATGAATGTCTCTCAACACTTTTTATGAAAGTAGCACTGCTACCAGCTGCATTGGGCTGACCTGTGAGGAACGTTACTTGCATTCACAATTATAAAGAAGTGTCTACCAACTTTAAAATAAGTGGCTGTAAATGACTATAAATGATAAATTAAAATGTTACTGCAAATCCTTATGTTAGTATCTCTTAGTGATAAATCTGTTTGCCCCAAAGCATGAGACATTTTCCAACTGTTCAATTATTTTTTGTCTCATCTACGCATTCTGCAAAATGTGTGTCATGCGTAAAAAATAAGTATAAAAAAATGTGTAAAAAATAGGTATAAAAATAAGTATTATTTTAAAACACGATAGCTGCTCTTGTACTGCAGCCCCAACACACTTGCTCAGTATACAAAATTTTCAAGTGATTTCTATGGTTATGTACATTTGCTCACTATACAAAATTTGCATGTGATCTCTATATTTATTATGTACATAGCTATAGAAACATAAAATCCCATATGGCTGCAGGAGCTCCTCTGAAAAAGTGAACGAGGTAAGCAGGGCCGTATTTAGGGTTCATGCTGCCCCAGGCACTACTTAGGCTTACGCCCCCCCCCCCCCGGACTTTTTTAGCTATACAGAAATAGCAGGAGACTGCAACAGAGGAGGACAGAGCGTAAAAAAGCAAGAACAAAATCTGAAAGGATCAGCAGCGAGTGAGTGGAGGAGTCCGTGGACACTGGTTGGATGCCAGAAGGCCAAAGCACAATGCAGTAAATGTTACCTGCACTGCCCATAGGCAAATATGGATTTGCTGCATTCACTTTAAAGGCAAACAATGTATGCATCATTTTACAAAACATTATGCAGAGGGGGGCTGGAAGCTGCAACATGAACAGCAGCAGGTGCTGCCTTCTCCAATAGGTGGCACTGGAGTGTGTGCATTGGCATTCTGTTCCCCATCTCCAGCATGGGTAGCTTCCAGGGGGGTGTTTAATTGTCCAGACAGGAAAAAAACAAAGCACTTACCTTTCAGACTTGGTGCCACAGAGTCATGTGGCGTGCAACCCTCCAGTTTTAGCATGGTTGACAGCAAGCTGCCTGTAGGGCTCCACCACACATCTCTGCTGCCAGTCATGTGGAAGCAGGCTTCCTTACTGACTGGCAGCAGGGGGTGCCTCAGGTGACTAGAACAAAGCTGACCATTTTTTCAAAGGGGCAAATGTGAGACACTTACATTATGACAGCTTAACAAATTGCTAAATTAATTTTTGATAGCGACAAAATTGTATGAAGTGTGACTAATTGTGTCACTTGAAAATTGACCTAGCGATTTGTTAAGCTGTCATAAGTGTTACAAATTTGTCCCTCTGAAAAAATGGTCAGATTACTAGAACCGACTGGTCAGAAACTGGAGTGGTGCAGCTATGAGATCTAGCCCCTGGCTGGGACATATGTGCCCTTGTTATTTTTCCATCCCTTGCACTGGTTATTTAACATAATGCCTGACCAGGCCTCAGGGAGGACTGGAAATGATCGAGCACACACACAATATCTTCTGCAATGTGTGCTATGCCTTTCAGTCTATTTGGTTAAAGTAGACCAAAGCCCAGGATTTTGACTATCCTGGGTTTTGGTCCTTGCAGCTGTGTGACACCCCCCAGGTCGTCCCAACAAACTCACCTCTTCCTGGTCCTACGATGCATGTGCAGCCCTCTCGTACAGTCAGCGCACTCGGATCCGCTTGAACCCCTTCATTCAGGAGCTTGTCTAATACCAGTAGATCCGAGCTCGTAGACGGCCACATCCCCTGCTGCCCTCTAACAGAGAGTGTGCCAGCGCTGTCCATTCACAAATGCCTGGCGTGGGCACGCACCCTGCTAGAGGGATAGCGGGGATGTAGCTGCAGCTCGCACATGCGCCGTTAGACCAGGAAAGTCGGTGAGAATATGGGCAACATAAAATTTTATATCTCTGCTACACAGGCCTTCCATAAGGAGAAATCCTTATTATAGCTGAGGGGCCACAGCAGGGTCTTCTGCTAGCTAGATCTACCATCAACCGATGGATTAGACAAGCGATGATAAGGGTCTATATCTCCAAGGGGAAGAATCATCCTTTTTGGGATACAGCTCATTCTACCCATTGGAGCTTCCTGGGCTTTTCAGCATCAGGTTTCAGTGGAACAAGTATGCAAGGCTGTTACTTGGTCTTCAGTTCAAACGTTCACCAAATTTTTTAAGGTAGATGTTAGAGCCTCCGTGGATGCCACCTTTGGTAGTATTACAGATGGTAGTAAGATAGAGGTTTGGGATCTTGGGATCCCACCCTGAAGTAAGGGCACTGCTTTTGGAGGTCCCATTTGTTGCTGATTACTGACGGCCTGGGGTGGAATAGGAGAGAAACTACAATTCTGTTCTGTGATTCTCACCTGTCGAATTGATTTCTTTTCTATATCCACTCCGGGCCGTCAAACCCTCCCTATCTGCTAGGTTACTATATCTATTATTCGGATGCCTAGTCCTAGTGTAGCTTGTAAATATGTAAATAGTTGTTTAGCATTAAAAAAAAAACCTCGTCTCTCCTTGTCTCCAACAAACACATGGGGCATCTTAGGATGCCTTATGCTCCCGAGCGGCTGTGTCTACTGCTTTTCAATTACTGGATTGTGGAGGTGCAGCCAAAAGTATATACAGGCCAGGAGGAACCACACCTTCTTTTTTGCAGTCCACGCCATTCGGACGAGAGTTAACCCATTCGATATTGATTACTGACGGCCTGGAGTGGATATAGAAGAGAAATCAAATTTAAAGGTGAATTGTATCCAACTGAGGCCCAGAAGTAAAAAAAATAATAGGTTAGCACTGCTTTAGTGCATATATATATATATATATATATATATATATATATATATATATAAATATATATATATATATAACAGAGAGAGAGGAAGATCAGGCTATCCTGATTAAAACAACCTTAATTTACAGGGTTAATCTGCTCAGTTCAAAATATTTACACCGCTAAATAATTAGTAAATAGGGTACACCTATTTACTGTTTATAACAAACTCGGTTTTTGAGAGATCTATTGACTCTTGTGACATCAGGATTAACCATTGCATTTAATCTCAGCCAGGGGCAGTCACGTTGACTATACAGAGAAATAAATAGAATTGAGAAACAGATGTGAGAACACACGTTTTATCAGCTATAATCTCAGGGATAAAGACCCATTCCTGTGTATCATGTGCAATCCCATCTCAAATAGTCATAACAAATCCCATCTCAAAAATCCCCATAAACAAATCTATAGACATACTTGGATACATTTTTTGTTTACGACCCAATGTGTGCATGCATCCCACCCCCTCCAGTCATGACTCGCCCTTCAATGTGTGCTCCCCCCTACAACCAAAGGTGCTTTACGCTTGATCTCTTAGAAAAAGTTAAAGAATTTATTTCAACTGAACAAAATGTAATCGCATATTGATATTAAAATAACATTTTTTTTCCATGCACATAAAAAAGGCGGAGAGGCACCTCTCCACGTAGTTGCACCTTCACACGCATTGAGCAATTAAAAGAGTTTGCTCAACATGTAGTCACCCGCCACTCAATTATCCCCTTTTTACCATCCCCTCCCCATGTGTAGCCTGCTCTTCCTCCTTGGCTCCATTCCTCAACCTGAATGGCTGCTGCTACTCCCTGGGTGAGTCCTATACCTCCTAACCTCATATTTCATTTATTCCAAAAAGTCCAGTCGGAGGGTGGCGGCGAGTGCAGGAGGGGTGAGCGGCGGGTGGCAGAGAGTGCGGGAGAGGTGAGCGGCAGGAGGGATGAGAAGCAGGTGGCAGCAAGTTAGGGAGGGGTGAGCGGCGAGTGGCAGTGAGTGTGGGAGGGGTGAGTGACAGGAGGGATGAGAGGCAGGTGGCAGCAAGTTAGGGAGGGGTGAGCGGCAGTAGAGATGAGCAGCATGTGGCAGCGAGTGTGGGAGGGGTGAGCGGCTGGTTCTAGCGAGTGCAGGAGGGCTGATCTGCGAAGAGCCCGTCCAGTGTCCGATCCGCAATGCTGGGGCTGCTCTCAGCTGTTCCCTGCTGTCTGCTCTGTGCCTAGTGGGACATGCGGGAAAAGCTGAGAACAGCGGCGCAGCCAGCCCTGGCATTGTAGATCAATAGGATATCGGGCGGGCAAGTCAATCACAATTCATATGCACACCACTGCCCGCCTTCCCCCCCTTCCAGATCCGCTGCTCAGCCCGTTTGCATTAGCCGGAAACCGCTGCTTTGTTTGTAAAAACAAAAAAAGGCGTACACTGGAAAGCCATGGAAGGACATGTCACACAATGGGATCCACAGCAAGTTAGGTCTGAAAAGAGGTAAAAATTCAGCTGCCGGCTAAACCGTATGTGTACACAAAGCAAATACGGCAGCTTACGCATGGACAAACGTTGCTCGGTATGTGGCTGTGAATGATACGAGTGTCACGCTCTGGGTACTCTAATGTCCCGCTCAGGTAACTCCAGTCCTCCAGGTAAGCCCTCAACCCCCAATCTCCACAGCCAGCTTCATCTGTAGGAGCCCCCGCTTGCCGGGACGCAGTACACGCCTGCCCGGGATCGGTTGCCCCCAGGACTTCAATGGCTCAAAGGATGGGAGCTTACTGTTTGGAGGTCTGAAGAACCAATAGCTGGGAGCGGAAACAGAGCGAGTCCAAGGTTGGAGCGAGATTAGCGGGAAGTTCAAAGATAGGCCAGAGGTCGACACCAGGTAATCAGAGATCGCAGCGGTACAGAAGGATGAGGCAGCCCCTGTACGAAGCAGGGGTCGGCAACAGAGATCTGGCAGAGAATGGTCGGTTTCAGGCAAGGGTCGGCAACGGAGATCAAACGGAGTATAATACAAGACAAACTAGGTACAAGGCGCTATCACAGGCACTGAGTGAATGATGGGGTAAAGCTTTATAGGGACCAGACATGATTGGAGAGAGCGTGATTGGTGCAACTTTGAAACTCAATAAAGATTGGGACCCAACTTACTGGAAGGTTGCCAGAGAGAAATGTTTTTAGTAGAGACCCAAACAAGGTCCCCAACCTGGAGTGCGGGTTCTCGAGACCTATGGCGATCGATGAATCTTTTGTATCTTAAAACAGTAGTTTTCAAAGTTGCTTGGACGCGGGCCCAGATGTTTTTTCGTTCTTAGAGCCACTCTTCCAATGCCGGTAAATCGGAAGGTGACCCTGAGAGGGAAGAACCTCTGGGATTTTTCCCCAAGTTGCAGAAGAATGGGGACAAACTAGGTACAAGGCGCTATCACAGGCACTAAGTGAATGATGGGGTAAAGCTTTATAGGGACCAGACATGATTGGAGAGAGCGTGATTGGTGCAACTTTGTAACTCAGTAAAGATTGGCCCAGAACCGAAGGGGCATATAGCCCAAAAATCCTTTACCTGGGCTCATTGGCCCAACCCCCACCTAGGGGCGTTTAGCCCCAAATACCTAGGGCTCATTGGCCCTTAACTCAGCCTCTGGCGGGCGCGCTGAGTGCGTATAGATCACGTGCTCACGCGCGCGCGGGGGAAAGGGAGGAGGGCGGCCGCGCTCGGCCCTGCACGAGCCGCCACCGCTCGGCGCGCCCGCCGAGCAGGGACTGCTGCGACCGGCCGCCCGGAGACGGCGCTGGAACGGGGCCCAGGTAAGCGAGTCCTGACAACAAGCATTTGCAATTTCCTGGAGATCAGTTCCCCCCCAAAAATGAGCATTCACACGCAGGCCTTGAATCTGGCCAAATGTTGTGCCCTGCTCCATACAGTAAACATGTTTCTGTCATGGGTGCAGCTAGACAACTAATGACTGAAACAGCAGAAACAAATGCCACTACCTTAATCTAAATGATGCCAATTGAGCTCAGATATGATAAATAAGATGGAGGAGCAACAATGATGGCCCCCTGACCTTCTGGACCCCGGTAAGGTTGCACCCCCTCAAGTTACTCCACTGGTAGTGCCCCTCCTCATGACTGAGCCCCATGCGGGGGAGTGAGGGGCCTGTATCACTAATAGTGGCCCTGACTCAACTGAAAAAAATCTCTTTATCTCTATATTCATGTGCAGTAGAAAAAATAAGAAATATGGTGTCAAGCAAGCAGAGCCAAGTGAGTTTTTTTGTGTAACACTCAAAATGGGACTGTGTAGAGGGAATGAAATGTATTCAATTGTTAGGTACACTTTAATTGTCCCTCTTTCTTATAGCTCATATGAAGGTTTTATACCTTGACTGTAACATGCCTTCAAAGAAAGAGCTTTTGGGCACCCGTAAGATAAACTATTCTCCACACTTTTAAATAAACTGCTGGAGAATGTATGTATAGAAAGGGGCTCTGTTCCACTATATGTTACATGCTTTCCAAGATGTATTCCACACAGGCAAGAGTTCTCTAGAGGTTCCTTCATGAAAGTAGTGGTAAAGCTGTTTTTGGTCATATGCCATCAATGTTATTTTCTAGAATGTTGCTTAAGCACCCCATTTGTTAGTTGGCCAGACACTTTGCTGGTCCCGGAAATCAGGATGTGCCACTATGTGAAACTCCCTGGATCGTCCAAGCCCTTGCCTTTCCCTGGCCTTCACAGCCGATGGCGACATTACTGGCTTCTCTTCAGTAAACAACACTCAGTACACACCTGCCACGTGTGGGACTGGCGTCGGTATCACTCACCTCCCTTCTCAGCTGAGCACCCGCCGCAACTGAATGGCTGTGTGTGGCCGCGCACAGCCAAAGGGAGAAAGTGATCCCGTGCAGCGCTCGTAAGTATGGGTAGCCACACCGTGGGCTTGAGGAGAGGCGTTAGCTCAGTGTTCTGGGGTGTTTCACACAGCAGGACACCCGAAATTGGGGTGCCCCACAGAGAAGGAACAAAATCCGGGATAGTGAAAATCCAGAGTTTTGGTCCACTTTAATTTAGGTCAAAAGGTGATGTTAGGAAGAACCCCAGAAAGTGGATAGAACCAAGTTTTTGGGGACCCTAAAATATGTCGAGCATGTCAGTGGCCATGTGTGTTGGATTGGAACGGTGGCTGTTTAAAAGGATTCTACTTTAGGTTAGTGCTTTGTAACTGAGGAGTGAAGGAAGCAAGTGTGGAAAGTGAGACCATCCAGAAGGAAGAGGAACTAGTGAAAGATCAGTGGCAGCCTGGTGGGTCTTTGGAACCAATACCTGAGCATCTACACGGGCACACATAAGTCCAGCAGTGACCAGCATAAAACGCTGATTGGACGAGCAGCCACACATGCACAGTGGGAGCAACGGAAAGGTGAGTTAAAGTGGGCGATCTGTGGTGTTTCAAACACATGTTTCACCCTGGTTCCAAAAGAACATCTGCTGCTCTTGACACTGCCCCTGGCCAGGCTTATGTCTGTGACTAATCTTACCCTAACTCTGTTTTTGCTTCCACCAACACAGTATTTTATAGGGGCAGGAGATCTGCATATACAGCTGCACTCCTGTTAGAGTGATTGTTGGCATGTGGCTGCTGATTACAATGTAACAAGGGCTGCTCCTTGCTGAGTTACATTGTATAGCAGCCATGCATCTGCTATTACAATGTAATTAGCTCACAACTTTTTGCGATTGGTAGTTTCTTCATCACGTTGTCACTCTGAAGAATGCCACAATTATCAAGTTGAACCGGAACAACATCCTGAAATTAAATTTTCTGTATCTGGATACTGCATCTAGATTAATGCATGTTTCTCGTTATTTTTATTGTCATTAAAAAAATCATTTTGTTGCCACAAATGGCGTCTCCCGGACGCATAGTGGTCGGCAATGCGGAGCGGTGTGCTCCCGCTGGCCCTGAAGACGCTGATTGTACATGCCTAGTTGGAAGGAGGCGGGTCTGGCGCGCACACCCTCTCGATGTGCCAGCAATTTCAGAGCTAGCACCTCTCGCTCCGGAGCTAAACTGAGCTTCCAGCTTGCCGGCCAAAGCGGTTTCCGCTTTGCTGCCCACTATGCGCCCAGGGGCTGCCATTAGCATACAAAAATACCTTTTTAATGACCATAAAAAAGATAGAAGCAGGTGCGTTATGCAGACAGATAATTTTATTTCCAGGTGTTGTTCCGGTTTAAACACTTTCAGTACCTCACTTAATTGTTATTGGGAACTGTTTTCAGTTTATTTTCAAATATTTGTGTGGTTTCACATTGAACATGGCTGCTTTTAGGGATCAGCTCAGAGCAGTTACACAGAATAAGTGAACATTTTTTTCTGGATCATCTTCTCTATTTACATTGCCATCTCAGCACATTGATATATTTATCTCCACCCCTACACAAGGTTTACACTGTCCTGTGGTTGCATCCATATTATACAACAGCACCTTACAGGTACACAGGAAATTCCCCTGCTTTAGGCTACCTACCTTATGGCCCACCAGTTTGTCAGAAGACATACATTGATAGTATAGTTTGGTTAACTCAGCCTCTACTACTGTCCCCCAATGCCTCCCCCTAAAGGGAGGATGTGAGAGCACTGCCACAACCAACACCACCATCACCAAATCTGTCCACACCATCTCGGGGAAGCGTTCAGCTGTCCATTTCTCAAACTTTGTAGAGAAAGGGAAGTTAGGCCCATCTCACCCACAAGCCCTGGTCCTAAATGTGAGCATTTCAAAATCGCTGGCCTTTGAAATGCTTCCATTCTGCCTGGTAGAGACAAGATCTGATGGTGGTAGCTGTCCTACAATATGCCATTCCAAACTGCGACTACTTTTCTCACCAGGCCATCCCTGCCCTCGTTCCATTGTCCACATCACCTTTGAACAAGTAAGCATGGCCAGGACATTACATCTCGCTAACTCCCCACTGGGTGAATGTAGTGGTGTCTGGGACTGAGGAGGGAAGCACTTTGGCGCATATCCTTCCACCACCCAGGGGTGCTGGACATCAGTTGGTGCCTCCTGTTGCCTCCTCCTCTTCCTATTCTGCTTCCTCCTCATGCAGCAAGTGCAGTGCCTGGCACCACCAATTTGAGCACAGCCATGGGGAAACAGCAGCATGCAGTGCTAAAACTCATCTCTCTGTGTGAAAAGCCTCACACCGCCCAGGAGCTGTGGACCGGCATTCAGGAGCAGACAGGTGAGTGGTTGCAGCCACCTTGGGCCCAGCAAGGTGGTGTGTGACAATGGGCGTAACTCTGTAGCAGCCATGGGCCAAGTAGGGTTGATGCATCCCTTGCCCGGTGCATGGGCTCAACTTGGTGGTGCAGCACTTCCTGGCTCATTATCCAGAGCTGTTAGAGTGCGTGGTGTGTGTACGCACTTTCATCATTCCCACCCTGCTTCCGCTGGACTATCTGCACTGCAGATGACCTTTGGACATCCTACCCACCGCCTCATATGTGACTTGCCAAGTAGGTGGAATTCCACTTTCTATATCCTGGAAAGGGTGTGTGAGCAGCAGCAGACAATAGTGGAGTTCCAACTCCAAATGCCTGCGTGAGTCAAAGTACAGACCAACAGCACTTCAGCAACCAATGAGGGACATCTGTGCCATGCTGCAGTGCGTCCAGTATGCCACCAATATGGTCAACACTGATGGCACCATCGTCAGCGCTACCATCCCCATCCTTTGCCTGCTTGAAAAAACCCTTCAGGCCATGGTGGAGGATGTGATGGCGGAGCAGGTGCAGAAGAGTAAGGCCCATTTTGCTAGGCATCAGGGCAGTGCACTTGTGGCTCGCAGGGGGGGGGGGGGGGGGGGTTGCTAAGCTGACAGCGGCCAGGTACTCCACTGTCCAGTCAGCAGACAGTTTTGGAGGATTCTGAGGGGGAGGGGGAGGAGGACTTTCATAGCAGGGTGGCACCCAGTGCAGATCACGAGTGTCACTGAAGCCTGGCTGGGGGAGGAGCTGGAGAAGGAGGAGAAGACACCTGACACTAAGGAAAGCGTCTCCTTGATTCAGGACAGCCTGGCTCAAATGAGCCACATGGTCACAATGTGAAACACCTTATTTAATTGTCCGCCACATACACCACCATTGTATGCAGCCTGTAGTACCAGGAGGTACACTTTGACTCGCATGGTGGATGAATATCTGTCAACGCTTCTCCGGGTACTGAGCAATGGGTCCTCCCCATTCAATTGCTGGGTTGCTAAATTGGACACGTGGCCAGAGCTTGCCCTCTATGCCTTGGGGGTGCTGGCCTGCCCTGAAGCAAGTGTCCTTTTAGAACGTGTGTTCAGCACTGCAATGGGTATCATTACCGACAGGAAGATCCTCCTATCCACAGCCAACAATGACATCCTTACATGTCACCTTAATAACATATACGTGTATACATATTTTATCTAATAAGGCAAATGACATCAGCAGGAAACATCTTTAACATCTTTTAATGCTTCCCTGATCCATGGACCCTTCCAAGATTCCCTATACCTTTAAAGCAGATCACTGGTCCAAATATCTGCAGTGGGCGTCAGAGCCACTTAGCCCCTACCAGGCATCCTGAGCCCAGTTGCTCGTCCTACATGATTGCCAGTGGTCGGTGGGGTTGATCATGTGGGTGTGCACAGGGACACGCATGGCATGTGTAAGGATATCCTGAATACCCTATTGGGTGCCATTAGCAAACCTGAGAATGTGGAAAAATTTGTATTTTGCCTGATTTCAGGGAGTTGGGCTTTAGGTACTCTTTAAAAGGAGATGGCATGTAATCACTTGCAGTTCTAATCCGTAAATACCACAGCTCATTCCTTTCAGTAGCCACCATGTTACTCACTGGCACCTACTGATCTTGGATTGCATATGCAGAGAGGAACCCAATCTGTATTTAACCAATAAGGCTGTTTTAAAGTTGCCTCACTCTTATCCTAAGCAAATTTTCTCTCCAGCTCAGTGCAATTACACAGAATAACTGAGCATAGTTTCTGGACTGTCTCCTCCATTTGCATATATTGTCATCTCAGCACACCGAGACATTTATCTCCGTTCCTGAGCAATGTTGTGCTTCTGTTTCATACAACAGTGCCTCATTTCCCTACTTTATGATTCCATTTACGTTTATGCCATAAATATGCTAATCCATGCAGCCATACATCAGTGAATGTCGGGAGTCTGTTAACAAAAAATGAGGACTTGTTTGAAAAATTTAAAAAATGCTAATTTTGATCTTTGGCTGATGAAATAAGTTTCTGTATCATTTGACTTGCAATGCTGCAGTGAGACCATTCAAGGCATTCGTAGACATTTGTCAAGGAAGTGGTAGTTTCCTGAAAACCAGAAACATGAAATAGAAATGACTGATGTGGCTTTCAGGGGAACTGTTAAAAATCGATAATACTTACCTCCCTCCAGCACTGCCTGGATTTGCCATCCCAGCCCCCCATTACTAAATTTGATAGTAAACACTGCCATCACCATTGGTAGCACAGCAGAAGTGTCCACAGCACCCTTGTGAGATACTCTACAAAACAGCTTAACCATAGACACCAGAGTGCAAGCCCAGCATTAGAGAGATACTCACCTTTTACTAGCTGAGCTCCATCCAACAGGGAAAAGAAAACTGTGACAAAAAAGTTGCAGTAGGACGTGTGCGCCACTGCAGTGTGCAGCTGTTTCCTGAACCTCACTCATACCAGAATTCATGGACAAATGATTATCTCCTAAATTTGAGGCTCACAGCCAGTGGAAGTAGGTGGGTTAAGGCTCTTGAGCACCTGGACTGCTAGGGAGAGTTTCTGCCTGCTTTAAAGGACGCTGTAAGATGGACATCTGCTTAGAAACATAGAAGGCTGACAGCAGAAGGAGACCATACGGTCCATCTAGTCTGCCCTTATGTATATACTGTATGTTCTCTTTATCTTAGGATAGATGTGTGCTTATCCCAGGCAAGTTTAAATTCAGTGACTGTTGATTTTTCAACTACCTCTGCTGGAAGTTTGTTCCAAGCATCTACTACTCTTTCTGTAAAATAATATTTTCTAACATTGCTCCTGATCTTCCCCCCGACTAGCTTCAGGTTGTGCCCCCTTGTTCTATCATTAAAGTGGACCAACACCCAGGATTTTGACTATCCTTGGTATTGGTCCACTTCCCCAGGGCACCCCGATTTGGGGTGCCCCGCTGCCTGAAACCCCCCCAAACACCCCGAAAACTCACCTCTCCACGCTCCCACGTGGCCGCGCCGTCCAATCGGCGCCGACGGACAAGCAGCTTGCCCGTCGGCGCCTCCCGCGCGTCACTCTTGACGTGTGCGCGCCCACGCCGGCCATTCAGAGACGGCCGGCGCGGGCGCGCGCACGTCTAGAGGAGCGCGAGTGAGGCGGCGGCAGCGGAAGCAGCGGCTGGAGAGGTAAGGGTTTTCGGGGGTTTTGGGGGGTTTACACCCCGCGGGACATCCCGATCTCGGATGTCCCGCGGTGTGTGAGGTGATCGGCCCGGGAATCTTATAGATTCCCGGGCCGATCACCTCAGGGTGTTGGTCCACTTTAAGCTTCTTCTTAAAAACACTTCCCTCCTGAACCTTATTCAATCCTTTCACATATTTAAAGGTCTGAATCATGTCCCCCCTCTCCCTTCTTTCCTCCAGACTGTACAAATTAAGTTCTTTAAGTCTCTCCTGATAAGTTTTAAGTTTAAGTCCTTCCACCATTTTCGTTGCTCGCCTTTGGACATGTTCTATTTGAATAATGTATTTTTGCAGGTAAGGTCTCCAGAACTGCACACAGTATTCTAGCTGTGGCCTTACCAGGGCTCTATACAGCGGCATCACAACCTCCCTCTTCCTACTGGTGATGCCTCGAGCTATGCAGCCGAGCATCCTGCTTGCTTTTCCCACTGCCTGGCTACACTGTCCACTCATCTTGCAGCTATCAGTAATCAGTAATCAGCTTATATATTTTAAGCTGTGTGTGGCCTCATTGGCATTACAGTCTGTTTAGATAAGTTAGAAAAACTATTGATGTCACAGAGACCGAGGCCTGTTGCTGACAAGGGAACCCTATATTTTGTACTGGTCACCCTGTTTTGGTCTAAATGACACCCATGGCTCCCTATAAAAGAACTTCCACTGTGCTTAAACTGGCAACACGATAAGAGCACCCCGTGTGGCTGGTCTGGGTGCACTTTCCTGCACCAGTCACTAGTTGGTGATGGAGTCTGCACCCTTGCCTACTGAGGACAGCTAAAAAGAGGGAGAAAAGAATGACCTCCTCTGCTGCCAGTTCATGAGCAACCAGACTAGGGATAAGGTTTAGGCTGATTTGCTTTTATGTTCTTTCTATTCTTACTTATTTTCTTTTTTATTTTCTGAATCCTCTGTTTTAAAATCATATAGGGCCTTATTCATGAGGGATAGCGTCAGGTTGTGCCTTGTAAATGAGAGGTGGCGACAGGTAGTGTCAGGTGAACGCCGGACACGGCACGCAATTACACATTTATCAAGCAGATTCTGTTGAGCGACTGGGATAACGCCATGTAGCGTCCGATTCATCATTATCCCAGCCTCAGCGTACAGCGCCGGCGTTCAGCCTTGCAGAGCGCCACGTCTTACCTCTCGCTACCTGTCGCTCTCCCATCCATTTCAATGGATGTTCTTTTATTTCTCTTTAAACAGGGGGGTTTTATTAATTTTTTTTTATTCTCAAATAATGTTGTGACCTCTCCTGGCCTAGAAAAAGCCATTTCTGAAAATATTTTTCATGTTTTATATATTTATGCAGAATTGACATTACAGGTCTGGCATTAATGTGTTCATGTCACAATGTTATAACAATGTAATTCCATATGTTTTCGCTTTGTTACTGGTGGATACATGTTCAAAAACAGCCTTTAATCACAAAGCCTCCGGCTACAGCGAAGCATTTTTGAGCGCTGGCGGTGTGTGAGGCTGTTTTTTTTATCAATTTTTTATCAAGTTGGTCGCACTGACCAGTTACTACCATTCGCTCCTAAACAGCGCTGTACTGCTCAAATAGCGACTCCCCACAACGTATTCATGCTGCACAGCGACTGAGGCGCTCTGAACTAGCGAACCACGGCCGAGCACAGAGAATGCTAGCGGGCGCTCTGAAATGCCTGCTACAGACGCTCATCTGTCACTGCCTGCCGCTAATAATGAATCAGCCTGCCCGCCTAACTGCTGTTTTTGTTTTATTATTACAGGCTGATTCATCACTAACGCCAGGCAGCGACAGATGAACGTCTGTAGCAGGCATTTCAGAGCGCCCACTAGTAGTCACTGTGCTCAGCCATGGGTCGCTAGCTCATAGCGACTCATTCGCTGTTCAGTAATGTTGAATACATTGTGAGGAGTCGCTATTCGACCAGTACAGCGCTGTATGGGAGCGCATGTTAGCGACTGCTCATAGCGACCGACTCACACCATATTCAGCAAAAACAGCCTCACAAATCTCTGGCGCTGAAAAATGCTTCTCTGATGGCCAGAGCGCCGGAGGCAGTGTGTTTAAAGTGGACCAACACCCAGGATTTTGACTATCCTGGGTCTTGGTCCACTTCGGTGGGGCACCCCCGATCCGGGTGCCCCGCTGTGTGAAACCCCCCCGAACCCCCCGAACAACTCACCTCTCCCCGCGCCGACGGACAACCCGCGGACAAGCGGCTCCTCCGCCGCCGCCTCCCGCGCGTCCCTCTTGACGCGCGCGTGCCCGCGCCGGCCATTCACAGACGGCCGGCGCGGGCGCGCGCACATCTAGAGGGGCGCGAGGGAGGCGGCGGCGGCCGGCCACCGCCGAAGATAAGGTAAGGAGTTTGGGGTGCTTGGGGGGGTTTCACCCCGCGGGACATCCGAGAATCTTATAGATTCCCGGGCCGATCACCCGTGGGTGTTGGTCCACTTTAAGGTGTGTTTTCCAGCATCTATCCACTAGTAACAAAGCGAAAACATATGGAATTACATTGTAATAACATTGTAACATGAACACTTTAATAGCAGACCAGTAATGTCATCTAAATGCCAGAATAGGTCACAGAATTATTTGTGATTTTTTGAAAAAAAATAAATAAATAAAAACCCAGTTTAAAGAGAAGAAAAGTATCGTCCATTGAAATGTATGAGAGAGCGACAGGTAGCGAGAGGTCATACCTGGCGCTGTGCAAGGGTGAACGCCGGAGCTGTTCGCTGAGGCTGTGAAAATGATGAATCAGACGCTACATGGCGCTATCCCAGTCGCTAAACAGATTCTGCTTGATAAATGTGGAATTGCGTGCCGTGTCCGGCGTTCACCAGTCGCTACCTGTCATTAACAAGGCGCTACCTGACGCTATCCCTTCTTGAATAAGGGCCTTAGTTATAGAATTTAAAGCTACAGATACCCCATCCCACCCCTCACAGGCAAAAAGACGGATTACGCCATTACACAGGGGCGTAACTTGAGGGGGGGCAGGGAGTGTGAAAGCACCGGGCCTGGAAGGTCAGGGGGCCCCATCATGGTTGCTCCTCTACCATATTTATCCTATTTGTGCTCACTTGGCAGCATTTAGGCTCTATTCACACCCCTCAGCTTGCGCTGCATTGGACAACGCAGTCACTACCCAAGGGAAAGTGCTGCCCATTATTTTTAATGGGCCAGTTTACATATGTAAGCTGCGTATAAATGTGAACTGGCCCGTAAAAAATAATGGGCAGCACTTTCACTTGCGTTGTGACTACATTGCCCAATGCAGCGCAATCGGAGAGGTGTAGCTGAATCCAGTTAAAATACAGAAATAAGTTTTCATGTATGAGCCGTAAAAGGGCCCCATTTAATATTCACACTAGGGCCCCATCAACATTTAGTTACATCACAAGCATTACAAAAAAAATCCACCTTCATCAGTAATCAGTTTTTCACTAAGTACATTGCATACAAGTTTTCTAGCCATGGCTCTGAGCTCCCAAGTCCCTGCTGGGAAGAGCACTGTGTAGTGCTTCTAGCCAAGTTGCCCATTCACAGCAGTAACCTAACGCCTGGCTGTGTGGGGATTGGGGGACCCCTCCCCACATCTGTGCCCCTAGTGATACTAAGGCCCTTATTCATGAAGGGATAGCGTCAGGTAGTGCCTTGTAAATGAGAGGTAGCGACAGGTGAACGCCGGACACGGCACGCAATTATACATTTATCAAGCAGAATCTGTTGAGCAACTGGGATAACGCCATGTAGCGTCTGATTCATCATTATCCCTGCCTCAGCGAACAGCGCCGGCGTTCGCTCTCCCATACATTTCAATAGATGATCCTTTTCTGCCCTTTAAACAGGGTTTGTTTTTTTTAAACTCAAATAATGTTGTGACCTCTTCTGTCATAGAAAAGGCCATTTTTTCAAAAAAATGTCATGTTTTATATATTTCTGCAGAAATGACATTACAGGTCTGGCATTAAAGTGTTCATGTTACAATGTTATTACAATGTAATTCCATATGTTTTCGCTTTGTTACTGGTGGATACATGCTGAAAAACAGACTTTAAACACACAGCCTCCGGCGCTCTAGGCTTCAGAGAAGCATTTTTCAGCGCCGGAGTTTTGTGAGGATGTTTTTTTAATGAATAACCAGTCGCTACCATGCGCTCCCATACAGCGCCGTACTGGTCAAATAGCGACTTCTCACAACGTATTCAACATTACTGCACAGCGACTGAGCAGTAGCTCTGAACTAGCGTCTCACAGCCGAGCACTGCGACTTCTAGTGGGCACTCTGAAATGCCTGCTACAGACGCTCATCTGTCGCTACCTGGCGTTAGTGATGAATCAGCCTGTAATTTTTAAAGGCCAACACCGGCCAGGAATACTTATAAGGAGGGTTGACAGGTTGCCAGCTACCTCACCATGCCTAGGGCAAGAAAAGGCCCTGACCTAGGTTCATAAAAGATCATGGGTTTTTAATTCATGGTCCATGAAATCTTCCCAGAACCCACCCAGTCACATACCTAGTGCATTTCTGTTTACGCAAGATGGGACTAGAGTCTAAGGTTTGTAGCTTTTTTAAGATATCTATGCAGCTTACAAACTTTGTTAGGGTATAAAGCAGAATGCAGAAGGTAAAAAAGCTTACAATCCAAAATTGTATAAGGGAGGATGCAGAGGGTGAATGAGCGTATAACCCATTTAGGTAAAGGAGGACACAGATGGATACAGATGGTGGAAAAGCATACAATACTTTACAGTAGAAGGGAAAATTCAGAAAGTGAACAAATAAAGAACAATTCAAGTATACATAAGGGAGAAGGTTATGCAATCTGCTGGGATATACAGAAAGTTATATACGTTTTATAGCAGGATATAGAAAGTAGAGGAACTTACAATCTACAGACACACTACATAGACACTTTAATAATAAAAGGAAAGGAAGATATTGAGAATATGCAGATACCCATAAATAATGCTACTCTGAGATTTCTGTTGCATTGATGAAACATTTAATCCTGAGTTTGGACTCGTATGTGGAAAGAAATGACAAGTTTTGTGGCTCCTCAATTCACTGAGCAGAAACACAAGTGAGAAGTGCTTTGATGGATGAGTTCTGAGGTTCCAGCAAATATACCCAGAAAAGATTAGTTTTGTATCACTGTTCCCCTGTCCAGCATCGCAAATAAATGAAATATTGCGGCAATCATTAGGCATCTTTGGCAGCATCTTTGAAAAGCAAAGAAGAGGAAAAAAGACTTTCAAACACAACCGTTTAATTGTCTAGGGTAATGAGCCTTGCCGCTATAATGAAACTTTCCACCAAAGAAGTTCTTAAGTGCCTCCCGATATAAAGCGTCAACAACTCCCCTGAGCCACCATCCTGCATTTACCATTATGCATTTTTATGCATTTTTGAAAAAGTAAAATGAATAGCTGACTTTAGTCGTTCAGAAATGTACTTCTGGTTTATTTTGTTTTTTTTCTGCATTATTTTGCAAATAACATGATCCCATAATGCTAAACCCGAAAGACTTAAAGGGAAGGCAGAGGCAATTGTTAGACCATTGTGTCAGGATACGTTTGTCACTGTCCTAAACTGTTTTCCATTTTTAAATTGAAGAAGAAATGGCCAAGATATTGAGGTTTACAATTTCACCGTATGTTTTCTCTGGTGAAGCACGAGGGCGTGGCCATTGGCTCTGTGATGTCGCATAATATTCAGCATAATAAGCAGGGCTGTAGGCCAGGCATTCTCATTACCCTGGCTGTTCTCCCTTTCTCCCAGTGTCCACAGCCTGATAATGTGGAGCTTTAGACCACCAGCTTAGCCCTATTAATGGTGGTCTATGGCAAAGGAATTCAGGGGGTGTGCCACTATTCTTTGCTTTGTTTCTATTTTCAGAAGCAGCTGTGTTCTGGCAGGAAGGGAGAGGGCAGTCATGATGAGGTGAGCTGCTGAATGACCGTTTATTGCCTACATTTTGCCTACAGACTCCCTTTAAATCTAATTTTATTGGCCAGGTTTATGTGAGGAAAGATATTGTATATTTTCTGTATATATGGGAAACAAAGAATTTAAAGTGATTCAGTAGACAAGAAAAAAACAAAAGGGTACTCACCTTTTGACCCATGCAGCTGATCAGTGCTAGTCTGGTGATCAGTACCTCACCTGATCACTGGATCCAAGCCGCGGCTGCATCCCGCACCATCTGGAGTCCAAACATGGGTTCGGGATTGATGGCCAGTTGGGTTAGACACTAGCCATCAGTCACAGAGCACTGCCACATCTTCTCCATTCATTGCAATAGAAGTAGTGTGCCAAGGCTTGTTGTGCTTGCTCAAGCTGGGGGAGCTAAGGGACAGGGGCGCCCTTGACCAAACACTTGGAGGTGGTCAAGAAAGGAAGGAATTCAGAAGAAAGGAGGGGCAAACTTTGAAGACCTGCTACAACAGGTACAGCACACTGCAGGAAATGGAGGGGGGGGGGGTGCATGGAACAGGCTTTACATGAGCTCCTTGCTGCCCTATAATTGCCAGTGTCTGGACTGTCCATTTACATGTGCACAGGAAGCCTGAAATTAAGCATAACTGTATATTTACCTTTCTGCCTCCTGGGCTGCAGCAACTCTGCTAATGACCACCCATCTACTGGGGGGGGGGGGGGGTTCAGACTGCCTTCAGTTTATCATTCTGCCAAGTTTTGGGGTTTCTACAGGTAGGTATCTTAAACTAGTGATATATTCCAAATCCTAAATCATTACCTTTAAATTAAGTTGTCATACAAATCACAAATAAGATGTCCCCCAGACAGAATTTCTTGCCTGCTGTAATGCTTGCAGCAAATGTACCACAGAACTCTGTACAGTTTTGCTCCAGACAATCACTCATTTCTTTTCAGATTCTATACCCCAATATAATGGCACTAGGTTATTTATAGACAAGAACCCTCTTGAAAGGAGATACAGAGCCTTATTTAACAAGCATCAGCTCCGCACAGCACCACTTTTTTGGCCTCAACGGCACTCAGCGTGGGATTTAACAACTAATAAACGCTAATGCCAATTCTTATTTTACACTAGCACTGAAAAGGATGCAGCTATTAGCGCTATAGACCATGTAGGCTGACATAGGCCGACCAATACCCAAGTGCAAGAATCAAAGCCAGTAGTAGTGTTCTGCTCAGTGACTGCAACCGCCACTGTTGTACACAGCACAGCACCACATTAGACAGGAATGCCTGCACTCCGAAGCTGGTGCTAAAAGTCATTGAAAGGGTGGGTTCAAGCTGCAGGTAGTCAGAATGAAAAAGAGTCCACAATGGCCCAAACAGTAAAACAACCCCACAGTAGATACAGGTAGGTAATGCAATGCTATCACATGCAGGTTGGACTGGGTCTCTGACAGCTTTATATGGATACTGGCCAAAGAGTGGGTGCAATTTAACTAAAGAAAACTGTCTTCCAGATCAATAACGATGAATAAACTGCACTTAACTGCGCCGCATAGTGTCAGAAAGTCAGCATGGCAATCTCAACTTTCCCCATCCCTGTGGCATCCCGATTTGGAATGCCCCACCCCACGCCAGCAATCCCACAACACATGTGCAAACTGCGGCCTCATCCCTTACCTTGGCTGATGCAAGTACCTGTGTAAGGCATTTCTAAATGGCTGGCACAGCTAAGGTGGCGACCAGCCAGCAGCTCAAGCTCCATCCAGGTTCACTCTCCCGCCCTGAGGTCAGATCTGCTAGTAAGGTTGAATGCAAGCAGTTTAAATCACTGGATAGATGAGTATTGTAGGCAGTCTAGGGGATTTCACACAAATTCAGATGCCCCACTAGAGAGGAACAATGCCTAGGATAGTAAAAACCCTGGGTGTGCCTTAAAGTGGACCAACACCCAGGATTTTCACTATCCTGGGTGTTGGTCCACTTCTGCGGGGCACCCCGATCGGGGGTGCCCCGCTGTGTAAAACCCCCCAGAAAGCCCCAAAAAACGTACCTCACTGCCGACGGACAAGCGACGGACAAGCTGAGGCCGCCGCCGCCGCCGCCTCACACATCTTATAGATTCCCGGGCCGATCAGCGGTGGGTGTTGGTCCACTTTAAACAATGACTGTGCCTGACTTTTCTGCTGTTCCTCAGTTGTTAGCGCCTAATGCTAATGATGTGCTCCAAACTAGCTCTGAACATGGTTCCACCTCAGAAATTAGCAAATGGGGAAATAGTCATTATAAACCTCAAAAAAACACAAAATGCTGTGTGCACCTAACCAATGTAGTACACTACCAGTCTGCGTGCAATAATTACTACATAGCATCACAGTATAAGACAGTGATGGCAAAACTTCCAGGGACAGAGTGTCCAAATTGCAGCCCAAAACATTATTTAAGTGCAACTCAATGGTTCTGGTGCCAGGGGGGAGATGAAAAAAACACAAAATGTATGTACTGGAAAGATGATGGGTGCCCACAGAGAGGGCTCTGAATGCCGCCTCTAGCACAGGTGCCATAATTCACTACCACTGCTATAGGGCTTGTTATGCCAATCGCAGATGCATGGCCTGCTAGGGCTTTTACTGGCACCCTTGATATCCAGTGTGATAGAAGGAAATGATAGTATCTCATCCCTCCTGAAATCTAACTATAACCACATCCACCAGGTTACAGTATGCTGGTACGCTAACCATGCAAACAATGAACCTAAAAGTGAAAGGTTTTGGATGTAATGTGAATTACTGTACATCTTAGCAATAGCACTTGTATCTAGTTTGAAAAAGAAAAACTTCCTGACACTGGAATATTTGCATTTCCATGTTTGAAAGCATTAAAGAGCCCTAATACAGTGTGCTTTGCAATCCCCATGGGTATCATTACAAACCTATTACACATTTAATAGCGCATTCATCATCATAAGTTAAATATACGAAAGCATCTTCGAGGAACAAATAAATCTAATAGATGAACACTCACTGGTGCACTAGGGAGCTATTTATCAAATAGCTTTTTTTTTTACTTGTGATACACTAAAACATTTATTCACTTTCAATTATTTTCATTGCTTATTTTCTAGGCAAAATTGGGTAATGAACATCCCAAGTTATTCCCAGGCTTTGACAGGAGAAACGAGCAATGATTTACTCTCATAGTAGCAAAGGATACATGATTAACACTATTGCATAAATTAGAACATATCAGCTTTCTCTGCTCTAATTAACAAATGGAAGCTTAAAGGGTGCCTGTGTACCACAAAAATCCTCCCAGACCTTAAACCAGACCAACACCCTTATAAGAAACAGTGCTTGTTTGCCTCCCTCCCCAGAGAAATTCAGATTGCTGCACATAAATATGAATGTTATTTTTTCTAACTCCTTCCCTTCCCTTAATAGCGTCCTATTGAGCTGCCGGGAGTCTGCAAAGAGGAAGTGCTGCTGGGTTCCCTGCTACTGTGCATTGTGGGTTATGTTGGTTAAATTGAGGCAGCAGCACAGCTGGGGTGCTGGGAAAGGAAGACTCCTGGGTGCTTAAAGATGGCCGTGACCAGGAGAAAATAAGCGAGGCGGTGCATCGGTCCTGAGTCGGTGCAGGAGAAAAATTAATGGCTGACAGTTATTCAGTATAATACAATATGCCGATGGGGCAAGTGAGCTTTGGCGAGTTTTTTCTCCAACTGTGTAAGGCTGTTGGTCCCATTTAATTTTCATGGACACTGCATCTTCTACCCCTGCGCAACCTAATTATTTTCTTTTAAAACTCTGGGAAATGCCTAAAACTGGACCACCTACATTGAGCTTCCATGGCCTCCGAATAAGAAACGGGGAGGGCGATTCATTAATAGCGCCAGGTAGCGACAGATGCGTGACTGTAGCAGTATTTTCAGAGCGCCCGCTAGTAGTCGCTGTGCTTGGCCGTTATTCGGCTGTTGACAGCGACTCAGTCGGTGTGCGGTAATGTTGAATATTGGGTGAGGAGTCGCTATTTGACAGGTTCCGCGCTGTATGGGAGCGCATGATAGCGAATGGCCATAGCGAACGGCTCCCACCATATTCATTAACAAATCACGCTCAAAAAATTCTCGCGCTGTGAAATGCATGTTTAAACCCCAGAGCGCTGGCGGCGATGTGTTAAAAGTAGTTTTTTAACCCCCAAACAACCATATTTTTTGAAACCAAAAAAAACAAGTTTATAAAAACATTTTGTAATATGAATACATTAATATCAGACCTGTAATATCAATTCTGCACAATTTTTTTTTTAATTTTTTTTTTTACCTTAAAAAAAAAATCTTACATTGCAGAAGTGGTAACAGAATTTTTCACATTAAAAAAAAAAAAAAAAATTATTTATGATTATTTAAAGATTGTTCCATTGAAATGCATTGGAGAGCGCCAGGTAGCGAGAGGTCATACCTGTCGCTGTTCAAGGTCGCTCACTGGCGCTGTGGGGTGAGGCTGGAATAATGATGAATGAGTGGCTATCTGGCGCTCTCTCAGTCGCTAAGCAGGATCGGCTTGATAAATGTGTGATTGTGGTGGGGAGCCGGCGTTCTCGTGGCGGTGACTGTCATTACCGTTCGCTCACCAGTCGCTACCTGGCGCTATCCCTTGTTAAATAAGGGCCTAAAACTGATTGGAGTAGCCCGGCTATACTGAAATTGACGCCATGGCTGCTCCTGTGGGTAGCTCTTAACCTAGTAAATGAACAAACCAAAACAAAAAGAATGAATGGTTTCTATCAGCTGTATGATTATCAATGGTTTTAAGCTGTATTGCACAACCCTTAATCATCATATGGCTGGACTCTCTTAAAGGGGCCTGATAACCTGGGGCTGGGATTGAAACATGGAGATTGGTACATTTTAAGTTGGACCGGCACGCTTACAAGAAACAGTTCTCATATGCCTTCCTCCCCAGGGCAATTCAGATTGCTGCAACATAAAAGTTGATTTACCTTTTAATAATGCCTGTGGTCAATTATACCACCAAAATTGCATCCTATGGAGCTGCAGGTAACTTGCAAAGACAAAGTTCCGCTGGGTTTCCTTCCACTGTGCATTGTGGGTGATGTCATTTAAATCCAAGCAGCAGCACAGCTGGGGTGCTGGGAAAGGAAGCCTCCCAGGTCCTGCAACATGGCTGCGACCAGGAGAAAATCTGTGAGACAGCATTTCAACTTTGAGTGGGTGGAGGAGCAAAAGTAAGTGCTGACAATGATTCAGTATCATGCATGCAGATGGAGCAAGTGAGATTTGGGGATTTTTGTTAGTTTTGCAGAAGCATTCATTGTCAAGGTGGAAACCTTTTTTGGTCACCTACAATTGCCTTTTAAACAGTGGATAAAATCAGAGCACAAGCTGGTCAATAAAGAAGAGGAAAAAATTGAATATTCTCGCTGGCACTACCATTGCTCCAGGGGTGTAACAGGGGAGTAGGTAAGGGCAATGCAGTTTCTAGCCTACATTCTTTCCAGGGAAGGGAGACAAGCTTCCCCTCACCCTGCCACTCTCCTAAAAGAATCAGGTGAGAAAGGAGGAAGAAAAAGAAGAAAAAGGGAAGAGAGGAGAGAAATGAATAGAGAGGAAAGGGAGGAAAAAAGAAAGTAAATAAACGATGCAGGGAAAAGAAAGAAATAAGAAGGGAAATAAGGGAAAAAAAGAAAAACATCAAAGGGAAGATAGAAAAAAAAGTATGAAAAATGCAAGAAGGAAGGAAAGAAAAGTAAGGTGGGAATGAAGAAAAATGGAGGGAAGGAAAGAGAGAGAGAGAGAAATAAGGAAAAATGAAAGGAGAAGGAAAAGGAGAAAAAAGTGAAATAAAGAAAGAAGGGAGAGAATAAGGAAATAAAAGAAGCGAGAGACAAGGGAGAAAAGAAAAACAAAATAAAGGAGCGAAAGAAAGTAGAAAGATGGGAGGAGAGGTTACCCCCGGTAGAATGCTTTGTACAGTTCACTTTGCATGGGGCTAGGAACAATACTGGGTGCAGGGTAGCGACTGCATTGGGACCCATAAGATGGCCCCATTAGCATTAAATTAATTATTGGATGTGCCATTGTGGGCCTGGTTAAATTTAGTTACACCTCAGCTCTATATCCTCTGAAGCTAAGCCACTGCCCCAAGTCTCAAGTTTAAGACTACCTAAATCCTTTTTTTTGCCAGGTAGGGTCCAGAATTGAAATGCCCCTAAGCCACCTACTTCCACTGGCCATGATCCCATAATTTAAGACATAACTTAACTGTCAGGCCCTGAGTCGACAACAACCCCCAATGCTGCTTTTGCTTATAGACAAGATGGGGTCAGACATTGGTCCAGGCAGTGATCAAAGCAGTAGTTAAACAAGGCAAGTAGGCAATAGATAAACAGAACTAGATACAATGCACTGCAGCACCCAGCAGAATGTTATCACGGGCAGTGAGCTAGTAACATGGGAATGCTTTTGTAGGGCATAGGGGCAGGGGATTGCCCAGGTGGATTTCGGGCTCATTGGCCCAAGAGCAAACCACTGGCGGATTAGCCCACTACAGACAAGGGTACCTGCCCTGCAGTCACGGAAAGGGCTTATTGGCCCAAGAGCAAACCACTGGCGGATTAGCCCACTACAGACAAGGGTACCTGCCCTGCAGTCACGGAAAGGGCTTATTGGCCCATTTAAACCAGCCTCCAGCAGGCGTGTTGCCTGCAGTGCACACGTGTACACAAACAGAGACATGGCGGGAGGAGGAGAAAGGTGGCGCCGCTTGAGCCGGAACAGCTCAAGTCGACGCTTGCCTGATGGCGTGCAGACCGGGAGACAGCCGTCCCAGCGTGCCACTCCAAGACAGCACTGGAGTGACGGACAGGTGAGTAGATCATTGTGACATTTACCTCATGGAGCTCTATATGACGGCGGACCTAACAACTGCACACCTCCTATTAGAGTGCTGTTCTGTGTGCATCTGTTTCCAGCTGATTCCTGTCCATAGAAAGGAGCTCCATTAGGTAAAGGAAAGAATCTCTCTGGGGCTCACTGATGGCATAAAATGGGGTAGTTTAGCTTAGGTTAGTGTCCTTGTGGCCAAAGATCTTTCCTGGCACAGAGCTGCAGGGATAGTTGGGTCCATTTTCAACCTCCTCTTTTCATCTCCAGAAACAGATTTGTATGAATACATTTTCTATTTATCTATGAAATATCTTTTCTTAATATCAGTACTATTGCTGCATCCCAATATGGGGTGCTCCGCTGCTCAGCACCACCCAGCAAGCCCAAAATAGGCCTTACCAATACTTACCTCCTCCACGTTCCACTACCAGTTGGGTTTACCAGACAGGTGCAAAGTTATGTGTCAGCTGGCCCACAAAATCTGAGTGGTATCCAGCGATTGCTTTGTGGTAACATAAAAGTGGTAAGTATAGGCATGCCAGGTATTATGTCTACATGGCTGCGATGTACAGCCGGGCTTCCAAGATCAAAATGCCCCATGCTCTATTAGAGAAAGGATAGATTTTTTTCTATAGCAATGATGCTAAGGCTATAGTATAGCAGAGCAGAACATGGGTTTGGGTGTCTTGGCTGAAGAGTTACAGTGAGGCCAGGTACAGAAAGAGGCTCCAGGTATATTGGACAGAGAGCTGGGGCTATGCACAACTCAGTCGGCCAAAAGTACTGTGGCCCACAAGGAATTCTCCCTGTGGTCTCTATTGCCACTCCAGTGTATTATTTAGGGCCTTATTCATGAAGGGATAGCGTCAGGTAGCGCCTTGTAAATCACAGGTAGCGCCAGGTAGCGGCAGGTGAACGCCGGACACGGCACGCAATTACACATATATCAAGCAGATTCTGTTGAGTGACTGGGATAACGCCATGTAGCGTCTGATTCATCATTATCATAGCCTCAGCGTACAGCGCCGGCGTTCAGCCTTGCACATCGCCACGTCTTACCTCTAGCTACCTGTCGCTCTCCCATACATTTTAATGGAGGTTGTTTTATTTCTCTTTAATCAGGGGGTTTTTATAAAAAAAAAAAAAAATTTTATTCTCAAATATTGTTGTGACCTCTCCTGGCCTAGAAAAAGCCATTTTTGAAAATATTTGTCATTTTTTATTTATGCAGAATAGACATTACAAGTCTGGCATTAATGTGTTCATGTCACAATGTTATAACAATGTAATTCCATATGTTTTTGCTTTGTTACTGGTGGCTAAAAAACAGCCTTTAATCGCACAGCCTCCGGCGGGGTGTGACTCTGTTTTTTTGATGAATATGTTGTGAGTCGGTCGCACTGACCAGTCGCTACCATTCGCTCCCATACAGATCTGTAATTCTCATATAGCGACTCCCCACAAAGTTCAACAATGCTGCACAGAGACTGAGGCAGACAAAAAAAGAAAGATGAAGGTCCGCACTCTTTCATAAAATATCCAAGTTGAGGTAGAAACAGCGATAAAAACTTATAGGTACAGTTCCAGCAGCCCTCTAACGCGTTTCGGGTGCCAAGCCACCCTTAATCAGAGACTGAGGCACTCTGAACTAGCGACCCCCGGGCGAGCACAGCGACTACTAGGGGTTCAGGTCTGCTCTAACTGCACTTCAAGGGACTTTTAGTGGGTTACTTTTGTATCCCTACCTTTCCAAAAATGTTTCAGCTGTTTTTAGTTGTATTGTCACATGTACAGTATATTATACGTTTAATCAGGCCTAGCTCCTAGTGGTCTAACAGCTCCCTTTGCTGAAATAGAAGTCTTGAGTGACTTAAATCTTTGTGAGGCAACGTTGAGTCACAAGGCGTGAACATTTCTCCTAATGGACAGCAGTGCAGGATTCAACTGGTGTGATTTTAAGATTTTCAAAAAAAGCTTAATGCTGTGTAACTTGATTGTACTTCGAGGATATAATTATGGTATTTTATAAAAATATCTGACTTTAACATTTTAATTGAAGGTTCAAATGTCAGAAACAATTTTCATCAGCCCAGAATTCAATTTTAGAATCTTACAGATAATGTAAAGCCCTGAAAAAGAAACTGTCACCCTTTGCCATGCCATTGATACTTTAAGTGTTTGTTACATAGTAGGGGTTATGCTTATTATTCTGCAAAGTAAGTGTAAATCATGGAGCATATTAGGGTGTGAACTGCAGCCTGCTTTTTAGCACACAAAAAAGTGCAATAAAAAGTTTCTTCTAACATTTTTTTCAGAAAAATACCCTGCACATATGATGGGCCAATGGGGTAAATATATGTTTTTAAAAGGTTGGGAACTGCAGCCCCCTATGGGCTAAGCATAAAAAAATTGATCTTTAGCATATCCCATGGGGAGAGGCACACCCAGAATTTTGCCCTGGGGGGGGGGGGCAATTTGTTTTTTCTTCTAACGTTACTGGCCCGTGGCCCAGCGGTGCCAATATTTATTTATTATATTGGCAACTAAGGATGGGAAAGGTATACCCGCAATGACAATTACCAGTAAAATACCAAATACTGGCACTGTCAGTCCAGTGGACATTAAAGTTAAAGAAATAAATAATGGCCAGATGGCAACCCTAGGCACATGGGTGGGCTGCTGCCATATTCTAAGTATGTCACACACCCCGCTTCAAGAAATGGGTGGGTAATACTGACCTGTAGATGGCGATATGCAGAGATGCAAGGAAAAAAGAGAGCCCCTCCCGGTCCATAAATACTTGGGACCTCCCACTCATTACCCAGTCTTCATCTCTGCAGACGGTGAGCAAGTCAGAAGATGTGATCTCCTCCTTGCACAGGGGGATTTCAGCTAGCCGGGATGACTCCCGGCCCTTTAGTTATCTATTTCCAACCGGATCTTTTTTTCTGTTACCCATGCCTCCCAGCCTAGGCTGACGGTCCGTGTGAGGGTAGAAAGGCACCCTTGGTGCTTAGGAGCAAATGCTCTACCGTGAGATCCTATACAAGAGGGTAGGCGGTCAACCGGGACGGTGACCCCGGTTTGGGATGCCCTGTCCCTCGGCCTTACACTTTGGGTGGTCCCCCTCTTTGGGTAATGCCCCTCTCCTTAGCGGGGAAAGGGGGTGGTAGGAGCGGGGCCCCTTATTCAGTGTTAGGTCTAAATTTTGTAATTTTTAATTTATTAATTTATTGATTTATTCCCATTAGTCTATTAGCTTAATTATTACTTTATAATTCAGCGTGTATTTCACTTTCAAAATGGAGCTGTGGCCGCCATTATTATACAGCGTTTTTTCTCTGAGGTAAAAGGGGCGGGGCCAGGCTTTAAGCGCGAGCCGCGGCCCCCACCCGTCTGTTAGCCGCTGATGCGGCCTTGGATTCTGAGCGGGGAGCGGGGCCAGGTGTCAGGGTCAAAGCCACGGCCCGCTCCCCTCCTTATGGTCTCTTCTGAGACCGGCGCCGCGGCCGCACATGGTGTCGCTGTGGTGTCGGCCTTTTGCACTGACATGGTGGAGGGGAGCTTCTCCCCTCACGCTCTCACACTTGGGGGGCGGGGCCGGGCTTTCCAGGGCTGCGGCCCGCCCCCGTGTCACAGGCACCGCTGAGGAGCTCGGCACTTTGCGCTCTGCGCGCTGGCCACGCCCCCCTTCTCTCCTCAGAGCTGCTCTTTACCTCACGGCGAGAGGACGCTGTCTTCAAGGACCACAGTGAGTGGCCCTGTGGGCCCCCCTTCTTTCCCATCACCCTACATTTCTATATTTTTATGTTATATATATATATATATATATATATATATATATATATATATATATTTTATACTTGGCTTTTCTTATTAGCCTTTTTTATTGTGTCTTTCAGATAGAACCTACAGTGGTGTTAGGGGGTTTCTCCCGGTCCTAGGGTCCCTGGGTTCTTAATTGGCTTATTACAAATCCTCCCACTTGGGACATTAAAGGGGCATCCCGGGTTGCTTATATGCGTAATTCCCTCGGTCACTGCGACCAACTATAAGTTCACCTTATGGAGGCATCCCCGGATACTGGGCTCGGGCTCCCCTCGGGGCAATCCCGGAAGTGTATGGGATGTGGGGCCTCCCTTACTGGCGATGATGTATATCTGTGTATACCATGCGCACAGCAGACTATTACGCGGCAGTCCGGACCCCAGGCGTCTGGTTCAGCACCGCCGGGCTCTCCTCCCCCCCTCCCAGTTTGATCCGTGCCCAGTCTGACGTTGTCATGGGCGGGCAGTTGCAATCGGAGATGTGTGCCCGATTAGCCAATCTTGAAAAATTATTCTCCAGCACGGTCACCAGAAAGGCTCCGGCTAAGAGAAAGCACTTGCCACCGTCTTCACCGGCGGTCGACTTGGATGATGTTGATAATCTGGACTGGTCTTATTACTCCCAACTTGAGGAAGGGGAGGTATATGAAGAATCAGATAATTCAGACGATCAGCAGTTTGTTGGTGCTGATACCGAGCGGGGCTTGGGGAGGTCTTCGGATACTCCTAATGTTCTAATGTTCTGGCTCAGATGTTTGAGGTTTTGGCTATTTCTCCTCCCGAGGTGGTTCCACAGCAAAAGGGGGAATTTTTCGAAGAATCCAGGCCGCGCTTGGAATTTCCTAACCAAAAGCATTTTGATGGGATTATTGCTAAGGAATGGGAGAGGCCTGCCCGGCTCCCAGGTGTCCCTCAGGGTTGGGACAAAAAATATCCCTTTCCCTTGGATACGGTTAAGCGTTGGGCATCCCCTCCTGAGGTGGATGCGCCGATTCTGGGTTTATCCAACACTGCACAACTTCTCCTGATTGTTCCACTCTTAAAGATGCTGAGGATAAACGCATTGACCAAATGGCTTGTCATGGTTTTGCCAGTGTTGGGTCAGCCATGAGGCCGGTTTGTGCTTCATCGCTGCTGGTGGTGGCTACCAGGTCGGTGGTCAGGGACCTGTTGACTCCTTCCGGGTTAGATCTGGATAGTGTCGAGTTCCTTGGCCTTAAAATGTGTGAATTGTTTTTGTCATTTGTACTAGCCGCCTTGGATGACACACTGATGATGTGTGGCAGAACGTCGGCTCTATTGGTGACTATTCGGCGTTCGGTTTGATTGCGCCAGTGGGCGGCTGATTTTGTGTCAAAAAAGTCGCTGACCGCTCTTCCCTTTGTGGGATTACGGCTCTTTGGTGAGAAATTGGATTCAGTTGCCAAAGGCGGTAAGTTACCTCAAAGCAAAAAACAGCGTCGTCCCTTTCGGGGGGCGGGTTCCTTTGCTCCTTCCTTTCGTGGGGCTAGAGCTGGCAGAGGATTTGCTTTCCCCACAGCTAGAGGAGATTCCTGGAACAGGGGCAGAGGACGTGCCCGTCCAGGATACAGCTGGGGCTCTAAGCCCAAACCCGCTGCCAAGACAGCTCAGCAATGAGGGGGCGCCATCACCCATGTGGGTGGGGGGACGGCTGCAACACTTCTCCCAAGTCTGGGATCGGGAGGTCTCGGACAGATGGATCCGGGAAGTGGTGACTTCCGGCTACAAGCTGGAGTTCGAGCTCCGGCCCCCTCCCAGATTCCTCAGGTCTCGGGTGCCTTCGGACCTTCTGGCCGCGCAGGAGCTCCAGGCGGCAGTAAAGAGTCTGCTGGATATGGCAGTTATTTGCCCAGTGCCCCCCTCAGACAGGGGTCGGGGCTTTTATACCAATCTGTTCACGGTGCCCAAGAAGGACGGCTCGGTTCAACCCATTCTGGATCTGAAGATCCTCAACAGATTCGTCCGTCCGCAGAAATTTCGCATGGAAACGCTGCGTTCAGCTATCCATTCTCTTCGTCAGGGGGACTTTCTGATGTCCGTAGACATCAAGGACGCTTACCTGCATGTTCCGATTTTTCCAGCGCACCGGAGATTTCTCAAGTTCGTGGTGGAGGATCGGCATTTTCAGTTTGTGGCCCCTTCCTTTCGGTCTTACCTCGGCTCCGAGGGTTTTCACCAAGGTGCTGGCCGGGGTGATGGCTCTCCTCAGAGCCCAGGGTATTCGCATTGTCCCTTATCTGGACGATCTTCTCATTATGGCATCTTCCTTCAACCAAGCGGTATTGGACACCAGAACTGTGGTGTCCACTCTGGAGAGATTCGGGTGGGTGATCAACTACCCCAAGTCCTCCCTTTCTCCGTCCAGGTTAGTGTCTTTTCTGGGAATGTCCCTGGATACTTCCCAGGCCAGGGTGTTTCTTCCTCAGTCCAAGGTTCTCTTGATTCAGGAGTTGGTTCGACTTCTTATGTCCATCCCTCGTCCGGCCATCAGACTGGGGATGAGGCTGGTGGGATTGATGGTGGCCTCCTTCGAGGTGGTTCCCTTTGCTCAGTTCCACACAAGGACACTCCAGCTCCATCTGTTGGCGGCCTGGGACGGGTCGCCACTGTCGTTGGATCAGTCCTTCCTGATGACCCCCCGGGTTCGGCGCTCCCTTCAGTGGTGGCTGGATCCAATCAATCTGTTGAGGGGCAGATCCTTTCTGGCTCCTTGTTGGGAGACGGTCACCACGGATGCCAGTCTATCAGGATGGGGGGGTTCTGGAAGGATCGTCAGTTTCAGGGACTGTGGGGGCCTCAGGAGGCTCACGAGTCCATCAATGTTCTGGAATTAAGAGCCATCAGGATGGTTCTGTTTCGCTTGACTCATCAGTTGCAGGGATTGCCGGTTCAGGTCCGGTCGGACAATCGGACGGCGGTCGCCTACATCAATCACCAGGGAGGGACTCGCAGCAGGAGTGCCCTCAAGGAGGTGTCTTTGATTCTGGCCTGGGCAGAGAGCCATGTCCCGTGCATTTCAGCAGTTTACATTCCGGGAGTGGAGAAGACGGAGGCGGACTCTCTGAGCAGGCTCTCAGCTCGCCGGGGGGAATTGTCTCAGGTGGGGGTCCCCGGTGGTGGACCTCTTTGCCTCTCGTCACAATCACAAACTTCCGACATTTGTGTCTCTCTCAAGGGATCCACTGGCTCTGGCAGTGGATGCCATGTCTCTGAATTGGAGGGATATGGGGTTTCTGTTCCCTCCATTCCCCTTGGTGGCCAGAGTGGTGCGCAAGCTGGCCCTGGAGGGCGCGTCAGCAATTCTGGTGGCTCCAAGGTGGCCAAGACAGGTTTGGTTCGCAGATGTGGTAAGGTTAGCAGAGGATCAGTTCGTTCTGCCCCTGCTGCCGGATCTACTCACCCAGGGTCAACTACGTTATCCCAATTTACCAACGCTGGCTGTGACGGCGTGGGTGCTGAAACCTCCATCTTGAAGGAGGAAGGTCTTTCCGATGCTGTGATTCGAACTCTCATTAGTGCTAGGAAGCGGTCTTCCTCTAATATCTACTATAGGACTTGGAGGTCTTGATTGGTGTGAGATCAGGGCGTTGCCTTGTAGGGAATTTTCCATCTCCAGAATTCTGGAGTTTCTTCAACATGGTCTGGACCTGGGGCTCCAGCTTAGTACTCTGAAGGGGCAGGTTTCTGCCCTGGCGGTGTTCTTTCAAAGGTCATTTGCTCTACATCCTTTGGTTAAGACTTTTTTCCAGGGAGTTACGCACGTGCGGCCTCCTAGAAAGCCTTTGCTCCCTGTTTGGGATTTGAATTTGGTTCTTTCTGCTCTTCAGGATTCTCCTTTTGAGCCCTTGAATGATATTGCCTTGTTTTCACTTACACAGAAGGTGGCCATTTTGGTAGCCATCACTTCGGTTAGGCGTGTCTCTGAGTTGGCGGCTTTGTCCATTCAAGCCCCGTACTTTGAGAGGCATCAGGACAAGGTGGTTTTTCGTTTCAAGCCCAATTTCCTTCCTAAGGTTGTTTCTGCCTTTCACCTAAACCAAGACATTGTTCTGTCCTCTCTGTGTCCTAATCCCAGCAATGACAAGGAGAGGGCCCTGCATTCTTTGGATGTGTTGTGAAGTTCTATTTGGAGGTAACGTCTTCCTTTCGTAAGACGGATGCCTTTTTTGTGGTGCCCTCTGGGCCCAGAAAAGGCTTGGCGCCTGCCAAGTCTTCCATTAGTAAATGGATCCGTCAGACCATTGTTGGGGCCTATTCTGCCAAGGGGATGGTACCCCCTTTTTGTGTTACTGCTCATTCTACTCGTGCGGTTGGGGCGTCCTGGGCTTTCCAGCACCAGGCCTCGGTTGAGCAAGTTTGTAAGGCTGCTACTTGGTCTTCTGTTCACACTTTTTCCAAGTTTTACAAGGTCGATGTTCGGGCCTCAGCGGATGCTGTGTTTGGCCGCAAAGTTCTGCAAGCTGCAGTGGTTTAAGTTGTGCCTTGTTTTGGATCCCCGCCCTTTATGGACACTGCTGTTGGATGTCCCACACGTTATGAATTTCTTGAAGCGGGGTGTGTGACATACTTAGAATAATACCATTTTGTGAATACTCACCTGTAAAATGGGTATTATAAGTATGTCACACACCCCGCTTCACCCTGCCCTTTTGTATTCTGGATCCTTTATATGGTGAACTTTGCGTTGTTATGATTTGTTTTGGGCTCTTCCTGGTCCCTTACCTTACTGCTGTCTTTATACTGGGTAATGAGTGGGAGGTCCCAGGTATTTATGGACCGGGAGGGGCTCTCTTTTTTCCTTGCATCTCTGTATATCACCATCTACAGGTCAGTATTACCCACACGTTATGAATTTCTTGAAGCGGGGTGTGTGACATACTTATAATACCCATTTTACAGGTGAGTATTCACAAAATGGTATTTTCTGGCTTTCATCTAGCTGTTGCACACACCCACATTAGGCATTTCAGAATTGGTTGGCATGTGTACACACAGCCAAAGGGAAACAGCCAGCTGCTCACACTCTAGTCAGCTTTACTAAGCCACTCTGATGTCAGCTCTGATGCCTGAGTGTCACCTGGTAGACAATGAAAGTGAATGGCAGTTTTCTCTACTAAAAAAGAATACGTTTTCTCACCAGGCTCTGAATCAACCTCTATGAGTGGATCACCTGTGCTATTCTGTTGTAGAACTGCAACACTCAGCATGACTGCTTCAATCACTGGAAAACAACATTGTAATAATCACACAGCTCCATCAGACCATCACCCCCTTGAAAAAGTAACAGTGGGTACTCTAATCAGTGCCCAGATGGCAGAACCCCAAAAATTATACATTGGTACATGATTGCAGCTGGAAAGTGTGCAATCATACTCATCCCCAGGCCCCTGCAGTCTGCTCCCTTACCCCCAGACTGCTCCCAGTCTGCTTACACACACAGCATACAGCACAGATTGGACAAGAGCCCATGCATGTGCCTTGGGATTGTCAGAAAAGTGAGTTTTTATGGAGACTGACGGGGTTTCACACAGCGGGGTATCACATACTTAGATGAGTATGTGGCCCCATTGGGCCTTAATGAAGAAGTACAGATGTAGAAATCATTAACTGTCAAGTCCCAACTCATCCCATTGTTATATATCATTAAGAAGCCATTGAAAAGCATTTAAGATTTCAAAATAGCACGATGAACCAGTGTAATAAATGGACAATTAAAGAAGGTTGCATCTGTAGTTATTCTGCTGTGGACTGTAATATCCATAGTGTGAACTTGGAGCTATACATTACGAGCCTTATATATGAAGCGCCAGTCCCACTTTTCTTGCCTTAGCGGCACTCAGCATGCAATTCAAACAAAACACCGCAGCACCAGTTAGCTGGCAGCTAGTATCCTATTTAACAGTAGTGCATAAAAGGGAACCCAAAGTTGAAAGTGGCACTGTAGGTCAAGATCTCATAAAGCTCAATGGGCAGAACTAGATTGCAGTGTATTAGGCTTATAATTAATACTACACACATTTATTTGTATAGAAATGTCATTGTGACTTATCAATAATGGAAATGCAGGACCTAGATGGTAAAAATGATTTACCTCACCTGTTTTTTAAGATTTTAAGATTTTCAAAAAAAGCTTAATGCTGTGTAACTTGATTGTACTTCGAGGATATAATTATGGTATTTTATAAAAATATCTGACTTTAACATTTTAATTGAAGGTTCAAATGTCAGAAACAATTTTCATCAGCCCAGAATTCAATTTTAGAATCTTACAGATAATGTAAAGCCCTGAAAAAGAAACTGTCACCCTTTGCCATGCCATTGATACTTTAAGTGTTTGTTACATAGTAGGGGTTATGCTTATTATTCTGCAAAGTAAGTGTAAATCATGGAGCATATTAGGGTGTGAACTGCAGCCTGCTTTTTAGCACACAAAAAAGTGCAATAAAAAGTTTCTTCTAACATTTTTTTCTGAAAAATACCCTGCACATATGATGGGCCAATGGGGTAAATATATGTTTTTAAAAGGTTGGGAACTGCAGCCCCCTATGGGCTAAGCATAAAAAAATTGATCTTTAGCATATCCCATGGGGAGAGGCACACCCAGAATTTTGCCCTGGGGGGGGGGCAATTTGTTTTTTCTTCTAACGTTACTGGGCCGTGGCCCAGCGGTGCCAATATTTATTTATTATATTGGCAACTAAGGATGGGAAAGGTATACCCGCAATGACAATTACCAGTAAAATACCAAATACTGGCACTGTCAGTCCAGTGGACATTAAAGTTAAAGAAATAAATAATGGCCAGATGGCAACCCTAGGCACACGGGTGGGCTGCTGCCATATTCTAAGTATGTCACACACCCCGCTTCAAGAAATGGGTGGGTAATACTGACCTGTAGATGGCGATATGCAGAGATGCAAGGAAAAAAGAGAGCCCCTCCCGGTCCATAAATACCTGGGACCTCCCACTCATTACCCAGTCTTCATCTCTGCAGACGGTGAGCAAGTCAGAAGATGTGATCTCCTCCTTGCACAGGGGGATTTCAGCTAGCCGGGATGACTCCCGGCCCTTTAGTTATCTATTTCCAACCGGATCTTTTTTTCTGTTACCCATGCCTCCCAGCCTAGGCTGACGGTCCGTGTGAGGGTAGAAAGGCACCCTTGGTGCTTAGGAGCAAATGCTCTACCGTGAGATCCTATACAAGAGGATAGGCGGTCAACCGGGACGGTGACCCCGGTTTGGGATGCCCTGTCCCTCGGCCTTACACTTTGGGTGGTCCCCCTCTTTGGGTAATGCCCCTCTCCTTAGCGGGGAAAGGGGGTGGTAGGAGCGGGGCCCCTTATTCAGTGTTAGGTCTAAATTTTGTAATTTTTAATTTATTGATTTATTCCCATTAGTCTATTAGCTTAATTATTACTTTATAATTCAGCGTGTATTTCACTTTCAAAACGGAGCTGTGGCCGCCATTATTATACAGCGTTTTTTCTCTGAGGTAAAAGGGGCGGGGCCAGGCTTTAAGCGCAAGCCGCGGCCCCCACCCGTCTGTTAGCCGCTGATGCGGCCTTGGATTCTGAGCGGGGAGCGGGGCCAGGTGTCAGGGTCAAAGCCACGGCCCGCTCCCCTCCTTATGGTCTCTTCTGAGACCGGCGCCGCGGTCGCACATTGCTGTGGTGTCGGCCTTTTGCACTGACATGGTGGAGGGGAGCTTCTCCCCTCACGCTCTCACACTTGGGGGGCGGGGCCGGGCTTTCCAGGGCTGCGGCCCGCCCCCGTGTCACAGGCACCGCTGAGGAGCCTTGCTTCGTGCCTGTTTCCTGAGAGGGGGCGGAGCTTGGCACTTCGCGCTCTGCGCGCTGGCCACGCCCCCCTTCTCTCCTCAGAGCTGCTCTTTACCTCACGGCGAGAGGACGCTGTCTTCAAGGACCACAGTGAGTGGCCCCCCTTCTTTCCCATCACCCTACATTTCTATATTTTTATGTTATATATGTTATATATATATATATATATATATATATATATATATATATATATATATTTTATACTTGGCTTTTCTTATTAGCCTTTTTTATTGTGTCTTTCAGATAGAACCTACAGTGGTGTTAGGGGGTTTCTCCCGGTCCTAGGGTCCCTGGGTTCTTAATTGGCTTATTACAAATCCTCCCACTTGGGACATTAAAGGGGCATCCCGGGTTGCTTATATGCGTAATTCCCTCGGTCACTGCGACCAACTATAAGTTCACCTTATGGAGGCATCCCCGGATACTGGGCTCGGGCTCCCCTCGGGGCAATCCCGGAAGTGTATGGGATGTGGGGCCTCCCTTACTGGCGATGATGTATATCTGTGTATACCATGCGCACAGCAGACTATTACGCGGCAGTCCGGACCCCAGGCGTCTGGTTCAGCACCGCCGGGCTCTCCTCCCCCCCTCCCAGTTTGATCCGTGCCCAGTCTGACGTTGTCATGGGCCGGCAGTTGCAATCGGAGATGTGTGCCCGATTAGCCAATCTTGAAAAATTATTCTCCAGCACGGTCACCAGAAAGGCTCCGGCTAAGAGAAAGCACTTGCCACCGTCTTCACCGGCGGTCGACTTGGATGATGTTGATAATCTGGACTGGTCTTATTACTCCCAACTTGAGGAAGGGGAGGTATATGAAGAATCAGATAATTCAGACGATCAGCAGTTTGTTGGTGCTGATACCGAGCGGGGCTTGGGGAGGTCTTCGGATACTCCTAATGTTCTAATGTTCTGGCTCAGATGTTTGAGGTTTTGGCTATTTCTCCTCCCGAGGTGGTTCCACAGCAAAAGGGGGAATTTTTCGAAGAATCCAGGCCGCGCTTGGAATTTCCTAACCAAAAGCATTTTGATGGGATTATTGCTAAGGAATGGGAGAGGCCTGCCCGGCTCCCAGGTGTCCCTCAGGGTTGGGACAAAAAATATCCCTTTCCCTTGGATACGGTTAAGCGTTGGGCATCCCCTCCTGAGGTGGATGCGCCGATTCTGGGTTTATCCAACACTGCACAACTTCTCCTGATTGTTCCACTCTTAAAGATGCTGAGGATAAACGCATTGACCAAATGGCTTGTCATGGTTTTGCCAGTGTTGGGTCAGCCATGAGGCCGGTTTGTGCTTCAGCGCTGCTGGTGGTGGCTACCAGGTCGGTGGTCAGGGACCTGTTGACTCCTTCCGGGTTAGATCTGGATAGTGTCGAGTTCCTTGGCCTTAAAAGGTGTGAATTGTTTTTGTCATTTGTACTAGCCGCCTTGGATGACACACTGATGATGTGTGGCAGAACGTCGGCTCTATTGGTGACTATTCGGCGTTCGGTTTGGTTGCGCCAGTGGGCGGCTGATTTTGTGTCAAAAAAGTCGCTGACCGCTCTTCCCTTTGTGGGATTACGGCTCTTTGGTGAGAAATTGGATTCAGTTGCCAAAGGCGGTAAGTTACCTCAAAGCAAAAAACAGCGTCGTCCCTTTCGGGGGGCGGGTTCCTTTGCTCCTTCCTTTCGTGGGGCTAGAGCTGGCAGAGGATTTGCTTTCCCCACAGCTAGAGGAGATTCCTGGAACAGGGGCAGAGGACGTGCCCGTCCAGGATACAGCTGGGGCTCTAAGCCCAAACCCGCTGCCAAGACAGCTCAGCAATGAGGGGGCGCCATCACCCATGTGGGTGGGGGGACGGCTGCAACACTTCTCCCAAGTCTGGGATCGGGAGGTCTCGGACAGATGGATCCGGGAAGTGGTGACTTCCGGCTACAAGCTGGAGTTCGAGCTCCGGCCCCCTCCCAGATTCCTCAGGTCTCGGGTGCCTTCGGACCTTCTGGCCGCGCAGGAGCTCCAGGCGGCAGTAAAGAGTCTGCTGGATATGGCAGTTATTTGCCCAGTGCCCCCCTCAGACAGGGGTCGGGGCTTTTATACCAATCTGTTCACGGTGCCCAAGAAGGACGGCTCGGTTCAACCCATTCTGGATCTGAAGATCCTCAACAGATTCGTCCGTCCGCAGAAATTTCGCATGGAAACGCTGCGTTCAGCTATCCATTCTCTTCGTCAGGGGGACTTTCTGATGTCCGTAGACATCAAGGACGCTTACCTGCATGTTCCGATTTTTCCAGCGCACCGGAGATTTCTCAAGTTCGTGGTGGAGGATCGGCATTTTCAGTTTGTGGCCCCTTCCTTTCGGTCTTACCTCGGCTCCAAGGGTTTTCACCAAGGTGCTGGCCGGGGTGATGGCTCTCCTCAGAGCCCAGGGTATTCGCATTGTCCCTTATCTGGACGATCTTCTCATTATGGCATCTTCCTTCAACCAAGCGGTATTGGACACCAGAACTGTGGTGTCCACTCTGGAGAGATTCGGGTGGGTGATCAACTACCCCAAGTCCTCCCTTTCTCCGTCCAGGTTAGTGTCTTTTCTGGGAATGTCCCTGGATACTTCCCAGGCCAGGGTGTTTCTTCCTCAGTCCAAGGTTCTCTTGATTCAGGAGTTGGTTCGACTTCTTATGTCCATCCCTCGTCCGGCCATCAGACTGGGGATGAGGCTGGTGGGATTGATGGTGGCCTCCTTCGAGGTGGTTCCCTTTGCTCAGTTCCACACAAGGACACTCCAGCTCCATCTGTTGGCGGCCTGGGACGGGTCGCCACTGTCGTTGGATCAGTCCTTCCTGATGACCCCCCGGGTTCGGCGCTCCCTTCAGTGGTGGCTGGATCCAATCAATCTGTTGAGGGGCAGATCCTTTCTGGCTCCTTGTTGGGAGACGGTCACCATGGATGCCAGTCTATCAGGATGGGGGGGTTCTGGAAGGATCGTCAGTTTCAGGGACTGTGGGGGCCTCAGGAGGCTCACGAGTCCATCAATGTTCTGGAATTAAGAGCCATCAGGATGGTTCTGTTTCGCTTGACTCATCAGTTGCAGGGATTGCCGGTTCAGGTCCGGTCGGACAATCGGACGGCGGTCGCCTACATCAATCACCAGGGAGGGACTCGCAGCAGGAGTGCCCTCAAGGAGGTGTCTTTGATTCTGGCCTGGGCAGAGAGCCATGTCCCGTGCATTTCAGCAGTTTACATTCCGGGAGTGGAGAAGACGGAGGCGGACTCTCTGAGCAGGCTCTCAGCTCGCCGGGGGGAATTGTCTCAGGTGGGGGTCCCCGGTGGTGGACCTCTTTGCCTCTCGTCACAATCACAAACTTCCGACATTTGTGTCTCTCTCAAGGGATCCACTGGCTCTGGCAGTGGATGCCATGTCTCTGAATTGGAGGGATATGGGGTTTCTGTTCCCTCCATTCCCCTTGGTGGCCAGAGTGGTGCGCAAGCTGGCCCTGGAGGGCGCGTCAGCAATTCTGGTGGCTCCAAGGTGGCCAAGACAGGTTTGGTTCGCAGATGTGGTAAGGTTAGCAGAGGATCAGTTCGTTCTGCCCCTGCTGCCGGATCTACTCACCCAGGGTCAACTACGTTATCCCAATTTACCAACGCTGGCTGTGACGGCGTGGGTGCTGAAACCTCCATCTTGAAGGAGGAAGGTCTTTCCGATGCTGTGATTCGAACTCTCATTAGTGCTAGGAAGCGGTCTTCCTCTAATATCTACTATAGGACTTGGAGGTCTTGATTGGTGTGAGATCAGGGCGTTGCCTTGTAGGGAATTTTCCATCTCCAGAATTCTGGAGTTTCTTCAACATGGTCTGGACCTGGGGCTCCAGCTTAGTACTCTGAAGGGGCAGGTTTCTGCCCTGGCGGTGTTCTTTCAAAGGTCATTTGCTCTACATCCTTTGGTTAAGACTTTTTTCCAGGGAGTTACGCACGTGCGGCCTCCTAGAAAGCCTTTGCTCCCTGTTTGGGATTTGAATTTGGTTCTTTCTGCTCTTCAGGATTCTCCTTTTGAGCCCTTGAATGATATTGCCTTGTTTTCACTTACACAGAAGGTGGCCATTTTGGTAGCCATCACTTCGGTTAGGCGTGTCTCTGAGTTGGCGGCTTTGTCCATTCAAGCCCCGTACTTTGAGAGGCATCAGGACAAGGTGGTTTTTCGTTTCAAGCCCAATTTCCTTCCTAAGGTTGTTTCTGCCTTTCACCTAAACCAAGACATTGTTCTGTCCTCTCTGTGTCCTAATCCCAGCAATGACAAGGAGAGGGCCCTGCATTCTTTGGATGTGTTGTGAAGTTCTATTTGGAGGTAACGTCTTCCTTTCGTAAGACGGATGCCTTTTTTGTGGTGCCCTCTGGGCCCAGAAAAGGCTTGGCGCCTGCCAAGTCTTCCATTAGTAAATGGATCCGTCAGACCATTGTTGGGGCCTATTCTGCCAAGGGGATGGTACCCCCTTTTTGTGTTACTGCTCATTCTACTCGTGCGGTTGGGGCGTCCTGGGCTTTCCAGCACCAGGCCTCGGTTGAGCAAGTTTGTAAGGCTGCTACTTGGTCTTCTGTTCACACTTTTTCCAAGTTTTACAAGGTCGATGTTCGGGCCTCAGCGGATGCTGTGTTTGGCCGCAAAGTTCTGCAAGCTGCAGTGGTTTAAGTTGTGCCTTGTTTTGGATCCCCGCCCTTTATGGACACTGCTGTTGGATGTCCCACACGTTATGAATTTCTTGAAGCGGGGTGTGTGACATACTTAGAATAATACCATTTTGTGAATACTCACCTGTAAAATGGGTATTATAAGTATGTCACACACCCCGCTTCACCCTGCCCTTTTGTATTCTGGATCCTTTATATGGTGAACTTTGCGTTGTTATGATTTGTTTTGGGCTCTTCCTGGTCCCTTACCTTACTGCTGTCTTTATACTGGGTAATGAGTGGGAGGTCCCAGGTATTTATGGACCGGGAGGGGCTCTCTTTTTTCCTTGCATCTCTGTATATCACCATCTACAGGTCAGTATTACCCACACGTTATGAATTTCTTGAAGCGGGGTGTGTGACATACTTATAATACCCATTTTACAGGTGAGTATTCACAAAATGGTATTTTCTGGCTTTCATCTAGCTGTTGCACACACCCACATTAGGCATTTCAGAATTGGTTGGCATGTGTACACACAGCCAAAGGGAAACAACCAGCTGCTCACACTCTAGTCAGCTTTACTAAGCCACTCTGATGTCAGCTCTGATGCCTGAGTGTCACCTGGTAGACAATGAAAGTGAATGGCAGTTTTCTCTACTAAAAAAGAATACGTTTTCTCACCAGGCTCTGAATCAACCTCTATGAGTGGATCACCTGTGCTATTCTGTTGTAGAACTGCAACACTCAGCATGACTGCTTCAATCACTGGAAAACAACATTGTAATAATCACACAGCTCCATCAGACCATCACCCCCTTGAAAAAGTAACAGTGGGTACTCTAATCAGTGCCCAGATGGCAGAACCCCAAAAATTATACATTGGTACATGATTGCAGCTGGAAAGTGTGCAATCATACTCATCCCCAGGCCCCTGCAGTCTGCTCCCTTACCCCCAGACTGCTCCCAGTCTGCTTACACACACAGCATACAGCACAGATTGGACAAGAGCCCATGCATGTGCCTTGGGATTGTCAGAAAAGTGAGTTTTTATGGAGACTGACGGGGTTTCACACAGCGGGGTATCACATACTTAGATGAGTATGTGGCCCCATTGGGCCTTAATGAAGAAGTAAAGATGTAGAAATCATTAACTGTCAAGTCCCAACTCATCCCATTGTTATATATCATTAAGAAGCCATTGAAAAGCATTTAAGATTTCAAAATAGCACGATGAACCAGTGTAATAAATGGACAATTAAAGAAGGTTGCATCTGTAGTTATTCTGCTGTGGACTGTAATATCCATAGTGTGAACTTGGAGCTATACATTACGAGCCTTATATATGAAGCGCCAGTCCCACTTTTCTTGCCTTAGCGGCACTCAGCATGCAATTCAAACAAAACACCGCAGCACCAGTTAGCTGGCAGCTAGTATCCTATTTAACAGTAGTGCATAAAAGGGAACCCAAAGTTGAAAGTGGCACTGTAGGTCAAGATCTCATAAAGCTCAATGGGCAGAACTAGATTGCAGTGTATTAGGCTTATAATTAATACTACACACATTTATTTGTATAGAAATGTCATTGTGACTTATCAATAATGGAAATGCAGGACCTAGATGGTAAAAATGATTTACCTCACCTGTAAAAATGCCCCATCAAAGGTACAGGTAATTTTTTGGGGGAAAGGTAGAACAAACTTTTTTGTATTTTTTGTGTCTAAAAGCTAAAAAGTTCACCAGGATGCAGGTTGTAATCCACACCACAGTGCACACTGCAAGACACTCTGGCTTCACCAAATATTTAGCATGACCCTCAATGTATCTTTATTTTTGCTACACATGCCAGACACTGCTGTCTCTATAAGATACATTTCTTTGAAATGCTCTACCATAATGATTATAACCTCTGTATTGTGTATCTAAATGCCCCAATACAACTGAATGGTGATCCCCTTTTTGTTGTATATATGTACTGAGGATCTCCTGTATGCAGAAAGTTAAACAAACTAGTGTACCAGGGGAGTGCATGACACAAATGATATATTTATTTTTGTTTTACAAAAGGTTCAAAAACTTCTCTGTCATTCTACCTCACTCTCTTTTTCCTGCAGTGTTCTGTGGATCACTGATGTGGGTTGCATGGATGGACGCTCAATTATAGGCACGGAGGATCAGCAACACTTTGGCCCTTATTTATGAAGGAATAGCGACAGGTAGCGACTGGTGAGCGGCCCCGCCACGAGAATGCCGGCTCCCCACCACAATCACACATTTATCAAGCCAATCCTGCTTAGCGACTGAGATAGCGCCAGATAGCCACTCATTCATCATTATTCCAGCCTCACCCCACAGCGCCAGCGTCCGACCTTGAACAGCGACAGGTATGACCTCTCGCTACCTGGCGCTCTCCAATGCATTTCAATGGAACAATCTTTAAATATTCATAATTAATTGTTATTAGTTTTTTTTTTGTTTTTTTTTAAATGTGAAAAATTCTGTGACCACTTCTGCCATGTTAGATAATTTTTTTAAGGTAAAAAAAAAAAAAAATTGTGCAGAATTGATATTACAGGTCTGATATTATTGTATTCATATTACTAAATTCTTAAAAAAATTTTTTTTTTGGTTTCCAAAAATATGGTGGTTTGGGGGTTAAAAAACTACTTTTAACACATCGCCACCAGCGCTCTGGGGTTTAAACATGCATTTCACAGCGCTTTAATTTTTTGAGCGTGATTTTTTGATGAATATGGTGGGAGCCGGTCGCTCTGACCAGTCGCTATCATGCGCACCCATACATATACACCCAAACATTACTGCACACCGACTCTGTCGCTATCAACAACCGAACAATGGCCAAGCACAGCGACTACTAGCGGGCGCTGTGAAAGTACTGCTACAGTCGCTCAACTGTCGCTACCTGCCGCTATTAATGAATCGGCCTCCCCGGCTGCTGATTGGCACAAGGCACTTTGCACTTTCTTAGGAGCACTTATCTGAGCATCAGCATAGAAGCTTTTCAATTTGCACTATAGCACTTTATACTTATCTGTACTTAGTATTATACTTTACTTATGCACTGCTATCCATGCAAAGAACATCAGGATTAATTAATTTAATTATTTTTATTGGAATATAGAGTGATGAATTATTAATTAGCCCCAGTACTCCTCCCCACCAAGGTTTGATGATTTTAATTGTCTAATCTAATGTTTGTATGTGTCTCAGTTGTCCTGTAATTATTGCTATGATTTTCTATTAAATGGTAAAATTATCATAGTGTGCGGTCATATTATTGTGTGGGGTTGCAGCAGGGCAGCTCTAGGGCCTGCATGCCTTATGGTCTAATTGTGTATTGGTTATCCCCCCAGTGACCTGCACCCAATAATTAGTGAGCTGTGCATAGTCACTTAGGATATATTCTGTGGATCACTGGGCTGATTTTATGGTTACCTAGGCTGCCCAGCAGTTTATAAAAAATGTAAAAGATTTAGAAAAAGGTTATAAGGCATCTAAATAAATAAAAAAGGCTAAAATCCTCCTTTAACTTGTGGTGGTTGATTCAACAAGCCTCAGGGTACTGTGTGCCCTAGCTCCTAGAAACAGCCAATCAACGTGGAGCTATTTATTATCCCTTGACCCCTAAAGCGGTCAGTCAAAACAATCTAGTAAATTGCTCCCCTATTCCCCATCTCTCTCAATCAGTGATGTAATATATTTGAGAGGGCTCAAATCCATTCAGATGTTGTGGGATAGTAGGATGATTCTATTGAACTGCATGAGGGCAGCCATCTTGCCATAATTCTGGCAGGCCTGCTTGTAAAAACCCAGTCCTATAGTTAAAATGACCCTCTCCTTGAAATAATGCTTCAACTCTAGCCAGAAGTAAAAAGCTGTTAGCTGTAATGACTCAGCACTGCTCAGAAAGCTCTTAGAAACATTGTAAACAGCCAAACTCATTGACTTACATGGATACATTAAGGCTGATTTATTACTATCGCCATGTGAGTGTCTGTATAGCGGTGCTTAGATTGACTGCTAGTAGACACTGTAAGTGTCGCTGTAGTATCCTGGCCGGCATCGATGTGATGTGTGGTGGGCGCTGTAGAAGCGCTCTCCCTGATTCATTGCAGAGCCAATGGAGAACACTAGGTGGTCTCCTAACGTTAAAGCGCCCAAGACTACGTTACATCTAACAAGAGGACGACGATGCAGCGAGCGAAAGGTAGCGCCAGTTAAGTGCGCTGATGACCGTATTCAAGAAAAAACTACACACACAGCGCAGGCAATCTAAAGCTGGGCGCTGTAGCATAGGGTGCCAGATGCTGTGTGATCAAAGTCTGATTCTGAACACATATACACCAGTAACAAAGTAAAAACATATGAAATAAAATTGTTTTAACAATGACACTTTAGTGCTCGACCTGCACATACAATTCTACATAAAAATATAAAAAAAAAAAAAAATTATAAAAGTGTTTGTTTGAAGGCCAGGAGAGGTCACACAATGATTTGAGCCCAAAAATTTAAACTTTAATTGCCCACCACGCTATTTATATACAACCAAATGAAACCCCATTGAAATGTATAGCAGAGTGACAATGAGCGCAAAGTAATACGTGGCGCTGCTGAACCTAGAGAGCTGGCGCTATACACTGAGCTGCCTCTGGTAATACATGTTCACTTTCTTAAATGTGGCTTCACATACAGCACCCAGCATTCACCAGACATTATGTGCTGCTACGTAGCACTACCTGACTCTTGCCTTTCTTAAGTAACCCCATAGTTACATTCATCCCCTCCAGCAGCTGGTGATTCAGTGTGTGAGTGTAACATGAGAGATGCTGATCTCTTTTCTAAAGGTAAATCTAAAGTGTAGTGTGAGCCGCTTATAGCCAAATCCCAAGCTTCAGCCTGCTCTGTTTGGAGAGACAATATCACGCAAACATACTGCAGCCATGCTGATCTTCAATGCAGCCAGCTCCTTCTCCTATTTCATTTAAACATTCTGTGTGGAAACAGACAGGCAGGCTGATTCATCATTAGCGCCAGGTAGCGACAGATGAGCGTCTGTAGCAGGCATTTTCAGAGCGCCCGCTAGTAGTTGCAGTGCTCGGCCGTGGGTCGCTACTTTATAGCGACTCAGTCCCTGTTCAGTAATGTTGAATACATTGTGAGGAGTCGCTATTTGACCAGTACAGCGCTGTATGGGAGCGCATGTTAGCGACTGCTCATAGCGACCGACTCACACCATATTCAGCAAAAAAACAGCTTCACAAATCTCTGGCGCTGAAAAATACTTGTTTGAAGCCCAGAGCGCAGGAGGCGGTGTGTTTAAAGTGTGTTTTCAAGCATCTATCAACTAGTAACAAAGTGAAAACATATGGAATTGCATTGTAACAACATTGTAACATGAACACTTTAATGCCAGACCTGTAATGTCATTTCTTAGGAAATATATAAAAAATGAAAAAATTATGAAAAAACTGCTCTTTCAATGCCAGAAGAGGTCAAATAATTATTTGTGATTTTTTTGAAAAACAAAAAAACAAAAAAAAAAAGTTTAAAGAGAAGAAAAGGATCGTCCATTGAAATGTATGGGAGAGCGACAGGTAGCGAGAGGTCATACCTGGCGCTGTGCAAGGCTAAACGCCAGAGCTGTTCGCTGAGGCTGTGAAAATGATGAATCAGACGCTACATGGCGCTATCCCAGTCGCTAAACAGATTCTGCTTGATAAATGTGTAATTGCGTGCCGTGTCCAGCGTTCACCAGTCGCTACATGTCGCTACCTCTCATTAACCAGCCACTACCTGACACTATCCCTTCTTAAATAAGGGCCAAAATCTCTCTCTGGATGGTTGGGCTGATCATAAGGAAGCTCCCAGCTCAACTGCAGTGTGTCTGTATGCTAGCAAAGGTTCTCCCCAAACCGCATTCATGTGTAATAATGTGTAATCAGGGCTCTCAGGTGGGATCATGGATGGCGGCTCCCATGTAATTCTAGTAGCACCTATTACACAACATTTGCATGGGGTTAAGCACTCTCAAGCACCATCAAAGCAGGGCGGGGGATTGGGAAGAACATTTCTAAACTATATTCTTTTGACTAGAGGGTCACTTTAAATCAGGTTGTCCTCATATAAACTACCAAAATCAAGAGACCGTTGTACATCCGATCTTGTTACCTAGTGAGGGACTGACATGTCTACAGAATTCTAATCATAGGGAACATATAATAATTGGAAAAAGTTAGTTTCAGTCCAGTAAGTTTTTTTCTTAAAGGACAATTATCATAAAACACCAGTGAAAATTAAATATTAATAAACAATATGCTGTAGAAAAAGGTTGTTAACATACTTAAAAAAAAAAAATCATCCCCCGTATTTGTTTCCCACTTGACACATGCCACCTCCTTCCCTGTCAGGCTGCTCAGCTCTACTGAAGATTCTATAATCTCAGGAGGGGGGCACCACTGGTCTGCAGTAACTTTCTAAATAACTGCGAATGAGGTATGGACCTGATGGGGTGAGACCTCCTAGTGGGTCGCACTGCTTTTGGGTTGGTTGAGCTCCGGCACCTATCACCCTCATCCAATCCCTCTAGTCTAACCTAAAGCCCCCTCCCCCATACTGGCCCTACTGTACTCTCAGCCCAAAAGACTTAGCCCCCTATTCTACTCCTGGAAGGCAATAACCTCAGCATACACTCCCCTGATGCATTTTCTAAGGGCAAGTCAACATATGATGTGAGTATGTCTTGCACATATTTATTTTTTCTTATGTTATCAATTGTGTGTTCTGCTTGGCATGTCTTAGCAGCGACCTTAGCAGTAGCACTCACTTCTCTCTTCTCATAGATCTTGGTGTACAGTAGCTCAGCACCTTGACGGCATCTTGTTGACACAAAAAATTGCACTTTTAAAATGTCATGGAAAGTGAACTTTCCCTTTAAGTACCATCACCCTTAAAGTGGCCATATCCATCATGATCTGTCCCTGCAATACTACAGCCTCCGCATCGGAGTTCACATGGAGACTGATTCATTAATAATGCCAGGTATCGGCAGATGAGCGTCTGTATAGCGGCGCTTAGAGCGATCGCTCGTAGACGCTGTAAGTGGGTATGGGGCGCTGTAATAGAGCACCTCAGTCGCTGTAGTAACCTGGCCCGCATTGATGAATGTATGTTGGGCGCTCTAACACAAGTACAGCACTGCAGGGAGCGAAAGGTAGCGCCAGCTCAGTGCGACCGACTCTCTGCATTCCACACCATATTTATCAAAAAAGGACACACACAGTGTTCACACAGTCGCTATAGCATAGAGTGCTAGACGCTGTGTGATTAAAGTTTTTGAACACATATCCACCAGTAACAAAGTGAGAACACATGGAATGACATTGTTGTAACATTGTGACAATAACATTTTAGTGCAAAACCTGTAATGACAATGCTGCATAAAAATATAAAAAGTCGAAAACTTTTCTAAAAGTGTTTGTTTGCAGCCAGGAGAGGTCACACAATGATTTGAGCAAAAAAAAACAAAAAAAACACGCTGTTTGAACACAAGAAATGACCGGCCATTAAAATGTATGGGAGAGCAACAGTGAGCGAAAGGTAATACCATGCGCTCTGGAAGCTAGAGCCTCGGCGCTATACGTTGAGCCACCTGTAATGATGAATCAGATGCTACATGGTGCTGTTAGAGTCGCTCACCAGATTTGCTTTCATAAATGTGGTTTTGTGTACAGCGCCCAGCGTACGCCAGATGCTGCCTGCCACTACAAGGCACTAGCTGGCGCTATCCCTTGATGAATTCATGCCAAATGCACATAATCCCAACAAGGAATAGTCCAACGTTTCGGGGGTTACAGCGGGCCCCCTTCATCAGGGATAGCAAACAACAAGCACACAGCCTAGTCAAATAATAAATATGGGCAATCAACCAATGAAAGGCAGGGAAATTCCCACCTGACGTCACTCATGACGTCACATTGTGTTACAGTGTCATGTACAGTAAGTATCAGGGAAATGTCATGATCAAATAATAAGGAGCACATGCACATAAAGGAGAGGGTACTAAATATACTCACCTAGAAGTCCCCTCTTTGCCATCCCGCACAGCTGCAGCACTGCCATTCGTCTGCAGCAGCGGGGAACGCCGCGGTGAGCGAGGCTGTTTGCATAATAACCCGCCTGTCAGCTCTCCTCCAAACGGAGGAAGGCGGATCTGACGTCACAGGCAGGGCAGAGATACCCTGCTGTAGTGACGTCCGCCCTTCCCTTTCCGTGATTGGCTGGGGAGGGAGCAGCCCCCCCGTCAGAGCTGTCAGCGCTCTGACAGGGGCTGATGATCAGCTTGGTGGCGGCGTCTGGCACAGGAGGAGGCTAGGTAAGTATCACAACACAGGAGGGGCAACATTACATGTCTTGAAACTGTACAGCAAATATAAGGACACTGAGGAGCATATTTTGGTGCAAAGGATAACAACAATAAAACTAAAAATAAAAGAAAAGTTACCTAAGTGCCTCCTCATTGCCGTCCCGCACAGCAGCAGTACTAACGTCCAGCTGTGTCAGTGGGAAACGCCGCGTTGAGCGAGTTCGGTCGGTTCGAAACCAGGAGGGTTCCATACACGTATCAAATTCCAAGCACCACGGTGTGTGCACCACAAAACAGTACATAATTATGTCATATTCAATAGCAACTATAGGTAGCTGTGTAGGAGTAGAAGGTAGAGGCCATAGGGGGAGGGGGGTTGGGAACAAAAGGGGGAGAGACGGGGGGGAAGGAAAAAAGGGGGGAAATGGAAGGAGAGAGGAGGACAAGAATAACAAATGAGAACTATTATCTTAGTTCAAGAAAACTTTGGAAACCAAACATAGTATTAGGTCCACGGGGTGATACAGTGTCCAGCTTATGTATCCAAAAGGTTTGTCTCTGAAGTAGGAGGCGTTCTCTGTCTCCACCTCTATGGGGTTTGGGGACCCGATCAATCACCATACCCCTGAGTTCATGAACCTGGTGTTAACACCACATTTAGTCGTTTCTTTTAGCACCTTAATGTCACTTCTGTGCTTCTGAAATCGACGTTTAAAGGGGCCCACCGTCTTACCTACATATACTAAGCCACATGGGCATTTTAGTATGTAGATACAGAAGTCGGTAATGCATGTGAAGTACTCCTTAATCTGTCCTGTCCTTATATTTGCTGTACAGTTTCAAGACATGTAATGTTGCCCTCCTGTGTTGTGATACTTACCTAGCCTCCTCCTGTGCCAGACGCCGCCACCAGGCTGATCATCAGCCCCTGTCAGAGCGCTGACAGCTCTAACGGGGAGCTGCTCCCTCCCCAGCCAATCACGGCAAGGGAAGGGCGGACGTCACTACAGCAGGGTATCTCTGCCCGGCCTGTGACGTCTGATCCGCCTTCCTCCGGTTGGAGGAGAGCTGACAGGTGGGTTATTATGCAACCAGCCTCGCTCACCGCGGCGTTCCCCGCAGCTGTGCGGGATGGCAAAGAGGGGACTTCTAGGTGAGTATATTTAGTACCCTCTCCTTTATGTGCATTTATTTATGCTCCTTATTATTTGATCATGACATTTCTTCATACTTACTGTACAAGATAGTGTAACACAATGTGACGTCATGAGTGACGTCAGGTGGGAATTCCCCTGCCTTTCATTGGTTGATTGTCCCTATTTATGATTTGACTAGGCTGTGTGCTTGTTGTTTGCTATCCCTGATGAAGGGGGCCCGCTGTAACCCCCGAAACGTTGGACTATTCCTTGTTTGGATTATGTGCATTTGGCATGAATACACTTTTCTTGGATTTTCAATATCATTTGGAGTGCTGGTTTTTCTTGCTTTTTCTGGACTTGTGGTGTCACCGCTAACCATGCACCCCCATTGAATACACAGGTAGGAGTGTGACGGTAATCGAGATTTATCCCTTGATGAATAACTCCCTTAGTCACTGGCCTCGAAGCACACTGGTGTGGTTGACTGGTTTTCAGACAGTAAAATCCCAGGCCGATTTTTTCCCCTGTCCGAAACAATCATAAATGCTAGAGACATTAAGAACTAGTTTAGTGTATGGTAATTCAGGGAAGGGCATTTTCATTTCCCTTAGTTTTCAGGCCCACAATTTTTATATTACAAGCATAGTATTAGCTATATTTCTTTTTGGCATTTTGTAAATATTTCATTCCACATTTACCAATTGTTTGTTAAATTAAAGTAATGAAACCATCAAAATTGGTCCTAGATGCTCTCCAGTGCTGTCACATTCCCAAATTACTCCAATGTACTTAGGCTGAAAGCATTTTTGTCTTCAAATTGTAATATCGGAAGCCTCTTCTCCGGAGAGGATTAGGAAAATGAATTCAATCTTATCAAGAAATGCCTCTTCTATGAAAACCATTATATACAAGGATACTGAATAAGGTTTTTATTCCTAAATTTATAAAGGCAAAAAAAAGGCTCAGAAATCCATTATCCTTTATTCCAGTTAAGATGGGCAGCTTTCACTATGAAGGAAATGTAGTCTCAGTTACTTAACGAGAACACTAAACAATAACACAGAAAAATAAAAAAATAGATAAAATGTACTATAATAAATCAAAATCCAAGTTTCTCTATGAAAAATGCATAAAAAATCTAGAGAGTAGAGCTAGAGTTAAAGCAGATGAAAGCCTGTGTGACCGGGCCCTGGAATCCTAAAGATTCCTGGCCCAGCCACTAGCCTACCCCCAGAGCATCCTACACTGGATGCCTCGCCGGCCGCGCACACGCCCAAACAGCGCGTCGGGGATGCGGCCAATTTTGAGAGAGCTTATTGGCCCTCTCAAAATTGCTGGGGGCCTGGCTTCAGCAACAGCAGCGCTCAGGGCATGGGGCCCTGACAACGGGGAACCCACAATTGGATTTCCATCCACTTTAAAAGTGATCAGCATATGCCAAACAGTGGCATTAGGGCACAGATAACAGCAGTGACAAGTCTGAGCTGGGCTATGAACAATATATTTATTTAGTTAAATTTTGGCTCATGTGTATTTAGGCTCAAAACTATTTTGTGATTGGCACCAGGACAATTTCAAGTCCAGTAAGTCATTAATTCAGTTGAAAGCTTAAATCAGAACAACAAACATTTTTTCACAAAATACCAGTTGCTGGTGTTCCTAGTGCAACTAACCCATGCAAATCAAAATGTGTTACCTTTATCCTTGCTCCCCCAGTAAAATCAAGCCTTGCAATTGACCACCTGCATTCAAGTGGTCTATACTTCACTGGAATCGCCATGATGTCAGGTCTGCCATGAGAGCATCGACAATCTGGATCCCCCCCTCCCTGGGTGCAGAGAACAACAACCATTTTTTGAAAAAATGTTTTTGGTCCAGTTTAAAGCAGGCAAAATTCTTTACAGTAGGTTCACTAGGCATCCAGGTTTAGGATGTTCCTCAAGGTTCTGCTCTCCTGCACTGCTCTAAGGCCCCAATAGACCACTGGCAGCCAATAAGGTTTTCTTGACATGCACGGCACCAAGCATTGTGTGTCCTCTAGCCCCATAAACACGGATGGTGCCGGCTGAAAAGGGGATGTGTGGGTGGGGGCTTCTATAAAATATTGTATATTCCAGAGTAAGCTTAAGTCAGTAAGTGTAGCTGCTGCTCCTTTACTGGTATGTGGGTTATACCAGTCTGTGTAGAAAAAGTGGGATAGGTAGCAAGACAGTAGAGAGTGAGTGGAGATAGTGAAGCAGGGGCCAGCATCCACACCACAAGATCCTTGGTTGCGATGGGGAAGTGATGGGAGGGTTACCTGCAGCAGTAAAAGATAAGATAACAGGATAACAGGATTAAAGCTAGACTAGAACTAGGAACAAGATTAAAGATAGAGCAGCCTCACAAGAAAAAAAGCTTTGGAGAGGCAGGTATGTATCCTTAGGTATCTTTAGGCTTTTTGTAAGGCATGTTTCCAAATATTATTTTATAGTTGAAACCAGACCCTACATCAAGAAGAAGTTGCACAGTTCAAGCCCAGAGTGGCAAAAGGGTAACAGTGGCTAGATAGAAAAATAAGGGTGTATACCTTTAATCACATAAAGGACAATCATACATACATTCTTAAGACAAAAGATGGTTGCAGATATCACAATTACCATGTTCATGGTTTAGATACATGTCTGAGGAAATTGGAAGTTGTTATTGTAGCCTTAAATTCCAAGAAGGAATCGGACACACACACACACACACACACACACACACACACACACACACACACACACACACTATTCCAGTGTGAAAGATACCAAGACCTTCCTCTGAATGTTATTTAACATTAATGGTACAGATGGAAAATTACATTTACATGTTCTAAGAGATGGTACCTACCTGCATCTTCTGTAAGTACTTATCTGTGATCTAAAGCAACACCGCCACAGACATGGTTATGGGAGAAAGGTAAGTTAACATAGTCAAACTTTAAAATTAGAGGGAATGCTCGGGAGTAAAGTAAAGAGTAAAGTCTACTTCTGTCCTTAATAAGAGTTAACACAGTCCCATTGTTAGCTAGATTAGAATTTGAAGGGGAGAATAATGAGGACCTTAAATCATAACAGGCCAGATATGCCTCCTTTAAAGTAAGTGGAGCCTTCTTAAGATGGATTGTAGATACTTTGGCCCTTATTTATGAAGGAATAGCGACAGGTAGCGACGGGTGAGCGACCGGTAATGACGGGCACCACCACGCGAACGCCGGCTCCCCACCACAATCACACATTTATCAAGCCGATCCTGCTTAGCGACTGAGATAGCGCCATATAGCCACTCATTCATCATTATTCCAGCCTCAGCCCACAGCGCCAGCGTCCGACCTTGAACAGTGACCTGGCGCTCTCCAATGCATTTCAATGGAACAATCTTTAAATATTCATAATTAATTGTTATTAATGTTTTTTTTTTTTTTTAAATGTGAAAAATTCTGTGACCACTTCTGTCATGTTAGATAATTTTTTTAAGGTAAAAAAAAAAAAAAATTGTGCAGAATTGATATTACAGGTCTGATATTATTTATTGTATTCATATTACTAAATTCTTTAAAAATTTTTTTTTTTGTTTTCCAAAAATATGGTGGTTTGGGGGTTAAAAAACTACTTTTAACACATCGCCGCCAGCGCTCTGGGGTTTAAACATGCATTTCACAGCGCGAGAATTTTTTGAGCGTGATTTTTTGATGAATATGGTGGGAGCCGGTCGCTCTGACCAGTCGCTATCATGCGCACCCATACATCGCGGAACCTGTCAAATAGCGACTCGTCACCCCGTATTCAACATTACTGCACACCGACTCAGTCGCTATCAACAACCGAACAATGGCCAAGCACAGCGACTACTAGCGGGCACTGTGAAAATACTGCTCGCTCAACTGTCGCTATTACTGAATCTGCCTCCCCGTGTACTCACCCCTGCCTAGGACAACCCTAAGCCACACATGTGCCACGCAAAATCCGCTTTTGCCCAGAAGACACTCGCTCCTTGAAGCCCACTATCTTCAAGCCAGTTCAGGTGGTTAACACATTGCTTTTTTTTTATCAATGCGGGCACTTAAAAGAAATTGCAGCCAGCCAGGATTTACTTTTAACAAAAGCTAATATTTCTCCACTAAAATAATTGGAATAAAAAATGTAAGTATATTAAAAAAATACAGCTGTTATAAATCTGCACTCTAGGTATTTATCAGGTTAAAGCAAAGTGGCACCTGGAGGTAAGCGGTGCCTCAGCAGAGGCAGGAGAGGATGCTGAGGGCAGCCATAAATTATGAATTCCATCCAGGCAGCGTATTTTTGTATCTAAGTAAATATGCAGGGAAACAGTAGGCTGCAAACTCTGGCGAGAGATTAAATCTCTCCAGACAGATGCTACTCATCACATATTCAGCATATAATTTATAGCACTGCTCATAAATTGAGCTCTCATTTTTAAAACTGTCACTTTTCAATAGTTACACTCTGAGAAGCTGACATCACGAAGAACATTATCTGTAATTGTTCACAGTTCATTTGCAGATTTGAGAGGTAAACAAAATTTTTAACAGACAGAAGGTTGCTGGATTTTGATACGGTATGGTGTAGCTGTCATACGATGTGCCCTTTTCTACCTTTCCTCTTGGCTATATAAATCCCAACATGCACATCACAAGATGAATAACTTGGAAAAACAACATGATTTTGCAATATGGTGACACACGATGATGGGAGTCTATAGGAAGCCACACAGTGATTAGTGATGAGCAAGCCCATAGAAGTTTGGGTTCAGAAAGTTCGGCTGAATTGCCGCTAAAGCTTGGTTCAGGTCTGCGGATTCGACTCGAACCTGAACCAGAACCCCATTAAAGTCAATGAAGTCCTGAACTTGGGGACCACAAAAATGGCTGTAAAATGGGGGTAGTAAGGGCTTGAGGGCTGCAAATAGGGGGGAACACAAGGGTGATTGGCTTGGCATCCAAGCTGTTCTCTTCCAAGTTCTAACATATTGCAAGTGTAGTGGTTTGCTCCCTCTGGTAACCAGAAGCAACCACAATGCTCTCATATATGCTACTTGATATGTGTGTGAATCATAATAGGGCTTATTTTCAGGGGAAACAGGGTATAATGCAGGTGCCCAGAGGTGAGTAGTTTTATCAAACACCCAGTAATTAGAATGCGGGTGCCCAGAGATTAGTGCTTTTATCAATCACCCAGTATTTAGAATGCGGATGGGCACAGGTGAGTACCCATCAAACACCCAGTATGTACAATGCAGTTAGGCAGAGATTAGTACTTTTATCAAACACCCAGTAATTATAATGCAGTTGGTCATGGTGAGTACTTTTATCAAACATCCAGTATGTAGAATGCAGGTACCCAGAAATTAGTACTTTTATCAAACACCCAGTATGTAGAATGCAGTTGGGCACAGGTGAGTACTTTTATCAAACACCCATTATGTAGAATTCAGTTGGACACAGGTGAGTACTTTTATCAATCACCCATTATGTTTAAGTTTACATTTTAGATGCCCCTTACTCCAGCAGCCTCCTCTGCCTAACTACAGTATCTGTCCTGAAAAGGAAAATGTCTTTATCTTTTTTGTTTGAAAATGGAGGCCCATCTGTCCCTCAAACCTGTCCCTATATACTGCAGAACACACTGAGATCGTTGTAATGTGCTCAGGCTTGCTCATCACTAGTTATGATATGAGTTGTCATGTAGGTGTTGAAGATCAGGCCATTGTGGAAACAGACTATCACCAAAATAACAACTGCAGCTTTTCCAGATGATGGTTAGTCGGGAAACACAACAGAAGAGAAGGCTGGAGTGCCAGATAAAGATGTGATGGAGGATTTGGTGAGTAGAGCAGGACATTTAGGATTTAGAAGACCGGAACTGTTTAACGTTTAAAGTCTGAATGAATGAGCAGCTGCAAGGAAGTAGAGGGCCCTATAGACATCACCTATAGCAGGTGGCCCCAAAGTCCAGTATAAAGGAAGTCCTATTCTAATAGAGAATACTGCAGAAACAAAGTTAGGGACCAGGCGATGGTTTGTAATGCAGAGCCACAGTTTGAATAGCTGAAGCAGGTAGTCATCCAAGTCAGGAGTCAGAACCTGAGCAGGAAGTCAGAAGAGCCAAAGTCCTTTGGCATCAGGATGAGTTTGCCAATGGTGGTTTGCATCTGCACATGAGCAAATCAGAGCAAGCAAGCTCAAAGGAGTCAGATTGCACATGCACAAACCAGTGTACCACTACTACGTGACCGTGCACACATAGCTGCGCACATATTTGCCAAACTGGAACACCCAAAGAGTGTGAATGTTTGGGCATATTCGGGATTGCGCATACACACACTTCGAAATATGTTTGTGTTAAACTGAACATGAAACATTACTGTGACAACTGTATTCAGTCATATTTAGTCCATTACCTAAATTTTAGGAAAGGTAAGACTGTACTCATCTGAATACAGCAGACACAACAGAAACCCATCCTTTTAACTTGTAGGTAGTGGCCATTCAGTATTTTTAATTTGCTATTTTAATATTATGCACTTTATAAGGTGATTTCTTATCAGTCTTTATGATCACCATACACATGGCACCCTGGTTAAAGGGACTGTCCAGGCAAAATTTTAAAAACATGATTCAGCTGCTTACTTCATCATATCTGCCCTCTCTCATCCTTCGACCTTGCAGCAGAACCTTGAAGCAGAAACTTGCCAATGACTTCTGGCACTCCCCCTGAGTCTCCTAGCAGTAAACTACCATTCATAGGAATTGACTGGTGGTCTATAACTATGCCCCCCTGTGACAATCCCTTTAAAAACTAGTCTAAGAAAATCACTATGATATAAAGTCTAGCATAGAAATCAGGGCAGTGCAGGCATTCACATAAACAACGTCCTGTATGGGAAAGAAACCTTCTCTAATGGGTCCAAATTACAAGCTGCTCTGATAGATCCCCGCCAAGTTCCACATCATGGCGTACAATCGAAATCATATTGATAGTGGTAGGGTGTGCTAAATCCTACCAGACAGACACCTTTTTCCTAATTTCTCTCCACTTTGCATGCAAGGCAAACAGCTCTGATTGAACAAGAGCCAGTGCATGCACCATAGGGCTGGGGGGAATTGAGTTAGTACTGGGTGATCTGGGGGGGGGGGGGGCAGGTTCACACAGTGGGGCATACCAAATCCAGATGCCCTGGGGCAAGAAACAAAACCCAGGATATTCAAAATCCCATGTTTTTTCCAATTAAAAATTATTAGGAAATAATTTTGTAACACTCCACATACCATTGTGTTAAGTCTGAGTTGGGCAATAAAATTAAAAAACGCCCTGGGGGGCTTGGGCAATCTGCACATTGGCTGAATAGGATGGATATCTGGTTCTTTTAACAACTAATGTACCGTACATATGTTACACAACCATCCTCAACCTAAGTCTAATAGGCAAAACTATTTTGATCAGGAAAACTATAGATGTTACCTAACAGCACCACAAGTTCATTAGCAAACATTATATGAAATCATTTAACTAAGTGTAGTTCCTCATAATTCAGACAGTTTACTGATTAGGCAGGTTACAGACGGTTGCTATTGATTTCCACCTTTCTCAATATGCCTTTTATTGGGACAGCAATAAAGAGCACTAAAGTAAGAGGCTTTGTAATTAAAACAGCCCATTATAAATTGAAATCACTAGACATAAAATGTATAAAAAAGTGTTCCATGCCCGAAAAAGTTTCAAAAGCATAAACTAATCCTCCAGATGCTACAACTGGTAAATATAATTTACATTTAAATTATAGCTGCAAAGAATAAAAAAGGGATTATCGTTGGCAGCTGAGGACATTTTATGTAAATCATCCACAAATTCTCTAACTGCCTGAAAGATATACTAAATTCACAGATATCATGTTTTGGCAAGCCCAAACCAGGCCTTCACACGATCTCCACACCATCACTGGATTTTGTTTCCAAAACCCTTTAGGTTTTTGTGCTTCTATTTTACTGTTTTGGGCACAACCAAACCCAAAACATTGTTCAGTACCTAAGTATCTACCCAAATTCAGTTTCATCCATGTTTTGCTTAGAGCTGAGTGCAAGGAAAACATCTTATTTTTATATAGAGTAGGGGAGGGGCCACTTTGAAACCCCCCCAGCTATCTCAATTAGGGATATTCATCCTCTGATAAACCTAGGGAAATCACTGAAGTCAGGTAAAGATACATATGTCTTTGCCTCTCCCTCACGTGACTGGCACAACCATGGGGCTGCTGGTTGTATATGTATAGCACCGTGCAGGGTGGCAAGTACATTCTGATGTCTAACCCCAGTGGTGGCTGCAGATACTGCCTCATGGCAGCTGATGTGATTACGTGACAAGCAAGTCACGTATGAATACCTGCTATGAGATTGCCGCATACAGTGAAATCCACTATAAGCCTGGGACCAAGCAGTAGCTGGGGGCCAGGTGAGTACTTTTAAATATCCAAATGGGGTTATTTAGGTCCAATTTAAGGCTACTTGTCTGCAGCCCAGTCATAAAAACCACAACCACAGCCTAAACCATAAATCAAGTTCTTCATCAACAATAAAAATGTGTAGTTAGGAAGGTTTAGGATGACAGTTACAAACTGCAGAACATGCATCACTTAGGTCACTATATGAATTTTTAATAAAAAGTTGGCACTTTTATACATACAAGCCTTTCAGATCAAGTTCTATTAAGAGAAAGAAAAGCAAATTTAGCTACTAATGTATATTTTAGAAAGGTTATATGGCATATCTACTGTTGTTTGGATAAGGTTTATTTTGGTGATATTTATATTATGATCTGTCTGCACTTATTTGCTGATGTCACTGGAAATCCATGTAAAGCCTTTGATAAGCAAATCAACTAAGTTTTTAGTAATGGATTTTGTACCCAAAAACTGACAGGGGTAATTGGGCAGGTTTAAAAATTAAAAAAGAGCCACGACCGGCAAAGCCAGTATTCTGAAAACAGGACACCGTGGTCAGCAGTTGTAAAGGGAGCTGATTGTAGGAACTCTTACCCCAACTCTAACAAAATAATATATGCAGAGGTGGCAGATCTCACTGTGCCATATATTTGGATGGGTGTTTAAAATATTGGAATGCATAGTCTCTCCCTCCTGCTGTAGAGAGTGTTGCATTGTGTTACGTTGTTATAGCCAAGGAAAAGTTGGTGTCTTATAATTGTTTCTATTGCAATCAGCTGTGATACATTGTAAAGCACATACATTGAAGAGCATATCATGGAGAGGTGATCAGTAGGTCACAAGGTGTGGTGAGCTAAACATCAAAATGCTCTCCATTTATCCTACAATCATAAAGTGCAATTAATTAGAACAAACCACACTATTGTGCCAAATAAGGTCAGGTCTGTCTAAATAATGGTGCGCAACAAGGTAATGATTTTCCATGGCTGATTCCTAGCTTCACAACATATGGAGTAAATATGTGCCTATAGCCTGTAGGAGCAAATTAATAAATAAATCACACTACTGGCTCTTCAATGAACAAAATGCTGCAGCCTAAAAATCCGGCCATTCTGTTTACTACATCGTAGGTGGTGGATTTCAGGAATGAGCAAACTGTGCAATCACCACAAGGTTGGCTGTCGTCTGTGATATGTAAACCAATGCCCAATGGTTTCGCAGCTCTTGGGTCCTCCTGTTTTGCTTGTAGAAGCCATCAAAATGTGTTTGGTATCAAGGAGGAAAAGTGTCCCCCAACCCTACAGGCTGGCATCCTGCTAGGCTTTGAGCACTTTCTGCCGAAGGGAGGAGCATTTATACCCCAGGTTGTGGCTTCTTAATCCCAAGGAATCCCAGAGGAGCCGGACAACAGAAGGATGCTGTCCAGTACAAGATGTAAATGTGAGAATTCCAAGTAACCCTTATACAAGATCAAAAGGTAGGGGGGGCAAGTTACCCCCATCATGGCAGCGGGTGCCTTGCCAGCGCCCCACTGTATTACCTGTACCCCAGTTGACCAAGGGGTTATGGAAGAGCACAGTTAAAGAGATAAAAGATGGCCTGGACCAGTAACCAAGATTGTATATTAAATCAAGCTAGTTTTAAACTGTAACATCTTAATATTATATCATACTAAGAATATACAATACACAGGAAATGGGGTAAAACATAAAAATATCAAATATAAGTAGCAAGAGTACAGGCGTAATTAGTAATGGTCTCCCAAACTCATGTTTTTTTTATTTTTTTAAACACGTAAATAAGCTTTTTGCCCTAATTTTGGGCTTCATCCGGAGATTTAATCTAATTAGTAAAAGAAATGTAGGGAAATATGGCACTAAATTAGCAAACCTAAATTTAGATGCTAGTGCTGTGAGCATGTAAGGGTACCTGGTTTATTTGGTATCCGTATCCAAGTAGCCACTAAAAAACAGGGTATGTGAAAGTTTATTTAATATATGGTTTAGAGTACCTTAAATATCTGGGTGGGGATGGAAGAGCCCCTGGAGTAGCATTGGATCTATGGCTGATGGCACAGAGGCTGGTGTTTTTCCATGGCTGGAGGATTTTGAGCCATGGGGAGCCCAGACCCTATGCCTGGTATGCAAGCTGGCAGCCTTGGAGAGGGGGGACCCTAAGTCATTTTTTAAAAATGCAAAAATCACAATGCAGATGCAAATTCATGTAATATTTGCATTTTTACATGTTGTGCTCAAAACATTTCTATGGGACTGCTGCTGAACTCAATTTGCCTGTAGTTATGTCCTGGACACAGCAAGCCGGTCTTTTGCAACCGCATTTTTCTTTAATGCATGGCACGGCCCATTCGGTATTCATAACTGATGGGTTATTCCGCCACAAGGTGGCTCAGCAGCACTGCAGAAAGCTGTGGCAGCTCCCGGCTCCCTATAAAAATGGGATTAACCAACAAGTTCCCAGTGTTGTCTCTGCAGTGACACTGCAAAGTTAGAAGATGGCTATCTGTCTTGCGCAGGTGAGCGGGGCATCCAAGCCTGCAGCCCTGCAAGTCTATTTCCATCCGTTTCTGGACCCTAACTGCCTCCCAGACTTGGCTGACAGATCGGGTGAAGGTAGAAGAGCACTAGGGTCAAGTGCTCCTGGAGCGCTGCTCCAAGCCGCAGACCCTGTGCCACAAAGGGTAGCCGGCCATAGGCTTTATGGTGAGCCTTCTTGGGATGCGGAGTTCCTGCCCTAGCTTCTGAGGGGGTGAGTTGTTGTGGACTGTGTCCCCTTATTTTTCTTTTGGGGTCCCCCCCCTCCCTGGCCATGGCTGCTCGCCGCTGCCTTCTTGTCCCTCTCTTCTCCCCCTCCCCTCTCTGACTTGTTCGGGGGGTGGTAGCGGCGAGGAGTAATATCTGTGGTGTTTTGTCGTTTTTTGTGTGTTTTTTGGTGTTTTTAGCTGCTACGCCGCTTTGTACTACGCTCCGCGGCTGTGGGCGCTATAACCTGAGGTGATTTTGCCTTGTCATGGCGCCGGCCGGGTCACGTGAGCGCTGTTTTTGCGCTCTTTGGGGGAACGGGGCCGCTTGGTGACGCGTATTGCGTCGTCTCCCCGCGGCCCGCCCCTCGAGGTACTTCTGCCGGCGCCATTTTGAGAGAACTGTGTGTCTGGATTTCTCCCTTCCTGGCTGCTTCTGGCTGCTCCTCTGGTGTGTCGCTTCTCCTGTGGCGGTGCCCGAGTGACGCTGTGGTGTCTTTGGACCGTGAGTCCCCCTTGGGGGGGGTTTTATTGGAGGGTATATGTGCTGCGGGATGCTCATGCGTCTTTTTTCTTATGTCTTTCAGGCGGGATACCATTGGGTTGTGGCATATCCCGGCTCCATTCCTTCCCTCCCTTCATTCCCCCCTTCACTAATTTCTGGGGGCATCCTGTGGGAGGGCATTCCGGGTGGCCTTTGTATAGCCTTTACCCACAGCTGGCCAATTGCGCCTGTGTTAATCACCATATGGATGCTTCTGGGGATAGCGTGCTTGGGGGCGGGCCCGGCTGTGTTCAATGTGTGGGGTGTCCCCTGTGAGTAACGGTGTCACGGTGTGCGTTCCATGCGCTGAGAGGGTCATTGCGCTACAAGCTGGTTTGCCTGCTTCGCTTTCCAGCTCAGCACCCCCCTGATCCTGCGACTGGGCCCCAGTGAGGGGGACGTCAGCAGGGAGTGACACTCTGATTTGGCTCTGCGGGTGGCCAGTATTGAGAGACAGCTTGCCAAGTCTATTCCCAGGAAGGCCTCTGGCAAGAAGCGGCACCTGACTTCCACTCCCTCACGCTCTACTGAGGAGTATGGGGAATTGGATGTCACTGCTGAACGTTATTCCCTGGAGGAAGGAGAATTGCCTCCAGATTCTGACTCCTCGGGAGACCAGCAGGAGAGTTGTGACGCTGCGTCTGGGGATTCATGGTATCCTGAGGACACTGGCAATTTACTGTCTCATATTTTTGAAATCCTACACATTGCCCCTCCTGTGGAGGCTAAAAGGAAACAGGGTGAGCTGTTTCGTCCTGTTGCACAGCGTCTGGAGTTTCCTGAGCAAGGTCATTTCAACTCTATGATACTTAAAGCATGGGAACGTCCTAACAAGCTACCTGCTGTGTCCAAAAGTTTGGATAAGAGGTATCCCTTTTCTGCTGATCTTGTTAGGAGGTGGTCAGTTCCCCCTGAAGTGGATGCTCCCGTGCTGGGCTTGTCCAACACTTCGGTCATGCCTTCCCCGGACACTACCACTCTGAGGGACGGTGAGGACAGTTGCATGGATCAGTTGGCCTGTCATGCTTTTACCTGTGTGGGGGCTGGATTGCGCCCGACCTGTGCCGTGGCTATTACGGCTATTGCTCTTAAGTCTCTGCTCAAGTGCCTCATGGATGGCACTTCAACTCGTAAAGAGGGAGTTTAGGACTCTCTTGGTTTGCTCTGATTTTGTGACCTTTATTCTTGCCGCTATGGATGATGCTGTGCGGCTAAGTTCCAGGGCCTCCGCGCTCTTGGTGGCTATGCGACGATCTGTCTGGTTGCTCCAATGGGCTGCTGATGCTGCTGCTAAGAAAGCTCTCACTGCGGCTTTTTGGAGAGCGTCTTGATGTTCTTGCTAAGGATGGCAAGCTACCTCAGCGTAGGAGGCAGTCTCGGCCATTTCGTGGGTCCTCTGCCCCCCTCCCTTCCTTTCGTGTTCCCAGAGGAGGCCGGGGCTCTCTCCTCCATAGTGGCCATAGAGATGCTTGGGGCCGTGGTAGACCCCGTGGTCGTCCCGGTCCCTCCTGGAACTCCAAACCCAATCCCTCCCCAAGCCCCCTCAGGCATGAAGGGGCGCCCTCACCCATCGGGGTGGAGGGGCGGCTTCGTTTTTTTGCTCACGTCTGGAGGCTTTACGTCTCAGATCGGTGGATACAGGAGATAGTGTTTTCCGGCTACAAGATAGAGTTTCCAGCCTGGCCCCCCTCAAGATTCGTCAGATCCAGGATGTCTTTAAACCCCCTGTATGCTCAAGGGTTGCGTCTGGCGGTTCAATGCCTGTTAGAGTCAGGAGTCATTTGTCCAGTGCCCCCTCAAGAATGGGGTCAGGGGTATTATTCCAATCTTTTCACAGTCCCCAAAAAGGACGGCTCTCTAAGGCCCATTCTGGATCTAAAGAGCCTCACCAAATTTGTCAGATTCAAGCATTTTTGCATGGAGACGCTACGCTCTGCTGTCAGTACCCTTCGCCAAGGCGACTTCATGACCACTGTGGACATCAAAGAGGCTTATCTTCATGTGCCTTTTCCCTAGGTCATCAGAGATTTCTAAGGTTCGCGCTAGAGGATCAGCATTACCAATTTGTGGCTCTACCCTTCAGGATCACCTCGGCACCTCGGGTGTTCACCAAGGTACTGGCGGGAGTGGTGGCTCTGCTCAGGAACATGGGCATCCGCATCATTCCTTACCTGGACGACATCCTGATTGTGGCCCAATCCTTTCCTCAGGCCGAGCAGGACACTCAGATGGTGATCTCCACTCTACAGTCCTTTTGCTGGGTGATCAACTATCCCAAGTCTTCTCTGTCCCCGTCCTTGGTGAGGTCCTTTCTGGGCTTGACTCTGGATACCTCTCAGGTCAGGGTATTCCTTCCTCAGCAGAAGGCGGAGGGTCTTCAGAAGCAGGCTCGGGCTCTGCTATCGTTTCCTCATCCCGCCATCCGGCAGTAGATGCAGTTAGTGGACCTGATGGTGTCCTGCTTCGAGGCAGTCCCCTTTGCCCAGTTTCACATGAGACATCTCCAGTTGCACCTCTTGTCAGTTTGGGATCGGGACCCTGTGTCATTGGATCAGGAATTTGCTCTGTCTCCTCTGGCCAGGCAGTCCCTCTCGTGGTGGCTGGACTCAAGGAACCTTCTGGAAGGTCCTGCCCCCGTGCTAGGAGACGGTCACCACAGATGCCAGTCTGACAGGTTGGGGAGGTTTCTGGCAGTCCCTGAGGTTCCAGGGTCGGTGGGGCCCTCAGGAGGCCCATGCTTCCATCAACGTACTGGAACTGAGGGCGATCAGGTTGGTTCTTTCTCACCTGACCACCCACCTTCAGGGTCGGGCTGTTCAGATCCGCTCAGACAACCAGACGGCGGTTGCCTACATCAATCATCAGGGAGGTACTTGGAGCAAGCGAGCATTCAAAGAAGTGTCCCAGATTCTGTCTTGGGCGGAGTGGCATGTTCCCTGTATCTCAGCGGTATACATTTCGGGGGTCGAGAACCAGGAGGCGGACTCCCTGAGTAGGGGGACGTCTCGTCTGGGGCAATGGTCCCTCAACAACTGGGTGTTTCTCTCCCTGTGTCACCGCTGGGGTCAGCGGCTTGGCTGCTGAAACCTCCATCTTGAGGGAAAAAGGATTACCGCCTTCTGTGGTCAATACCATGATTAGGGCTAGAAAGAAGTCCTCGTCTTTCATTTATTACAGGGTCTGGCATGCTTACATTGCCTGGTGCGAGTCCAAATCTCTTCCCTGTCGGGTGTTTTCTATTCACAGTATTCTGGAATTCTTGCAACATGGTTTGGACTTGGGCCTTCAACTTTGTCCTCTCAAGGGCCATGTTTAAGCTCTGGCAATTTTTTTCCAAAGATCCCAATCACCGGCTGGTTAAAACTTTTTTCCAGGGTGTTTCTCATGTGCGTCCGCCACGCAAGCCTTTGCTACCAGTCTGGGATCTGAATCTGGTGTTGTCTGCTATGCAGGGGCCTCCCTTTGAACCTATTCGTGAGGCCGATTTGCCCATTTTGACTCTTAAAGTAGCCTTTTTAGTGGCTATTACTTCTGTAAGGCGTGTTTCTGAGCTAGCGTGGCTTTCCATTAAGCCTCCATATTTTGAGCGGCATCAAGATAAGGTGGTGTTCCGGCTTAAGCCAGATTTCTTGCCCAAGGTCGTGTCTGCTTTTCACCTTAATCAGGACAATTGTCTTGTCTTCCTTGTGTCCTAATCCCGCTAATTCCAAAGAGCGGAATCTGCATTCTTTGGACGTGGTCAGGGCTCTGAAATTCTATTTGGTTGCTACTGAGACCTTCAGGAAGTCTGATGCTCTGTTCGTTCTCACTTCTGGGCCTAGGAAGGGTTTGCCTCCGGCTAAATTCACTATCAGCAAGTGGATCCATCAGGCGGTGGTTCAAGCCAATTCTGCTAAGGGGAAGGAACCTCCCTTTAGAATTACTGCTCATTCCACTCATGCTATTGGTGCCTCTTGGGCTTTTCAGCACCAAGCTTCTGAACAAGTTTGCAAGGCCACTACTTGGTCTTCTGTTCATACCTTTTCCAAGTTTTACAAAGTTGATGTTAAGGCCTCAGCGGATGCGGCTTTTGGCCGCAAGGTGCTTCAGGCGGTAGTGGTTCTGGCCTTTACTCATTTGGGATCCCACCCTACTTTTGGACACAGCTTTCGGATGTCCCATCAGTTAAGAATATCAAAGCGGGCTGTGCCATGCATTAAAGAAAAAAGCAATTCTGTGAGTACTCACCTGTAGAATTGTTTTTGTTCTTGCATGGCACGGCCCGCTTCGCCCCACCCTGTTATAGTTGTTCTTGGTTGCCTCTTTATGGTGATTGTTCCAAGTTAAGTTGCGTTTTTTTACCTTTTTTACATTCTTACATTTATTCGCTTGTCTCACTGCTCGTCTACGCTGGGAACTTGTTGGTTAATCCCGTTTTTATAGGGAGCCGGGAGCTGCCACCTTGTGGTGGAATAACCCATCAGTTATGAATACCGAAGCGGGCCGTGCCATGCAAGAACAAAAACAATTCTACCGGTGAGTACTCACAGAATTGCTTTTTTATTGCCCTGTAACACTGGCGAGGTGTGAAAGGGGTCATAGAGAAGCTACCATAGGACAAGCCCTTAAAATTGTCCAATGCTACCTGAAGTTCAGTATAAAGGTATGAGTAACAGAATAAGTGGACATAAAGCCAAAATGGCCTACAGGACAGAATTATCCTACTTCCCTCAACCAGACATCTTGATTCTGATCTGAAATGACAATATTCCAGCATCTGCGGGCTATTTACCAAGTATGATTGGGGAGTGGCAAACCTCCCGTGAATGCAGTACTTGTTTGCTACCCATAGGAATCAATACTAATTTGTGGCGAATGTGTGCAAAGATTAGAAAGATCAAATGTAAGGGGCTTTAAAAAAGAAATGTCAAGAAATAGAGCCTCTCTAGTTTTCACAAGTCAATAATGGTATTAAAAGTGTAAAAGCATTTAAAGAATGGTGAGACATCGGCTGAGGGCCTTTATTTGCACCACATTATTAGGCCGTTATGCAAGATGATACAGTGTCAGTGAGTTGGTGATCTTTGCCAGCACTTCGCTGACACATTTGCGAATGTAACCTGGCTTGCTAAGTGTAAATAACCTGTTGCAATGTTGATATATTTTGAACATTTTGTACTTTCACTTACACAGATGATGCTGGACAAACGATATGACCACGCCTACACCGGATTGCGCAAGGAGCATATCCTGCAGAAGATAGCAGGTCGTCTCGAGGAGAAATTTGGGAAAGAGTATGACACAGAGCAGTGGTCAGATCTTACATACTTTTATCCTATCATGGTCTACAAGATCTATGATAAATTTTCACGTAAGTATTGCACTTAGATTGTGAACATACTTCCCCTTTAAGATCTTACATTGTTAATTTGATTAAATTGGTTATTTAGATTGCCGTCCTCCCATGTGTTGTGCCAGAGAGGTACTTAGGCGTCCCAAGCCAATGCTCCTGCGAAGGAGGAAGAGGCGGAGGACAAGGATGAAGGTGGCCCTTCAACCTCCATGCCTGCTGTCCTGACTCCTGAGAAACCCACCCAATCGCCCTCTGGTCTTCTGCGGCTATACCTCCAGGCCAGACTCCTGAGGAACCTGCCCAATCGCCCTCTGGGTCTTCTGTGGCTACACCTCAAGAGCGTGAAGGTGAGACAATCCCCACTGTGCACATCACTTTCCTGTTTCTGGTTTTAGCAATAACAGACAGGCTGGACACCATGTCAGTTTCTTGCAAACATTCACCATCATTAAAGAGGAACTACAGTTAAAATGACCATAGTTCCACAGTACTAGTTAGCAGCAAGGCAGCACGGCTTAGCCTTGGTGGGGCGCCCCCATACTTACAGCCTTCGGCCCTGTTCTGTGTCCGCCACAGTGCAGCCTATAAGTTGGGGCCAGCACTGATAGGGCCAGCACTTTGTACGCTGGCCTCATTTACAATCAGCTGATCCTATCAGCGCTGGCCCAGGAGACTGATAAGACAGCGTTGCTGCAGACACAGTAGAGGCAGGGTAGAGGCGCCCAGTTTATTGGTTTAATCGCCGAGATTTGCAGAAAATTTATATGTTGTAACATTTATATTGTCTTGTGCTGGCAGTTGAAACATTTGCTATGCCCACATGCCTTTAGACGTTACCTTCCTTTACGCTGCCATCTCACTGTGTGAAGTAGCGCTTTATTCATAGTATTTCATTTGTCCCTTTTTGATAATGCCTTGTAACCTTGTTCTGTTTGTTTGCTGTGTAGACTCATTGCAGATTCACAGGCCAGAGGAATGTTCAGAGCTTGAAATGAATCCTCTCTCTGCTGGTGAGTAGCCTATTAATGCCTGCTGCTTACTATGCATTGTCAATGTCAAATGGAATGTTAGACCACATTTTTGTTACACAATTACCTAGGCCACTTTGGGCATCATTTGATATTCTAAATTGTTTTGCTCTTGCCTAGCCCCTGGCAGTCCTGCAATAGATTTGCCCCATAATGCTAGTGTGCCTGAGGAGCACATCCCTTCACCCTCTTTTGCTGTTGCTACTACACCCCCAGAGTAGGATCGTGAGCCTATCCCCCTTGCCACATCCCCTTCATTTTGATAAATCCAGGTCCAGCAAAGGTACAACAGGTTTGACTGTGTACAACATAATTTGTCATTATTGCCATGCCCTTGAACAAAATCATAATGTCATTATGATTGTTTTTACGTGTTAGTTACACATACATGACCATATGCCTTCAGACTGCCCTATCACTGTTGAAAGTTCTGCTTTGTGAACCGAGTTTCACCACACATTTTTACTATTGTTCTTCTAATAGAGTTGAGTTTTTATTATTTTTAGACCTCCATCTGTGCCTCAAAGTCCCATCTCTCCTGGTAAGTACAATCATATGTTACTAGAGTAAGCCTCATGTTTGGAAAGAACAGCTGTCACGCTCTGGTAACTCCAGCCCTCTAGGTAAGCCCTCAACCCCCAATCTCCGCAGCCAGCTTCACCTGTAGGAGCCCCCGCTTGCCGGGACGCAGAATACGCCTGCCCGGGATCGGTTGCCCCCAGGACTTCAATGGCTCAAAGGATGAGAGCTTACAGGTATAGAGGTCTGAAGAACCAATGGCTAAGAGCGGGTGTAGCGGAAGTCCAGAGGCAGGCCAGAGGTTAACACGGGGAGTCAGAGTTTGCAGCGGTACAGAGGGGAGAGATAGCTCGAAGTCTAGGTACAAGGCAGAGGTCGGCAACGGAGATCAGATCGAGATTGGTCGGTTCAGGCAGAGGTCGGCAACGGAGATCAGAATAGTCGGTTCAGGCAGAGGTCGGCAACGGAGATCAGAATAGTCGGTTCAGGCAGAGGTCGGCAACAGGGTTTCAGATCGAGAGGCGTCAGCAAGGCAGAGGTTGGCAACTGGAAATCAATCGACCTTCAATGCACAAGACAAGCTTGATACTAGGCGCTATAACAGGCAATGACACACTGCAGTGGAAATCCCTTTATAGTGGGAAAACCGGCAGGATTGGACAGGGAGACAGTGGCTGGGATTGGTGCACTTAGGATCTGGCGGCAGATTGGAGCACTGGCCCTGTAGTCTGATTGGTGAGCTCTGGGCTGATTGCTCCAGCTGAGCTTCCCAGGCAAACTGCTCAGAGCTGCACCTTCTAGACTTTGTTCTTTTAAACAGCCTCCGGTGGCCATTCTGAGTATTGCACCCCCGGAAGACATGAGCTGACTGTATAGGCCAGCAAGCACAAGCTGAGTGACAATGGGCAAGGGGGGAGGACTTACTCGGCGGCACATGCGCCACAGGGGATGGCAACCGAGGCATAAGCGGCTCCTGGGCAGGAGGAACCCGAGCCCGTTGCCTAGGGACACCACGGGCACGGGTAGAAGGTAAGTCATTCGTGACACTACCCCCCCCTTCACGAGGGGCCTCCGGACCCTCACCAGACTCCACAGGGCAAACGCCCCGAATTGTTCTGACAGACTTCAACGAAGATACACGAGGTCCCCTCCTGGATGGAGAGGCAGGTGGACAAACAAATTCTGAGACCAGGGTTTTCCCAACAGTGAAGCTAGAGCAGTGATCTTCACAGTGTGGGCCCCATCCTGACAATTCCCCAGTTTTCCAATTAAGGGTAGGGTTGTGCATCTTCAACCAAGGGAACCCTAAGACAACCGGGGTTTCAGGGCAGTCAAAAACAAAAAATTCAAGATTCTCAGAATGGGAGTCCCACAACTAGGCTGATAAAAGGGGTTTTGGAGGTTACAGTTCCCCCATGAACAGGAGTATTATTTACAGCCAAAATCTGGAGGGGCTTCCCAAGGGGTATTAATGGAATGCCTAAGGCGGTCACTATGGATTTATCCAAAAAGTTGCCCACTGCTCCGCTATCGACTAGAGCGGGGATGGATTTCCTGGACAACTCCCAACCCACAGTAGCAGGTAACGACATCTTATTTCTATGAAGGGAAGTTACCTGACCGTCCTGACAAACTTTCTCAGTCTTGTCAGGACGTTGCAATCCCGCCAAAGGTTTTTTATTGGGGCAGGTCCTAACCAGGTGACCAGAAGTCCCACAGTACATGCATAGGCCTAAGGTGCGACGTCTACTCTTTTCATTAGGGGAAAGGTGAGTAGCACCAAGTTGCATAGGCTCATCAGGGGGCGAAGATGAGACAACTCCTTCAGTGGATGACTCCCGGTGGAAAGATTCCCGGAAGTAAGAGTGATTCTTCTCCATGTGTCTCTCCCGTAGCCGTCTGTCAATTTTAATGGCCATAGGCATGAGTTCATCCAGGCTTCTGGGGTAGGGAAAATTCGTTAGAACATCCTTAACACTCTCTGAGAGACCAATTCGATACTGACTACAGAGAGCAGGATCATTCCAATGGGATTCAATCGCCCAGCGGCGGAATTCAGCACTATATTCCTCTGCTGAACGCTTCCCCTGTTTCAGGCTTCGAAGCCTGGCATCGGCGGTCGAAGTCTTGTCTGGGTCTAAATACAGAATCTCCATAGAGGAGAAAAAAGCTGAGACAGTTTGCAAGGCCTCATCAGTGGCCAAACGCCCAGGACTGTGGATCACCCTGGAGCAGAGAGATAACCAGACCAACCCTCTGCAATTCGGTGCCCGAGGAGTAGGGCCGTAGTCTGAAATAAAGTTCACACGAGTTCCTGAAGTTGGAAAACCTTTTTCGGTCCCCATTTAATTTTTCAGGAAGGGGAACCTTCGGCTCGACAAGAGGTAAGGATGAAGGTGGTGCAGCCGGCTGGCGATCTTGATTGGCCACACGTTGGGACAAGTAGTTAATGGCGGTACCCATGCCATGCACTTGTTGTTCAAGTCGCTCAAAATCAAAACTCTCCTGAGTGGCTACTCGCTGGGCCAGCTGGTTGATGGCGGTGGCCAAAGCTTGCACCTGCTGTACCAGGTCATCCATGTTGAGGCCTGTTATAATGTCACGCTCTGGTAACTCCAGCCCTCTAGGTAAGCCCTCAACCCCCAATCTCCGCAGCCAGCTTCACCTGTAGGAGCCCCCGCTTGCCGGGACGCAGAATACGCCTGCCCGGGATCGGTTGCCCCCAGGACTTCAATGGCTCAAAGGATGAGAGCTTACAGGTATAGAGGTCTGAAGAACCAATGGCTTAGAGCGGGTGTAGCGGAAGTCCAGAGGCAGGCGAGAGGTTAACACGGGGAGTCAGAGTTTGCAGCGGTACAGAGGGGAGAGATAGCTCGAAGTCTAGGTACAAGGCAGAGGTCGGCAACGGAGATCAGATCGAGATTGGTCGGTTCAGGCAGAGGTCGGCAACGGAGATCAGAATAGTCGGTTCAGGCAGAGGTCGGCAACAGGGTTTCAGATCGAGAGGCGTCAGCAAGGCAGAGGTTGGCAACTGGAAATCAATCGAGCTTCAATGCACAAGACAAGCTTGATACTAGGCGCTATAACAGGCAATGACACACTGCAGTGGAAATCCCTTTATAGTGGGAAAACCGGCAGGATTGGACAGGGAGACTGGGATTGGTGCACTTATGATCTGGCGGCAGATTGGAGCACTGGCCCTGTAGTCTGATTGGTGAGCTCTGGGCTGATTGCTCCAGCTGAGCTTCCCAGGCAAACTGCTCAGAGCCGCACCTTCTAGACTTTGTTCTTTTAAACAGCCTCCGGTGGCCATTCTGAGTATTGCACCCCCGGAAGACATGAGCTGACTGTATAGGCCAGCAAGCACAAGCTGAGTGACAATGGGCAAGGGGGGAGGACTTACTCGGCGGCACATGCGCCACAGGGGATGGCAACCGAGGCATAAGCGGCTCCTGGGCAGGAGGAACCCGAGCCCGTTGCCTAGGGACACCACGGGCACGGGTAGAAGGTAAGTAATTCGTGACAACAGCTCTCACTTCCAGAGCGATGCTTGTTGAATTAATAGCTTTATTCACTGTTTTACACATGCATGACAACCTTATTTCTTTGATGTTCGCCTTAGATTCACTTTTGCTTGGGGAATGAGAGGCTTAGCCTGCACTAGAGTCCACTGTCCACTGCTAAATAGTCATTGATAGTTCAGCCTTAATTTCTGACAGCACACTTCAAAACTAGTCCCATCTATTAAGTGTATTCTTAATACTTTTGAGTGAAATATGTGCATAAAAAATATATATTTTTTAAAAAATTGTAGTGTTATTTTTTGTAACAAAAAATGTATGTCTATATAATCTTATTGCGTGTAAAATCCCCATTTCTCCTGGTTACAATGGTAAAACATATGTATTGGTAGACACCCTTTCCTGCCCAGAAGAGTCCCCCAAACTGAAACAGCACCGTTCAAGAAAAACAACCATTTGAAATACCCCCCAAAACAATATATTCTCTGGAAGTATACAAATCAAGCTTTCTAGGCGTACCAGGCTTGTTGACGTGGACACAGTTTTCTGGAAGTAATCCCTCAATGAACTCTTTAGTTGCACAGGGTTTCCCCAAAAAAGAATAAAAAAGCAGAATCAAAGCCACATTTTCCCCCAAAAAAACTATATACAAAAAAAAAAAAAAACAAGTTAAATCAAAAAAAGCAAAGTCCCATGAACAGAAAAATACCCAACATGCATAGGTACTGTCAAGGGAAGAGTTGCCAAAAGTAAAGCATGCGCGTAAGGGTAATTTTGCTTGACAATTTTTGCTCTGCAGACAAAAGTGTGCACCTTGCACTTTTTCAACCAAAATACCCATTTGGAATACCCTATATATAAATTAAATTTTTTTTTACAGTTAGCAGTGGCTATTCCGGACACTCTTCTGAAGCCAGAAGAGAGGATCAAATGCCCCCCCCCCCCCGTGAAGAGCAGACCCGATCAACTGAATGGTCAGGTTAGTTTTTAACTTTGTAGGTGTTTAAAGTCACTCACACTTAATGGTAGGAGAGGCAGCTACGTGAGACTCACGTACCTGCCAATAGAAGGGTTAATATTAAATTTTGGCCCCAGTCAATGGTTTGCACGTGTAGCAAGATCACATTTGATTAGGCCCCTTTAACAATAACCGACCAAAGATTCAATTGGGAAACTGGTTCCTAGCGGCAGCACTTCATGTCTGATTTTTTGTGTTTTACTCTTGTAGCTTCATCAGACCTCAGTGGGTAAACTGAAAGTGGCATCACAGCATGTCCACCTGGTAAATTTTTCTCTTGCGATGATGGGGCAAAAACAATATGCCACCTAAGCTAACTAGCTTGCAAAATATCTAGTGAGGCACTAAAGTTTGTGGCATTGTTCTTCACTTGTTATTCATTATAATTTTTGGTAATATTATAAATATCCATTAGTATGTTTTGTATAAAAATGTACAAAGCCATTCACCCAATGTTTCCAGCGCCCTGCTTAAAAGTGTTCAAAAACCTGGAATTTGCACTATCCTGGCTTTTGGTCTGTCCCCCTGGGGCACCCTGGCTTGGGGAAAAGGTTAATTTACTGTGTGCCCTGGGTGGATTCACACAGCAGGGCATCCCAGTTATAGATGCAACCGGGGGAGGGTGTAAGCCTGCCTTGGAGTCTCATCGACTTCAGGGTGGGTTATGGTCCAATTTGATATATTTTGATGGTCAATTAGCCAATCTGTTACATTACCAGTTTTTGTGTGAGGTTTCCATGGATCTTTGGCAAGCACTCCTGAAACATTTCTATTTTTTGCCTAGCTTCTAAAGCAAGATTGTATGGCTTGAGGTTTCTTGGATGCTAAAAAATCTGCAAATATTGTTTCATCGATGGTAACCAAGTACACGCAAGTCTGTAGTCTGCAATTGGCAACAATGTGTTGAAGGCTGGCTTGGTAGACTATGAAATTCAACCTTGTTTTACACTACTTAAATGTTAGGTGAATTAATCTGCTGTTGTGTGTAATGACTATTGCCTAATGTTGTAGTACATTCGTACAAGACTGTAAGAAACATAGAAAGTGATTATACTTTTCTTCTTTTCATAACTGCAAGGAGTCCTCTCGAGCATGTGGCAATATATGCATGACCCTAAGTCACTTGTCATGGAGGTCATTGAAATGGAGTATCCACCTCAGTTATAAGCTCTTGTTATGTATACATGTTCCCTAAGTGTGTAAATCGTTTTTTTTATTTGTTTTTAAGTTTTGATTTTTACATATTTATTTCTGCATTGGCAATGTTTTTTTTTTCTCCACTCAGATCAGGTATCTCCATCTTCATATATAGTAGCCCAGATGCCTTCCTTCAATATCAATGTGGGCACTATCTGTTCGGAGTTACTTATTTTGTTCGTCATAGTGGATTTAAGAAACCATTGCAATCACCGCTGTGCCTTCACACATACAATTTGTTATGTCAATATATATATCAAGTATACACATATCTACCCAACTGTGCCGCCACACCCGGTCCGTGACAGTAAGATCCGGCCATGGATCCCGCTGAGGTGCCACTTCCTGATGCCACTGAACTACCTACAATAGTGGCTATGCAGTCTCGCCAAATTAAATAGCTTTCCGCCATGGTTCAGCAGCTCTTATCGATTCAGCAGCAGCAATTGCCACCATCTACTCCAGTGTTGCCGCCACAGTCTCCAGTAGCATCAACTTCTAGAATCCGTCTCTGCTTGCTGGCTAAGTTTGACGGGGATGCCAATTTATGCCGAGGCTTCCTTACCCAGTGTTCTATGCATTTGGAAATGTTGGCGGACCAATTCCTCACTGAACGTGCCAAGGTGGCCTTTGTTATTAGTCTGCTCATAGGAAAGGCTCTGGCCTGGGCTACCCCTTTATGGGATCCAGTTACTTCCAATGTACTCGCCTTTGTCTCCGAGTTCCGCCAGGTCTTCGAGGAGCCAGCCCGGGCCTCGTCTGCAGAAACGGCCCTATTGAATTTGGTCCAGGGCAACCTGTCCGTTGGTGAATACGCCATTCAGTTCCGTACCCTGGCATCTGAACTGTCTTGGAATAATGAGGCCTTATGTGCCTCCTTCAAGAAGGGACTGTCTAGCAAAAGTAAAAATGCTCTAGCTACACGTGATTTGCCTTCATCTTTGACTGATCTCATCCATTTGGCCACACGCATCGATGTGCGTTTTTCTGAAAGACGTGAGGAACTCCACCTGGAAAGAGACTCTCAGCACCCTGGGAGGGCATCCCGTTTGGTTTCTGTGTTTCAACATCCTTTGTCCACACATACGCCTCCTAGTGAGGAGGCCATGCAGGTGGACCGATCTCCCTTAACCCAGCTGGAGAGAACTCACAGGAGGAATGAGAATCTTTGCTTGTATTGTGCTGGCTCTGAGCACTTCCTGAAAGACTGTCCTATTGGCCCGCCACGACAGGGAAACGAGCGCACCTAGTGAATGTGGGAGAGACGTCCCTAGGTGTGTGTGCTACCTCTCCACGGCTTATGGTTCCTGTGCGACTTACCCTAGCAGCTACCATCTCCTTGAACCTGACTGCCTTTTTGGATTCAGGCTCTGCAGGGAACTTTATCGAGGCCTCCTTGATTAATAAATATAACATCTCTGTGAACCGCCTCGCAAAGCCCCTATTTATCGCGTCGGTCAATGGTGACAGGCTTGATTGCACCGTGTGTTATCGCACAGTACCCCTCCTTTTAAATATTGGACTTTTTCACCAAGAGAATATTGAGTTTTACATGCTCCCTCATTGTACCTCTCAGATTCTTCTCGGCCTACCCTGGCGTCACGATCCCACTCTTGACTGTAATACCGGCGATATCAAGAGTTGGGGTGCAGCCTGCTTCAAGAGATGTTTGAAGTCCGTTCCTGCCAGACCTGTTCCTGCATCTGCTCCACTTCCCGGCCTGCCTGCGACCTATCAGGCCTTCTCTGATGTATTCTGCAAAAAGCAAGCGGAGGTACTTCCGCCTCATCGGCCCTATGACTGCCCTATCGACCTCTTGCCGGGTACCACTCCACCTCGTGGCAGAATCTATCCTCTCTCGGCTCCTGAGACACAGGCTATGTCAGAGTATATACAGGAGAAGCTCCTAAGAAGCTTCATACGGAAGTCTTCCTCTCCTGCAGGCGCAGGCTTTTTCTTCGTGGTCAAGAAAGATGGCTCTCTTCACCCTTGCATTGACTACCGTGGCCTCAACAAGATTACCGTCAAAAATCGATACCCTTTACCTTTGATTTCTGAATTATTTGATTGACTTCGTGGTGCCAAGATCTTCACTAAACTCAACCTGAGAGGGGCCTATAATCTGATACGTATACGTGAGGGCGATGAGTGGAAGACCGCCTTTAAAGTGGACCATCACCCTCGGGTGATCGGCCCGGGAATCTATAAGATTCCCCGGCCGATCACCTCCCTCCCCGTGGGACATCCGAGATCGGGGTGTCCCGCGGGGTGTGAATGGCCGGCGCGGGGGCGCGCGCGTCAAGAGGGACGCGCGGGAGGCGGCGGTTGAGGAGCCACGGACAAGCGGCTGTCAAATCGCTTGTCCGTCGGCGCTGGGAGCGGGGAGAGGTGAGTTTTTAGGGTGATCGGGGGGGTTTCACACAGCGGGGCACCCCGATCGGGGGTGCCCCACCGAAGTGGACCAAGACCCAGGATAGTCAAAATCCTGGGTGTTGGTCCCTGTTTAACACCCGCAATGGCCCTTTGGACTTTGCAATGCACCCGCTGTATTCCAGGAATACGTGAACGACATATTCCGGGACCTGCTTTACTCCTGCATGGTAGTGTATCTGGATGATATGCTCATCTTCTCTTCTAATCCTGAAGAACATCACCGCCACGTCCGGCAAGTCCTGTCTCGCCTCCGCCTACATCGCTTATATGCCAAGCTGGAGAAGTGTATATTTGACCATAACACTCCATTTCTTGGGTACATAGTTTCTGGTCGTGGTCTCCAGATGGACCCCAGCAAGTTAAAGGTGGTGTTGGACTGACCACGTCCTACGGGCTATCCAATGCTTTTTGGGCTTCGCTAATTATTATCGCCAGTTCAATCTCCACTTTTCGACTATAGTTGCGCCTATTGTGGCTCTCAAGAAGAAGAATGCCAATTCTAAGTTGTGGCCTCCTCAGGCTGAAAAATGCCTTCTCTTCTGCTCCGGTGCTTTCAAGATCAGATCCAGCTAGACCCTTTGCCCTTGAGGTAGATGTCTCCTCCATTGGAGCTTGAGCGTGCTTACTCAAAAATCCGCTACTGGCAGGGTTCTCACCTGCGGTTTCTTTTCTAAAACGTTTTCTCCGGCAGAGAGGAATTACTCCATTGGAGATCGGGAATTACTCGCCATCAAGTTAGCATTGGAGGAGTGGAGACATCTTTTGGAAGGTTCTGCCCATCTTGTTTCCATCTTTACTGACCACAAAAATCTGTCTTACTTAAAAACTGCCCAGCGGTTAAACCCTCGACAAGCCCGATGGTCGTTATTTTTCGCCCGTTTCAACTTTCAAATCCACTTCCGTCCAGCCGCCAAGAACATCAGGGCGGACGCCTTTTCTCGCTCTTCAGACGTCTCTGGGTCTGAATCCACTCCACAGCATATTATCCCTCCTGAATGCCTAGTCCACTCTGCCCTGCTACTCTGTTACAGGCACCACCTGGAAAGACCTTCGTGCCTCCTCGCCAACGTTGCAGAATATTAAGGTGGGGACATTCTTCTCATGCAGCTGGCCATGCTGGTATCAGAAAATCTTGTTCTCTCATTTCCAGATATTATTGGTGGCCCTCTCTAGGGAAGGACGTGACGGAATTCATTCAGGCTTTTACCATCTGTGCACGCAACAAGACTCCTCGCCAAAGACCTGCAGGCTTACTTCTTCTTCTATTCCAAATACTCCATGGTCACACATTGCTATGGACTTTATTTCTAACCTCTCTTCTTCGCATGGCAACACCGTTATTTGGGTGGTAGTGGATAGGTTTTCTAAGATGGCGCATTTTACACCTTTGCCTGGCCTTCCTTCGGCTCCTCAGCTGGCGAGACACTTCCTTATGCATATCTTTTGACTTCATGGGCTGCCTACACACATTGTGTCTGACAGAGGAGCGCAATTTGTTTCTAAGTTCTGGAGGCCTCTTTGTAAACAAATGAAGATTAAGTTGGACTTTTCCTCTGCTTATCACCCCAGTCAAATGGCCAAGTGGAAAGAGTTAATCAAGTCCTCGGCCATTATCTTCGCCATTTTGTTTCTGCACGTCAAGATGATTGGGTCGACCTTCTGCCCTGGGTGGAGTTCTCATATAACTTTAAGAATGCTGAATCTACGAGAAAATCCCAGTTCTTTGTGGTGTACGGTCGTCATCCTCTTCCGCCACTGCCCTTGTTCTCGTCTTCTGAGATACCCGCCGTGGAAGAACTCACACAGGATTTTTCCACCATCTGGCAAGAGACTCAACATGCTCTTTTTCAAGCTTCTGCTCGTATGAAAATTAGTGCTGATAAAAAGAGAAGAACCCCTACTGTTTACTCTGCTGGAGATAAGGTGTGGCTTTCGGCGAAATGCATCTGCTTCCGAATTCCCAGCTACAAACTGTGTCCTTATAAGATCAAGCAACAGATCAATTCAAAATCTTGGTGCCCGCTCCAATCTCTGGTAACGCGGACGTTTTCACGGTGAAAGAGATCCTGGCCTCTAAGGTCTCCAGAGGCAAAAGATATTTTTTGGTCGACTGGGAAGGCTGTGGCCCAGAGGAAAGATCTTGGGAACCCGAGGAGAACATTCTGACCACAGTCTCATCTCGGATTTTCTTGGTCCCAAGAAGAGGGGGAAACCCAAGGGGGGGTACTGTTAGGGTGAGCACCGCGCGCCCATCTCGCAGCACTCCCCTTACCTCCATTGCTGCTCCCGCTGCCGGGGCCAGCGCTGCGCGTCCATCTCACAGTGCTTCCCATTCTCCCTCCTTACCCACTCCTGCCGGCCGGGCCACGGCTTCCCAGTCGTCTCCCTTCTCCTCGCTCTGCCTCCCCGCATGGTCCGGTGCGTGCACGTCCCCGTCCTCTAAGGGGCACGCGTGCCGGCTTCCTGAAGTTTAAAGGGCCGGTACACCACTGATTGGTGCGCAGTCATCCAATCCTGCATCCACTTCCCCTATTTAAGGGGCACTTCCTTTCCATCAGTGCCGGATCTTGGTCTTCCTATGTATGCAGAAAGTCAGTTGTTTTCAGGATTGCTCACCCGTGTACCGACCTTTGCCTGTCCCCAACTCTGAACCTTCGCTGCCCGTCCCGATCTTGGCTACTTATCTTCGATCTCGAGGTTATGCTGCCAGTCCTGACCTCTGCTTGAACTTTGACATCGCCTTTTGCCTGCCTCCTTTGCACCACGCAGAGCCGCTGTTGGGGGGTAGCGACCTGGGGGTCACTCGCCGCTACAAGACCAACCTGCCTTGCGGCGGGCTCTGGTGAATACCGGTGGCCTGTTAGACTCCATTCCCCTGACACGGCACTCGCTATCAGTACCACAGTCACAGCGGATCCACACCTGTGCCGCCACACCCGGTCCGTGACACTAACCCTGTAAGAATTAGTTTGTTTAATTTATTTACTTATTTTATTTATAAATCGTATATAAGCCTCCTGTGCATGGTTAAAGCACTTAAATCCTTGTGGAGTTTTATCTCCCAACTTGCACTGGCAATGAAGAAGGACACATGTTCCCTTTAATTAATCAAGCATTCCAAAGTTTGCTGTTTTGGATTTTATTTATTGCATTTTCAAAGCATACACATTTAACACAACATTATTCATAGGTTTTTAAATGTTACAGAAAGGGATGGTGGAAGGGCTTAGGAGGTATATCCCTGTGGGATTACTGTGTAGATAGTTGAGGGGTGATACATTGGGGGTCAAATGGAAAGGTGATGATCTACTGGATTGTCTTTTACTTGAGTGTGTCTTTTGACAGTTTTTGCAGGATCCTCTGAAACACAGAAAAAAAAAGGAATTTGAGGCTGGGTTTGTGCCTAAAACGCAATAACTTGTCAACAACATGTATAATACAAATAACTGGTCATTAACTAGTTAGCATTGGCAATATGTTGCATAGTATATCAAACAAGTTGTGTGTTCTAAACCAGGCATTACTGCTATCTTAACCCTAATGTTATTTTGGAGGCAAAGAAATAAATCAACTTTCTGCTGTTCAACAGGTGTTTCTTGATTGGGGCCAGAACAGAATTACTTTCAACTTCCTTGTAATGCAACCAAGAAAAAACTTTAATCACACAATTTTTTTACACACAAGGGGGATTGCATTATGTATGCTGACATTGTTGTGACTTTTAAATTCAACTTGACTGAAAGTATGCTTAGAAAACTTCAAACAAGAAGATCAGATAAGAGAGTTTGACAATTTCAATGTAAAAGGACAACTTGCTTTTTATTGGCCAAACATTGCATGACAACTAATTAGAAGTTGCTAGGCAAAACTACTACCACTCTCTGCAAGCTGCAAGCAAGCACAAATATAAATACTGGAACGACACATAAATGTACAAAGGATGTAGAAATAAATAAATTGCAAAAAATAACAAATATAATGAGAATCATGTGTTATGTGGCACATGAGTACAAGTTAACATGGAGGTCCAAAACACATTTACCTATGACAGAGATTACTGTAATTCTTCAAATACATCTAAATTATACATTTCCATGTAAAACTGTTGGCTACATTGTATATTCTTGGGAGAGGTAGTTTTCAAACCTCATTTGGCCTGATTACTGGGCTGAGTCAGCCAGCTGTATCACTTATAATCATGCAAGTGATATTGGCTATATGTAAACTTATGCCCAAATATATATCTTTTCCTACATCAGCTCCTGAAGTTACTTCCGTAAGATGTGCTTTTTGCCGTCAAGCTGGTATCCCACATGTCATTCGTTGTGTTGATAGTACACACATAGCTTTGCAGCCCCCAAGATGCCAGGAACACACGTACCACAACCGCAAACAATACCACTGTATGAATGTCATGCTGGTGTGTGACCACCTACATATATTCTGTGCAGTAAAGGAGGGGTGGCTGCAGAGGGATGGCTGCTAGGTTAGTTTCCCTGTTACCAGGTTCTAAGCTACATATGTTCCACTTCTAAGTAACCCAAAAAATAAAATGTACATAGATTAGCAAGTATGCTTTCTCTGTGTAACAACTACAATGAGACTAATGTTTGGTTGTCTTGTCTAAATTGTAGCTGATGCTGGATATGGGCAACTGCCATGGCTTAAGACGCTATTTTGATGCCCAGTATCAAAAGCACAGTAGAAATACAACCAGGAACACAAAAAAAACAGAAGAATCATTGAACGGGCTATTTGACTTTTGAAAGCAAGGTTCTTGTGTTTGGCTAAACTGGGAGGACAACTGCTGTACTGAAACTGAAAAAGTATCAACAATAATCAAATGCTGCATTTTGCACAACCTTGGCAAAGAACATAGAGTGGCCCCTCCAGAGGAAGTGAACATAGAGCCTGAGATGGCTTGGCGCAGAGCAGGTCGATCAGAGGGCAACCTTAGTGGTGTACAAGCAGGGCAAGAGCTGGTGGATGGGTATTTCAAATGAGTAATGTGGTGTGTATGTGTAATGTCCAAAGTAGTATGCATGACTTTTTACATAACTCCTAATTTTATCTTTTACTCCATTATATTGAAGAAAACCAACAACAGTAATGTGAAATCATGTTTCTGCAACCAGGCAAAATAAAAATATGAATACCAGTATTTGGTTTATTAATTACTTAGCTATTTTCATTCCCTTCTTTGCCCCCTTCCCTTTTGTCCTTCTTTGCCCCCTTCCATTTTGTCCTTCTTTGCCCCCTTCCATTTTGTCCTTTACCCCCTTACCTTTTGTCCTTCCTAATTTGCCCTTGTTCTTCTTCTTATCCTCCTTTAACTTTTGCCTTTGTGCCCTTCATTGTCTAGACTTTTAACTTACAAATTTTACACTCATTAATCTATTTCCTTCTTCCCCTTCTTTACCTTTTCCACTTCTTTACTGCCTTAAAGTGGACCAACACCCAGGATTTTGACTATCCTGGGTCTTGGTCCACTTCGGTGGGGCACCCCCGATCGGGGTGCCCCGCTGTGTGAACCCCCCCCCGATCACCCGAAAAACTCACCTCTCCCCGCTCCCAGGGCCGACGGACAAGAGATTTGACAGCCGCGGACAAGCGGCTCCTCCGCCGCCGCCTCCCGCGCGTCACTCTTGACGCGCGCGCACCGGCCATTCACAGGCGGCCGGCGCGGGCGCGCGCACGTCTAGAGGGGCGCGAGGGAGGCGGCGTCGCCCGGCTGCCGCCGAAGACAAGGTAAGGGGATTTGGGGTGTTTGGGGGGGTTTCACCCCGCGGGACATCCCGATCTCAGATGTCCCGCGGGGTGGGAGGTGATCGGCCTGGGAATCTTATAGATTCCCGGGCCGATCACGGGAGGGTGATGGTCCACTTTAACATTTGCATTTTCATTCTGATAGAATCCTTCTATCTGTACTCTGGCTACTTTCACATGTTTGCCAACTCCAAAACGCCGGACTGTCATGCATACGCCCAGTGAACATAAGTTTTTGTGAAGCAGCGGATGGTAGGTAACATAGTAAATCACACATATCCCTATTCCTAGGACAGGAAAAAGCCACTGCATGTATCCATCACCCCTCAGGCAACCAATAGGGTTCATCACTGTGCAGGCCAGGGTGCACGGGGTGTGGGGGTGAGAGAGGATTAGGTAGCTTAGCCTGATTCAGTAGAAGTAATAATGAACCCGGAGGAGCGGACTTGGCAGTTTAGCAGGTTGGAAGTCCACTTTTATAGAGGACTTCCAAGCATAGCCAGTTTATAATACAGTTTACAGTACAGTACAATTGCTCATTGAAAGCTAAAGGTAGACTTTGTGACTGACATCGACACAAGGGCTCAGGAGCCCACCTTAGTGTAAATGTTGCCCTGTGCAAGCTACACAAAGAGAAATAGATGGAGGGAATGGGAGAGTCAAGGGGAAACACGGAAAGGGGGCGATATGGGGGACAGAAAAAGAAGAATAAAGCAGGAATGGAGAAAAAAAAGAGATACCAAATGAAAGCTGAAAAGAGACATAGGGAAGCAGGGAATGTAAACAAGAAACAAGGAATGTGGAAACTAGAGAGAGGAGGGACCATGGACAGAGCAAAAAAGAAGGAATGTGGCAAAGAGAGAAAAAGGGGGAATGTAGAAAGGGAGAGGGAGGAAGGGGCATGGAAAAGAGAGAAGTAGGGAAGGTAAAAAGAGTGGAAAAGCTAAAGAAGGTGAAAGGAAATAGGAAGAGGAAAGAAATGTGACAAGAGAGGTATATGAAAATGGAGAATGGAAGAAGAAATACAGAGAATAAATCTAATGTTGGAGCTAGGAAAAACAAGGGAAATGAAAAATGTTTTAAAAGAGGTAGGAGAGATGGTGAATAGTGATAAGTGGACCTGTAAAAGCTCTGGTTCCCTAATTTCGGCGGAACTTGCTCCTAGATCCAAACCCGTACTCAAACCCCAATGAAATCAACAGGCAATGGGGACCCAAAATCAGGGCCCCAAAATGTCCGAAATGGAGGTAGCAATGGCTAGAGCAGACGATTATCCTGGACAAGGGGGAAGGGAAAGTACTCAAAATAATAACAGAAAACCGCAAAAAATAATAAATAGATAAATAAAGAAAAAAAATTCAAATATTTTATATGGGTGTCAGAGGCTAAATCAGGGGGTAACCCCCAGGAGATTGGGCTGCACAAAATGGCATAGGGAAATGGCTCAGAATAATCACAGAAAACAAAAAAATTAAATACATAAATAAATGAATTAAAAATAAATAAAGAACAATATCATATATTTTTACAGATGTCAGAGGGCAAACTGGGAGTAACACCAGGGTTACTGCCCTGCACAAAATAGGGTAGGGGCAGTACTAATATGTATACTTTAATAAAGAAATAATAAGATCCCCCCTATAACAGGGCAGTGTGACAGAATCCCTCCATAACCCCAATGTAGATTATGGCAGAGCCTCCCATCATCCCTTTAGCAGACTGTGTGGCAGAACAACCACAATCATCTATATAGCAGACTGTATTGCAGAACAACCTCAATCATCCCTATAGCAGAATGTGTGGCAAAACAACCCCCATCATCCCTATAGCAGACTGCTGCAGAACAACCCCCATCATCCCTATAGCAGACTATGTGGCAAAACAACCCCCATCATCCCCCATCATGGCCTGGGCCCGCCTACTCCCCTTACTCATAAGTTGGCGGCAGGATCCGGCGGGGGGGGGGCAGTGAGACGGTCGACCTGATTGGCTACGGGGAGGGGATCAACTAGCTTCAGTGTTGGGCTGAATGCCGAACTCTGGCATGGACTTCTGACTGAAGTCCATGTTCTGGGTCAGGAACCCGAACACGCAAATTTCAGCATGGACCTGAACATTGCAAGTTGGGTTCACTCATCAGTAATGGTGAAATGTCGAAAAGTGATGCCTGCTGAAGCAGCTGATAACTTTTGTTATAAGTTTTGTTAGTGTTGGGATCATGCCCTGTGTGACTACATAGCTCGCACACCACAAATAATTCTGGGACAGTAATGTTTCTATATATAAAACTACATAAACAGCATCTGCTTTTTATAGCAAACAAGTAAAACATATTGTACATAATACAACTAAAACGTGGTGGAAGTGTCAGGTCCCGTGGGACGTCTTCCTTCCAATAAGTCAGCAACCCCCAATCTCCGCTGCTATCTTCGCCTATAGCCAAGCCCCCGTTTGCCGGGACGCAGGATACGCCTCACCGGACACAGTTGCCCCCAGGACTTATTAGCACAAAGGATGCTGACTTATGCAGGGGAAGGTGGACGAACCAGGAACAAGACTGGTAAGGCAATCGGGCAGAGGTCATACACAGGTGATCAGTCCAAGGAAGCACGGTACAAGAGGATTGAGACGGAAGAATGGTCAGGGCTAGCCAAAGGTCACACCAGGAGGTCAGAGATACGCGGTACAGAGGAGCAGGCAGGAATCGTGGTCAAAAACAGGCAAGGTCGGTCCAGGCGGCAATCAGGAATGGTCATACACGGCAGAATCGTAAGGAAAATAGCAATCACAATCACACCCAGCAGCTCGCTATCACGGGCAAGGAACAAGTGCAGAGTGAGCAGCTTTATAGGAGTGATGGAACAGGAAAGGGGGGTTGATTGGTGCAACATTAGGAACCTGAGGCTGATTGCCCCATTCAAATTGCCAAGCTTTGGGCTCATTGGTCCGGATCTAATTACCTCCGGCGGGCGCCCTGTGTGCAGCGCCGCCGGAGGGCATAAACAGCAGCAAGTGACGCGCGCGCGCGTGTACGGAGTCGCGCGCCGGGAGCGCGCCGAGATGGCCGTGGCGCGGCTGCTCCCGAAGCCGCCGGAGAGGAGAAAGCACGAGCAGCCGCTCGCGACGGAAAGAGCCGAGCGGCAGCTCGGGGCGGAAATAGCCGAGCGGCGGCCGGGGAGAGGAGACGCCGAGCCGCCGCCTGGCAGAGACGCCGCCCAGCCCGCACGCTGGCCGAGCGGGAGCCGCCGTCGTGGGACCGAAGGACAGGTGAGTGTCCAGGGTTCTGTACAGGGCTCGTGACACTACCCCCCCCTTCATGAGGGGCCTCAGGACCCTTACCCGGCTTATCCGGATTCTCACGATGGAATCTATTAACTAAGGCTATGGCATGGACGTCTCTAGCGGGTACCCAACACCTCTCCTCAGGACCAAATCCCTTCCAATCGATTAAATACTGTAATGAATTTTGAACTACCCGGGCATCGAGTACTCTATTAATTTCATACTCAGGCTCATCTCCCACAATGACTGGAGGAGGAGACGAAACCTGAATATTTTTGGCCGATTTTAATAAAGAAACATGGAAGGTCGACGGAATTTTCATGGATAAAGGTAGCTTGACTTTAAAAGTAACATTGCTCAGTTTGTTAGTAATGGGGAAAGGACCGATGTACTTAGGGCCTAACTTAGCCGAAGGTTGTCTAAGGGCAATATTTCTAGTAGATACCCAAACCCGGTCACCCACCTGAAATGGTGGTTCTTGCGACCTGCGACCTATGTCGATCTGCAAAATTCTTATAACTTCTGGAGGCCTTCTTAAGGTTTGTCTGTATGTCAGACCATACTTTACTCCTTTCACGTAGCCATTCCTCCAAGGCCGGCAAGTTGGAGGAAGGACCAGAGAAGGATGTTGCCTTAGGATTCTTACCATAATTACAGAAAAACTGAGAAAATTTAGTCGACTCGCTGGGCGCATTGTTAAAGGTGAATTCTGCAAAGTCGATAAATTCCGCCCATTGCTCTTGGCGGTCGGACACAAAACAGCGCAAGTATTGCTCAAGACTCTGATTCACCCGTTCAGTCTGTCCGTTAGACTGGGGGTGGTAAGCTGTAGAAAGCGAAACTTTAATACCTAAGCGATTACAAAAGGCTTTCCAGAAACGAGATACAAATTGGACCCCCCTGTCAGAAACAATATTTTGTGGTAAACCGTGGAGGCGAAAAATATGGTTAATAAATAGTTGTACTAAATCTGGTGCCGACGGAAGTTTCGTTAGAGGGATAAAGTGAGCCATTTTGCTGAAGCGATCCACCACAACCCAGATTACAGTATTTCCCTGCGATGGGGGTAGGTCAACAATAAAATCCATGGATAAGTGTGACCATGGCTCTCTGGGAATTTCTAGAGGAACCAGTAATCCCGCTGGCGAGCCATGTGTGGTCTTACTTCGGGCGCATACAGGACATGCTTCGACAAAGGCGGTGATATCGCGTCTGAGGGTAGGCCACCAAACATGGCGTTTGGCGATGGCCAAGGTTTTTCGAATACCACAATGACCGGCGGTTTTGGCATCATGTAATTCCTGTAAGACGGCAAGACGTAGATGAGGCGGAACAAATAAACACTCAAGTGGTTTACCAGGAGGGGAATCAACCTGAAATGGCGTTAACGAGTGAGATAAGTCAGGAAGAAGAGCACCTACTACACACCCAAAGGGCAAAATAGGTTCAGCAGTACCTACTTGGTCCTTACAATCCCCAAAGTTCCGAGACAGGGCATCTGCTTTGGCATTCTTCTTCCCCGGTTTATAGGTAATAATGAAATTGAAGCGAGAGAAGAAGAGAGCCCAGCGCGCCTGACGGGAGTTGAGTCTCTTGGCGGACTCTAAATATTCAAGATTCTTATGATCAGTGTATACCGTAATGGGGTGTAGAGAGCCTTCTAACCAATGACGCCATTCTTCAAAAGCCAGTTTAATACCCAATAATTCCCTATTCCCAACATCATAGTTGCGTTTGGCAGGAGAGAATTTACGAGAAAAGAACGCACAGGGATGCAACTTCTCTGGATTGCCTGAATATTGGGAGAGAACTGCCCCTACCCCTAGTTCAGATGCGTCAACTTCTAATACAAAGGGGAGCTTAGTATTGGGGTGTACCAAAACTGGAGCTGAAGTAAAAGTTTCCTTCAGTAATTGGAAGGCGTTTATTGCTGAGGGAGGCCACTCCTCAACAAAAGCGCCCTTCCGGGTAAGATCAGTTAAGGGACTCACAATAGCGGAGAATCCTCTTATAAATTGTCTATAGAAATTCGCGAATCCCAAAAATCTCTGGAGCGCTTTAAGGGTTCTAGGTTGCTCCCACTCCATTATAGCGGACACTTTGGAGGGATCCATAACCAACCCACGCTTAGAGATTATATAACCCAGGAATGGAATTTCAGATACTTCAAACACACATTTGGAGATCTTGGCATACAGATGATTCTCCCGTAACCTCTGCAACACTGCTTTGACATGCTGACGGTGTTCCGACAGGGAACGGGAAAAGATGAGTATGTCATCCAAGTAAACCACTAAAAATTTACCCAGGAAATCACGGAATATATAATTTACAAAATCCTGAAACACTGCAGGGGCATTACACAAACCAAAAGGCATCACCAAATATTCGTAATGCCCATCCTTTACGTTGAAGGCAGTCTTCCATTCGTCCCCCTGACGAATGCGGATTAGGTTATAGGCCCCTCTAAGGTCTAATTTGGAGAAGATCTGAGCGCCCGAGACCTGATTAAATAAATCGTTGATCAAAGGTAGAGGATACCTATTCTTAACAGTAACCTTGTTTAACCCTCGATAATCTATACAGGGGCGTAACCCACCGTCCTTCTTTTCCATGAAAAAGAAACCTGCACCGGCAGGTGAGGTGGAAGGACGAATAAATCCCTTCTTGAGGTTCTCAGAAATATAATCCCTCATGGCCTGTTTTTCAGATCGGGTAAGGTTATACATTTTCCCTCTAGGGGGCATTGTCCCAGGGAGTAGATCGATAGGACAATCGTAGGTCCTATGTGGGGGAAGAACGTCGGCGGATTTTTCTGAGAACACATCTGCCCAACCAACATAAGCTGGAGGCAACCCATCCAGGGTGACCAGTGAGGCCCCAAGGGTTATAGAGAAGCAGTGATCGTAACAAAAAGGGCTCCATTTTACAAGGTCCCAGTCTTCCAATCTATCACAGGATTATGGGTCTTTAACCAAGGAAACCCTAAAACAATAGGGGACATGGGACTCTCGATTATGAAAAATTCTATTTCTTCAGAATGAGCCGAACCCACCATTAACTTAACCAGGGGAGATTTTAAAGAAACCAACCTACCCTCAATTGGCTTGTTATTGATCGCCAGAACCCGAAGGGAATTCTTTAATGGAACTAACGGTATATCAAGGGTGGCGGCTAATGCCTTATCCAAAAAATTGCCAGCCGCTCCACTATCTATAAAAGCGGAGGCAAATGTCTTGGATGACCCCCAAGAAAGCATAACGGGTAGGAGTAACCGATTAACTAGAGGGAATGATACCTGACCGCCTAGATGAAGTCCCTCAGCAGGATCTAGGCGCCGTAGTTTTCCGCCACCGGAGACTTATTTGGGCAATTCTTGGCGAAGTGGCCCGAATCTCTGCAGTAAAGGCAGAGGCCTTGAGTTCTGCGCCGAACCTTCTCAGCCTGAGATAAACGGGTTACTCCCAGTTGCATAGATTCTTCGGGAGCCGGAGAAGAAGCAGCTGCACCCCTAGAACTTGACTCTTGGCGTGAGTGTACCCACGGTTGATCCTTGCTTTTCTCCTGACGTCTCTGAGACGTCTATCTACTTTAATGGCTAATTGCATGTAGTCATCCAGATTCTTGGGTTGAGGATAATTAACCAGAGCATCTTTTATGCTCTCAGAAAGTCCAATCCTAAATTGGCTGCACAAAACAGGATCATTCCATTTGGAATCAGTAGCCCATCGCCGAAATTCTGCGCTGTACTCCTCCGCAGAGCGTTTAGCCTGCCTAAGATTCCGTAATTTGGAATCAGTAGTAGACGCCCGATCAGGATCGGCGTATAAAAGTTCCATGGCGGAGAAAAACGAGGAGACTGATTGTAGGGCCTCATCAGAGGGTGTTAAACCAAAAGCCCAGGTCTGAGGGTCACCCTGAAGAAGCGAGATGACCAGGCCCACCCGTTGAGACTCAGTTCCAGTGGAGTGGGGTCGCAGACGAAAATAAAGCTCACAGGAATTTTTAAAGTTTGAAAACTTCGTCCGGTCCCCCAGGAATTTCTCAGGTAGAGGAATCTTTGGCTCGATTGAAGGCCCCGGATCCAAAGGTGCAGGTATTAGGCGACTCTCTTGCGTAGCCACACGTTGGGCCAGCTGATTGATGGCGGTGGCCATAGCTTGCACTTGTTGCATTAAATCTTCCATCTAGGATGATATTTTTTGGGCCCATGATAATGTCAGGTCCCGTGGGACGTCTTCCTTCCAATAAGTCAGCAACCCCCAATCTCCGCTGCTATCTTCGCCTATAGCCAAGCCCCCGTTTGCCGGGACGCAGGATACGCCTCACCGGACACGGTTGCCCCCAGGACTTGTTAGCACAAAGGATGCTGACTTATGCAGGGGAAGGTGGACGAACCAGGAACAAGACTGGTAAGGCAATCGGGCAGAGGTCATACACAGGTGATCAGTCCAAGGAAGCACGGTACAAGAGGATTGAGACGGAAGAATGGTCAGGGCTAGCCAAAGGTCACACCAGGAGGTCAGAGATACGTGGTACAGAGGAGCAAGCAGGAATCGTGGTCAAAAACAGGCAAGGTCGGTCCAGGCGGCAATCAGGAATGGTCATACACGGCAGAATCGTAAGGAAAATAGCAATCACAATCACACCCAGCAGCACGCTATCACGGGCAAGGAACAAGTGCAGAGTGAGCAGCTTTATAGGAGTGATGGAACAGGAAAGGGGGATTGATTGGTGCAACATTAGGAACCTGAGGCTGATTGCCCCATTCAAATTGCCAAGCTTTGGGCTCATTGGTCCGGATCTAATTACCTCCGGCGGGCGCCCTGTGTGCAGCGCCGCCGGAGGGCATAAACAGCAGCAAGTGACGCGCGCGCGTGTATGGAGTCGCGCGCCGGGAGCGCGCCGAGATGGCCGTGGCGCGGCCGCTCCCGAAGCCGCCGGAGAGGAGACCGCCCGAGCAGCCGCTCGCGACGGAAAGAGCCGAGCGGCAGCTCGGGGCGGAAATAGCCGAGCGGCGGCCGGGGAGAGGAGACGCCGAGCCGCAGCCTGGCAGAGACGCCGCCCAGCCCGCACGCTGGCCGAGCGGGAGCCGCCGACGTGGGACCGAAGGACAGGTGAGTGTCCAGGGTTCTGTACAGGGCTCGTGACAGGAAGTTGCAAAGGCCCTGTAATTATCTTATTCATGTTTCTAAAAACCAGTTACATGTATAAAGAGTTCTTAGAAGCAGCTATGGTTATGAAACAACTTTTAGTTTTGCATGGAGTAGATATCAGCCGAATCCTCAGTCAGATTTATATTACTATAGCACGTTTGTAGGTAAGCGGCCCATGTCCTTTCACAAATGAGCACAATAATTGTTTGATAACCTTTTCTCAACCCTATTGGCTAGTAATTTACTATTTCTTTGTACTTGTTTATGAAGCAGGTTATTACAGTTGTATAGGCAGCAGTGCTGAGAAGATGAATTACCAGATGTGATAAATTCATTCAGCTTGTTCTGCTTTTGCCAGCTTCAAGGAATAGAAGATAAAGAACTCTGGTCAAACCACCAGAGTGAATGGATCTTTTAGAGGGGTGTAAGCTGAGATGGTCTGGCCTTACCTGAGCAAGACAAGAATAATCCTGGTATCTCAGCTTGGAAGCGAAACACTTCCCCAGCCTATACCGCACAAAAGCGTCTTTGAGTGACAGTACAATACGGGATATAGGCCGCTTCCAAGCCATCTCAGGTTTCCTGTATCGAAGCCCTGCCAGTCAAATCAAGCGTGATATTGGTTAGAAAGCATCTTGTTTAATTAACTTGCTAAAGCTTGACAAATCCAAAAGTACACAGATAGCGGCGGCGCGAGTTTATGGGCTGTGTATCAACACGCTTCTGCACTGCAGAATGGTAGAAAATATGACAAATGTAAACATTGTCGGATGAGTACTGGACTGGAAACCACAGCTTTTGAGGACTTAGAGGAAGTGAGAATGCTTTTACTGGAGAAAATAAGGATTAAGTGAGATATCATTATGCGATTGTACTCCGCACATGCGGAAGAACAGTGCAAGGACTTAAACGGAACTTGTCAGAGCAAGCTGAATGCTGAGAAGGAATGTTGCGTACAAGTTATGCCATTTTGGGGTCAGTGGATTTAAAGCAAACTCATCTAAAATGTTTTTGTTACAGGTGGATAGGACCAAATGTTATCTTCCTCAAGACTGCTGCACACCTTCACCTCCAGTATAGCCAAATGACCAAAGTGGCCTACTGTGGGGTAGTTCCATAATGGTGAACTGATACATCAGGTACTACAGAGCTGGGAGGAAGGCAGTAGAGAGTTTTATCTTAGAAAGATTACTATATTCCCCACCCCCAGCTGAAAACCCAAAAGGCTTCTGGGGATCAGGGACTATTTTTCCAGAGTCCCAGATAGTAGGGATGTAATAAAAATGAGCATCTAGGTAAGAATTGTAGGTAGCTTATAGTCATAGGATAACCACGGAAAATTGGAGGAACAGCTAGGGTCTAAATTGAAGTCAGTTAACAAAAGAAACAGTTTTGGGTCAAAGAAGGACCCATAATTTCAAGATGTAGAGTCAAGAATGGAATCCAAAGGATAATCAAGCGAAAGGAACGCTTGGAGAGGATTAGTGGTACTAAGTAAGCCACACTCATCTTTGATTCATTTACTGTATATGTACTGATTTTTAACCAAGCATACCAACACCACTGAGAAGGTAACTTTGCTGATACTCTAATGGTGCTGAACAAATGACACCCCCCCACCCTTCCTCTTCTGTGCCTATGTCTAGCCAAGGCCCTCAGACAGCCAGGTTTGCAACTTGAACAGAAAAGAAGTATTTACAAGAGGTGGAAAAGAAGTCATAAATGTTAAAATGGAGAAATGTAGCTTGAATAGAGGCCTGTGGAGGCAATACAACTGCCATATACGGTGCTGTTTAACACCTATCCCTCACCAGTTTAATAACACCTTGTAGCGTCAACAATGAAAATACAATCAACACCTTGCTTGCACAAGGTCCTTAATGCACAAGGTCCTTAAAGCAGTACAAAACCCTTTTCTCATACCCTCTGGTGCTCCACACATGCAGCAGCTACACCTCCTCCGGTAGGAGACACACTTCACTTGAGTGTGCAGCTATTTACACCCCCACCCCCCATTGTTACAAGCTTCATGGCTAATTCTGACTCGTTAAGTGTCTTTAATTGCAAAGGCATACCAAATCAGGATACCCCAGGGGCCATTGTCAAAAGGGATCTAAAGTCATTTTTGACTATATGTCCATTTTTACTTTATGGTGATTATCATAATGCATTCTGCTGATTGGAGTAACACTCAACAGTACAGCTGGAGAATTTTGTACAAGTAAGTCTAAAGAATTATCAGAATGTGGAAAGAAATGCAGCTGGTGCTGCTTTGGCGAAATACTAAGATTCACATTTTTAGACATACCATCACCTTTTTTTAGTTGCAAAAGTCTGTATCCGTCTTTCTGTCTGACTTACCAGTTCTGAGCAACAGCCTGCCTAGCTGAGCTATCCAGCTCCTGCACTTCCTTCTGCTTCTAAATGATAAATGGCTTTCTATATGCTTACTTGACATATAGTAACAAAGCTCTTCCCATGGATGACTAGAACATTTCACACTACCGATAAAGTTCTGCTATGCTCCCCTAGATAAGGAGCCCTCAGCCCTTCCCAGCTGGAGACATGTTAGAATTATAGTTTTCACTTGACAAATGTCAGGAAATGAATCCCAGAGAATTAATGCATCCAATGAATCAAGACAGAGCCAAGTGTAATCAGGAGATTTGCACTGTGGATATAAAGATTGTATTTTAAGTCAGAACTGATGTGCCTGAAATATAAAAGCCACTTGTAAAATGTAAATGAGACATACCATCTTGGCCAAGCATATACGGATACCGACTGCTCGTTTTTTGGCTAATTATCAGCCATTGATTTCAAAGCCAAGGATGCAAGTAAACATATAGCCTGCAACCTTTCTTATATGGACCTGTACATAGAAACCCTAACCAAACCCAGCATCCCCAACCCCTGCAAACCTCACAGCGCTGACATACTTACCTTCCCCTCCCACTACACCATCTGACGATGACCTATTGCACACATTTTTGGCAGCAGCACTTCCCCCTTAGTATGGTGTGGTTCTGAAGCTCAATAGGAGGCATGCAGCATCGTAGTGTGCAGCCATTACTGGATACCTCGTTGAAAAGAGTAACATAAGGAAAAAAGTCATTTGAATTGAAAAAAAGCAGAAGGGGCGGGTGAGGATCCCTGCAGACAAGAGCCTTCTCTGGGGCAGACTTACCAAAAAGGGTTTAGGTTCGATTTAAGACCTTTCTGTAGCATAAAAAAACAAACAGCCACCACTCCTCTTAAACTCGGACCAGACAAGCAAAAATCCAGGATCTTCACCGCCCGGCCCAGGTATTGCTCTGCCTCACAGAACCAGTGGGAAGCTTTTTGGTTCACACGTTACTCACTTCAATGAGCATTCATTGGCATGCATGACAAAGCCGCTTTGTCTGCACAGGTAATGCTGGGGAGGCATGCACATGCGCTGTGGGATCACCGGTTTGAGTTAACAGTTCAACCAGAGGGTTACACACACTTGGGCATTACAAACCTGAGAAATGCCTTTCCCCTGGATATAAAGGCTTTTGGTCTGTTTAGCTCTAAAATAAGGTAGCAGCACTTGACCCAAAAAAAAAGAAGCTGCAGTCTAAAATCTGGACATTTTGGGGGTCTTCAGCGACGTTTTTTTTGTTTACCATGGCTTATGATATTTCATTTGTTTGGTTCTATTTTGTTAGGCAAAAGTAATTTAGTCTAAAATATTATTGAATATTATTGAAAACATGGTACTGCACAGTCATTTTATTTATCTTACCCTTCCGAGTAAAACCTAGCACACATTTCTGCACTGAGCATATACATTAAAAAATTATAAAAATTGATAATATAAATGAATTAAAGTAAACAAACAAACACTATTTTTTAGGCATTATTGAATTAAGGCTTTGGTTAATAGAAAAATGAATAAATAATATCATTTACATGAAATTCATAAAGTTAATAACAGTATAACAACTCTCTCTCTCTCTCTCTCTCTCTCTCTCTCTATATATATATATATATATATATTAAAGCACCCTCTATTTAAAGTGGACCAACACCCAGGATTTTGACTATCCTGGGTTTTGGTCCACTTCGGCGGGGCACCCCGATCGAGGGTGTCCCGCTCTCTGAAACCCCCCAGAAACCCCCAAAAACTCACCTCTCCCCGCTCCCACGTGACCGCGCCGTCCAATCCCGCCGACGTCCAAGCGGGTGACAGCGGCGTCCAAGACAGCGCGTCCGCCGCTGCCTCCCGCGCGTCACTCTTGGCGTGCGCGCATGTCTAGAGGGGCGCGCGGGAGGTGGCGGCGGCGGAAGCGGCGGCGGATCAGGTAAGGAGTTTGGGTTTTTTTGGGGGGGTTTCACCCCGCGGGACATCCCGATCTCGGATGTCCCGCGGTGAGTGAGGTGATCGGCCCGGGAATCTTATAGATTCCCGGGCCGATCACCCCTGGGTGTTGGTCCACTTTAATACAATTGATTTACTATATTTAAAGATGGTCTTTTCAAGTTTCTTTTCCTTTTAGGCTCTTTTCAAACCTATCCGCTTGCGCTGCGTTGGGCCAGTTGATGATATATATATATATATATATATATTGGCCAAGATCACATATATACACTGCATATATATATGTGGCCCATAAAAATAATGGGCAGCATTTTCCCTTGTGTTCCCATGCAAGGCGCATGGAAAACAATGCCTGATGGCCCTAAAAGTCCTCTGAGCTCACCCAGGCTGTATAAAAACATGTTTTAGTGGACTAATTAGCATTTCAATCACCCCACATCTGTCTTTTTATACAGGGGGTAGCAGCGGGACTAGCACCCTTATCTGGATGAAGGAGAAGCAATGGCTTTTTACAACCGCTGAAAGATTTTACCCTTTAAGGTTAAACTGCGGTTGTGTTGACCTGGCAGTAGTAGAGGGTGGCACGCTGGCACCGAAGGCGCTGTTGGTGGTAGTAGTAGTAACAGCATTAGCAGAGCCTGCAGACTAGAAAGACTACACCCCTTACATTGTAGCTGAAGAAGAAGCAATGGAATTTTACAAGCGCTGAAAAATGTGCCCATTTTAAGCATCACAGGGTTAAACTGCGGTTGTGATGGCCTGTAGTAGCCGAGGGTGGCAGGCTGGCAGCGTAGGCGCTGTTGGTGGTAGTAGTAGTTGCAGAGGCTGCAGCTGGTAAAGAAAGACTAGGCCATAGCACAGGAAACCTATGGTAGTTTTGTATGCCTGGCAGTAGCGGGCAAATATTGTCCCACTTGTAAAGGGGGGTGGCAGCCTTTAGTTGAAGAAGAAGCAATGGCTTTTGCTAGCCTTGAAAAATGTGCCCATTTTGGGCATCACAGGGTTGACCTGTATGTGTGTTGGCCGGGCAATAGCAGAGGGTGGCAGGCTGGCAGCGGTGGTGCTGTTCGTGGTAGTATTGACATACTAATCAGTGGCTTCATGCACAGGGGGTTTAAAATCGTCACCTATCCACGCTTGATTCATCTTTACAAAAGTTAGTTTTCCCAAGCTTTTGGTGGACAAACTTGTCTGCTTAGGGGTGACGACACCACCTGCTGTGCTGAAAACCCTGGTTCCACCTCTGCTCCATATTGCCATGTTTGTTCATCATCATCATCGTCATCATCGTGTGCCTCCTCCCCTATCCCTTTCTGTAATAAGTTTGTTGTTTCCATCTCCAAATCCACCTCTTGTGGTCTGATTTCCTCCTCCTCCACATCTTCTTGTAGTCTCCCTTTTGTTGAGGAGGAGGATAGGCGCCTGATTTTCAAAGCTGCGTAAACTTGGAGGTGTTACTAATGCCTGACCTTGTTGCGTCTGAGCATCGTGCTGCACAAGGATGACCCAGTTGGCTGTGACACACATGTATTGCCCTTGTCTGTAACTATTGCTCCAAAGACCTACTGTTGCATGCACTGTGCTGCACACTGACAGTTGCATAGACAGCCCCACTTTCTCTTCCACGTAACTGTGCAAGGTAGAGATGGCCTTGTTGGAGAAGAAATGGCAACTGCAGACACACCACTTGGGGTCGGTGCACCCCATTAGTTGTCTAAAGCCGGTGGACTCAACCAGGTGTTATGGCATCGACTGTACCACCAACAACTTGGCCCGGTGCGAGTTCAGCTGCTCGAGAACTGGATGACTGGGAGCATTTTGTTGTCTGGTGGATTTTAATTCTATTATGGATAACTGACGGGATGGAGGACAAGCAGTAGATGACAATGACAAGACTGAGACTGTACTGTCTGTGTATGAGGCCTGGCTACTAGACAGATGACAGGTTATAGGAGCCCCACCATCAGCATCAGCAAGAGCAATACGCATTTATGAGGCATTTTGATGTCCCAGCCTTGTGATGCTGCTCCAAGTGCTTATGCCGTAGTTCCTAGATTTGTGCCCTGGTCACGGCTAACTTTCTGCTTTCAGATCTGTCAATGTGCCAGGTTTTTTCCCTCTGGGAAGGTACAGAAGAATTGCCAGATGGCACAGTACTATACAGAGCTAGCCTTTCCAACACCACCACCTGACATTACTCCTCCTCTGGCAGGCTTTTTTCTGGAGTATGCAAAAGCAGCATCAGTGTCACCTGCCCCTGAGCACCATACCAGCAGACCTAGCCCTGTGCTGTTTTGAAGATGATCTGGCCCTACCTTGGCTTTACTCGTTGTTGCTTCCAGTGCAGAAGTACCCTCCTGCTCTGGCAATGTCCCTTCCTTGTTGCCTGGTTCCCAGGTACTCTCCAAATTTACATCATCATACTCCTCCTCTTGATCCTGCCACTTCCCTGTTCTGATGTTTCATTATACTTATACTATTCATTATTACTTGTCCCACACCACAACCACCTTCAGAACTGCCAGTATGTCGATGTCTACCACTGCCACAGCTTTGCGTCCCAGACACTGCTTCCACCTCCACCACCTCCGCAATACACTCCAAAGGCTGACTGTCGTCAAACAAATTCTTCTTATCACTATCCATAGCAACAGGTCTGTTGAGAAAAGCTGGAACCCCACTAGGTGAGGGCAGAAAATAGACAGATGATGGAAGAGAAAAGCTTCCACTAATTCCACGATTCCACTAAAGCCTTGCTCAAAGTCATTGCGTCGGAGCCTTACTCCTCCTGAGATGAGCGAGAGCAAGTCAACCAGTCCACAATGGATGCACTGTCCGAAATAACACGTCCATTGGAGGACCATTCTGGCTTGCTGATGCTGCTACAACCACGTACATTACCGCTGCTGCTACTACTCCCACATATGTCGCTGCTGCTACTATTAGCAGTGGCAGGCCTAGGCAAATGGATGCTGCCACTACTATGGCTGGGCCTGGGCAAATGGCTGGTGCTGGGATGTCTTTTGCCCTAAAATATCGCTTGGCAAACAAAGAGGCACTGTGTACCCCAACTTAAAGAGAGACTGTGCGTGCACAGTTAAAACAGAGCTGCCCCCTTGTTTTTTTAAAACTGTATTTTACAAAGAGGCACCGTGGACCCCAACTTAGAGAGAGATGGGGCCTGCACACCTAAAACAGAGTGAAAAAGATTTTTTTTAAACTGTATTTAACAAAGAGCTAATATGTACTGCAAGTTCCCCAACACAGTGACAGGGGCCAACTAAACCAGACAGATGTAGCCAAAAAATAAAAAAAAAACCTCACGGAATTTTTACAGACTTTACGGGGTAGACTAAAATGACCAGCAGATCCCAGCGCAAGCAGATACATTTTTTCTGTGCGGCACATACCCCTCCCAGCGTCACACTGTGCCCACTGATCCCTGTCCCTTCTTTTCTCCTATGCTATTCTTTAACGTGCCCTAAACTGTCCCTTAGCTGTCCCTGCTCTAAGAACGATGCTCTTTGTGCAACAGCCAGCTTATTAATAGTGGATAGATGGCGCATCATGTGATTTCTCCTGCAATAGCGCCCTCAGATTGGCCCAGCTACCCTGACCTTTTACACTGCGACCATGTTAACCTATCTTTCTTATTTTCCTTGGCTGGCCATGACCTGTGGGGTGGAGCCGGTGAAATACCACTAGGTTCGTCTGTCATGAACCATGTGAAGTTCAGGTTCGTGGCGAACCAAACTTTTCCTGAAATTTGGGTTGAAACCGGGTTCTACCCCTCATCTCTATTCCCAACCTAAATAAAGCCTGAAGGTATCATGCAGGTAGCCTGTTGGGTAGTTTACAAAACACATCATAACGAAAAGGCTTACATTCACTTTTATTACAGAACCTGGAGCTTGCCTTCCATACTTTCAAAACTTGTATGGACATTTCTTTTAAGCCAAGACCCTGATACATATTAATCCAAGCTTTCCTCCAGGCCTTACCAATGAATTCTTCCCAGGATTAGGGTAAGAATCTAGCCCTTGTCTGATAATTATTTTATATTTATGTAAAGGAAAACTCCTGTTTTGGCATATTTAGGTGTTCTGCCTTATTGTTTTCCTCTTTTGGAATGTAAAATAAACATTTGTGTTAGGATTGTGCCCTCATTCTTGTGATTTACTTATCAACACGATTCTCATATTCCTGGGACTCTGTGAGTAAAGACATGGCCTACAACTTCCACAATTCTTCCAATGTAACAGGTGAACTGTTTAGCAGCTTTGGTCAAGTCAACACATCACAAACAAATAGAAAATTAACAAAATAACAGATAAGCTTAGCACATTGATTTTAATAATTTTGCCACACAATAATGGAAACTTTTAAAAATGCCATTGTAATTGAAATTACCATTTAAGATATCCAAAATATCCAAAATCTAACAGATGCCTTCCCCTGGGGTATCCTGAACTGGGATGCACTGCTATATGAACCCCCCTCCCCCAGAGCTATTTTCCACACCTATGTAATTCGGCAATGGCTCTGATTGTTTACAATGAGAAGCGAGAGCATTCTTGGGGTGTGTGTGCTCACTCCCACCCCAGCCATCCATATGACATAGTCATGGCAAACAGCTCTGATTGGACAAAAGCCTACACATACTCCATTGGACTGGGAAGAGGTGAGTTGTACTGGGCATTTTACATAGTGGGCGTCCTAACTCGGGATGTCCCTGGGGCACAGAACAAAACTCGGGATAATCATAATCCTGGGTTTTGTTCTACTTTAAAGCCAAAACAAACAGGTTACTGGTGTTTTTTAAGGGTCTTTAAGAGAGACTGTGTATAAGGTTAAGTGGACCTTCCAACCGTGGAGCCTGTGCCCTCCACCATAATTCAATGTAATCATCGTTAGCATTAAATTACTAAAAGTGCCAGGAAACTCACCATTCTACATTCCTGCACCCTGTATTTGCCACAGCCAAAATGTCCACTGGCAGCCAATAGGGTTTTAATAGACAGGTTTCCACGGTTACATGTGCAGGTTACTGGTACATGGACTTACCTGGTGAACGGTGGTTTACAGATATTGCAGCTGGGAGTCTACCTTTGGCAACTTTAGATATAAGACATCAAGTATTTCAAGGACTCAATTTCAAGGACCCATTCAGGGGACTGCTACTCCATTGCATGCCTCTAAAAAATAAACATACCATTGGACTCTCCTACTTACAATCCATAATATTAAATATGTGTGCCATGTATACCTATCCAAAGACCCCTTTACACACTCCATACTGTCCAAGGATCCCCATACATAACCCTGCAACCCACCTATACTATCTTGGCTTTATAAAATAAAATCGGTGGAGTGTGCAGCTTGCTGCTGTAACTCACCTCAGCCCACGATCCTCTCCCTTCAGAAGTGGTGGAGCTGCAGTGGCTTTTGAATTTGGCTCTAGCTGGGGCTACAGAAAGATGGCTGCCGGCTCCCATGAGTGAGGACACTTCTATTGCCAGCTGGCTCTTAGGAGCCGGCTGTCGTCTTTTTCTAGCCCCCCCTGCCGCTGAGGATTGCGGGCTGGCAGTGAGTGTACCCTTGGGTGATGGGCTGCTCATGAGGCCGCTAGTGCTCCCAAATGCCGTAAACAGGGATCTGATTGGACCAGAGCCTGCGCATGTCCTGACCAGGGATAGGGGCAATCTGGGTGGGTTTCACACAGTGGGGCATCCCAAATCAGGATGACCCGCAGACAAGAAACAAAATTTGGCAAAGTCAAAATACTGGCTTTTGTGCTGCTTTAAAGCGGTCCTTCACTCTGAATAAGAGTCTGTCTTATTTGTTTCCCACACCCTATACATACAGATTGCCCACATTAAAAATCATCCTACCGGCATCTACTGCATGTTATGAACCTTTAAACATCCAAGATGGTGGCTCATGGAACATCAGGCAGCCCGCAAACAGGAAGTGTCTTCTGACTGTGCTTCTCTGCATTCTGGGATTGCTGTCCTTTCCCTGACCCCAGCTCTGCTCTGTCTGTGCAAAGCACAGCTATAACCCGCCCCCCTGTACTTTATCCCACTCTCCTCTCCTCAGTAAATGTGATGCTTCTGAGTCAAGATGGCAGCACCCGTATCCTAAAGTCCTGAACAGAGTTGCAGCCCAGTGGGGGAAAGGACAATAAGTGACTAAAAACGTAAAATAAATTAACTTTAGATGCTGGGGAATCGTTTTTTAAGGGTTTGGGCTTTTCAATAAATCATGGTGAAGGTCCGGTTTAAGGCAGAAAGTTGCCTTTCCAAAGTGAAGTTACCTGTAGCGCCCTGATGGCGGCCCTCTATGTGACTCGTGTCAGCTAGCGTAAGCGGCCATTTTTATAGTCTGAAGTCTTGGCCTTTTTTTATAAGAATATCTCTATGTTATAGTCTGGGAGGGGGGGCTGTGTACTTGTCTATTTACCATAAAAGTATGGCGCACTCCCATCACCTCATCAGTCACTGAGTGTGTGTAATAAAATGCCTGACTCACCCACACACAGCTACACAGGCAGCCTAACTCCTTGTTGTTGATAAATGAGACCTTTCCACTGGTGTTATTCCAGAAGAAGCTCCCTCACACGATGGCACGAAGCCCTCCATCAGCAGCAGGCTGAGAGGTGCTACCCGCAGGCGGCCAGCAGGGGGCGCAGCCGAGCAGCCTGCAGCACAGCCAGTACAGTGCGCACTCCCCCGTCACTCACACACACACATCCAGCGCTGCCGCCACCACACTTCAGAGGATTCCTCCCCGCTCGCAGCGTGCCTCTCTGTGCTCCGGATTAGAGATTCATGAGAGAGAGAGCCGCCTGTGCCCGCACCCATTATGCCTTCTCCCAGGAGCCGGCTATTATAAACAGTACAGTGTGTGACCCGCTCCTTGCTGCTGGGAGTCCCTGTCACTGAATGAGGAGGACATGCAGCCCGCCACAGCCTCAGTCCTGGACCTCTCCCGCCCTGTGCTTGCCACCGAGGACAAGAACACCTCCTACCCCAGCACAGGTAAGCCCACACCCCTCCACCCCAAAGGGGCAAACTACCATCACTTCAGATAAGCGGGGTGCTGTGTATTGGGGAGATTCACAGTGACTCCATACATCTAAAATTAAATCAAGCAAATAAATAAAACCAGAACATCAAACATGTATCACCTAACTATAAGCCTGAACTGCCTACTAACACCTACTATACTCTTAACCTTTAACCTTTCATTGCAAAATGCTGACCTCCAAATTTACCTATAACACCTAATCCTTACTTCAATCATTAGGTCTAACCCTCCCATACCAAACCCTTATCTATATAAGACCTAACCTCACCCTTACACTGTCAGCTAACCCCTCCCTATACCTGACCCTAACCCTAACATTATTCAACCATATGGTGCCCCCCAAACACTAGATTTCCCACCCTATGCATACGTTCTATCCTGACTCCGCCATCTAACCCCTTGATCTGACCCGACACAGACCCCTAACACCTAACCTTCACGTTCAACAGTAAAGTGTGTCCAAACGCTACCAAAACCCCAGGTTTACACCCCGTACATAAGACCTAACCAGATCCTTACATTTTCATCTAACTACTCTACCTAACCCTGACACAGACCCCCTCCCACAATGTACCTCTAAAACATTTACATTGAACTGTGTTGGGTGAAGTCTAGCCTCTGTACAAAACTCTAAACTTAACCCTAATACTGACACCTAAGATTTAATCCCTATACATAAGGTCTAACCCACCATTGTCATCTGACCATACTATATCACCACGGTACAGCCCCTCTAAATTTCATCCTAACATTCAACCACAGGATGTATTCTAAATTGAACTCAGTATCTAAAGCTTACATGTAAGCCCTGTACAGAAGATGTAACTTTACCAATACTTTGTAATCTAACCCCTATATCTGACTGTGACCCAGATCCTCCACCTCTATTTGGCTTGAAGGTTGTTGTCTAATCCTGATACCAAATTCTTTAATGAATCCAAAATGCAAAACAATAGCTTACATCTAACCACTATACCTGAGTCTTCTTTTTATTAAACTGTTTTTTTCTTTAACATGTGTTCATCCCACAGACAGCTAATAAAAACAAGCTCGGGGGGGCATCCAGAATGCTGGAGCCCCCCCACACATAACCCCCCCCAGAGCGCCCAATATCCGTACCATCACTATGAGCCAGCACCCGGTAAGGGGTTCCGCGATTGGCCGCTGTCACGCATATGGGCCGTGGTAGCCCACAGTACTGCCCCACCCACATGGCCGCCGGCGCTGGCTCATAGTGTAGGTAAGGATATCAGGCATTTTGGGGGGTTATGTACAGCTTGTTTTTATTAGCTGTCTGTGGGATTAACACCCTTTAAAGTGATAATGCAGGTAATTGTTACATCATTGCGTTGGGCTAAGTTTGGCACTCTCCTAAACTGTTTAAATTGAAGAAGAAATAGCTGAGATATTGAGGTTTACATTTTCACCATATGATGTCTCTTCTGAAAAAAGTGGGCATGGTCATTTGATCTGTGATGCTGCATAATAATCAGCATAATAGGCGAGGTCTTGCATAAGGCAACTTAGAGGCCGATTCATTAATAGCGCCAGGTAGCGACAGATGAGCGACTGTAGCGTGATTTTTACAGCGCCAGCCAGTATTCGCTGTGCTTGGCCGGCGTTTGCTTGATGACAGCGACTCAGTCGGTGTGCGGTAATGTTGAATACGGGCTTAGGGGTCGCTGTTTCACGGGTTCAGCGTTGTATGTGAGCGCCTGACAACGAATGGCCAGAGCGAACGGCTTGCTTCATATTCATTAAAAAATCACGCTCCGAATTTGCTGGCGCTGTCCATTCCTTGTTTAAACCCCAGTGCGCTGGCGGCGATGGGTGTTAACTAGTTTTTAACCCCTAAACAACCATATTTTTTGATTGTAACATTATACATGTTTTTTGAATCATTTTGTAATATGAATACATTAATATCAGACATGTAAGATCAATTCTGCACAAATTTTTTTTTTTTTTTTTTTTTACTTTAAAAAAAAAACGGACATTGCAGAAGTGGTCTCAGAATTTTTGACATTAAAAAAAAAAAAAAATATTACCAATTAATTATGATTAATTAAACATTGCTCCATTGAAATGCATTGGACAATGCCAGGGAGCGACAGGTCATACCTGGCGCTGTGAAGGAATTTGCAGCGGCGCTGTTCGTTCCAGGCGGCTTCATGATGAATCCCGTGCTAGCTGACGCTGTCGCCGGCGCTAGCCTCATTTAGCTTGATAAATGCGTCATTGTGACAGCCGCCGGGCGTACTTGAGTCGGTAGCCGCCGATAGCTGGCGGTACCTGGCGCTCGTCAGACACTACCTGGCGCTAGCCCGTGATAAATAAGGCCCCTGACTGTGCAATGTGTATCTGTGGAGAAGGTGAAGGAGGAGGCGGAGGGAGGGGCGGGGGAGCGAGGGGCCAGCAATCCTGTCTCGGTCTGAGCTGATTGGGGGACGGGATGAAATAGAGAATGTAATTGGCTAAGCCTGTAAACCCCAATATTTCGTCCATTTCTGCTTCAATTTAAAAATGGAAAACAGTTTAGGACAGTGCTAAATGTAGCCCAACACAGTGGTTTAACAATTACCTTTACCTGCAAAAGCACTTTAAAGAAAAAACAGGTGTTGATCCAGTTTAAGTTCCACTTTCCATTTTCCAGTTATATCAGGTACCACCTGGGTGGTGTGTTTGGGTTGTCGGTTTCACAGTAATAGCACACAAAACAGCCATTTTAAGCCGGACCTTCACCCTGAATAAGTCTTGTATGTTTCTGCCACCCCATACATACAGATTGCTCACATTAAAAATCATCCTAGCTGCATCTACTGCATTTTCTGAGACTTTAAACATTCAAGATGGCGGCACATGTCTGCAAACAGGAAGTGTCTTCTGACTGTGCCTATGTGTAATGCTTCTGAGGCAAGATGGCGGCACATGGACTCTGTCTGCAAACAGGAAGTGTCTTCTCTCCTCAGTATGTGTAATGCTTCTGAGGCAAGATGGCGGCATCCGTATCCTAGAGTCTTGAACAGAGTTGCAGCCCAGTGGGGGAAAGAATAATAAGTGACTAAAAAATTTTAGATGCCGGGGAATAATTATTTTCTAAATCTAAAGTCCCTGACCAGACAGACACTAACTTTCTCCCACTGTATCTCCCTTGGTAACAGTGTACAATTATTTATACACTGTATATATATATATTAGCATCTCAAAATCTCTGATTATATGTAAATACCCTATGTATTACAAGTGAAGCGTCCTTCTTCACTTCAGTTTCTGTATCATTGCTGAGCTGGGAATGGCGTGTCATGGGCATCTTGAGCATGCTTGGCTGTGGTCAGAGACAACTGTGGGGCCACTGTGGCTTACCGTTCTTGATCATGCTCAGAGCATTAATGGTCCTGGGGTAATGAAATTGAAAGGAGTGCAAACTTTGGAGCCCTGCTGCAAGAAAAGGACAGGGCAGACATCAAGTGAGCTGTATACTGCCTTATTATTGCCATTGGGTTAGATTCCCTCTAACCCTAACTCCTAACCCTTATATTCACATGTAGGGTGTTACAGTGTGTGTTAACCTCCAAATTTCCCCTATTACCTAAACCTTAGATATAATCTAACCCATTTACTTATAACCTAACCTTTAGGTGGTAGGGCAGCAGGTGCCGTGATGCCCACTACCGGTATCAGCTGGTGGAAAGAGGAGGATGGGGCGAGAGGAGGAAGGTGGGGTGGCAGGATGGGGCGAGAGGAGGAAGGTGGGGTGGCAGGATGGGGCGAGAGGAGGAAGGTGGGGTGGCAGGATGGGGCGAGAGGAGGAAGGTGGGGTGGCAGGATGGGGCGAGAGGAGGAAGGTGGGGTGGCAGGCGCTTCTCATGTTTCTTCTCCCTCCGCTATGTGAGTAAGCATCGGGGGAGGAAAGGGCCGGTTGGTGCAGCTCTCCTAGCTGCTGGCAAGCGGGGAGGGTAGCTGCACGGGGATGTTGGTGGCCACAGGGGGCATGTTTCTTCTCCCTGACCCCGGCTGCCGCTGACATCCCCACCGAGCCTTGCTGCTGGCCAGCGGGGAGGTGATGGGAAGGAGGTGTGAGAGATCTGGAGGGAGGCAGTAGCGGCTGGGGAGAAATCTGGAGAGGGAGGAGGGAGGGGCCAACAATCCTGTCCCAGCTCTGCTGAGCTGATTGGGGGACGGGATGGAAAAAGCAATGTCGTTGGCTGAACCTGTAAACCTCGATATCCAATGTCATTGGCTGAACCTGTAAACCCCGGTATCTCTGCCAATTCTGTTTCAATTTAAAAACGGAAAACAGTTTAGGACTGTGCCAAATGTAGCCCGACGCAACTGTGTAACAATTATCTTTGCTTATGGTATCACTTTAAACATTAAATATTTAGTCCTTTTTGTAACCCAGCCCCAATGTTTTACCTCTCTAACTTGTTTTTTTTTTATTAAATCAGATTAACCTAGAATAAAGTCCTTTAGGTGTCGAAATGCCTCAATCTTTCAATAAAAAAATAATTAAAAAGATATAATCGTTAATATGAACTAAACAGGTTGATTGGTTTTGCCTCAATTCCTGTGAGCCTGGTTACTGTATCACAGCATAACACTTAACCTTTCACTGCAACGACATTTTTACAGTTAATAAATATCCACTTATGAGTATATAATATATATATTTATATATATATTATTAAATTAATATTAATAAAGATCCACTTACGTTTAAGTATAAAATTAAATTGCCTTCTTCAAAATAAAATTGATTCACAACATACAAGCTATTCAAACTCAATATACATCCATATGACTCCCTTATCCTTTCATGACTAAAATATTACAGTCAATGTATCTAATTGATAATAATATGTCGTCATTTCCAGTGTGTGCTGATTCTTAAATCTGGATCCCAAGTCAATGTGACCTGCATCCAAGGTGACATGGGATTTGCTAAGCCATCCTTAGGGATCACTCTAGAAGAGGTGCCGGTGTGGGGCTTTGTAGGTTTGTGTATTCAGTGCAATGCTGGCTCACTTTGTCGCTCTAATCCCTTGCTAAAAGGTTGGAATGTACTGAAGGCATTAATAATATAATTAGCACTTAATCTTTTAATGCTGCCTCAGCCTCTCAGCTCCATGCTGCAAAGCTTACTGTACTTGCTAGGATTCCCCTTTAAGAACCCGGGATTCTGAGCAAAATACCTATTTTCTGTACTTTAGGTTCTATAATCCAGGAAGCTTGTTAGAGGAAACTTTGTCTCAGAAAGGGAGAGTATTCCCCGTGGGCATGATAGGATCTCTTCCATCTTCAGGTTGACAGCTCAGCTCTGGACGCTTTAAATAACAGAATGAGGACAGAGACACTCAATCAGCTACAGAGCTAGATTTCTGCAGGGTGCTTTGGAGAGGCATTTCAGCTAGGAATAATAGGCCATGATTTACTAAACGGTGTGCTGGAATGCCCTAGGTCAGCAATGCTCTGTAAGTGTGTAAAGAAGCAAAACTGTATTCATGAGACAATTTTCCTGTTACAGCTCTCACACACCATAGGAACATCGTATTTATTCTCTTGTACTAAACTCCATCCTAGTCACCTTTCACTGGTGTCTGGTCCCAAGAGGCACAATGGAAAGATTATGAGGTACATTACTAGACCTGCAATTTTTAGAACTTTCTACTGGCCAATGTATTAATGGGAAAGTCCACTTTCCAGTCTATTCATAACCAACTTGAGGTGTGTGTGTGTGTGTGTGTGTGTATGTGTGTCGCGACTCTGTATGTAACCATTCACATGCTGCTTACTAGTCCTTCAGGGGCACTGGGTGTGGAAATCTCAAATTGGGTCAGGTTTTCAATGCTGGACAATACAAGACATGATAGAAAGCACCTACTTTCTATGGACACCTCAGCCTAGTTGCACACTCTGTCATACTTTTTATTCTTTTAAACAATCAGATGCAAGGACATCATTTCATCCATGAAATTTAGAAATTAGGAGATTGAGGTGCCTCCTTTAGTACATTAAGTAAGGTAATATAGAAAGCTTGATTTGATTGATTTAATTTGATTTACCCTTTCCTGGTTAATTTCTTGAGATATTGTTTATTAGCAGGATGTTGTTTGATGGAGAGGGCTATTTGTAGTTGACCCAGCCAGATTGGTTGAGGGGGTCAGGTGAGTTTTTTCTTATGGGGCTTTAGAGTCAGCTACATGAGACTCACGCAGCTGGCACTAGAAGGGTTAGGCATAAATACGCCCCTCCCAGCAGTTCAGCCCTGCAGTTATCTCCACTTGCCGGTCCAGTAAGCTCTCTGAAAAATGGGGGACCAGAATACGTTTAATAGAAGGTGATAAAGTCCCCCTTCTCATAGAGAGCCCTTGATCAGGTGAGTATAGCTAAGTGCAGGGGTGCTAAGGGAATGACTTCCCCCACATCAGACATAGTCATTTTTAACCATTTGACTTTTTACTGCTATGACTATATCACATGCCAATATAGCAACTGCAAATTACCAAATTCGTTTTTTTGTGTTGAGGTGTTTCATTTCCAGTTTTAGCACTGTAAACTATAGTTCCGACAGTGCCCTCTCTGGCTAAGTGCGCTCTCATGTGCCCATGCTTCCAGTCATGAGGGCAGCAGGCATCCTCAATTACTGACAGCAGGGAGTACACCATGTGAGCATCAGCGGTGGGTGCTCAAATGTGCACCAGGGGGATAGGCTGGTGCAGATGCTGAACTGTTTCAGACTGGGACTTTTTGGGATTGAGTCAGCAGATGATCAGGTAAGTACAGTTGTTGTTCGCTTGACAAGGCCTTTAAAGTGTCCCTAAAGTTCCTTAAAGTCCCTCTATCCAATAGCAGGTTTTTTGGATGCTGAAAAATGATGAATAAGTACTTTCTAATTTCTTGTAAAATTATTACAGGGTGTGGCTCGGGGGCTGCAGCAAACACAGCATAGACATGTGTTATGATCATTGTAGACTTTGAGGCCGATTCATTAATAGCGCCAGGTAGCGACAGATGAGCGACTGTAGCGTGATTTTTTCAGCGCCAGCCAGTATTCGCTGTGCTTGGCCGGCATTAGCTTGATGACAGCGACTCAGTCGGTGTGCGGTAATGTTGAATACGGGCTGGGGGGTCGCTGTTTCACAGGTCCAGCGTTGTATGTGAGCGCCTGACAACGAATGGCCAGAGCGAACGGCTAGCTTCATATTCATCAACAAATCACGCTCCGAATGTGCTGTCGCTGTCCATTCCTTGTTTAAACCCCAGAGCGCTGGCGGCGATGTGTATTAACTAGTTTTTAACCCCTAAACAACCATATTTTTTGAATGTAACATTATACATGTTTTTAGAATCATTTTGTAATATGAATACATTAATCTCAGACCTGTTAGATCAATTCTGCACATATTTTTTTAAATTTTTTTTTTACTTAAAAATAAATCCTAACATTGCAGGAGTGTTCTCCGATTTTTTGACATTTAAAAAAAAAAAAAAAAATTAATACCAATTAATTATGAATAATTATAGATTGCTCCATTGAAATGCATTGGACATCGCCAGGGAGCGACAGCTCATACCTGGCGCTGTGAGGGAATTTGCAGCGGCGCTGTTCGGTCCAGGCGGCTTCATGATGAATGCCGCGCTAGCCGTCGCTCTCGCCGGCGCTAGCCTCATTTTGCTTGATAAATGCGTCATTGTGACCGCCGCCGGGCGTACTTGAGTCGGTAGTCGCCGTTAGCTGTCGCTACCTGGCGCTCGTCAGACACTACCTGGCGCTATCTCTTGATGAATAAGGGCCTTGGTGAGACTAAACCAAATCTCATTCATTCAGAAATCTCTTCTACTAATCATGTGTTTACAAAAGGGTTTATTCTGCACCATAGGGCTGATACAATACCATGCATGAAAATGGCAGATCTGTATGGAATATATACATGCAGGGATGCCTATGGGCACATATCTGCTTATGTAAGAAAGCATGTGTCTCTCTGCACATGCAGAGATACATATAAGATTAAATATAACTATACACACACACACAAAGGTGGCTGCAGATGTACATTTGCGTTTAAGCATGTGTTTGGGTAAGAAGTGTCTGCTTGCAATGTGTGCCAAACCTAAGTACATTAGGAGTTTTGAGTTCTAATATTTTGAAAGTTTTATTTTACTTCGTAGCTACTTATCTGTTAGTTAATTTGAGAGTGGCAGCACAACAAACAAGGCCAGGCTTGCCAGATATATGGCAATATGGTAATTTATATGGTCATTTGCGCATGCATAGCAGTACTAGATGTACTATCAACATGGCTGCACCCAAAATATGAGATATGTTGGGAGGGTTACACTAACTTATTATGGAATGTCTTAAAACAATGAATGAGACAATGGGTTATTATTGTACCCTACAAAGTAAGTTATATTTTTTCACCTGGAGTTCCACTTTAAAAAGCTCCCTCTAGCATAGGGGTTCCCACTGGTATTACTCAAATTCCTATCAGGGATTTGGAGCTTCGTACCATGAACTTCCATAGCTACCAAAGCACCCCTGTGTAGGGCTGGTTTAATCTCATTATTCCGATGTGGTTTATTAACAATATGTCGGCTGGCATGCCTGTACCAAGAACCAGATGCAGCCAACACTGGGGAAGGGGAAGTATATTACTTACTTTACTATACTGGTGGTTGGGGATGACGCAGTCCCCCTGTCTAAATAACCTTTAACAAAAATGATGCTGAATGTCGTCAGCATGTGTAGTTGAAGCTTTCATACACTTTTAAGACTCTGGAAGCTTTTGTCAATGACTTTTAACTTTGATGATCAACATGAGGGCAATGCATGTTGTATTTCTCAAAAAGGTCAGCATGGCTTATTTTGGCTATTACAGGTTCTCTTTAAAGTGGACCAACACCCACGGGTGATCGGCCCGGGAATCTATAAGATTCCCGGGCCGATCACCACCCACCCCGCGGGACATCCGAGATCGGGATGTCCCGCGGGGTGTAACCCCCCCAAAACCCCCGAAAAACCTTACCTGATCTTCGGCGGCGGCCGGCCGCCGCCGCCTCCCTCGCGCCCCTGTAGCCGTGCGCGGGACATCCCGTGCGCGGGACGCGCGGGAGGCGGCGGCAGCCGCTTAGACGTTCCTGGACCTGGCTTGTACGTCGGCGCTGGGAGCGGGGAGAGGTGAGTTTTTCGGGGGGTTAGGGGGGGTTTCACACAGCGGGGCACCCCGATCGGGGGTGCCCCACCGAAGTGGACCAAGACCCAGGATAGTCAAAATCCTGGGTGTTGGTCCACTTTAAACAGTACAGTAAGGACAAGTACAGGAAAATGACACCAGTAATTAGCTCAAGCTAATTACAGAGGGAAGGGTAATGAAGTAGAGAAGGATTAATGTCGAGTCATTTAGAAAGGGTGTCCTAAGTACAATGTCAGTGTGAAACATAGGGTTGATCAAAGAGGGCTAGGATTTGATATTGTTTTATCACGTCCCTCAATAAATGGACATATGTAGCTAATACAAATACACCTACTTAACCCCTCAGACATCTATTTCAAAATGATTTGTTCTTTAAGGGTCTTAAAATCTTCCTCCAACATGTTTTCCTCGATCATAGTCAACTTAAACCGGGCCTTCAGCGTGATTTAATGAAAAGCCCAAACTCTTAAAAAATGGTTCCCCGGCATCTAAAATTAATATATTTTACGTTTTTAGTCACTAACTTATTATTCTTTCCCCCACTGGGCTGCAACTCTGTTCAGGAATTTAGGATACGGGCGCCGCCATCTTGACTCAGAAGCATCACACTTACTGAGGAGAGGAGAGTGGGATAAGGTACAGGGGGGCGGGTTATAGCTGTGCTTTGCTCAGACAGAGCAGAGCTGGGGTCAGGTAAAGGTCAGCAGTCCCAGAATGCAGAGCACTACAGTCAGGAGGCACTTCCTGTTTGCAGGCTGCCTGATAAGATGGCGGCTTCCATAAGCCGCTATTTTGGATGTTTTAAGGCTCATAACATGCAGTAGATGCAGGTAAGATGATTTTTAATGTGGACAATCAGTATGTACAGGGTGTGGGAAACATATGAGATAGACTCTTATTCAGAGTGAAGGTCCGCTTTAAAGGCTACCAGCATGTACTTAGTGGAAAATGGTAACAACTGATTTAATAGGTTTCTATTTACAGAACCCTGCCCATGATTTGGGGTGCCTATTATGTAAAACCTGATATACTTAAGTGGCTGCAGGTGCAGGGATGCTGTAAAGAATAAGGGGTTTATTTAAGAAACGCTAATGCCACATAGCAACACGTAGCGGCAGGTGTTTTAGTGGGCACCACCGGCAAGCGCCAATATTTATGATACAAAAAAATGTTTATCGCCTTTCCTAGTGCCATGTAACGTTCCATGTATCGAGTGCTGGATGCGTTGTTAGTAATGGCGCTACATCACATCAGGCGCTCAGTGCCGTTATGCCATAGACTACAATTAGCCATTCCAGTCCCGTTTTTTGAGGTGAATTCTAGTTAGTGTATTTGCATTTTGTAGTGCTCAGTAAAGTGACATGGGATTTCTGGCCTGTTCTGAATGTTTTTTGTGTTCAGTGTTTATTTTGTGTGTTATTGTACTTAAAGGAGCAGTATCGCGATTTTTTTTGGTGACTTATATTTAAATGGTACTTAAATGGAAGGTAAGTGTTGGAGTAAGAATTACAAATTTAGAAAAAAATGATGTCTGTGTTGTGCAGCTGGAGACTAATAGCTCATGTTTATGTCTGCTGAGTGGGCTGACACTCTGGCCTGTTCCACGCTGAGGAGAGGGGGAAACAATGTAACAAAGTAATCAGCTGTTCAGTGCTGGCAGCCATCCAGCATAAGATAACAACATTGCAACATTGCCTGGCCAGAACTCATATATCTAAAACAGAACGAAAAGCTCTAGAAGTCATTTAGCTCATTGGTAAATTCAATGTCAGTTTGAACCAGTCATTGGTTCCAATCTCAGACTGACCAGGTTTTTTTTTTTTTTTTTTTACGGGGGGGTTATTTTATTTCAGAATTGGATTTTTATGTTTACATCCTGTTTTTTTGCTCTAAACATTTTTTATTTTGACAGTTTTCTTTCCCTTCATGTTGGCTCTGCTGCAGAATCTTTCAGTTTACCATTTTCTCTTTCATATTCTTACAACACATTTTTCCATATGATCTTTCTTTCAGCTTTGTGTGTTTTGAGCAAAGCCCAACCCAGGATTTTGACTATCTGGAGTTTTGTTTTGTGCCCCTAGGGGCATCCCAACTTGGGATGCCCTGATATGTGAAATCCCCAAGTTCGCCTGTGAAAACGAACCTTTTCCTGTCCCACAGCGCATGTGCGGGCTCTCATCCAATCAGCTCTGTTTGCACGCAGATGGGGAGCCTGAGCAGTAACCTTCCTGGCCGCCCGGCCTGTCTAAATGACTATCTGCGTGAGCGCGCCAGAAAAATGGGGGGATCTGTGGTTATCCAGGGGTCGTTTCACACAGTGGGGCATCCCGATTTAGAATGCCCAAGGGGGAAGGTCAATGGCCGGGTCTTATAGACTTCAGGGTCGGCCACTCAGGGTTTTGTTCCACTTTAACCTCCCTGGCGTTTTGAAATAGACAAATGTAATGGTAACGAAAGCTTTACCATTGCATTTGTCTCTGACACACGGCTCCGCCCCCATGAGCCTCTGCGGCTCACAGTGACGGAACCCGGAAGTGGAGACGGACGCCGCAGCCGCGGCTCTCACCTGTGATCGCGGCGGGGACATCGCTGGATCGCAGGGAGAAGGTAAGGAGACTGCGCCGCCCTGCTCCTCTGCCAAATAGATCCCGAGCGTGACTCGGGGATACCGCTACTTACAGCGCAAATTAACCCAGAGTCACGCTCGGGATCACCGCTAAGGGGGTTAATACCTTTAGATTTTCCTGCACAGTTATTCAAAGAAGAATTTCAGTCGTTTTCAGTCAGTTTAGTTTATTTTGTATATATTTTACACATTTGAGTCACCTGGTCTCATAACAAAAGCAGCACCTCACACACACACACAGCCGTTACCACTGATTACAGCCTCTGAGGTAAAGAGGCCGATTCATTAATAGCGCCAGGTAGCGACAGATGAGCGCCAGTAGCGTGATTTTCATAGCGCCAGCTAGTATTCGCTGTGCTTGGCCGGGGTTTGCTTGTTGACAGCGACTCAGTCGGTGTGCGGTAATGTTGAATACGGGCTGGGGGGTCGCTGTTTCACAGGTTCAGCGTTGTATGGGTGCGCCTGACAACGAATGGCCAGAGCGAACGGCTTGCTGCAGATTCATTAACAAATCACGTTCCGAATTTTTTCGCGCTGTGAATTCCTTGTTTAAACCCCAGAGCGCTGGCGGCGATGGATTTTAAATAGTTTTTAACCCCCAAACAACCATATTTTTTGATTGTAAAATTATACAAGTTTTTATAAACATTTTGTAATATGAATACATTAATATCAGACCTCTAATATCAATTCTGCACAAAATCATTTTTTTTTTTTTTACCTTAAAAAAAAATCCTAACATTGCAGAAGTGGTCACAGAATTTTTGACAAAAAAAAAAAAAAAAACATTAATAGCAAGTAATTATGAATAATTAAAGATTGCTCCATTGAAATGCATTGAACATCGCCAGGGAGCGACAGGTCATACCTGGCGCTGTGATGGGATTAGCAGCGGCGCTGTTCGTTGCAGTCGGCTACATGATGAATCCCGCGGTAGCTGTCGCTCTCGCCGGCGCTAGCCTCATTTAGCTTGATAAATGCGTCATTGTGGCCGACGCCGGGCGTACTTGAGTCGGTAGCCGCCGTTAGCTGGCGGGACCTGGCGCTCGTCAGACACTACCTGGCGCTATCGCTTGATGAATAAGGGCAAAAGTGTTGCTAGGAGACCAGTGGGCTAAATGAAGCAGCTCACTAAATACAACCCAGCAGATCCCCCTATTCAGCAAATGGACTGAGCCATTGTCATTATACAGCTACTCAACTACAGGTGAAGCTCCAGGGCTAGCCCACCATTGTGTCCTCATATATCAAGCTGCACACCATTACTTCATGTAATAAATCAATTTATTAATCAAATAATTCATCCAATAATTCACATACAAAAACACACATCAAAAATTAAAAAACATATAATTAAAACCCCAAGTGGGGAGGAACTCCAGGGCTAAAATAATCTGCAGTCACTCACATACAATATCAGAGCAACTCTTTAAATTTAGTTGAAGTAATTCTAAAATTCATTGAAATCAACCAATATATAGCCTCTGACGTTTGTAGGACAGGATGTGAAGTGCCTGTGCAATCTAAAATCTATAGTAAATAATATAGTGAATACAACTCCATATTGAGTTGCAATATAAACATGTGCAAAACTACAAATAACCAACTAAAGTGCCTTCAAATCCTGCCTTCATTGTCATTATACAGTTTAAAAGAAAGGCAGATATTTTTTCGCCACATTATTTATACACGTTAGAAGCTATTGTGTGGCTATTTAATTATTTATCTTTTTTAATGCAAATTTTGCGATACTGTTCCTTTAAGTTCCCTGCTGCTAACTTGCGTTTTCATGCCTGCCAAACATGTGTCATGTCATTTATATGTCCCCAATGTCATTCCATGTGTTTCGCTTGGTCGCTGTGCAGCCATCCCCAGTTAAAGCCCTTTGTATTGTAGTTTTTGTATTGTAGTTTCACAGCACCTGCGCTGGCGCTGTTCATTTACATGTTAAATACAAATGACTTCTGGCCTTCCCCACTAGCAATATCTGTCGCTATCTACATTAGAATAAAACAAACAAGACATAGCTTACAGCGCCGAACACTAACAGTGCCCTCTGCCTGTAGCTGGCATTGCGGCTAAGGTGCTAATATCTCCTGCATCTCCTGACACCCCTGCTGTGCACACTTGCAGCTGTTTAAAGAGGACCAAAACCCACCCTGGAGTCTATCATATGTGCACCTTTGTTCCCAGTCTAACAACGCATGTGCGAGCAGAGGCTGCATCCCCGCTATCCTTTTAGCAGGGCGCATGTCTGTGCCAGGCATTTGTGGATGGCCAATGCGGGCATGCTCCCTGTTAGAGAGTAATGGGGGATGCGGCTGCCAGCACGCTTGGATCTGCATGTAATGTGGCAGAACCCAGGTAGAAGTAGAATATGGCAGAACCTATAAGTACATGTTTCTAAATACTCTTTGCGGTACAGATAAACCAGTTATTAAAGAGGACCTCTAGCCAAAACAGATCCTCCAATCGTGGCAGCATGGTGGTATCATGATTTGGTTGCCCCACTGCACACCACCCCTGGAAAGCCTGAGACTAGGTAACTTCTACTCACCTCTTTGGCATTTCAACGTGACTCATTGCCCCCTTATGACTGACAGCAGAAAATAGGTGTTCCTCTTGACTATGCTTGGCTACCAGTTGTCACGTGAATGGCAGCCGTGGGCGAGAGGTAAGTGGCTGCTGCCCAATATCACTCTTTCCGGAGGGGAGCAGTGTGCAGTGGGGCATCCATATCGGGATGCCAGGGTTAGAGAATCTCCAGTCTATTTTGACTGGAGGTTCTTTTTAGGAAATGGCGAGCTTATGCATAACTAAGTTAAAATAATAACCTGGGGGTCTGGTGCTTTTCTTATCTCTTGCATTCCGGGGCACCACCAGTAGCAACGCGCGGGTTTATCTTAGTCATAGGCGGGGACTGCAAGATAGAAAATAACTAGCTCCTCCTGGCCTATATAGGGCAGGTTATGACAGGAACAGTTCCTTTCTTGCAGTTAGAAGGGACTGTGAAGATGTCTGTTTTTTTTTTTCAGTTTCAGTGCTGACCGGAATCCTCGGGGAGTGGCTTCGACTTTGTCTGTATTCCAGCCCCTCACTAGCTGCAGCATTCCTAGGGACCCCTGTTAGATGCCTGAACTTGGTTCCTAAACCGATAGCGTGAGCTCGTGCAGAGTGAGTGGAGCATGCATGGGTCCAGGTAAGCGTGCCGGGGCTAGTCCGACTGGGTCTGAGCCCTGAGGATCAGGACCCTGCTGCAGTAGGGTACCTGATCTGTGGCCCTGCTGTGTGTCTCACACTGAGACCAGGTCCCTCTACCCCCTGGGTCATCTACTCCAGTTACTTCATGAGGCGTCAGGGTTTGGTCTACACCTCCTAAGGCAGACGAACCGGTGTCGGGTCTGGCTCGGCACACCATCATCCCTACGTCGGATAGTGCAGCCTTGGGAGAACCGGTGGATAGAAGGTTGGACCAGCTGGCCAGGCTTGCATGGTAGGGTTGGCCATGCACCCAGCTTGTGCCACGTCCATGGCAGCTATGGCAGGAAAGGTCTGGATTAAGCAGCAGAGGAGCTGTTTGTGACATGGAGGTTCGCGTTCCTTTGCCCTTCGTTTGAAATCCTTCGATATGGAGGTCTTCAGATACATGTTTCCGGCTATAGAGGACTTGGTGCGTCTCATGGCTAGGGGGCTGGCCTTGCTGGTCACCCTGCGACGCACGGTCTGGCTGAAACGGTGGTGGGCCAACACTGCTTCTAAGAGGATACTTACTGCCCTCCTCTTTTTGAAGGGGCGCCTTTTTGACACGCCTCTTTATGACCTTGAAGGCCACAGGTGGGAGGTCGAGGCTTCCACAGAAATGGAAACTGAGGACCTCATTTCGCAGGTCGCTGGCAGTGGGTCAGTCTTTCCTGCCAGTCCGGTGTGTCTTCCCGACCACAGAGGCCAGTCTGACTGGTTGGGTTGGTGTTCTGGACAACCAGACCCGGTCCAGGGTCTCTGGAACCAGTGGGAGTGCAGTCTTTCAATCAGTATGTTGGATGGAGCTGAGGGCAATTCTGCTGGTTCTCATGCATTGGTCTGCCCAGCTCATTGCATCAGCAATTCAGGGGCCCTCCTTTGAACCCATGGTGGAGGCTTCTGTGTCGACGCTCATGTTAAAGGTAGCTTTTTTGTGGCAATTACCTCCATCCGGCGGGTTTTGGAACTGGCAGCGCTTTCGATCAGATCACTCTTTTTGGTGCTGCATGAAGACAAAGTGGTGTTTCGTGTGAAGCAGGATTTTTTGTCCAAGGTGGTCTCCCCCTTCCATCTTATTGAGGAGATAGTGCTACACTCCTTGTGCCAACGCCCCACTCACCATAAGGAGCGACTCCTGCATTCCCTCAATGGGGTCAGGTCATTAACGTATTACTTGGCTGCTTACTTTAGAGGTAGGTAAGATGGATGTCTTGTTCATGATCCTAGAAGGTCCAAGGAGGGGCCTGGCAGCTGCCAGGTCCACTCTTAGCAGATGGATCAGGCAGACGGTCATAAAAGCCTACGCCTGCAAGGGGAAAGAGGCGCCTTTCCGCCCTTTCCAACACCAGTTGTTGGTGGAACAGGTCTGCAAGGCAGTGGCCTGCTCATCTCTCTACACCTTCACCAAGTTTTAAGGACTTGCCAATGCCGCTCTGGGGCGTAAGGTGTTGCAGATGGTGGTGAACCCCTCTCCAGGGGTCTAAGATTGAGGTGTCAGTGCCGTTGTTCTTGGTTGGGTTGACACAGTCGGCTGTTAGCTGTTCTTGCACAGTCCCACACTTATTGAGGGTACTGCTTTGGGATGTCCCATGCATCGCTACTGGTGGTGCCCCGGAATGGAAGAGATGAGAAAAGGGAAATTTGTGTACTTACCAGTACATTTCCTTTCTCATCCTCTGCCATTCCAGGGCACCACACCCACCCTTCTATTGCGTTGGTGGCGGTTGATGCCTTCTACTTGGTTTTAGTTTTGTTGCACTGTTTTCTAGTTGTGAGCATTATGCACAGGTTAGCGTTCTCCCCTCCCGGCGCAGTTGGCAGAACTGCTTTTTAATTAATTAAATTAATTAACTGAGGAGATCTTTCCAAAGTCTGCCCTATACAGGCTGGGAATAAAGGACGGGAGTTACATTAAAAAAAAGAATTACCAACTTATCTGGCGATCCGAGTGCTGGCCACCGTCACCATCCTGTCGCCGGTAGCGCCCTCTCCCCGTGCTGTGTGCACTTCTGTCTGCCCATCCAAGTGAACAAGTGGTGGGAGTGAATGCACCAAAAAATGGTGGGGGGGGCAGCACTAGGATCTCACGTTGATCAAACCTGGATTGCGGGCAAGGTGAGCGTTTTTTTTTATGTAATCCCCACCCTGCTTTAGCACAAGGGGAGGGTGGCTGCTTAAAAACAGGGAGTCTAGCTTGACCGCCCCTTAAAGAAAAAACAGTACAATTGTGTAGCTAATAGTTTAGTTGACTTTTATGGCTCTTTCCTTGATTTTTCCACCACTTGAAGCAGAACACAATGAGGGGGCTTTGATTTTCCCTGGTTTTGCTTCGTTCCCCTGTGGCATCCCAAATTGGGATACCCCTCTATGTGAAAACCTGTAATCACTTAGCTATCCCCAGTCCAAAGGTGCACATGTGGGTTCTCGCCCAATGAGAGCCATCTGCCATGACTATGTCATTTGGAAAACAGCTCTCATTGACTTCAGTGTGGTGCATATGCTGCCGCATCCCCCACATCCCCGGCGGCGCTCTCCCGCCCCAGCCATTCATATATGCTGGGGTGGGAACCTGCACAGCCAGAATAACATGGCCACACAGTTGGCCATCCTGATTCACCTTTTATATTCCAGGGCATCCACGAATTTACCTGTCTTGGGTTTTGTTCCTCCCTAGCGGGTTATTCCAATTTGGCATACCCTGCTGTGTATACTCACCTCTTCCTGGTTCTCACGCAGGCAGCTCGGCCAATCAGCTGAGCACTTCCAACTAGATTTTCATCATGGAACACTGAATGGAGCAGAGCCCGCCCATGCGTTGTGGAAATGAGGACAAGGTAAGCTGACCCGGCAACCTGGAGGGGTTTCACACAGCAGGGCATCCCAAATCAGGAAGCCCCAGGGACAGAGATCAAAACCCAGGATATTCCAAATCCCAGGTTGCGTCCACTTCAAAGCACTCCAAACTAAAATGATTTGGTCTGGTCTGCATAAACCAATTTTTAGGGGCACCCCAAATTCAGGATGAACTCATGCTCTGATGCCCTCATGCTCAAGTGACTTCCACTTTTAAGCAGACCAAAATTCAACGACTTCTGGTCTGTATTACTTATCTTTTAGGAGGCATCTCAATATAGGATTCCCCTAAGAGTTGTTATGCAGACCAGTAGTCATTCTTGACTTTTGATCCTCTTTAAGCCATCAAACTAACTAGTAGGTAGACAATTAACCACATTTTTGCTGCAGCCCATACACACTCCACCACAACAGAAGTGGACTGGCCTCAGCATAATTTTTAACCTTCTGTAGCTGCTTTATTTTTTTCTGGCTGGCCCTCCCTCCACAATCTTTCATGCAGACTGACTGCTTCAATGCCAGGAAACAACAGATCATGATCGCGACTGGCCCCACCACTTTGCGTGGTTGTGCCTAGCCCCGTCCCTCAGCGTGATTGCGCCTGGCAGTTACCAAGGCCAAGATTGTTGTGCGGAAGTGCTAGGCAGCTGGAACTGGTTTTCCTTTGATTATGGCAGGGCTGTAAGTCCTGGCAATGGCCTGCCTACACTAAACCTGTACCCTCCCGCTGGGGCCAATCGGTGCCTGCGGCGGCACAATTGGCGGGTCTCCATAATGGGTATCCTCTGATTCTCTGGTGGGCCAGTCCGAGCCTGGGTCTAGGTAAATAACTCAGGATTTCAACAGAAGGTTGCACTTTAATATTAATAATTTATTACTTATATAGGGGGTTATTTAAGAACGGCTAGCACCAGGTAGTGCTTTGTAGCGGCACGTAGCGTCTGGGCACTGTATGCAAAACCACATTTAAGAAAGCGAATCCGGTGAGCGCCTCCAACAGCGCCATGTAGTGCCACATGTATTACCAGAGGCGGCTCAGCGTATAGCGCCGGTGCTCTAGCTTCCAGAGTGCCAGGTATTACCTTTCGCTCAGTGTCGCTCTCTCCATACATTTCAATGGGCTTTCATTTGTTGGGCAATTACATTTTTTATCTGTTCAAATCATTGTGTCACCTCTCCTGGCTGCAAACAAACACTTTTATACATTTTTTTTTTACATTTTATGCAGAATTGTATTTACAGGTTTGGCACTAAAGTGTTATTGTCCCAGTGTTAAAACAATGTCATTCCATGTGTTTTCTCTTTGTTACTGGTGGATATGTGTTCAAAAACAGACTTTAATCACACAGCATCTGGCGTCTAGCCTCTATGCTACAGCGCCCAGCTTTAGAGCACCGACGCTGTATGTGTGTCTAGTGTTTTGTTAAATATGGTGTGGAGCGCAGAGTGCCAGACGCACTGAGCTGGCGCTACCTCTCACTTACTGCAGCGCTATACTGTTGTTACAGCGCCCAACACACAATATTCATCAATGCCGGCCAGGTTACTACAGCGACGGCAACGCTAGGTTACAGCGCCCGATACCCGCTTACAGCGTCTACTAGTGCTCGCTCTAAGCGCCGCTATACAGACGCTCATCTGGCAATACGTGCCTAGTAGTGAATCAGCCTCATAGTTTCCAAGGTATTACATAGTAAAAAAAAACATCTACTAAACACTGCCACAAATGAAATCAATGCTTAGGCCGTCATGTTGCATTATTTCACAAGACTGAAAGCACATTATTTAATGTTACATTTTAGAAATCACTTTGCAGTGATCTTATTTTTTTTATTTGCCATCAGTTTCTCAGCATCCTCCCCCTTCTCTTTAGTATTGCAGCCTCTGGTATTGCAATGTAATTTACATGTTGCTGTGATGTGAATATGTTTCCAGATAGAGGACATGTCATATTTGCTTGGATATGCTTTGGCAGACTTTTTTCTTTTATAGATCTACATATGGAAATCCCCTTTGCTAACGTGTATGTGTCTCCTGAAATGCTGCAAGGGTAGAATATTTTTGTATAATTCCCTAGATAAGCAGCACCGAGTGTGATCTTCTGAACTAGACCTTGAAAAATCCTTTTGTCATGTAACTGAGCGTTTGATTCTCACGTGTCACATGATGCGCCAGGGGAGGGGTGCTGTGATGTGGGTGTTGGAACACAGCTGGCTCCTTAGATAAGCATGGCTGTGAACCAAAACATATGGTACAGTAGCATGCCCAGGAACACTCTATGGGAGTCCTGGAGTGCTGCCTCCTCCTCAGTCTTCTGTGTTTATTCACCTGTAATTGAGAATTATCCAACCACATCGCTGCCTCCCAGACATGCCTCGTTATTCTGTAACACAGCGTGATCTATCATGTCTTTTATGAACTTTGAATGGAAATGAATTCAGCCATCCTTGCCTACACCTCTTACTCTGAATTGTATGCACTCCTATTTATGCCAACAGACTACATATTTTACATGTGTCTTTTATTCTTCTCTGGCCTAAACCGTTTGCTTTTAGAAAAAGGGATGAGGTTATGGACAATATAAAACACTAATATAATATTTTATGTCTTCTATTCAAGGTATGTTTCACCATTTAGGCGTTACCAAAGGACCTGAGATCATTCCCCATTCCCTTAGGAAGTATTAGGTATGCCTGCAAATTCCATGCTCTTTAGGGTCACCAAATCTCTCACCCCAGACAACCTAAATATTTACTGGGAGGCCGATTCATTAATAGCGCCAGGTAGCGACAGATGACCGACAGTAGTGTTATTTTCACAGTGCCCGCTAGTATTCGCTGTGCTTGGCCGTTGTTCGGCTGTTGAGAGCGACTCAGTCGGTGTGCGGTAATGTTGAATACGGGGGTTAGGAGTCGCTGTTTGACAGGTTCCGCGCTGTATGGGAGCGCATGACAGCGAATGGCCATAGCGAACGGCTCCCAGCATATTCATGAACAAATCACGCTCAAAAAATTCTCGCGCTGTGAAATGCTTGTTTAAACCCCAGAGCGCTGGCGGCGATGGGTTAAAAGTAGTTTTTTAACCCCCAAACCACCATATTTTTAGAAAAAAAAAAAAACATGTTTTTCAAAACATTTTGTAATATGAATACATTAATATCAGACCTCTAATATCAATTCTGCAAAAATTTTTTTTTTTTTTTTTTTTTTTTACCTTTAAAAAAAATATCTAACATTGCAGAAGTGGTCACAGAATTTTTGACATTTAAAAAAAAAAAAAACTAAATTAATAGCAATTAATTAAGAATATTTAGAGATTGCTCCATTGAAATGCATTGGAGAGCGCCAGGTAGCGAGAGGTCATACCTGTCGCTGTCCAAGGTCGCTCACTGGCGCTGTGGGGTGAGGCTGGAATAATGATGAATGATTCGCTATCTGGCGCTCTGTCAGTTGCTAAGCAGGATCGGCTTGATAAATGTGTGATTGTGGAGGGGAGCCGGCGTTTTCGTGGCGGTGAGCGTCATTACCGTTCGCTCACCATTCGCTACCTGGCGCTATCCCTTGTTAAATAAGGGCCTAAATCATTTGTGCATCCACATAGGCTAAATCAAGGGGTATGTTAATGGGGCCCATTTGCAGGCTGCAGGAGAATCGGCCCTGATTAGGCCCTGGGTATGGCTGGAATGGGCTGCAAGAAGTTTAACAAGCTGGACATGAGATGGGAAGGTGGTGGAACTGGGTCTTTCAGATTTCCTAGGCCCGTGCCAAAGAGTGTGGATAAAGTAGTGGAGTGGTAGAGGATATCTGTAGATTACCTGTCAACAATGTGCCTCTTAAGATTTTCCTTGCAGACCAGTGAGGCAGCAGAGTGGCAAAGAAAGGCCATTCAGATAGGCTGGGTGCAGGAATTTTTACAGCTACAGGGAAGCCAGGGGTGCGGTGCCTGGCAATCGCAGCATGGTGGGAGGGCCCGGCTCAATCAACAATTTATTTCAGACATATTTATGCATGCCATACAGCATGTATGGCAAAGCGAAAGGGGAATGGGTGCATCCCTGGTCTCCCTGCGGTCTCTGGCATGCTCCCGTCCCCAGCCTATAAGAATGTCTGGATGTGGGAGCTTGACTCGGCTGCGAGATGCCGGGGATGTGGCCTGTGAATGTGCTGTGGGCCTGTTATTATGGTGATTAGCTGGGTTTTACACTGTGAGGCATCCCAAATCAGCCAGCAGTTGATAGGTCCACTTTAAAAGGATAAGTGTAAAATCAAGGGAGTGTTTCTTTACCTTTCATGCAGCTACTTCATCTCATCTACTGCTAAGATCTCTAGCAAATTCCCCAGCTTTTGTTTCTACACAACCGCCTTTTTGCATGGAAAGGTGGTTGGAACGCCAACCTCTTCAGACTGTGTGGGGGAGCCATTCCCTGTGTCTGCATGAGGATCTAGGCTATGCCTCTGTCAGCTGCTAGTCAGCTGGTAGGTAAGACATGCCAGGCCAGAGAGGAAAAATTCAATAGTGAATTATACTTTTTTAACTAGTTTTACCCAGGAAAATATTGAAGACATGTCCCGCTTCCCTCACTGCTGTTTTATTTCCAGTCACTTTTCTTCCAGCTTCCCTGTTTATTTTTATGGAATCGATCAGCGTTGGCACCCAACTAGAGGAAATAGCATGAAGCCAGTTAAGCTCCTCAATAAACCAAAACATAAAACATCTGAGGCGCTGAATTGCCCTAAAATATCCAGTTAAAATGATTTTGTCACTCTCTGTCGAGGTTTAAATTGAATATTCATTATCAGTGTCATCGTATGAAGCTGTTCCTGCTAACATAATGTTATCTCCAAAGCATCCATTGCCAGAGTAAGGTCATCGAAGCGATGAGCTGCTACAACATTACGCTGGCAATTTTAGTATGCTAAAAATGACCTTTTAAGACTATTGCATGAATGCTTCCATTTTTAATATATTCCCCTGTTGCTGCTTTGACAAGGGCTACAACCCATGAAGTCTCTCTGGTCTGCATACAATAGTTGAAGTCAGGCCACATATATGCTTTTTTTCTAGTGTTACACAAAGGATCTGCCCTTCCTGCTTCTAACCTCTTTATTGGGAACTTAGTAATGGTCATAGGCTTCATTTCCAGCTGTTTACAGTACACATGTACACATGTCACATTCCTTAAAATGGAAATCCCAGCAGCGGCTGGCGTGGAATCTCTAAAAGATACCAGGGCCAGCTGCTGGCTTTTCCCTGGGGGGCATCCTGAATCGGGATGCCCTGCTGTGTGAATCCCCCTAGGACGCCCATAAAAACTCACCTTTCCCCGCTTCAGTGGTGCATGCTATGCTATGCTCCAATGGTGCATGCTATGATTCTGTCATTTAGCAGACAACTCTCATTGTTTACAACTGAGAGCGCGCCTTGCCGCATCTCCTGCATTACCGCCGTCATGTGCACAGCCGGGTATGCGACAGATTGGATAAGAGCCTGCACATGCGCTGTTGGAGCTTTGACAGGTGAGTCTTTTTTGGCTTTCTGGGGGGTTTCACACAGTGGGACATCCAGCTTCGGAACAAAACCCAGGAAAGTCAGATTCACGGATTTTGTTTAGAGCAAATTTCATTCTTCCTTTATCTGTTTTAAAAAGAAACAGTTTTCTCTAGCAACAATGTGTGTACTTTAGCAACAGTACACAAAGGTGGTGTGTTTGGTCTACAGAGCAGAGACTTCCTGACTTCCCAGCTTACTAATCACCTGATTGACTGAGGCAGAGACAACGCTCCACATTCCTGAGCATCCTGCTCTAATTCAGCCTCTTCAGGTATGCGGAGCTACTGTGTTCCAGTAGCTAAAAGGTTATTGGCAGCCGTGGGGTCATTACATCTGCCTGATTTTTCCAAGTTCTGCTTTTTGAGGGGAGGGAAGCTCACCTTTGTCAGTTTCTGGGATTTGTAGTATGCGGCTATGCAAAAGGACTTTACTCAGGACCAGGAAGCAGCTCCCACTTTAGCAACACATAGCCACAGGAATAAAGAAAACCTGGAAACAAGTCTGAGGGCACAATTGTAACACAAATGTTTATTTTACATTCCAAAGGGCGGAAATAATAAAGCAGGACACCCAAACATTGACAAAATGGGAGTTTTCCTTTAGGATAAAGTTACCAATTGCAGCTTGACTCAGACACCTAGGTGTAATTATTGCCACAATAGGGTTTAAGTACCAGGATGATATTGCAAAAACAGTCTGGTGGGAAATGGCTGTAGTACAGCTTAGACCAGACCAACAGCCTGGGACAGTTGGGAAAAAACTCCCCCAAACTCCCTTGCCCCATCAGCATGTATGATACTGAAACATTGTCAGCATTTACATTTGCTCCTACATGCACTCAAATGCTTCCTCAACCATTTGCATTTTGTAGTTTCCGTTTCCAGCATCTCAGCCATGATGCTGCCCGGATTCAACTGACATAACTGACTGTGCACAGTAACAGGAAGCTCAGAAGCATTTATTGTTTGCCGGTGGCCTACAGATACATGAGCCGCCATTTTGTTTCTAAAATTTACCACAGCAGGAGTTAGAAAAAGGTCAATTATTTTTAATGTGCAGCAATCTAAATTGCCCTGGGTTTATGAGCACTGTTTGTTGTATTGGTCCAGTTTAGGTGATGTTTGACTGTTGGTCCACTTTAAGGGATACAGAAAGTCTTTACAAGTGGTTCAGCCCTCCCCCCCCCCAGACATCTTCCTGTTAGTTTATTTTCATTATCACATTTACTTCATTTGCTACAAATCCATTCCTCTTCATTAAGAATGTTTTTTTTTTTTGTCATGTTATGATCTCCCTTTGTGGAAGTTCAGTAATAGGAACATGGTTTATAAAGCAGAACTAAAGCTAATGAGTTGTATTGGTGATCACTTTTCATGCTTCCTTTGAGGCATATAAAAAGCCTTGCCTTACAGCTATGGACATTAAGCTTTAGTGGCGAACAGAGGAATATGCTTTATAAACAAGAAAATCCAACTTGAGGACACAAATAACCACATCTACAGTAGCTTAGAAAATCAGCCTCAGGGGTTCAAGGATTGTGCATTGATACTACCCAGATAATAGCGCCTGGGAGGTATGTACATAAGTGCATCTGGCAGTTACCTTTACTGTTCTGTCAATAGAGACCCATGTTGTAATATGGCTCATGGCTTTTTCAGTAAGTCAGGGAGATACATAGATTGCATCAACCTAAATGCACTTTAGGAGCTGTGGATTTGTTCTCTGAATGATCAAATGCTCAGCCAAATCCCAGAGTGGTGCCCTCAACACCTGATATTATCAGACATTATTAGAGGTAGCTGCTCCACCTGTCCTATTATGCAGCTAACAGTAATTGAGCTAATGATCTTGATTCATCAAGAGTTGAAAAAAATTCTCATGGTAGTAAAAAATTAATTTTATGAGAAAAAATGCCTGAGAATGTCACTGTTGATGAATCGCTAGTTAGGAAGACAATGAAAGTCAATGGCATTTTTTACCCCTGAGAAAAGTAGTGAACTTTTTAACTTATTTTACACTGTAGTAAAAAGTGCCATTGACTTTCATTGTCTTCCTATCTGATGATTCATCAGCAGTGACATTCTCAAGCCTTTTTTTCATGAAATGAATTTTTTTTACTACCATGAGAATTTTTTTCAATTCTTGATGAATCAAGGCCATTGTCCCTTAACATTCCCAGGCACAGCAATATCAAACTGGAACCTTACGCGGGTGCCCAGCGGAAGTGGACCAACACCCAGGATAGTGAAAATCCTGGGTGTTGGTCCACTTTAAAGAGCTGTATGAAGCCATACTCAGACATAGAGCTCTGTATGGAGGGGGGGGGGGGGGCACAGGAAATAGCTGGACACTGCAGTGAAGCATGCCTTTATCTTTATTTTATAGGAGGAGGTGAAGCTAGCACATGTGTACACTGCTGTTTCCTCTTTCTCGTTAGATGGAGCTTGGCTAGGAAAAGGTCAGTATCTGTCTAAAGCAGGGCTCACTAATGGCATAAAGGGCTGGGTTAGGTTAATTAAGTGTCCTTGTGGGCCTAAACCCTCCCTGACACAGTTGCCATGGAGCATGCTAAATATAGAGAATATTTAAGGTAGAAGCATTTACAATCTTTTAAGATACAAGGGGGCACTCACAGTCTAGAAATACATTTTTGCAATGCTGAAACTGAAGCCTGAAATAACGAATTGTATAATATTAAATATGTCGTTAACTATTTAGAGGACAAAGGAAATACCTTTGAATATATACATCTAGAAGTATCAGAAGAGCACACTGAGCTCTGGGATGGTTAATATAGGTGCTGGTAGACCTTTGATACCTGGAGCAGAATGCTTCCTTGTCTTGGTTCAGAGGTTTTTTAAGAAGGTCCTAGAATTCCATGGATTTGTAAATGAAACACTAAGGTGAAATCTTAAACGAGATGTATCATGAAATTGTGATAAATCCATATAAACACACTGGCTAATGAGAGGAGGGGGTCACTTAACTCACCCAAACTGAATAAAACTCCCACCAAGCCTTTCCTGTCCTGAAAAAAATGCAGGGATGACAGATTTGAGTGTATCAGGAGTGACAGAACTCCTCCACCTTCCATTAAAATATAGCAACAAGCCTGGCTGAATATTTCTTGATGCCGGGTGTATAAGTTACCTTTCCCTCCACCATCCAGCATATTTATATGGATTTTTTTCATTGGACTATTTTTTTCATGACAGTCTTTCTTAGGCTTTTGAGCATCCTGAAATGAAATCCTGTGCACATAAATCACTACAGAACTCCATTTCCATAGTATAAAAAAACACCCACCCGATTCTGGATTTCACCCACTCTCGCAACAGGAGCTTGTTACTGTATTCCTGGCTTCTGGTCTGTGGATTGGCTGAAGAGTCTGAGTGACAGTTCTGTAGACCAATTGTAGCAGCGGAAGTGCCTCTGTTACTGGTGTAAATGGGTGATTTCACTCACAATCCCCAGCAACGATAGACGCTCATGGGATCCCTACTTCTGCTGAGTGTGAGTGGGCTAACATTTTTAGGTTTCTTTTTACTACCCAAATCAAATAGGGGCTCCACTTCAAAATGGACCTTAGGTACCCTTTAATATGACCCTAAACAAGTATTTGGAGAGAGCAGGACCTAATCTTATGACACCTGGTTCTAGAGTCTAAAAGACTCCAGGATTGTATGAGAGCCTTTCCCAGGGGCATCCTGATTTGGGATGCCCAACTTTGTAAAACACCTGGAATTGGATTCCAGAGGTTTCACGTACAGGGCATCTAAAATCCCTGTAAAGCACTTAGAAACCTCAGGGCTGCTAGAAAGTAGCCTATCACATCTTGGACGTGTCTGTAGGACAAAAAATGGTAACCGTTCCCAGCAGAGGACAGGATTCCTTGGCTTAGTCATGTCTTGTTATGCATGGTTGTTATGTAGCATTAATGACAATGCACCTTGTAGCATCTGAAATCCCGGAACCAAATATAAGAGAATTATGGTATCTTTTTTAATGGAGCCGCCCTTCCCCCATCCTGCTTGGGGAGGGTGGCAGGACAGGGGTTTAAAAATGGGCAGTCTGGCTGGACTGGCCCTATTAAGAGAAACAACCACCTCAGTGGTCTCCCTCTCTTTGTGGGGGAAACACCCAAGATTGCCCAAAAAACTCACCTTTGTACCAGTTGCAAAACCTCATCCCAGTAAATGGGGAGCCTTAGAGCGGCAAGAGAAATCTGAATGGAATGCGTGTCGCGTATTTGCCGAACAGCCCACACATGCGCCGTGTGAACAAAAGAACGTTGAGTTTTTGGACAATCGGGGGGGGGGGGGGGTTACACAGAGCTGGGCATCCCAAATCAGGATACGCCAGGCAGGAGGAGCAAGGTTTTTTTCTTTGCTCTTTAATCGTTGGTTCATGGTTATCGGAAAGTGCGGCTGTCACTGGTGAGTGTGTTTGTAGAAATTGACTGCTGCTGCAAAGTTGTTGATTTTTATTATTGACACAGTCAGCTCTGGCAGGCAGAAGCATTGTTCAGGGTAATAAATTCGTCACTCAAATGCCTGCCTATTAGCGAGTTTCTAGGTTTCCATAGAGAAGATGTAGAAATGAGTAAAATGACATTTCTCCCGAAAGCAGCAATCATGACTACAAATAGTCTAATTTGTCAGTGGCGGTTCTGTTTTATTCTGTTGTATCTTTGTAAATGAGGTGGTAAACTCATGTCCTATGTTTGCTATTCATGTAAGCAGAATGCCTAAAGGTTAAGGAACACCTCTAATTGGCCAACCCACCAAATTAAAACTCACTAAATTCAATCTTTGGTCATAATATTGGTCTGGATCTTGTGGCTACTCATTTGTCAACAAAGAAAGAGATAGAGGGGGTTATTTAAGAAACGGTAACAGCAGGTAGCGCCACGTAGCGCCAGGTGAACGCTGGGCGCTATATGTGAAAACCACATTTAAGAAAGCGAATCTGGTGAGCGCCTCTAACAGCGTCATGTAGCTTCACATGTATCACTCTAGGTTCAGCAGCGCCATGTAGTACCTGTCGCTCAGTATCACTCTCCCATACATTTCAATGGTGTTTCAGTAGTTGTGTATAAATAGCATGTTGTTAAATTAAATTTTACAATTTTAGGTTCAAATAATTATGTGGCCTCTCCTTCCCTACAAGCAAACACTTTTTATTTGTTTTTTTTATGCAGAATTGTATGTGCAGGTCTGCCATTGCAGTGTCATTTTCACAGTGTTAAAACAATGTAATTCCATGTGTTTTCGCTCTGGTGCTGGTGTTTATGTGTTTAAACAGACTTTTATCACCTAGCTTCTAGTGCTCAACGCTAAAGAGCCCAGTTTTAGAGCGCCGGCACTGGTTGGGTGTAGTTTTTTCTTAAATATGGGCTTCAGCACCCAGTGCCAGACAAACTTAACTGGCGTCACCTATCGCTCGCTGCAGCGTCGTCCTGTTATTAGATGTAGCGTAGTCATGCACCACATATCAAGGTATACAGTCTACTGTCAACTCTGTTAGGAGGGACTTTTTCCCCCAGTGCATGGGAGGCCTTATTATCCTATAAAACCAACAACTACAGTAGGGGCTGGCAGTTCACATATTCGCGGCAGCAAGACTGGTAATAGCCAAAAATTGGAAGGAGGGATCATTAACCTGGGGTATGGTAACTTCCAGGATCTCAGACATCCTAGTGATGGAAAAGCTGACAGCGATTGCCCAAGGCGAATATGACCGCTTTTAGGAAACATGGTCCCCATGGATAGCTGTTGAAAACAGGAGGTTATCCGCACAGCCTAAGGTATCTTCTAACAATATTAGACTGGATGCTGGCTGGGGGTGAGCCACAACCCAGAAAAACTGGGTATATATCTGTGTACAAGATAGTGGGCTGCCAGTACAGACCACCAAGGCCCCCCCTATTATCTATACAGATCAGCCGCTCTACAGATAATATATTCAAAAGAATTCAGTGTTTATTATTATGATAGCCAAATGGACAATTTGTATTAAAAACAATTAAAATAATGTGCATGAGATGAGCGACATAACGGACTAATAACAATGGATATAGTTACCAAAAAAGTTTTTGGAATATTAAATTTACACCAGTATGCAGATTATGCCCCGGGGTCTCCCCCTCTGAAAGTGCTAGTGCATTGTGCAATAGATTGTAAAAATATATAGAACAATTAGTGTACAAAAGTGTGCAAGAAAAATAATTCAATAAATAAATGAAGTGGAGATTATAGAGAAGTAAAAAGGGGACTAAGATGTCCCTTTGTTAGATGTAAGTGCACCAGTGAAAGTGCTATGTGCAAATGTGCGCATTCATGTGCAAAAGAACAAAGAAGAGGTGATAGGCTCCAGGGCATAAATCACAATGATACTGAGATGATAACCATAATTTAAAATATATTAAGTAGGGTCAAAAAACAGTGTACATTACCGCATAAAACAGTCCTAGTCCACCTCAAACGCAGCATGCCAGCACCACTGACGCGTTGCGTGGCAACTACCTACTGCCACTTCATCAGAGTCATCATGGATAGAACGTCTCCACCTGGATGGTGATCTGATCGCTGTCTAACCCGTAGAAGGCCAAGAGGATTATGGACCGGTGGTCACCCCCCTCTCCCTCTTCCCTTTCTCCCTCCTTCTATAATTCCCCCCCCCCCATTTCTTTCTTGTTCTACTCTATCTATATTTAAACCTCTCTTTTATTTCAATGCTCTTCATTGTTTCTCACATGGCTCTTTGCATTGGTAAGTAGTATAAACCGTCATGACTTTTGAGTATTTGTCGTTACTTATTAGGCAAACATGATTCTGCCCGTGAGATGCTCCCCGACAGGATGCTTGCACCCGTAATCTAACTGCTTCCTGAATTAGAAGACTGGAGGAGTGGGCGAGTGGCCCTTCCCCCCCGTCATAGTGGGAAAACCAGCATGAGGTGTCCATAGCTTCATGCGGGGTGGACCTCATACCATGAAGAAGATTAATTATCTCCCAGAAAGATCATGCCCAGCACTTATATCCAGATATGCATATCATGGCTTTAATGTCAGTTTGAACTTTTGTACATGATTTTGATCTATCACGATGGAACAGATTGTACCAATGTCTGATGTTTTTTGTACTGACGCTTCAATAAAAATTATTGTACAAGAAATAACCCCCATAGTGTTCTCACCTGGTGCTGTATCGATCCTTGCTTCACAAGATATTAAAAATAAAGGTTCTGGCATCAAGCCAATATTTTGAGAAGGAATTTGTACTATAACAAAGTGGCAGTCTGTTATTGTTTTAATATTGATCTAGTTACTGTTTATCTATCAAGCTATGTACTTACTTTTAATTTACTATGTTTACAGTGTTAGCAAAATAACGACTACAAAAAAAAATGTCAAGTCAGAATGCTGCCAAGAACAGCTAACATCTGGTGTAGAACCAATTATGGAAGGCAGATTCCTCAGCCCAAGATATTTTTTCTGTGGAATGTTCCCCATGTGGCTCTGAAGGGTGCTCTGGGTTGTAAACTCAATTTACCTTGACACGCAATGCAGCTTAAATGAGGGCATTTGCTGTTTGCTGGGTCTGTCGCCTGCGAGGGAGCATTTTTCAAAGTGAAGGACATCATGTTTCCAATGAGGTAAAAGTTTTTTATTTTAAGTTTGGAAAAAAAAGCTCCCTAAGGGCTATGCAGAATATTTTGACATTTTTCTGCGTCCCCCATTGGCCTGTTATTTCTAAAATCCCCCCAAAAATAACCAAACCTCTTTGGAAAAATGATGTACCTCATCTGTAAAAATGCTTCATCGCAGGTACGGTTGGTTGTTTGGGAAACATTGGAACAAACTTTTTTTTTATTAAAGGAGCACTATAATGAAATTGTGTAATATTAAAAATTTGTATAAACACGTCGGTTAATGAGAGGTGGGGTCACTTATACAGCCAAACTGAATAAAATCCAAGCTTGTGGTTTATTCTCTCATGTTAGGAATAAAATCCAGGGGTGACAGGTTTAGTCTATTAGGGGTGACAGAGTCTGTCACCCCAGATGTCCTTTTCCTTTTATTAAAAGAATGAAAAACAAGCCTGGCCGAGTATTTCTTGATGTTGGGTGTATAAGTGATCCCTCCCCCACCATCCAGCATATTTATATGGATTTTTATCAGTGGGACATTTTTTCCTGATTGTGCTCCGTAAAGGGATAGTTATTCTTAGTATACAGTACGTCCTGCTCCAGATAGATTACTTACACTTGGGTTATCCTCCGCCAGATGGCGCTGCACTGCAGAGACATGTAAAACAGGCTCCTCCCGGCCCCTCAAATACCCGGGGACCTCCCACAAATCCCCAGATTTCTCTGCAGTGCTGACTGCGAAGACATGAAATTATCACTCTGTCGCAGGTGAGCGGGGCTATTAAAGCCTGCGGCCCTGTTGGACTATTCCCACCCGTCCTTCGTGTGATGTGCCTCCCAGCCTGGGCTGCGCTGGTCGGGTGAAGCTAGGCGGCACCATGTGTGCTTAAGGAGCCCTGCTCCACCGCAGTCCCCCACCAAAGGGTAGGCGGTATAGGCTGATGGTGAGCCTTTATGGATGCCCCTTCCGCATTATTGTCCCATGCCCCGATAGCGGTGGGCCCTGTACAATGGGCCGCCATCCTCCCTCATTCTCCCTGTAGCCTTCGGGGGGAAAGAAAGGGGGGGGGGGGTGTGGATGTCAGTGTATTGTGATTACGTGCATATGGCCTTTTGTAATGTCTGCTTGGACTAGTATATGTGGTGTCAACCGCCGTGCTGACTTGTCTTTTTACACTACAAATGCCGCCGCCGCTCGCGCTTTTCCTTCATTTGGATGTTCCGCGCCGGGCGGCGGCGTTACCTCAGACGCTTCTGCGTCCTCATTGGCTGCTTGTCGGTTGGACTTCGCGCTCTTCAGGGGGGCGGGGCCTGGCATGGCGCGCCCCTTGTCACGGCTCGCTCTGGCCCGCCCTTCGAGGTACTCGGCGCCATGTTGTCTGGTCGCGCGCGTGTGACGTTCTTACCGTGGTCCGTAAGTGCCCTCGCGGGCGGCTTTATGCTCATTGTAGTGTGTTTCGGTTCTGACACCCTTCTTCTCATTGTGTCTTTCAGAGGGTGAATCCATTGGCTTCTCCCGGCCCGGTGTAATTGATAGTCGGGCCTTGTAAAATGACTCCCACTTCCCTAGCGGGTCATTGGGGCATCCAGGGTTGCTTTATAGCGTCAATCCCTACTGGCATAGTGTGCCTAATAATCACCATATGGAGGCATCTAAGGATAATGTGACCGGGGTCCCTTTGGGACAAGACCGGCGGTGTATGGCGTGTGGACAACCTCATGCTGATGCTAACAAGGCATGGGTCTGCGTACCCTGTGCTGAGCAAGCGCTGGCTTTGTAATCTGACCTGCCAGTGGCTGCACCTCGTTTCACTTCACCTACTCTTCCAAGCTTAAATCTCACTCCTGCTGAGTTGCATACAAGTGGGGATTCTCAGCCTGATGTGTCTTCTAGACTACCTACTGCTGAAATGATTATTGCGAGGTCCTTAGCGCGTAAGGGCCCTGGTAAGATGCGGCACCTGACGCCTTATGATACTGTTTTCCTTATGGGATCTCAGGAGTTTATGAATCTGTGTGGCTATACCCCTTCTGATGAAGGAGAGCTCTTTTCTGACTCAGGCTTATCTGATGAGAGACCAAGGGGTCATGACGATTCTGGCTCTGACCCCTGGGCCCCGGATGACACTGACAGATTATTGACCCAGATCTTTGAGGTTCTGTCTATCTCTCTCCCTGGTGAGGCCCCCAGGCAAAGAGGGGAGCACTTCCATACAGCAACATCATGTTTGGAATTCTTAGAGCAGGCACATTTCCATTCCCTTGTGTTCAAGGAATGGGTGTGCCCCAGTAAACTTCCCGGGGTTCCAAGGGATTGGGATAGGAAGTATCCTTTTCCACCTGAGGTGGTTAAATGTTGGTCATTCCCCCCCGAGGTGGATGTCCCGATAATAGGGCTATCTAACACCCCTGTCATACATCCCCCTGATTCTACTACCCTGCGGGATGCTGAGGACTGGCGCATTGACCTGCTGGCCTCCCACGCCTTTGCATGTGTGGGGACGGCGCTGCGCCCGGTCTGTGCCTCTGCCATTACCGCTGTGGCCACTAGAACCCTCATCAGAAATATGCTTGATAGTGCCTCTGATGATCTCCCTTGTGAGGTGTTTAATGCACTCCAGTTGTGATGTGTTTCTAAATTTTGTTCTAGTAGCATTGGATGACACCATCAGAATGTGTGCAAGAACTTCTGCCCTTGTGGTGGCTATACGCCGCTCGGTTTGGCTGCGCCAGTGGGGTGCTGACAATGCTGCGAAGAAGGGCCTTACTGGGCTCCCCTTTAAGGGGCTACGTCTGTTTGGTGCCCGTCTAGACCTGTTTGGTAAGAGAGGTAAGTTACCCCAGCGCAGACGGCTGTCTCGGCCCCTTCGGGGCCAGGGCCCCCCTTCCACCCCCCACCATGGTGTTAAACAGGAACCAGGGGTGTCCTTCGCGGGGGCTCGCGCAGCTTCCTGTCCCAGGAGCAGAAGACAACACCCTGGCTCCTCTGGGGGGGCTAAGCCCAAATCCTCTCCCAGGTCCCCTCAAGCATGATGGGGCACCCTCACCCTTCTCGGTGAGGGGACGGCTGCGGCACCTTGCTTAAGTCTGGAGGCATCACGCCTCAGACCGGTGGATTTAGGAGGTAGTGTCCTCTGGCTACAAGATGGTGTTTGCTGTACGGCCTCCCCTAAGATTATCAGGTCCCGGGTACTCCTGGTCCCTGCTTCTGCTCAGGTGCTGGTGCAGGCCGTGCAAGGTCTGCTGGGTCTGGGGGTCATTTACAGATTTCCCTTAACAGTCAGAGGCAAGGGACCCTACATCAACCCTTTCACAGTTCCCAAAAAAGATGGGTCAGTCTGGCCCATTCTGGATTTAAAGATCTTCAGCAAATTGTCAAGAACAGGCGCTTTCCTAATGGAAACTCTGCACTCGGCAATCTGCTCCTTGCGCCCCGGGGGCTTCATACCGTCTGTGGATATCAAAGATGCTTACTTTCACATACTTGTGTTTTCAGGACACCAAGATTCCTCAGATTCACGTTGGAAGATCAACACTGCCAATTTGTGGCCTTGCCATCTGGCCTCTCTTCAGCTCCCAGAGTGCTCACCAAGGTGCTGGGGGGGGGGGTGATGTCTCTGATGAGGCCAAGGGGCGTCCGCGTGTTGCCACTACCTGGACGTCCTCATCACTTCCCAGTCTCTACATCTGGAAAAGTTGGATACTCAGCTGGTGGTGTCCATTCTGGAGTCATCTGGATGGGTGATCAGCCACCCCAAGTCCTCACTGTCCCCTTCCTTGGTAACTTCATTCCTAGGAATGAATCTCACAGTTCAGTCAAGGATATTCCTTCCTCAGCAGAAGGTGGACAATCTTCTTGCACAAGTTCAGTCCCTCCTAGCTTTCCCCGTCCCTCCACCAGGCAGGGGATGCAGCTGGTGGGACTGATGGTGGCGTGCTTCGAAACGGCCCCTTGTGCTCAGTCCCTCTTGGGGCTTCTGCAACTTCTCCTATTGTCTGTATGGGGCAAGGACCCAGCATCCCTGGACAGGGTCTGTGTGTCTTCCCCCCTGGTGAGGAGGTCCCTCTTGTAGTGGATGGACTCAAGGAACCTATTGGGGGGCGGAACCTTCTTGCTCCTTCCTGGGAGACGGTCACCACGGATGCCAGTCTATCAGGTTGGGGGGGTTCTTCTGGAGGTTCCTGCGGTTCCAGGGTAGGTGGGGCCCTTAGGAGGCCCATTCACCTATCAATGTCTTGAAGCTGTGAGCGATCAGGTTAGTTCTGGTTCGCTTGACTACTCATCTTCAGGGCCTGCCTGTTCAGGGGCGCACGGTCACTCTGATGGCAGTTGCCTACATCAATCATCAGGCAGGGACCCGGAGCAAGAGGGTCCTCCAGGAAGTGTCTCTGATTCTGATCTGGGTGGAGGCCAATGTTCCCTGCATTTCAGCGGTATACATTCCGGGGGGGTCCCTCTGCAACAGGGTGTTCCAATCTCTGTATCACCGTTGGGGCCAACCTGATGTGGATCTGTTTGCGTTCCGTCACAATCACAAGCTCCCGGCCTTTGTCTCCCTGTCCCAGGATCCTCTTGGCGTGCCCATGGATGCCTTAGTAATGTCATGGCAGGACATTCAGTTTCTGTATGTCTTTCCTACATTCCCCCTGCTAGGCAAGGTTCTGCGCAAGATTGCTCTGGAAGGGGTGCCAGTGATTCTGGTGGCCTCAGGTGGCCAAGAAGAGTGTGGTTCGCAGACGTGGTGCTGCGGATGGCAGTAGATCAGTGCTTTCTGCCTGGAGTACCAGATCTGCTCACTTAGGACCCCTTACGCCATTCCAGTTACAAACTCTGGCTTTGGCGGCCTGGCTGCTGAAACCTCCATCTTGATGGAGAAAGGGTTTGTCTACCTCGATGGTTGAGTCCATGGTGAAGGCTAGGAAGATGACTTCTTCTTCCATCTGTTATAAGGTATGGCGTACCTACATTGACTGGTTGAGTCTTGGTCTCTTCCTTGTTGGGTGTTCATAGTTCCCAGGGTTCTGGAGTTTTACTGCATGGGTTGGAGTCGGGTCTCTAACTTGAAGGGTCAGGTTTCTACCCTGTCTGTCTTCTTTCAGAAGTCTTTTGTTCAGCATTCCTTGATTAAGACTGCTTTTAGGGGGTTACTCATGTGCGTTCCCCACGACAACCTATGGTCCCTGTTTTGGGATTTGGACTTGGCCTTGCCTGCTTCGCAGGGTGCTCCCTTTGAACCTGTGCAGGATGCTGCCTTGGCCATTCTTATGCTCAAGGTTGTGTTTCTGGTAGCTATCACTTCTGTTAGGCGTGTGTCGGAGTTGGCGGCGCTGTCCATTGAGCCCCCTTACTATGAGAGGTGCCAGGACAAGGTGATGTTTTGTTTCAAACCTGATTTTCTGCCTAAGGGAGTGTCTGCCTTTCATTTGAATCAGGATATTGTTCTTCCTTCTTTGTGCCCTAACCCTAGCAATGCTAAGGAGAGAGTTTTTGCACTCTTTGGATGTGGTTAGGTGTCTGGTGGCTACTGCACCTTTCAGGAAAACTGATGCTCTTTTTGTGGTCCTTTCTGGTCCTAGGAAGGGTTTGGCTCCTGCCAAGTCTACTATCAGCAAGTGGATTCGTCGGGCTGTGATTCAGGCCTATTCTGCTAAGGGGAAGAATCCTCCCTTCGCCTTATTGCTCATTCTACTCGTGCTATTGGTGCCTCTTGGGCCTTCCAGCACCAGGCTTCTGTTGAACATGTTTGCAAGGCCACTACTTGGTCTTCTGTTCATACCTTTTCAAAGTTTTACAAGGTTGATGTTAAGGCCTCAGCTGATGCTGTTTTTGGCCGCAAGGTTTTGCAGGCGGCAGTGGTTTAAACTGTCTGCTGTTACCTTTCTTCATTGGGAATCCCACCCTACTTTATGGACACTGCTATTGGATGTCCCAAGTGTAAGTAATCTATCTGGAGCAGGACGTACTGTATACTAAGAATAATACAATTCTGTGAAATACTCACCTGTAGAATTGGTATTATAAGTATACAGTACGTCCTGCTCCACCCCACCCTGGTTTTTTGCATTATTCTGGATCCCCTGTATGGTGATTGTTGTCATTGTTATAGTTACCAGTTTTTGGGTGGTTAAAGTCTCCCGGCTTCTTGTTCACTGCTTTTCAATGCTGGGGATTTGTGGGAGGTCCCCGGGTATTTGAGGGGCCGGGAGGAGCCTGTTTTACATGTCTCTGCAGTGCAGCGCCATCTGGCAGAGGATAACCCAAGTGTAAGTAATCTATCTGGAGCAGGACGTACTGTATACTTATAATACCAATTTTTACAGGTGAGTATTTCACAGAATTGTATTTTTTCCTCTATATGCAGTGGAGGGTTTTGTAGGTAGGTAGAATTATGTACATGAGGAGCATCGAGGCATTATCTGTACACGGCCTATGGCTGTTTGATCTTTAAAATTGTCAGACAGGACACAGCTTTGGCACCTGCTTCCAGCTCGGTGATTTCATTTCAAATCAGCTAAAAGAAGCCAAGTGTACATGAAAAACAAGAACAAGAAAATCAAAGCACTGCAGTTATATCTCTATCATCTTTTTTTTTTTCATTTTCATTTCAACTATGCGACTCAGCTCGTTCAATTTCAAAGCTGTCATCGTGGCAAATCGAGTGTGTTTTCTGTATCTTATTATTTTATTTCATTTATGCTTCAGTTCTCCTGCTTAGTCTGCAGAGCACTCTGTCTAAAAATGCTCCCCCATCCTCCTCCATTCTCCTGTAGCAGACAGTGTCGTTATTTTCACCATGCCACCCCAAATTGCTAACCCAAATGTTATTTTTTTTTTGTTACGATTCAAGAAATGTTCCTTTGGTCAGAGTACCTGCTATTGTTCCAAACATGTAATACATAAATTGACAAAAATATGTCACAGCATTCTACCTGGAAGAGTTCACAGATTGTTACTATAGAAACAGCCATTGGATAAAGTGACTGCTTGTTCATTGACAGGCTGGGAACCTGTTGGAAAAGCCCACACATTGCCCTGAGAGCACCACTGGCCAAGTGTTTCCTAAGCAAGAGCTATAAATATGTGTTCACTGCTTGGGATTTTTTAAAGACCTGGAGGTGTTAAACCGGACCTTCACCATGATTTAATGTAAAGCCTAAACCTTTAAAAAAACTATTCCCAAACTATTCCCCTAAAATTAATATATTTTACGCCAGGTAGCGACAGATGAGCACCCGCTAGTAGTCACTGTGCTTGGCCATGGGTCGCTAGTTCTTAGCGACTCAGTCGCTGTACTGCAATGATGAATACATTGTGATGAGTCGCTATTTGACCAGTACAGCGCTGTATGAGAGCGCATGTTAGCGACTGGTCAGTGCGGCCGACTTACACCATATTCATTAAAAAAAATCCTCACAAAAAGTCTGTTTTTCAGCATGTATCCAACAGTAACAAAGCAAAAACATATGGAATTACATTGTAATAACATTGTAACATGAACACTTTAATGCCAGACCTGTAATGTCATTTCTGTAGAAATATATAAAACATGATAAATTAAAAAAAAACTGAATTTTCAATGCCATAAGCGGTCACAACATTGAGATTTAAAAAAAAAAAAAAACCCAGTTAAAAGAGAAGAAAAGGATCGTCCATTGAAATGTATGGGAGAGCGACAGGTAGCTAGAGGTAATACCTGGCGCTGTGCAAGGCTGAGCGCCAGTGCTGTTCGTTGAGGCTGGGATAATGATGAATCGGACGCTACATGGCATTATCCCATCAACAGATTCTGCTTGATAAATGTGTAATAGCGTGCCGTGTCCGGAGTTCACCTGTCGCTACCTGTCGCTACCTCTCATTAACAAGGCACTACCCGACGCTATCCCTTCATAAATAAGGCCCTTCGTTTTTATTCTTTCCGCATCGGGCTGCAATTCTATTCAGGACTCTAAGATAAGGGCGCGGCTATCTTGCCTCAGAAGCATAACACTTACTGAGGTGAGGAGAGCGGGATAAAGTAAAGGGTGCGGGGTCATAGCTTTGTTTTGCACAGACAGAGCAGAGCTGGGGTCAGGGAAGGGACAGCAATCCCAGAATGCACAGCGACACAGTCAGAAGACACTTCCTGTTTGCAGGCTGCCTGAAGCCCCATGAGCCGCCATCTTGGATGTTTAAAGGTTCATAATATGCAGTAGATGCAGGTAGGATGATTTTTAATGTGAGAAATCTGTATGTACAGACAGGGTGTAGGAAACATATAAGATAGACTCTTATTCAGGGTGAAGGTCCACTTTAAGGCTCTCACACAGACAGGATAAAAAGATGTCACAGTTAATCTTTAAGCTTGGGCCTCTTATAACTCGAGCTGGGACTAATGTCTGGATGATCACCATTGTGTTTCTGATTGAAAGAGACATTTGGCTGGTGGACCTGAAAATAATCTGACCTGTGCATGTCAGTCCATAGTACTGTGCACACTGAATAATATGGGTGACCAATAATATTATAATGCAGGCATAAGCTATTATCGAATTTAAATATATAGCAAATGCCCGGCTACTGGGAGGGGGGGGGGGGTAGATCAGATTTGAAGAAAAAATGTCTAAAACTTAACTTAATTAACAGCATCATCAGTTTTCATAAACTGTAGCATTGAGCTGTCAGAATAAATAACCAAATGTGCCCATTCAGAAAGGCCTGGTACACACCTAGCTCAAGGTATGCTGGGAATGCAGCTCGTGGAAGAGGTGAGTGGATTGTGTGATCTGGGGGGGCACACAAATTGTGGTATCACGATTCAAGATGCCCAATAAAGAGGTAGACCAAGAGCCTGGTCCAGTTTATAGACTTAAACCGGAGCAACAGCCTGGCACAGTTGGAAAAGAAAGGTAGTGGACATTTTGGAGCTTCCTCCCCCAGAATGTCAGCCATGCTGCTGCCTGCACTCATCTGACATAACTGACAATGCACAGTAACAGATGCACACTTCCTGTGCATGAGCCGCCGTTTTGTTTGTAAAATTTACTACAGCAGGAGTTAGAAAAGGGTAAATTAATTTTTATCTGCCCTGGGGAGTGATGTATATGAGCACTGTTTGTTGTGTTGGTCTGGTTTAAGTCATTTTTGACTGTTAGTCAGCTTTAAGAGGGGTGTTGCCCCTCTTTAAAGCATACATACACCCCCTGGTAAGTGGCCAAAGCCTCCTCAAGTAGGGAGTGGCAGCTTCTGCAGTGTGCTTTGCTGTTATTGGTCCCACATTGGCAGTAACTGGTTTTCTGTGGCAATTAATCTGATATTGATCTGTGGATCAAAAACCTGCTAGTGCAGGCCCTGCAATCACCTGCTAATCATACTTTTCTCCTCCATCCAGTCCAGGCCGTCCTGATATCTTCACGATTGGGTGTTCGCCCCTAGGGGCGCTGACTGCAAGATCAAAAGATGTAGCTCCTCCGGGCCCCCATAAAGGGAGCTGCCCGTCTATAATTCCCCAGTTGTTCATCTTGCAGTTGGCTGCATAAGATCGTTACTCACTCTCTCAGAGTTTTGGCAACAGAGCGGGGCCACCTAGCCTGTCGACCGCTGCAGGACCCTATTCCCATGGATCTCTCCTGACCCATCTTTGCCTCCCAGCCCTTGGCTGCTACAGGGATCCATGACGGTAGGGTGAACGCCGGGGTCTGTGGCGTTCTGGCAGAGCACATGCTCTGGGCCGCAGACTATCATGATTAAAAAAGTAGTTGGCCACAGGCTTTGTGGTGAGCCTGATGGGGAACCACAGATATAGATTTTTTATGTATATGCCCTCCCTGCCCACTTGGTTTATTCTGTGCATGTGCTGCTGTGTTGGTGTGACTTGGAGCATTGAGAGCTCCTCACTGTGTGCAGCGAGGAGCGGTCTCCGCTCTTCACTTGCTTACCTCCCTTCGTTCCCCCCGCCGGCTCAGTCCGGGGCGCGGGCTGCACGCGGCGGACGCGCCCCGCGGGTCTCCTGTCTGCACCACCGTGTGCGGTCTCTTACTGCAATGGGGGACAGGGGGGGACCGCGGCGCTCTGGGAAACTGGCCAACGGGATGACGTGCTGCGCGGGGGGGGGGGGCAGAGTCCGGCATCGGCGCGTGGCTGACATTGCGCCGGTGACGCCCCCCCCCCCCCCCCCCCCCGGCTGATCTTTCTCGAAGAGCTGCGCTGCACGTGACGCGCTGCTGAGGCCTAGGTGCTGCAGGAGACCAGTTGGCAGTGTCTCCCTGCTTGTGCGAGCGTCTGGAAGTAACCCCTTTTGAACTGGCATTTTTGTGAGTCCCTATTTTTCTTGTGCATTTACGTTGATTGCATGTCTTCCTATATGTTCTTTTTTTTTCACTCAGATCAGGTATCTCCATCCTCGTAGATAGTAGCCCAGGTGTCCTCCTTCAGTGTCAGTGTAGGCGTTATCTGTTGGAGGTACTTATTTCATTCGTCATTGTGGATTATGAAACATTGCATTAACTGCTAAATATTTATTTTTAGAAAAGAAAAAAAGAAAAAAACAAGTAAATATATCAAGTATACACATATGTACCTAACTAGACCTGTGATTTTATTTAATATATTTACTTATTTAATTCAGAGTCTTATATGACCGTCAAGCCTCCAGTGGTTGTATTTGGTGGAGAAATTAAATCCTTGTGAAATTTGACCTCTGTGTTTAACACCCCCCCCCCCCAGATCCCTTCCCTCCCCCGTATGTTCTAATAGGAAATATATTATTGGTCATCAGTGGGAATTTTGGATTATTGTTAGATATTGGTTTACTAGTTCACTATATTTGGGACAAGTTGTTAGGGCTAACTCATTCTTAAGTTCTGATGTTATTGTTCTGTACCATAAATTTTTATCTGGAGGTGTAGGGTTGGCCCATCGTATCACAGTTGTCTTTTTCGTTGCCCATAACATTATTGATCCTAATCACCTTTTCTCTGTAGCCCAAGTCTTGGGAAATAGGTTTAGTAGACCCCATGTAGGTGTAAGAATTATTCTACCGCCTATCGTAATCTCTAATATCTCTGTCGCGATCTTCGATAATAGTTTAGAGTAAATACAATCCCAGCATATGTCTGTTCTAATGTTAATGCATGACAGGGATCATGTTGTAATTGCTGTCTTTTCTCTTTTCTTTTAGACTGTAGGCTAAGGTTGAGGGTTGTGGTTCCTCCCGGGCCCCATTATTAATTAGAGGGATCGGCTAGTTTGGCTTAGGCCGTTAGTGTCTAGTAGCCTTATTGAATATTACTATTCCAAGTATACAGCATGTCCTGTTCCAGAATATTCCTTACACATGGGGGTAATACATCCACAAGATGGCGCTGGACTGCAGAAAACAACTTGTGGCTCCTCCCGGCCCCATATAAGTCAGGGACCTCCCACAAATTCCCCAGTTCTTATCTGCAGTCTGGGCTGCGAAGATAGAAGATGGCTCTCTATGTTGCGCAGGTGAGCGGGGCTTATCAGCCTGCGACCCTGCAGGACTGTTCCCACCCGTTCCTATCCATACTACTGCCTCCCAGCTTCGGCTGACAAGGTTCGGGTGAAGGTAGGTCAGTAAGCACCAGGGTAGGTGCTGAAGAGTGCTGCTCCTACCGCAGTCCCTGCTCTAACAGGGTAGGCAGTTCAGGCTTATAGTGAGCCTTTTTGGGATGCCCCTCCCTCTATGGGTTGTTACTAGGCTCCCTGTGCCTTAACCTTCCCTCAATGGTGTCCCCGTCCACCCTACCCTCCTCCCTCATTCTCCCGGGTCACTGTGTTTCCCGTGTGTGTGTTTTCTCTGGTACGCCGCCGCCACGCGCTTGTACCGCACTCTGCGGACGGCGACAACATTGATTCTGAGCTGCCAGCGCTGCTATTGGCTGGCCGCGTCACATGGGGCGCGTTCGCGCTCTTCGGGGGGGCGGGCCTTGTGGATGACGTTTTTTGCATCACAGCCCCTCGAGGTCTCTGCAGGCGCCATTTTACCTCTCCTGTGCTGCGTGCCTTGCTGGTTCACTGCGGTCCAGTAACCCCTGCGGCGTGGTCTCCTGGTTATTTGCCTTAGAGTATATGCTTATGGGGATGTGTTTTTATGTCTTTCAGGCGGTTTTAAACTTCAGCACTGTGGTTTCTCCCGTTCCTCTCCCCTTGCTATCTCCCACTTCCCTAGCGGGTCCTTGGGGCATCCCGGGTAGCTCTTTAGTGTTAACCCTTACTGGCCTGTTGTGCCGCGATAATCACCATATGGAGGCTTCTGGGGATAATGTGCTTGGGGTTCCTTCGGGACAAGCCCGGCTATGTGTTTTGCGTGCGGGGTATCCCCTATAAGTGATGATGTCAGGGTGTGTGTACCCTGCGCCCAGCAGGTACTTGCACTGCAGTCTGGGTTGTCTGCTACTGGGCCGAGTGCTGCGCCCCCTCTGGCTTCGCCTATGCCCCAGCGAGGGGCATACTAGTGGGGAGTCTCAACCTGATTTGGCTGCTCGGGTGGCCAGCATTGAGAAACATATTGCTGGGTCTGCCTCGCGTAAGGCTTCTGCTAAGAAGCGGCATTTGTCATCCGCTGTTTCCCTCTTGCCTGTTGAGGCTGAGGATTTTTTTGACACTACTGGTTATTCCCCCTTTGAGGAGGGGGAATTATTCTCTGATTCAGAATCATCTGAGGAACAGCCTAAGGTTTATTTTGGTACCGGGTCTCCCTTTAGAGAAGACCCATGGTCCTCAGATGACACTGACAGGCTTTTGTTTCACGTTTTTGAAGTGCTTTGTATTTCCCCTCCTGCAGTGGCTCCGCAGCAGGTTGAGCTTTTTCATACAGTTAAACCACGCTTGGAGTTCCCGGAGCAGACTCACTTTAATAATCTGGTGCTCAAAGAATGGGAACGGCCTAGCAAGCTCCCTGGGGTGCCCAAGAGTTGGGACAATAGGTATCCCTTTCCTGCTGATGTGATTAAGCGTTGGTCATGTCCTCCCAAGGTGGACGCGCCCGTTCTGGGGCTGTCAAATACATCTGTCATGCATTCTCCTGATACTACTACCCTGAGGAATGGGGAGGACCGGCGCATGGACCAGCTGGCTTGTCTTGCTTTTGCCTGTGTGGGGACCGTGCTGCACCCGGTTTGTGCCTCTTACATGTGCCATTACAGCTATTGCTATTAAAGGCCTACTTAAGAGTCCCTTAGATGGGGCATCTGATGATGCGGGAGGAGATGAGTATAGATCTCTCCTGGTTTGCTATGAATTTGTTGCATATGTTCTGTCTGCCATGGATGATGCCATTAGAATGTGTGGGAGGACATCTGCTCTTTTGGTGGCTATACGCCACTCTGTTTGGTTTTCCCTTTAAGGGGCTGCGCCTCTTTGGGCCAGTGGGGCCCTCAGGAGGCCCATACCCCTATCAACATTCTGGAACCGAGGGCGATAAGACTGGTTCTCGCCCAGTTGACTTCACACCTTCGGGGCCGGGTGGTTCAGACCTGCTCAGACAACCAGACGGCGGTTGCCTACATCAATCATCAGGGAGAGACCCGGAGCAAGAGGGCCCTCAAGGAAGTGTCCCTGATACTGTCTTGGGCGGAGGAGAATGTTCCCTGCATCTCAGCTGTGTACATCCTGGGGGTGGAAAATCTGGAGGCAGACTCCCTCAGCAGGGGGACTTCTCGTCTGGGAGAATGGTCCTTCAGCAGCAGGGTGTTTCGCTCCCTGTGCCACCGCTGTGGGCAGCCGGATGTGGATCTGTTTGCGTCCCGTCACAATCACAAGCTTCCAGTCTTTTGTCTCTCTGTCCCAGGACTCTCTGGCCTTGGCCATGGATGCACTAGCAATGTCTTGGAAGAGTTTTCAGCTCCTCTATGTGTACCCTCCTTTTCCTCTGCTGGACAGGGTGCTGCACAAGATAGCCCAGGAACGGGTGCCAACCATTCTGGTGGCCCCCTGTTGGCCAAGAAGAGTGTGGTTCGCAGACATTGTGCAGTTAGCAGTAGATCAGTACGCCCTGCCCAAGGTTCCAGACCTGCTCACTCAGGGGCAGCTGCGCCATCCCAATTTACAAACGCTGGCTTTAACGGCCTGGCTGCTGAAACCTCCATCTTGATGGAAAAGGGGCTGCCTGCCTCTGTTGTTAATACAATGATTCAGGCTAGGAAGAAGTCCTCGTCATCCATCTACTATAAGATATGGCATGCTTACATTGACTGGTGTGAGTCTAAGTCGCTTCCCTGTCGGGTATTTTCTATCCCTAGGAATCTGGAATTTCTGCAACATGGTTTGGATTTGGGTCTTCAACTTAGTACCCTCAAAGGTCATGTTTCTGCTTTTCTTCCAAAAATCCTTTGCTCAACATCGTCTGGTCAAGAATTTCTTCCAGGGGGTTACTCACGTGCGTACTCCACGTAAGCCTATGTTACCAGTCTGGGATTTGAACTTGGTCTTATCTGCCTTGCAGGGGTCTCCCTTTGAGCCCTTGCGTGAGGCCCCTTTGTCCATTTTGACGCTTAAGGTAGTCTTTTTGGTGGCTATCACTTCTGTTAGGCGTGTTTCTGAGTTGGCGGCGCTTTCCATCAAACCCCCTTACTTTGAGAGACACCAGGACAAGGTGTTGTTTCGTTTTAAGCCAGATTGTCTGCCTAAGGTTGTGTCTGCTTTTCATCTCAATCAGGACATTGTTTTGCCTTCTCTGTGCCCTAATCCTAGTAACCCTAAGGAGCGGGTTTTACACTCTCTGGATGTGGTCAGGACTCTGAAGTTCTATTTGGTGGCTACTGAATCCTTCAGGAAGACTGATGCTCTTTTTGTGCTCCCGTCTGGACCTAAGAAGGGTCTGGCTCCAGCTAAGTGGATCCGTCAGGCTGTGGTACAGGCCTATTCTGCTAAGGGGGAGGAGCCTCCCTTCCGCCTTACTGCTCATTCTATTCGTGCTATTGGTGCCTTTCAGCACCAAGCTTCTGTTGAACAAGTTTGCAAGGCCGCTACTTGGTCTTATGTTCATACTATTCTTAGTATACAGTACGTCCTGCTCCAGAAAGATTACTTCCAAGTGAGTATTACTCCGCCAGATGGCGCTGGACTGCAGAGACATCGAAAACAGGCTCCTCCCGGCCCCTCAAATACCCAGGGACCTCCCACAAATCCCCAGAATTTCTCTGCACTCTGGACTGCGAAGGACGAGAAATGGCTCTCTACCCGAAGGTGAGCGGCCCTGTAGGACTATTCCCACCCGTTCCATTAGTAATATGCCTCCCAGCCTTGGCTGCGCTGGTCGGGTGATGGTAGGCAGCACCGCTGTTAGGTGCTTAGGAGCACCACCAAAGGGTAGGCGGTTCAAGCTTATGGTGAGCCTCTATGGGATGCCCCTCCCACACTATTTCCCCTATCGGTGGGCGCTATTTAAGTGGCCGCTGTCCTCCCTCATTCTCCTTGGGGGTTGTATAAATGTGTATGCTATGCATTCTGTGTTTTACACCTTATACTTTATTCTTTCTGCCTTGTGTCAGCCACCGCGCTGGCTTGCTTTCCTTTACTGTTTTCAAAATTGCCACCGCGTTGGCCTCAAAAAAATTGGCAGCGTTACCTCAGGCGCTGGTGCGCCGTCACTGGCTGCTTGTCATGGCTTCGCGCTCTTCGGGGGGGGCGGGGCCCGTCTATGGCGCGCTCCGCGTCTTCGCTGATACCGGCCCGCCCCTCGAGCTGTACCGATGCCATCTTTAACCTGCTTGGTTGGCCCATGCGCGACGGACCTCTACCTACCACGGTCCATAAGTGCCCTCGCGGGCGGCTGTTTTTTTCTTTTTTCTACTTTTTATTACTGTGTGCTTATGGCCTTCTCCCCTTATGTCTTTCAGGCTGGGCGAACCCTTTTGCTTCTCCCGGCCCTCTATTAGTTATTAACTTGCTAGGCCTTGTGTAATGCTCCCACTTCCCTAGCGGGTTATTGGGGCATCCGGGGTTGCTGTATAGCGTTAATCCTATAGCGGCCTATAGTGCTGCTATAATCACCATATGGAGGCATCCCAGGATATTGCGACCGGGGTTCCTTCGGGACAAGACCGGCTGTGTGTAGCGTGTGGGCAGCCTCATGCTGACGCTGACAAGGCGCGGGTCTGTGTACCCTGTGCTGAGCAGGTGCTTGCATTGCAATCTGGCCTGCCAGTGGCTGCACCTCGTTTCACTTCGCCTACTCCCCCAAGCTTAAATCTCCCTCCTACTGAGTTGCATACAAGTGGGGATTCTCAACCTGATGTTTCTTCTAGACTGGCTACTGTTGAGAAGTTGATTGCTAATACCTTGGCGCGTAAGGCCCCTGCTAAAAAGCGGCACTTAACGCCTATTGTCACTCTTTTCCCTATGGAAACTGAGGAGTTTTTTAATCTTTGTGGCTATACCCCGTCTGATGAAGGGGAGTTTTTTCTCTGACTCAGGCTCATCTGATGAGAGGCCAAGGGGTCATGACGATTCTGGCTTTGACCCCTGGGCCCCGGATGACACTCATAGATTACTGACCCAGATTTTTGAGGTCCCCAGGCAAAGGGGGGAGCTTTTCCATACAGCAAAATCACGTTTGGAATTTCCAGAGCAGGCTCATTTCCATAACCTTGTGCTCAAGGAATGGGAGCGCCCCAGTAAACTTCCCGGGATTCCTAAAAGTTGGGATAGGAAGTATCCCTTTCCTGCTGATGTGGTAAAGTGTTGGTCATCCCCTCCCGAGGTGGATGCCCCGGTCCTAGGGCTATCTAACACCTCTGTCATGCATTCCCCTGACTCTACTACCCTGCGGGATGCTGAAGACCGGCGTATTGATCAGCTGGCATCCCACGCCTTTGCATGTGCGGGGACGGAGCTGCGCCCGGTCTGTGCCTCTGCTATTACTGCTGTGGCCACTAGAACCCTTATCAGAAATATACTTGATAGTGCCCCTGATGATTTGCCTTGTGAGGTGTTCAATGCACTCTCCAGTTGTGATGTTTTTGTAAATTTTGTCCTCTCTGCCATGGATGATTCCATCAGAATGTGTGCCAGAATATCTGCCCTTGTGGTGGCTATACGCCGCTCGGTTTGGCTGCGCCAGTGGGCTGCTGACAACGCTGCCAAGAAGGCCCTCACTGGTTTTCCCTTCAAAGGACTGCGCCTGTTTGGGGACTGCTTGGACCTTTTTGCTAAGGGAGGCAGGTTACCCCAGCGCAGGCGGCAATCTGGGCCCTTTCAGGGTCAGGGTTCCTTCTCCTCCCCTTACCGTGGTGCTAGACAAGGGAGGGGGGTTTCCTTTCCTGTGTCCCGGGGAGATTTCTGGGGTAGGGGCAGAGGCCGTGGATGTCCTGGCCCCTCCTGGGGTTCCAAAGCAAAACCATCCCCCAAGCCCCCTCAGTCATGATGGGGCGCCCTCACCCATCCGGGTGGGGGGACGGCTGCAGCACTTTGCTCACGTCTGGAGGCTTCATGTCTCAGATCGGTGGATTCAGGAGGTAGTGTCCTCCGGTTATAAGATAGAGTTTGCTGCATGCCCCCCTCCAAGATTCATCAGATCCCGGATTCCTCAGGACCCTGTGTCAGCTCAGAAGCTAGTGCAAGGCCTCCTGGAGCTGGGGGTCATCTGCCAGGTCCCCTTAAGAGAAAAAGGCAAGGGCTTTTATTCCAACCTATTCACAGTACCCAAAAAAGATGGTTCAGTGAGGCCCATCTTGGACTTAAAGATCCTCAACAAATTGGTCAGGGGCAGGCGCTTTCGCATGGAAACTCTGCGCTCTGCCATCAGTTCCCTGCACCAAGGGGAATTCATGACTTCTGTGGACATCAATGCCCATGCCCATTGATGCTTACCTCCATATTCCTGTATTCCCAGGTCATCAAAGGTTCCTCGGGTTCGCTCTGATGGATCAACACTACCAGTTTGTGGCGTTGCCCTTTGGTCTCACTTCAGCTCCCAGGGTGTTCACCAAGGTGCTGGCTGGCGTGATGTCTCTGCTCAGATGTCAGGGCGTCCGCGTGCTTCCCTCTCTGGACGACATTTTCATCACTTCCCAGTCTCTACATCAGGCAGAGTTGGATACTCAGCTGGTGGTGTCCACTCTGGAGTCATTTGGATGGGTGATCAACCGCCCCAAGTCCTCACTGTCCCCTTCCTTGGTAACTCCATTCCTAGGAATGAATCTGGATACATTTCAGGCAAGGATCTTCCTTCCTCAACAGAAAGGGGACAGTCTGATTGCACAGGCACAGTCCCTCTTAGCTTGTCCCCATCCCTCCATCAGGCAGGGGATGCAGCTGGTGGGCCTGATGGTGGCATGCTTCAAAGCGGTCCCTTATGCTCAGTTCCACTTGAGGCCTCTGCAACTTCACCTATTGTCAGTATGGGACAAGGACCCAGTGTCCCTGGACGGGGTCTGTGTGCTCTCCCCTCGGGTCAGGAGGTCCCTCTTGTGGTGGATGGACTCAAGGAACCTGTTGGGAGCAGATCCTTTCTTACCCCTCCCTGGGAGACGGTCACCACGGATGCCAGTCTGTCAGGTTGGGGGGGTTTCTGGAAGGTTGCAGGGGAGGTGGGGTCCTCAGGAGGCCCACACACCTATCAATGTCTTGGAACTGCGGGCCATCCGGTTAGTGCTGGCACACTTGACTACTCACCTTCGGGGCCTGCCTGTTCAGGTGCGCTCGGACAACCAGACGGCAGTTGCCTACATCAATCATCAGGGAGGGACCCGGAGCAAGGGGGCCCTCCAGGAAGCGTCTCTGATCCTGACTTGGGCGGAGGCCAATGTCCCCTGCATATCAGCTGTTTACATCCCGGGGGTGGAAAATTGCCTGGCGGACTCTCTGAGCAGGGGGACCTCTCGCCAGGGAGAATGGTCCCTATGCAGCAGGGTGTTCCAATCCCTGTGTCACCGCTGGGGCCAACCAGATGTGGATCTGTTTGCGTCCCGTCACAATCACAAGCTTCCAGCCTTTGTCTCCCTGTCCCAGGATCCTCTGGCCTTGACTGCGGATGCTCTAGCAATGTCATGGCAGGACTTTCAGTTTTCTGTATGTCTTCCCTCCGTTCCCCCTGCTGGGCAGGGTTCTGCGCAAGATTGCTCTGGAAGGGGTGCCAGAGATTCTGGTGGCCCCCAGGTGGCCAAGAAGAGTGTGATTCGCAGACGTGGTGCAGCTGGCAGTAGATCAGTACACTCTGCCCTTGGTGCCAGATCTGCTCACTCAGGGCTCTCTACGCCATCCCAATTTACAAACTCTGGCTTTGACGGCCTGGCTGCTGAAACCTCCATCTTGATGGAGAAGGGGCTGTCTTCCTCGGTTGTGGATACTTTGATAAAGGCTAGGAAGAAGTCTTCCTCTTCCATTTATTACAGGGTTTGGCGTGCCTACATTGACTGGTGTGAGTCTAAGTCTCTTCCCTGTCTTGTGTTCTCTATTCCCAGGATCCTGGAGTTCCTGCAGCATGGGTTGGAGATGGGGCTCCAACTCAGTACTCTGAAAGGGCAGGTTTCTGCCCTGGCTATTTTCCTCCAGAAGTCCTTTGCTCAGCACCCACTGATCAGGACTTTTTTCCAGGGGGTCACTCATGTGCCCCCCCACGTAAGCCTATGGTGCCTGTTTGGGATTTGAACTTGGTTTTGTCAGCCTTGCAGGGTGCTCCATTTGAACCTGTGCAGGATGCTGCCTTGGCCATTTTTACACTCAAGACTGTCTTTCTGGTGGCTATCACATCTGTTAGGCGTGTGTCTGAGTTGGCGGCGCTTTCTATTCAAGCCCCCCTACTTTGAGAGACACCAGGACAAGGTGGTGTTTCATTTCAAGCCAGACTTTCTGCCTAAGGTAGTATCTGCTTTTCATTTGAAGCAGGACATTGTTCTCCCTTCTTTGTGCCCTAATCCTAGTAATGCTAAGGAAAGGGTCTTGCATTCTTTGGATGTGGTTAGGTGTCTGAAGTACTATCTGGTGGCTACCGCACCCTTCAGGAAAACTGATGCTCTTTTTGTGGTCCCTTCTGGTCCTAGGAAGGGTTTGGCTCCTGCCAAGTCCACTATCAGCAAATGGATCCGTCAGACTGTGATTCAGGCCTACTAAGGGGGAGAATCCTCCCTTCTGCCTTACTGCTCATTCCACTCGTGCTATTGGTGCTTCTTGGGCTTTTCAGCACCAGGCTTCTGTTGAACAAGTTTGCAAGGCCGCTACCTGGTCTTCTGTTCATACCTTTTCAAAGTTTTACAAGGTTGATGTTAGGGCCTCAGGTGACGCTGCTTTTGGCCGAAAGGTTCTGCAGGCTGCTATTTTTTCTTGGGGATCCCATCCTACTTTATGGACACTGCTATTGGATGTCCCACTTGTAAGTAATCTTTCTGGAGCAGGACGTACTGTATACTAAGAATAATACAATTCTGTGATTACTCACCTGTAGAATTGGTATTATGAGTATACAGTACATCCTGCTCCACCCCACCCTTGGTTTTGCTTTATCTTGGATCCCCTGTATGGTGATTGTTATCATTGTTATAGTTGATAGTTTGGGTTGTTTAATTCTCCCGGCATCTCGTTAGCTGCTTTTCAATGCTGGGGATTTGTGGGAGGTCCCTGGGTATTTGAGGAGAAGCCTATTTTCGATGTATCTGCAGTCCAGCGCCATCTGGCGGAGTAATACCCACTTGTAAGTAATCTTTCTGGAGCAGGACGTACTGCATACTCATAATTCCAATTCTACAGGTGAGTAATCACAGAATTGTATTTTTTCTAAGTTTTACAAGGTTGATGTTAGGGCCTCAGCTGATGCTGCTTTTGGTCGCAATGTTCTGTTACTTTTTGGGGATCCCACCCTACCTTACGGACACTGCTATTGGATGTCCCATGTGTAAGGAATATTCTGGAACAGGACGTGCTGTATACTTAGAATAATACAATTCTGTGATTACTCACCTGTAGAATTGGTATTATATGTATACAGCACGTCCTGTTCCACCCCAGCCTTGTTATCATTATTCTTAGTTACCTCTGTATGGTGACTTTTCACAAGTTCATTTTTAAATTCCTGTTATTATTGTTCTCCCGGCTTCTTTAACTGCTTGTCAATACTGGGGAATTTGTGGGAGGTCCCTGACTTATATGGGGCCGGGAGGAGCCACAAGCTGTTTTCTGCAGTCCAGCGCCATCTTGTGGATGTATTACCCAGGTGTAAGGAATATTCTGGAACAGGACGTGCTGTATACATATAATACCAATTCTACAGGTGAGTAATCACAGAATTGTATTTTTTGGTCATCATTTAACACATATCTTATTTAAAAAATAAAGCATACAATGTTTTTTTACTTCCCTGAGATATTTTGGGAAAGTGTTTTGAATCAAAGCCAGCATATTGAGCCATTTGGCTTTTCACTGGTTTAGTAAGTGATTATTATGGAGTTGTCTGTGACATCTCTGGAATTTGTGAGGATTGCTAAGCTTTTGCCATTCTAAATAGCATTGGAGCAGCTGGGGCGAGCACCCTGTTGGTGGCCACACACACTTTCATTTTTAGAAACAGGTGAGTCTTCGTGTTGACCTGCATTTGGGATGTATGGGTTTCTTTCTTTTTTATATATATTTTTCTTTTTTTTTTTTTGACTGGTTGAAATTGTTTAATTGCCACTTTTTAAATAAATAAATATATATATACGGTATATGCATTGTAATCTGTCTCCCATGCAGATCTATTTATGTGAAAGCCTTCTCTTTTTCCCTTCTTCTAAACTGAGTTCCTTTGAATTTGTACAGCCTTAAATCCTGGAGGAGATGCTGTTTAGTTCATGGACCCTCCAGTCAAAGTCACTTAATAGAAAAGTCAGCTTTGGTGGACTTTTCTAGCAGACCTCAGACCAAGACGGCAGTTTCAGTGTGTGTTCCAGTGCAGTTTAGGGCTCCCCTATCTGCATGGGGTCCACCCTGATTGCTTTAGTATTAACAGATGTGTATAGAGCAGTACGCTACCAAGCCATTGTGTGGCACTAACACTTCATAAATGGTTGCACTTTTCATTTGTGTAAAAGAGAAAGTCTTGCATCTTGTTATTTTACTATTGTAACTCACTCCGAGAAAAAATTCACCTCAAAACTCAGACATGTGTGTGTGGAATTTAAAGGGCAACTCTACTTTTGACTGAATTTTTGAAAGTGTATATTTTTGTGACAAAAAGGATGTCCTCAAGATGCTGAGCTTATCTAGTATTTTTTCTCCAAAGGGGGTTATTTAAGAAGGGATAGCACCAGGTAGTGCTTCGTAGCGTTAGGCAGCGTCTGGTGAACCTTGGGCGCTGTACGCAAAACCACATTTAAGAAAGTGAATCTGGTGAGCGCCTCTAACAGTGCCATGTAGCGTCACATGTATTATTAGAGGAGGCTCAGTGTATAGTGCCGGCACTTTAGGCTCAGGAGTGCCATGTAGTACCTGTCGCTCTGTAGCGCTCTCCAATACATTTCAATGGCCTTTCATTTGTTGTGTATAAATAGCTTGTTTGCCATTTATTTTTATTTTTTTTTGCTCAAATCATTGTGTGACCTCCCCTGGCTCCAAACAAACACTTTTATACATTTTTGTCATTTTATGTTTTTATGCAGAATTGCATTTACAGGTCTGGCACTTTATTTGTTAAATATGGTGTGGAGCGCCGAGTGCCGGACGCACTGAGCCGGCGCCACCTCTCGCTCGCTGCAGCATTATACTGTTGTTAGAACGCCCAACACACATCATATTCATCAATACTGGCCAGGTTACTACAGCGACCGCAACGCTAGGTTACAGCGACTACTAGCGGTCGCTCTATACAGACGCTCATCTGGCAATACCTGGCGCTAGTAATGAATCAGCCTCTATGTTAAAAAATAGGCATGGGCATAAATATGCTTCAAATTTGTATTTGAGGCAAAATATAGCCTTAGGAAAATCACTAAGGGCCTGATTTATCACACTGGTGCAAATTAGAATAGTAAAAAATAAAATTTAGATTTCTTTTTCTCACTTGTGCATGTTGTTGTACTGAAAGAAACACATTTACTAAAATATTAGCAGTACAGCAACATGCTGGAAAATTTAGAAATTTTTGCACTACTCTAATTTGCACTGAAATGGCATTGTCTGGCAGAAGTGCTTAATAAAACAGGGCTTTACTAGGAAATATCCTACAGTTAAGTGGACCAAAATCCACGCCCCAAAATCCCTGGAAGATTCCAGGGCTGTTTGATTCCCTCCCCCTGGGGCACCCAGAATTGGGATGCCCCGCTGTGTGAAACCCCCCAGGTCAACCGGAAACTCACCTTCTTTCCCGGTCCAACTGTGAATGCAGGGTATGTGCCCGCGCCAGGCATTTGAAAATGGCCTGTGCGGGCACGTTCCCTGTTAAACGGTAGCGGGGGAAGCGTCCACCAGCGAGCTCGGATATGCTCGCCTTAGATGAGCACTTAGATGAAGGGGCATGAGCAGCTCCCAGCATGCTGATTGGACATGGTGGTTTCATACATTGGGGCATCCCCGATCGGGGTGGCCCAGGGGCAAAGACCAGAACCCAGTATAGTCAAAATCCTGGGTTTTGGTCCACTTTAAGCAGACAATAATAGCATAACAATGGATTACTAGAACAATATGCCAGTTCACCAAGCAGATCCAATAAAACGATCCACCTATTTGTTTCCTTTAAAATCCAGCAATATACATCATCAAAAGTCGTTCTGACATCAGGCTACGTGTTTCAGACACATACTGTGCCTGTGTTCCACCAAATATTATAGTTAAAAACAGAGGTTCAGAAATACAGCCTGAACTCTATGCCTACAAGAAAAACAAATCATTTTTACAAACTATGCTGGTGTTTTTGAAATAAGTAAATTATAACTAGTACAAGTATGGAACCAATGGGTTGAAAACATCCCCCTCTAGTGGTTGTTTTACAGTAGTATAAAAATAAATAACAATGAGTTCAAAAAAAGCAAATCAAGGATTTAAAATAGTTTCAAATGTATTTCCATCAATGCGCTGCAAATAGTAAACATTCAGTTCCTATTCCATACAACATTCATCCATTTTTTTAAATCCTTTACTGAAAGTAAGAATATTTAGCTGTTCCCAAAAAACAGCAGTGTAACAGTATGGGATTGGGCTGGTCTCTCAATTACCTACATCCTGTTTGTCTGTAACCAGGATATTGTCCGCTTACTGGTGTATTTTGGGTAATTATCACATCATTTCTAGGGCATTTCTTCTTTGGTAAAGTGCAACATGATCTCCTCAAGTATTTGGTATAATCATCTGATTTTAAATCATTTGTGTGCAATATATATGAGCCATGCCATTGAATCAGTATAATCTCCATACCATGATTTTAGCACCACCATGCTTTACTGTCTTAGGTGCACTGTGGCTTGAATTCAATGCTCGGGGGTCATCTGACATACTTTTGCAGCCATAAGACCCAACATAGGGCAATTTTTCTTGTATCAGGCCAAAAATGTAGGACAATTTCTCTTTGGGTCCTTCATTGTTTTCCTTGATAAATTTTAACCAATCCAGGCAACAGAAATAATAAGATAGCAAGCAGCTCAGCTGATGCCCATCCTGTGTTCCGATCGCAAGAAGCTCACCTGATCCCCATCCTGTGTTCCTCCCCTCCATTTGCCATTTACCTCCTCCACAACCACACTCCAAAGTGGTTGCACGGCTGCCTTTTTCCTTTGGTGCTCCCAGCATGAGCAATCCCGGCAAGCAACCGTGGTCACACAATAGTGGTCACACAGCAAAACATTCACATGACTCGTAAAGCTGCAGCATGACAAGCCCTTTCCTGCTCAGCTATGCCCAGGAAAAGAAGCGAAGGCAGCAATACATAAGTTATGTACATACTGTATAATCAGATTTTCAGACACTGCCCCACCTGGTATAAAGAGGGGAGGAAGCTAGCATATAAGACTTTGGGCCTTATTTAAGAAACGCTAGCGGCACATAGCGGCAGGTGTTTTTCTTCAGCACCACCAGCAAGTCATTTTTATGATGCAATAAAATGTTTAGCACCACACATAGCGCCATTTAGTGTTCCATATATCAAGAGCGCCAGTTGTTCGGTTAGCAGTTGTTCGATTAGCATCACATCAGGCGCTCAGTGTCATTCTCCCATAGACCTCAATTAGCCATTCCTATTATGTTTGGTGACTTCTGGTTAGCGTTTTTTTTTTTGTGCTCAGTCAAGTGACATAGGATCCCTGGCCTGTTCTAAATGTTTTTTTGGGTTAATTATTGTATTTGCGGCTAACTTGCGTTTTCATGTCTGCCAATCATGTGTCATGTCATTTGCATGTTACCAATGTCATTCCATGTGTTTTCGCTTGGTCACTGTACAGCCATCCTTTCTTAAAGCTTTTTTGTGTATTGCACCTGGCGCTGTATGCCTGAAAGTCACGCTTTTAGAGTGCTGGAGCTGTGGTTTTACATGTTAAATATGGCAAGGAGCAGGAGAGCACCACCGGCGCTACTTGTTGCTATCTCCATTGAAAAAAGATTAAACCGGACCAATAGCCTGGCACAGTTGGAAAAGAAATGTAGCGCCCATTTTGGAGCTTCCTCTCCCAGCATATCAGCCATGCTGTTGCCTTGGATTCAACTAACATAACTGACAAAGCACAAGTTTTAGACAAGCTAGAAAAGTTGCACCAGTCTATAAGCCAAATGGTAAGTCAACAATAAAGCCAATAATAGTGTGCACACTAATCCCAGCACTCAAAACTCAATACACTGCAAGAAAAGAGGGACACCCACAGTACCCTCTAAAAAGTGCCAAGGATGAAACAGTTGCACCACTTTAAGGGTCTAAAAAATATTCACATTTATTGACTAATTACATATATTTACAATCACAATGAACATTAAGACTATACAATAACAACTACATGACATAAACATTTAAAACCACAAGGGGGCGCTGGAGGTCTGTCTCAGTGCAAAAAGTAAAATACTCTCCATTAAAAGTGTGTATCAAAATCCTATATACTATAACTAGTATGCTCTCAGATGCAAAAGTGCAAAAATACAACAAAAAATGTGCTAAACCCACCTATTAATCAATTCAGATCCACATGAGTGTACAAAAATAAAGCAGAATAACATACCATTGAGCAGGAAAACACGCCGTGGTGATGGAAGTGAAGGAGAAAGAAATGAACAAAAGTGCATACAGACCAACCAGACGTGGACCCCCCACAGGTAACAACGCCATTGCAGGGCCTATGGGGTCTTGGGGTCACTTGCAGATTGCCCCTAACAGGCAGAGGCAGGGGCCGCTACACCAACCTTTTCCACAGTCCCCCGAAAGGATTGGTCAGTCTGGTCCACACTGGATTCATAAGTTTGCGGCAATTCACCAGTTACAGCAGTTCTGCATGGATACTCTGGGTTGGGCCATCTGCGCCTTGCGCTCAAGGAGCTTCTCGCCGTCTGTGGAGCTCAAAAGATGCTTCGGTTCACTTCCCTGTGTCCTCTGGACACCGAGGCTCTTCAGGTTCGTGTCGAAGGTCCAACACTGCTAATTTGTGGCCTCGTGATCTGGCCTCTGTTCAACCCCCAGAGTGCCCACCAAGGTGCTGACGGGGGTGATGTCTCTGATGAAACCAAGGGGCGTCCGCGCTATGACCTACCTGGACGTTCCTTTTCACTTTCCAGTCTCTACGTCAGGCTAAGTTGGTCTCTTGGCTGGTTGTGTCCACTGGGAGTCATTTGGATGGGTGTTCAATCACCCCATGTCCTCATTGTCCCCTTGATTGGTAACCTCATTCCTAGGAATGAATCTGGATTCGGTTCAGGCGAGAATCTTCCTTCTTCAGCGATAAAGTGGACAGTCTGGTTACATGGGCTCAGTCCCTCATTGCTGTCCCCGTCCCTTTACCAGGCAGGGATGCAGCTGGTGGGCCCGTTGGTGGCTTGCTTGGAAGAGGTTCCTTATGCTCAGTTCCCCCTGGGCCCTTCTGCAACTTCTATTGTTAGTACAGGACAGGGATCCTGCATCCCTGGAGCAGGGTCTGTGTGCCTTCCCCCCTGGTTCCTTCTTGGAGTGGATGAACTCAAGGAACCTGTCTGGGGGCAGTTTCCTTCTTGCCCCTTCCTGGAGACGGTCACAATGAATGCCAATCTATCAGCTTGAAGGGTTTTTTTTTCTTCTGAATCTCCCTGCGTTTTTTTGGGAGGTGGGGCCCTTAGAAGGTCCATACACCTTTTGATGTTTGAAACAGTGAGCGTTCAGGTTGGTTCCTTTTCGCTTGCCTACTCCTCTTCAGGGCCTGCCTGTCCGGGGGCGCTCAGTCTGTCTGGCGACAGTGGCCTACTTTAATCATCTGAGAGGGATCTGGAGCAGGAGGTTCCTCCAGGAAGTGTCTATGATCCTAACCTGGGTGGAGGACAATGTTTCCTGTATATCAGGGATATTCGCTCCAGTGGGGGTCCCTCTGCGACAGGATGTGCTAATCCCTGTGTCACCATGGGGTCCAACCAGTTGTGGATCCTTTTTTTTTTTTTTTTTTTTTTTTGTTGTGTCCCGTCACTATCACAAGCTCTTGGCCCTTGTTTCCCTGTCCTCGGATCCTCTGGCCGTGGTCATGATGCCTTGGTATTGTCATGGCTGGACATTCTGTTCCTTATGCCTTTTCTCCATTCCTCTGCTAGGCAGGTTTTCTGAGCAAGTTTGCTCTGGAAGGGGGGACCAGTGATTCTGGTGGCCCCCGGGTGGCCTAGTAGAGTGTGGTTCGCAGACGTGGTATTGAGGGCGGTAGATTGTTCGTTCTGCCTGGAGTGCCAGCTTCGCTCTCTCAGGACCCCTTTAAGTCACCCCATTCTACAGACTCTGGCCTAGACGGCCTGACTGCTGAAACTTCCATCTTGATGGAGACGGGCTTATCTGTCTCGGTGATTGAGACTATGAGAAGACTAGGAGTGTGCTTCTTCTTCTTCTCCCATCTATTATAAGGTATGGTGTATCCATATTGATTGGTGTGAGTCTAGGTCTCTTCCCTGCCGGGCTTTCTCTGTTCCAAGGGTTCTAGAGTTATTAGAGCATGAGTTGGAGTTTATTCTTGGTCAGGTTCTGCCCTGTCCGCCTTCCTTTAGAAGTCTTTGGCTCAGTTTTTCTTGGTTAAGACTTTCCTTTAGGGGGTTACTCATGTGCGTTCCCCCTGGAATCCTATGGTCCCTGCTGGGATTGAATTGATTCTGTCTGCCTTGCGGGATGTTCCCTTGTGTCCTATTCAGGATGCTGTCTGGCTGTTCTTACCCTCAAGGTTCTCCTTCTGGTGGGTGTTCTTCGGTCAGACGTGTGTCTGAGCGGGTGGCTCTGTCTATCTAGCCCCCATTTTTGAGATACACCAGGATAAGGTGGTGTTCCGCTTTAAGCCGGACTTTTTACCTAAGGTGGTGTCTTATGTCATTGATTTAGGATATTGTTCTTCCTTCCGTGCCTTATTCCTAGCAACGCTGAGGAAAGGGTTCTGCATTCCTTGAACTGGTGTTGGAAGTTTTTTTTCCGTGGGTCACTGGGTCCTTTAGGAGAACTGTGCTCCTTGGGTCTACGACCACTCCATCTTGATTGTGCCCGATCTCTTTTGATCTCGGGGGGTTAGACGGTTTTGGCCTGGTCATTACTCGGATGGGATGTTCCTTCTGGTCCATGGAAAGGTTTTTGGCTTCTGCCACGTCTACTGTTAGCTATTGGATTGTCAGGCTGTCACTAAGGCCTGTTCCACTAAGGGGAAGAATCTTCCTTTTCGCTTGACTTCTTATTCTTCTCTTGCTTTTGGTGCCTCTTGGGCTTTTCAGCGCCAGGCTTCTGTTGAACTTGTTTGCTAGACCGCTACTTGGTCTTCTGTTCATACCTTTCAAAGTTTAACAAGTTGTTGTTAGGGCCTTCAGCTCATGCTGTCTTGTCCGCAAGGCTATGCAGGTGACAGTGGTTTCAACTGTCTGCTGTTGCCTTTTTTGTTGGGGATCCCACCCTACCTTATGGACACTGCTATTGGATGTCCCAAGTGTAAGTACTATATCTGGATCAGGACGTACTGTATACTAAGAATAATACAATTCTGTGAAATACTCACCTGTAGAATTGATATTATTTGTATACAGTACGTCCTGATCCACCCCACCCTGGTTTTTGCATTACTCTGGATCCCCTGTATGGTGATTGTTATCATTGTTATAGTTACCAGTCTTTTGGTGGTTAAATTCTCCCGGCTTCTTGTTCACTGCTTTTCAATGCTGGGGATTGGTGGGAGGTCCCCGGGTATTTGAGGGCCGGGAGGAGCCTGTTTTTGCATGTCTCTGCAGTGCAGCGCCACCTGGCGGAGGATAACCAAAGTGTAAGTACTATCTGGAGCAGGACGTACTGTATACAAATAATATCAATTCTACAGGTGAGTATTTCACAGAATTGTATTTTTTCTCTACTACTCTATTTGTAGGAAAACCATCCAGGGTTTTTGAATGTATCACCCCTAACTACCTGTAGGAAAAAGTATTATTAACCACTATATTTCAGTGTAGTTTTCTGTAAAAAGAGGAAGCCTTTATTTTGCAGAAGGAGCATTTGGCATTTGGCTCCATACACACAGGAATTTTAGTTATTCTTTAGCAAGATCTTGCATTTGCTAACATGAAAAATGTTCCTCTTGTATTTTTTCAGGATTCATTTATTCACCATGTCTAAATTATTAATGTAACATTTACACAGTGCTCACATTATCTGGATCACATCCGCTGTGTTTGCTGTGTCGTAGCTTGCTTGTAGCTTATTACAAGTTTGTTTCAGATATAATCTGTGATCTGTCTAAGGCTCATGTAACCAATAGACCAACACAAGGCAGATATCAAACAGCTAACAAAAGAAGCCTGTGAAAATATGACAGAACATTGATATCTCTCCAGCAAGGCCACAGGCCCCAATAACAATACAGTCTCATCCTTGCCCCAGATTTTCAGAAACTGGGTATAGGTCTGATAGCAAGTCTAGATAGTTTGGAAAGGAGTTGAGGTGTAAAGGAAAATTGAGTATAGTTCTGCAATAATGGTGGCTTGCAACCTGTGTGGCAGGTTGGGACCGTGATAAGGCCTCACAGTCTGCATTCCCATTGCCTTAGCTTTTGGAGACAGAAGGTGTAGTGATGTCAACGTTGGCCTAGCTAAGAAAGGACTATGGGGGTTTATCAGGGTTTAGGCCCGCTAAAAATCTCTACCCAGGTTAAGAAAAATGAACACAGAGACCCACCGTATGACACACTGCTAATGTCTCCTACAGTATAGCCCTTCCTCTGTAGTATATTGAGTGGCCATTCACTGTGATGGTGGTGGGGTGGCGTCTCGTCCACCAATTTGCTTGCAATTGGTTAAAGCACTCATGAACAATTATCACACGTGTTCATCATGGGACTAGATCTTGCAAATGGTTAGGTTTCAGTATCCAATGTAGGAGGAAACTGCACTGGACAAAAGTTTAGTATCTGGGTCTTATTCTAAGCATACAGCACGTCCTGCTCCAGATGTAGTAATTACATGTGGGTAATCCTCCGCCTCCGGCGCCGTGCACTGCAGACATGTAGAAAACAAGCTCCTCCCGGCCCTACATACACCGAAGGACCTCTCACAAATCCCCAGATTTCTCTGCAGTGCTGGAACTGCGAAGACATGAAGTATCACGCTCTCGCAGGCGAGCGGGGCTTTACAGCCCGAGGTCCTGCGGGACTATTTCCACCCGTCCTCTTTGTAAAGAATATGCCTCTCAGCCTGGGCTGCGTTGGTCGGGTGAAGGTAGGCAGCACCTAGTGTGCTTACGGAGCTAGACTCCACCGCAATCCCCCACCATAGGGTAGGCGGTTAAGGCAAATGGTGAGCCTTCAGTGGATGCCCCTCCCGCATCAGTGCCCCCAGCCCCGTGTAACGGTGAACCCCGAGTATTGGGTCACCTTCCTCCCTAGATCCCCCCGTTAGTGGGGGGAAAAAGAGGGGGGGGTTGTGTGTACGTTGGCCTATCCTTGCCCTAATTACACTAGAGACTTATAGCCTTTATCGGTTTCCGAGTGTCAGAGCCGCGCTTCACACTTATGTTTAAGTTAGCCGCAGCGCCTTTATTGTTTTTTACGTGGCGCGGACGGGGGCTCTGTTCGTGGGCGCTACGGCGATTTTTATTCCCGTATTCACCCTGTCAGTTTTCTCTCTGAGGTGAATTTCTAGAGCGGTTGTCAGTTGCATAGCTACTGTCTTTCTGATTGGCTGCGCGCCTTCGAGCGGCGCGCTCTCCGGGGGGGGCGTGGTTTGGTTTGGCGCGTCATCTCCCGCTCTGGCCCGCCCTTCACGGTTCGCTTGGCGCCATTTCTTTCTCACGTGCGCGTGGTGAAGACGGTCCTCCCCTCGCTGTTCTGTAAGTGCCCTCATGGGTGACCTTTCTTTAGCTTTTGCTTCTTCTCGCTTGGCTCTGACATCCCTGTTCCCCTTGTGTCTTTCAGACCGTGATCCTCGGTGGCTTCTCCCGGCCCATTGTAGCGCCCGGTCCAGATTTAAAAAAAATCAAAAAAAAATCACTCCCACTTCCCAGCGGGTCATTGGGGCATCCAGGGTTGCTTTATAGTGTCAATCCCTACTGGCATATTGTATATAATAATCACCATATGGAGGCATCTCAGGATATTGTGAACGGGGTTCCTTTGGGACAAGCCCGTCTGTGTGTAGCTTGTGGGGTCTTGCCTAGCAGCGGTGACAATGCACGGGTCTGTGTCCCTTGTGCTCAGCAGGCGCTAGCCACGTCTCAGACCGGTGGATTCAGGAGGTAGTGTCCTCCGGTTACAAGATAGAGTTTGCTGTACTGCCCCCTACCAGGTTCGTCGGGTCCCGGATCCCACAGGACCCTGCCTCAGCTCGGGTCTTGATGCTGGCTGTGCAGGACCTTCTAGACATAGGGGTCATTTGCAAGGTCCCCTTAAGAGACAGGTGCATGGGGTTCTATTCCAACCTTTTCACAGTGCCCAAGATGGACGGGTCAGTCAGACCCATTCTGGATTTAAAAATCCTAAACAGATTTGTCAGAAACAAGCATTTTCGTATGGAAACTCTGCGCTCGCCCATTGCCTTGTTGCGCCCAGGGGACTTCATGACATCTGTGGATATCAAGGACGCTTACCTGCACGTTCCGGTGTTTCCAGGACATCAAAGGTTTCTCAGCTTTGCGCTGCTGGATCAGCATTACCAGTTCGTGGCCCTGCCATTCGGCCTTACGTCAGCTCCCAGGGTGTTCACCAAGGTGCTGGCAGGGGTGATGTCACTGTTAAGACTTAGGGGCATACGAGTTTTGCCCTACCTGGACGATATACTCATCACCTCTCGGTCTCTGCGGCAAGCAGAGCTGGACACTCGGTTGGTAGTGTCCACCCTGGAGTCATTCGGCTGGGTGATCAATTACCCAAAGTCCTCTCTGTCCCCCTCCTCAGTCACCCCGTTCCTGGGGATGATTCTGGATACAGTTCGGTCAAGGATATTCCTTCCTCCGCAGAAGGTGGAAGCTCTGACAACGCAGGCGAGGTCCCTGCTTTCGAGCCCTCATTCCTCCATCCGGCAGGGAATGCAGTTGGTGGGCTCGATGGTGGCAAGCTTTGAGGTGGTGCCCTTTGCCCAGTTCCATTTGAGAACTCTGCAGCTTCACCTTCTGTCAGTCTGGAACAAGGACCCAGCGTCCTTGGACGAGATCTGGGTGCTCCCCCCCTCGGTCAGGCAATCCCTTGCGTGGTGGCTGGACCACAGGAACTTGACAAGGTGCAGATCCTTCCTGGCTACCTACTGGGAGACGGTCACAACGGATGCCAGTCTGTCGGGCTGGGGGGGATTCTGGAAGTCCCTGCGCTTCCAGGGGAGGTGGGGCCCTCAGGAGGCCCATCTACCCATCAATGTCCTGGAACTCAGGGCGGTCAGATTGGTGCTGGAACAATTGACCCAGCACCTGAAGGGCCTGGCGGTTCAGGTACGCTCAGACAACAGAATGGCCTACATCAATCATCAAGGAGGGACCCGGAGCAAGGGAGCTCTCCAGGAAGTGTCCCTGATTCTAACATGGGCGGAGGCCAATGTCCAATGCATCTCGGATGTATACATTCCGGGCGCGGAGAACCTGCTGGCAGATGCTCTGAGCAGGGGGTCGTCTCGTCAGGGGGAAGGGTCCCTCTGCAACAGGGTGTTTCAGTCCCTGTGTCTCCATTGGGGAGTGCCAGACGTGGATCTGTTTGCGTCCCGTCACAATCACAAGCTCCCTAGCTTTGTATCTCTGTCTCAGGATCCTCTGGCTCTGGCCACGGATGCCCTGTCAATGTCTTGGAGGGAGTTTCAGCTCCTTTATGTATTTCCACCAATTCCCCTTCTGGGCAGAGTTCTGCGCAAGATTGCTCTGAAAGGGGTACCCGCGATTCTGGTGGCCCCAAGGTGGCCAAGAAGAGTGTGGTTCGCAGACGTGGTTCAAATGGCAGTAGATCAGTACGATCTGCCAAGGTTGCCAGACCTTCTAACTCAGGGGTCTCTACGCCATCCCAATTTACTAACTGAGGGAAAAGGGTTTGTCTGCATCTGTAGTGGCTACTATGGTGCAAGCCAGGAAAAAGACTTCTTCTGCTATCTACTATAGAGTTTGGCGTTCTACAATTGACTGGTGTAAATTCAGGTCTCTTCCCTGCCGGGAATTCTTAGTTTCCAGGGTGCTGGAGTTCTTACAACATGGTCTAGACTTAGGTCTTAAGCTTAGTACCCTGAAGGGTCAGGTTTCAGCCCTGTCTATCTTCTTTCAGAAAACCTTTGCCCGGCACCCTCTTATCAAGACCTTCTTTCAGGGGATCACTCATGTGCGGCCTCCTCGGAAACCTATGGTTCCTGTTTGGGATTTAAACTTGGTATTATCGGCCCCGCGGGGTGCTCCTTTTGAGCCTATTCAGGAGGCTGCTCTCGCTGTTCTCACGCTCAAGGTCGTATTCCTGGTTTCCATCACTTCTGTTAGACATGTATCTGAGTTAGCGGCTCTATCTATTCAGCCTCCCTACTTTGAGAGACACCAGGATAAGGTGGTGTTTCGCTTCAAGCCAGACTTTCTGCCTAAGGTTGTGTCTGCATTCCATTTGAATCAAGATATTGTACTTCCTTCCTTGTGCCCTAATCCTAGTAACCCTAAGGAAAGGGTTTTGCATTCCTTGGATGTGGTTAGGTGTGTCAAGTATTACCTGGTTATCACTAAGGCTTTCAGGAAGACGGATGCTCTCTTCGTTGTGCCTCACGGGCCTAGGAAGGGTTTGGCTCCCGCCAAGTCTACTATCAGTAAATGGATTGGTCAGGCTGTGGTTCAAGCCTATACTACTAAGGGGAAGTCTCCCCCCTTTCGTCTTACTGCTCATTCTACTCGAGCTGTTGGGGCTTCTTGGGCTTTTCAGCACCAGGCCTCTGTGGAACAAGTTTGCAAGGCCGCTACTTGGTCTTCTGTTCATACCTTTACAAAGTTTTACAAGGTTGATGTTAGGGCCTCAGCTGATGCTGTGTTTGGCCGCAAGGTTTTGCAGGCGGCAGTAGTTTAAACTGCTTGCTGTTGCCTTTTCTGTTGGGGATCCCACCCTACTTTACGGACACTGCTATTGGATGTCCCACATGTAATTACTACATCTGGAGCAGGACGTGCTGTATGCTTAGAATAATACAATTCTGTGAAGTACTCACCTGTAGAATTGGTATTATACTCATACAGCACGTCCTGCTCCACCCCACCCTGGTTTCACTTTGTTCTGGATCCCCTGTTTGGTGATTGTTATCATTGTTGTTATTGCCAGTTTTGGGTGGTTGGTTTCTCCTGGCTTCTCATTCTCAATGCTTTTCAATGCTGGGGATTTGTGGGAGGTCCTTCGGCTTATGTAGGGCCGGGAGGAGCTTGTCTTCTACATGTCTGCAGTGCACGGCGCCGGAGGCGGAGGATTACCCACATGTAATTACTACATCTGGAGCAGGACGTGCTGTATGCGTATAATACCAATTCTACAGGTGAGTACTTCACAGAATTGTATTTTTATTTAGCTTAAAGCTTTATCCCTGCAAAATACAATGAACGCCTTACCTTATTGAGACTTTTGACCGATTGCTGATAGTTACTCTGACTTAAAGCACTCCAAAACTGGCCCTGAAGTCTATGAGACTCCGAGACAGACTGATTCCCTCTTCCTTCTGTGTGAACCCCTGCCTTCGCCCAGAATTCTTACCTGAGTCCACTGTGCATGCGCATCCGTGGGCGGCATCACACGCATACTCTTTCAGTTGTGCACAGCCATGCTTGCCGTGACTGAATGCCTGTGTGTGGCCAAGGATGCTAGTAATGCTGCGCACTGCTGATGTGTGCTTCTAGGATTCTATTCATTTTCTCCAGCAGCACATTAATATGCATGGACGAGAGCTGCAAATGCGCCATTGGACCAAGAAAAGATGAGTTTTACTGGGCAAATGGCAGGGTTTCACACATCAGGGCATCCCAAACTTTAAAGTGGTCCCACAGCCTGCCAGGTGGTGTGTGAAGTCATCCTGGTGATGCCCCCCACGCATAGCCTCTTGCAACTCACTTCTTCCCAGGCTGGATGAGTGTCCCGAACCCTTATGACAGCAAATGGCCACCAGTAGTCACGGGATCTTGAACCAGTGAAAGGGAGTGCAGGAGTTCTAGTGTTCAGCTGTTGTGGGGGGGGGGGGCACGATTTAGGTTGCCCCCTCCCCCAACATAAACAGCGTCAGTTTGGCCCAATTTTTCACTGTGTGGGATCGCTTTTAGGAAACCCAATTCGATTCTGTTACACTTCTATTTACTGCTAAATATATAGCGATGCTAACAAACATATTCTTCCTCCTGAAATCAGAGCACAAAAACAGTGATCAGACCTTTTAGAATTTAGAACCTGTAAGGTTTTGGTTATTGCCTCATAGTCAGGCTTCAAGCACTCATTTCGAGGCAACTGCATTTTACTAAAGTCTATAACAGTAACCTGACCAGTTCTCATTGCCTTAGTGATGCAGTGCAATTTCATTTTGAGGCTTTTATTGAGTTACTCAGGCATTTCTGTGGCTACAGGGGCCTGCAGGTGACTTTTAGCGGTTTGGCAGCATTTCCCCCTGGGTTTAAAAAAATTAAATGTATTTTTATTTTTAATTTCAGTGCTTGGTTTGATTTACATTGTGAGGTATATCCTCTTACATATCACCACTACCCCTTTATCCGGGGGATGCCAGGATGTGTTAAATTCTCTTTAACCCTTTCAGTGCCAAGCACGTAGATTCTACGTGCTCGCTTCCACTCCACTTAAGTGCCAAGCACGTAGAATCAATGTGCCTGACTTTCCCCCCTGCTAGTTAAAAAAATAAAAGATACTCACCTGACCCCTCGTTGGATCCGGCCGGGTCACCTCTTTAATTTGGTGCCATCTGATCCCCCGTGGGGGTCGGATGGCTCCAGGAGAGCCCCCGGAATAGGCGCCCCCCCCCCGCGCTTCGGCAGCAGCAGCTGCTAACTATTAAAATATTTAAAAATTACATTTGCTTACCTGTGGTCGCGCTGCCTCCCGCCGGGTCTTCTCTTCACTGAGGGGGCCTCCGATCGCCCCCCCCAGCCCCCTCCGTGGCGAGGAGAGGGCAGAAAATGCCCTCTCCCCTCACTTCCTGGGGGCGGGGCCAGGTGACATCTCAGCGGGAGACTTGTCATTAACCCCCGGCACCCCCATTACCTGCCTCCCCAAAGCCCAGGGGGGGCAGAAGAGCCCGGGCCCACATAGGCTATGTGGGCTCGTAGGCTGCAGGGTGGGGGGGCCACAAAAGCTGGCCCCCCCACTCTGTTCCTACAAGCCCCCATAGCTGGTCCCGGGCTGGTTACTTTGGGTAAGGGGGACCCCATGTCAATTTGTTTGGGATTTTTAAGGGTTTTTAACCCTTAAAAATCCACACAAAAAAAATGGGGTCCCCCCCCCCCCGGGAGGGGGACCCTATGTCATTTTTTTTTAATTAACCCTTTGTGTTCTGTCATCCAGCAGCTATAAAAGGCTTCCAGCAGGTGAGCAGAAGCCAGTGATCGCCGAGAGACACAGTGCTCCAGGATGGATGGGAGGTAAGTATTAAAAAAAAAAAATTAATAAAATAATTTTTTCTCTTTGTGTGTGTCTGTGTGTTTTTTTACATTTAACCCCTTGTGAGCTGGTAAGGGGTCCATGACCCCTATACCAGTTCAGAAGGCTGGGGGGGGGGGGGGTGGCAAGTCACCTGCGACTAGCGGGTGACTTGCCATTAACCCCCGTCACCCCCATTACCTGCCTCCCCAAAGCCCAGGGGGGGGGGGCAGAAGAGCCCGAGCCCACGGGCTATGCGGGCTTGTAGTCTGCAGGGCCAGGGGCCACAAAAGCTGAGATAAAGATTGTTTTTTCTGGTTTGCATATTTATATTTAATATAATTAACATGTGTACTTTCAGGTAATATATGGTTTATGGGGGATTTTCCAAATGTAAAGGGTTGTTTTGGTTGAAAAATCGCAAGGTGCACACTTTGTCTGCAGAGCTGAAATTTTCAAGTAAAATCACTGTTACGCACATGCTTTACTTTGGGGTGTTTGGCAACTCTTCCCTTGACAGTAGCAATGCATGTTGGGTATCGTTCTGTTCGGGGGATGTTGCTTTTTCAGATTAAGCTTGTTTTTTCTTGTTTGCACATAGTTTTTTTAGGAAAATGTGGCTCTGATTCTGCTTTTTTATCCTTTTTTTAGGGAAACTTTTTGCAACCAAAGAATACATTGAGGGATTGCTTCCAGAAAACTATGGGCACATCAACAAGCCTGGTACGCCTAGAAAGCTTGAGGTGTGTACTTCCAGAGAATATATAGTTTGTTGGGGGTATTTCAAATGTAAAGGGTTGTTTTTCTGGAAAAACTGCAAGGTGCGCATATTGCATAGCATAGTTGTATTTTATCTGAAAATCCCCTAAAGCGCTATTTCAGTTTGGGGGAGTCTCCTGGGCAGGAAAGGGTGTCTAGCTATACATATGTGGTATCGCTGTAACTGGGAGAAATTGGGATTTCACACGCAATAAGATTTTATTGACAAACTTTTTTTATTACAAAAGAACACTACAAATTGTAAAAAAATGTTTTTTTTCACATATTTCACCCAAAAATATTGAGAATACACCTAAAAAATTACAAACAAGACATTTCATGTTAAAGCCCAGACTCTGCTGAAAAAAACAATATTTCATTTTCCTGGGAAATCCCTCGAAATCCCTTCAAAAATCACATTTGAACATGGGGAGCGCAAAATAGTGCAAAATGGTCTGGCACAAAGGGTGACGAAAACTCCAGGTAGGCTGGCAGCGAAAGGGTTAATACTTCTGCTAGTTTAGGGATGTGCAAATTGGAGCTTTGAAAAAAATCTGTGATATGTAAATATTATTGTACACAGATAACACAGAAGACCACGATTCCCAGAAATCCCAGAAGGCCCCACATGCTTTTATAACTATATTGAGAATAGTATTCCTGGAAACTACATAATGTGTGGTGATACTTAGAATTTGGAGGCGTATGCAGAATTGTATATGTGTAGGTGTGTTTTTGGCAAATAGGAATGTGAATTGAAGGGTTAGATTTGACACACACAATGATATTTTGGCCATACAGGACTAGGTGATCACAGATTTACTTTAATCAATCTCATTTGTTGAATATATACAGCACATTCACACTCATATATACAGCAATGTTATCTACAAAAATCCCTTAAGGGAACTATACAGGTAAACACAATTCATATTCACCTATATTCCCACGCAGCTGATGAGCGATATTCTGGGGGTTCAAGACTTACCTCCATCGGAGATCCAGACCGTAGATTTTTCTTTCTGAATAGCTGAGTTTGGTGACAATTATTCACACCCTCATGAAATTTAAGGAGAGTTTCCTCCTCACCTTGAGTCCAAATAACAAAGATTTCATCAATGTAGCGCAGGTAAGTCATAGGTTTGATGGCACATGTTGATAAATATGCCCAATCCAGTTCCACCATGAAGTGTATCAGTTGTGTGACAAGTCCTGTTGGAAGGTTTTGTTTTTCCTAGTGCACTTGAGAAGCAGCTATTCCATCCTTGTGGGGAATGTTCGTGTATAGGGATTCCACATCCATGGTGGCCAGAATGGTTCCATCAGGATCGTGGGCCTGTGGCACTACGTTTATTTGAAAGGTCAATAGTGTCTTGGTTGTAACTTGAGGTGTCTCTATCCCAGGGTTTAAAGTGGACCAAAACCCAGGATTTTGACTATTCTGGCTTTTGGTCCTTGCCCCCAGGACACCCTGATTGGGGATGCCCCACTGTGTGAAAGCCCCTAGGTCGCCCGAACAAACTCACCTCTTCCCAGTCCTACGAAGCATGTGCGGCCACTGGTACAATCAGCGCAATCAGATCAGCTTGAGCCCCTTCGTCCAGGGCGCACTGGAGGCCGCATCGCCCGCTACCCTCTAACAGGTAGTGTGGCCACACCGGCCATTCAGAAATGCCTGCACGGGCACGCGCCCTGCTAAAGGGATAGTGGGGATACAGCTGCAGCTTGCGCGTGCGTCATTGGCCCGGGAGAGAAGGTGAGCTTCCAGACGACCTGGGTTTTTTTCACACAGCGGGGCATCCCGTTTCTGGATGCCCTGGGGGGAGGGAGTCCAGTGGCCCTGGAATCTTATAGATTTCAGGGACAATGTGGCGTGGGTTTTGGTCCCCTTTAGGCAGGTTTTCCATGCATCCCGAGGTGTTTTCAGTGAGTGGGCCAATTTCAGAGAAGATTGCTAACCTAATGGATCTTGGGGAGCATATAGATAAGGTTGGCAATCCTAAAAGGCCTATCAAAAGCCAGTGATTTTACTGTTAGTCGCAATAACATCATATCTGACGAAGAGAACTAAATTACCTAACCTGAATTACCCGCCATCGCAAAGTCTAGATTATAAAGTGTATAGGTACCAAGTCTATTTTTAATTGCATATCCCCAGACCATCCTATGAAGAAATGTTGTGTGCAATAGGGGAACCTCTCTTTTTGGGCCTGGATGAAGGAGGGGTACAGATGGTTTAAAGCCTGCTCCAAACCAACCAAAAGCTTCATGTGAAACCAATCCAACAGATGGGCCAATTTTGCTGCTGCATGATTAAACTTTCTGCATGAAAAAACTGAAACAGATCTGGGACTTTCTTGTACAGTACCTCATATGAATTTTAAATGGGCTGACTTCAAAAACATAATTTAACTATTATGGAGAGCAATAGGGATTGATGGAGACAATTGATGAAGTAGATTCATTTTAAAAATGGTTATTCTCCTGAACCAGGAGTTTTGGCTTATGTCATAGTTTCATACATCATCTCTTGGAGACCAGGGGCCCGATAATTCATAGATTTATCTTGCCACCAAAATGGAAAGCTGCAAAGAAAGCTGAATGAAAGATTTAAAGTCTACAATGTAAAATAGTTATAATATAATAATAGCCGATCCAGCCCATTTGGTAAAAAATTACATACCCCCTGCCCGTCCATCCAGCCCCCTCCTATTAGCGATTATGCTCATGCAATAAAAGAAAAAAAGACTCTCACCTTCACCCCAAATCCATATATATCCGTAATAATAATTCAATAAGCAGCTCACCTAATGGATATACCTTGTGCCTCTTTATTCTAAGTATACAGCACGTCCTGTTCCAGAAGATATTCCATACTCTTGGGATATACTCCAGTAGATGGCGCTGGACTGCAGAGACAGAAAAGAGGCTCCTCCCAGCCCCATAAATACCCGGGACCTCCCACAAAATCCCCAGTTCTTCTCTGCAGTCCTGGCTGCGATGACTAGAAGATGGCTCTCTCTACTCGCAGGTGAGCGGGGCTATTAGCCTGACCCTGTAGGACTATTCCCACCCGTTTCCTTTTACCGCCTCCCAGCTCAGGCTGCGCTAGTTCGGGTGATGGTAGGCAGCACCACTTTCAGGTGCTAAGGAGCGCTGCTCCAACCACAGTCCCCCACCAAAGGGTAGGCGGTATAGGCCCATGGTGAGCCTTATGGGATGCCCCTCCCGCACTTTATGCCCCTCGCCCCCTGTCCCCACAGTGGCTCCCTTTAGGCTGGCCGTTGCGTCCCCCTCACTCTCCTTTGTAGTTCTCGGGGAGGGGGGGTGCATGTGCTTGTATTATTATTATGTGTGTGTGTATATATGCCCTGTGAATTGGTTACACTGGTTTCTTTGCTGCCGCCGCCGCCGCCATGCATTTGTACTGTGCTCCGCTGTCGGCGGCGACATTGCCTCAGGCACTGCTGCACCATCATTGGCTGGCCTGGCCAGGTGGGCGCGTTTTTGCGCTCTTCGGGGGGGCGGGCCCTGCGGATGACGCGTTTTGCATCACGGTCTCCGCGGCCCGCCCCTCGAGGTATATGCGGGCGCCATTTTAGCTCTCTGCTGCGTGTGCCTGGTGTCTCACTATCGCGGTCCGTATGTGCCTCTGCTGGCTGATTTATTATATGTATACTGTATATTTTGCATTTGGCTTATGGGATCTTTTGCTTATGTCTTGCACGCGGGTCAAACTTGTGGTTTCTCCTGGCCCTATCCCCTCTATTTAGTGTTAACTCTTATTGGAGGGCTATTGTATACCATTGCTCCCACTTCCCTAGCGGGTTATTGGGGCATCCTGGGTTGCTTTTATTAGCGTCAATCCCTATTGGCCTGTTGTGCCGTGATAATCACCATATGGAGGCTTCTCAGGATAATGTGCTCGGGGCTCCTTCGGGACAAGCCTGGCTGTGTGTGGGGTATCCCCTATAAGTGATGATGTCTGGGTGTGTGCACCCTGCGCCCAGCAGGTACTTGCGCTGCAGTCTGGGTTACCTGCGGCTGGACCTAGTGCTGCGCCCCCTCTGGCTTCGCCTACCCCCCACACTTACACCTGACTCCCAGTGAGGTACATACCAATGGGGAGTCTCAACCTGATTTGGCTACCTGGGTAGCCAGCATTGAAAGGCATATTGCTGGTTCTGGTCCGCATAAGGCGTCTGCTAAGCAGCGGCATCTGGCACCTGGTGTTACTCTCTTTCCTATGGAAGCTGAGGAGTTTTTTGATGTTACTGGTTATACCCCCCTGGAAGAGGGGGAATTATTCTCTGATTCAGAATCATCTGAGGATCAGCCTAGGGGTTATGCTGAGTCTGGGTCTGACCCATAGGCTTCAGATGATAATGACAGACTTTTGGCTCACATTTTTGAAGTGCTCTGTATCTCTCCTCCTGCCGGGGCCCCACGGAAGCAGGGGGAGCTGTTTCATACTGTTAAGCCACGTTTGGAGTTTCCTGAACAAACCCACTTTAATAATCTTTGGGATACCAAAGAGTTGGGATAAGAGGTATCCCTTTCCTGCTGAAATGGTTAAACGTTGGTCATGTCCTCCAGAGGTGGATGCACCAGTTCTGGGGTTGTCTAACATATCTGTCATGCATTCCCCTGATACTACTACCTTGAGGGATGGGGAAGACAGGCACATGGATCAGCTAGCTTGCCATGCCTTTGCCTGTGTTAGGACCGCGCTCCGTCCGGTCTGGGCCACTGCTATCACGGCTGTTGCCGTTAAAAGCCTGCTCAGGGGTCTCTTAGACAAGGCCCCTGATATTGCTGGTAGTGAAGAGTATAGAGCTCTTCTGGTTTGTGAGGAATTTGTTGCATATGTTCTTTCTGCCCTGGATGATACCATTAGAATGTGTGACAGGGCTTCTGCCTTGTTGGTGGCAATACGCCGCTCGGTCTGGCTGCGCCAGTGGGCAGCTGACAATGCTGCAAAAAAGGCCCTCACTGGTTTTTGCGCCTCTTTGGGGAATGTTTGGACTTGTTTGCTAAGGGTGGCAAATGACCTCAGCGTAGAAGGCAGCCCCAGCTCTTTCGGGGTTCAGGTGCCTTTTCTCCTTCCTTCAGGGGCTCCAGAATTGGACGGGGAGCTTCCTTTGCTGGAGCCCGTGAAGATTTTTGGGGTAGGGGCAGAGGACGTGGCCTCAGGCATGAAGGGGCGCCCTCACCCATCCGGGTGGGGGGACGGCTTCGGCTCTTGGCTCACGCCTGGAGGCGTCATGTCTCAGACCGGTGGATTCAGGAGGTAGTTTCCTCTGGTTACAAGATAGAGTTTGTAGCCTGGCCGCCCCCAAGATTCATCAAATCTCGTGTAGCTCAAAACCCCTTGTCAGCTCAGTGTCTCTCCCTGGCTGTCTAAGGCCTTCTAGGTGTCATCTGCCGGGTGCCCTTGAGGGAAAGGGGCAAAGGTTATGATTCCAATCTTTTCATCATGCCCAAAAAGGATGGGTCCATCAGACCTATCCTGGATTTAAAGCTTCTCAACAGGTTTGTCAGATTCAGACACTTTCGCATGGAGACTCTGCGCTCAGCTGTGACTTTTCTACGCCCAGGGGACTTCATGACCTCTGTAGACATCAAGGATGCTTACCTTCACGTACCTATCTTTCCAGGTCATCAGAGGTTCCTCAGATTCACTCTGGAGGATCAGCACTACCAATTTATGGCCTTGCCCTTCGGCCTCACCTTGGCCCCCAGGGTATTCACCAAGGTGCTGGCAGGAGTAATGGCCCTGCTAAGATCTCAGGGCATCCGCATTCTTCCCTACCTGGACGACATGCTTATTGCCTCCCAGTCATTCCAACAGGCAGAGCTGGACACTCAGCAGGTGGTGTCCACTCTGGAGTCATTCGGCTGGGTGATCAATCACCCCAAATCTTCCCTGTCTCCTTCCATGCTGAAGTCTTTTCTGGGCATGATTCTGGATTCAGCCCAGGTCAAGATCTTTCTTCCTCAGCAGAAGGTGGAGGTCCTTCAAGAGAAAATTCAGCTCCTGCTGTCTTGTCCCCATCCATCCATCAGGCAGGGAATGCAGCTGGTGGGCCTGATGGTGTCCTGCTTCGAGGCGGTTCCATATGCTCAGTTCCATATGAGGCCTCTTCAGCTTCACCTCTTGTCAGTATGGGATCGGGCCCCTTTGTCTTGTTTGTCTTGTCCCCTCAGGTCAGGCGGTCTCTAGTGTGGTGGTTGGTCTCAGGGAACCTGCTGGGGGGCAAGTCCGGCCCCCTGCTGGGAGACTGTCACCACGGATGCCAGTCTGACAGGTTGGGGGAGATTCTGGAAGTCTCTGACATTCCAGGGTCAGTGGGTCCCTCAGGAAGCCCATGCCCCTATCAACATTCTGGAATTGAGGGCAATCAGGTTGGTTCTCGCCCACTTAACCCCTCACTTGAGGGGTCGGGCTGTTCAGGTCTGCTCAGACAACCAGACGGCGGTTGCCTACATCAATCATAAGGGAGGGACCCGGAGCAAGAGGGCCCTCAAGGAAGTGTCCCTGATACTGTCCTGGGTGGAGGAAAATGTTCCCTGCATCTCAGCTCTGTACATCCCGGGGGTGGAGTATCTGGAGGCAGAATCTCTGAGCAGGGGGACCTCTCGTCTGGGAGAGTGTTCCCTCAGCAGCAGGGTGTTTCGCTCCCTGTGCCACCGCTGGGGTCAGCCGGACGTGGATCTATTTGCGTCTCGTCACAATCACAAGCTTCCAGTCTTTGTCTCTCTGTCCCAGGATCCTCTGGCCTTGGCCACGGATGCCCTGGCAATGTTCTGGACGGGGTTCCAGCTCCTGTATGTGTTTCCCCCATTTCCACTGCTGGGCAGGGTGCTGCGCAAGATAGTTCAGGAAGGGGCGCCAGCCATCAGAAGAGTGTGGTTCGCAGACATCGTGCAGTTGGCAGTAGATCAGTACGCTCTACCACAGGTTCCAGATCTGCTCACTCAGGGACACCTACGCCACCCCAATTTACAAACGCTGGCTTTGACGGCCTGGCTGTTGAAACCTCCATCTTGATGGAAAAAGGGCTGCCTGCCTCGCTTGTGAATACCATGATCAGGGCTAGGAAGAGGTCCTCTTCTTCCATCTATTACAGGGTCTGGCATACTTACATTGACTGGTGTGAGTCCCACTCGCTTCCCTGTCGCATGTATTCTATTCCTAGGATTCTGGAATTTCTCCACCATGGTTTGGATCTGGGTCTTCAGCTCAGTACTTTGAAAGGTCAGGTGTCTGCTTTGGCTATTTTCTTCCAAAGATCCTTTGCTCAGCATCCCCTGCTCCAAATTTTTTGTCCAAGGGGTTACTCACGTGCGTCCCCCACGTAAGCCTATGTTACCAGTCTGGGACTTGAACTTGGTCTTGTCTGCCCTGCAGGGGTCTCCCTTTGAGCCCTTGCAAGGGGCCCCTTTGTCCATTCTTACGCTTAAGGTGGTCTTTTTGGTGGCTATCACTTCTGTTAGGCGTGTTTCTGAGTTGGCGGTGCTTTCTATCAAGCCTCCTTATTTTGAGAGACACCAGGACAAAGTGGTGTTTCGTTTTAAGCTAGATTTTCTACCTAAGGTTGTTTCTGCTTTTCATCTCAATCAGGACATTGTTTTGCCTTCTCTGTGTCCTAATCCTAGTAACCCTAAGGAAAGGGTTTTAAATTCTTTGGACGTAGTCAGAACTCTGACGTTCTATTTGGTGGCTACTGAATCCTTCAGGAAGACTGATGCTCTTTTTGTGCTTCCGTCTGGACCTAAGAAAGGTCTGGCTCCGGCTAAGTCCACTATCAGCAAGTGGATACGTCAGGCTGTGATACAGGCCTACTCTGCTAAGGTGAAGGAGCATCCCTTCCGCCTTACTGCTCATTCTACTCGTGCTATTTGTGCCTCTTGGGCTTTTTAGCACCAAGCTTCTGTTGAACAAGTTTGCAAGGCCGCTACTTGGTCTTCTGTTCATACTTTTTCAAAGTTTTACAAGGTTGATGTTAGGTTCTCAGCTGATGCTGCTTTTGGCCGCAAGGTTCTGCAGGCGGCAGTGGTTTAAACTGTCTGCTGTTACTTTTGGGGATCCCACCCTACCTTACGGACACTGCTATTGGATGTCCCAAGAGTAAGGAATATCTTCTGGAACAGGATGTACTGTATACTTAGAATAATACAATTCTGTGATTACTCACCTGTAGAATTGGTATTATATGTATACAGCATGTCCTGTTTCACCCCACCCTTGTTATCATTATCTTTAGTTACCTCTTTGTGGTGATTGTTTTATGTTCAAATTTTCATATAATGGTTATAGTTCTCCCGGTCTCTTGCTAACTGCTTTTCAATACTGGGGATTTTGTGGGAGGTCTTGGGTATTTATGGGGCCAGGAGGAGCCTCTTTTCTGTCTCTGCAGTCCAGCGCCATCTACTGGAGTATATCCCAAGAGTAAGGAATATCTTCTGGAACAGGACATGCTGAGTAATCACAGAATTGTATTTTCATTTCCTGCAGTGCCTGCAAAAGCTATAGCAGAGCTCACAAGTTTTCCCCTCAATCTCATGCATGCATTTCTGCATGACTATGCTCCAAAGTGGTCGCACAGCTGCTTTTTTCTCTTGGAACTCTTAGCTTTGGCAATCCCAGCAAGTCATGGTGGATGCACAACTGATTCCAAGCACAGCAGAGCATTTGTATGATAAAGCTGCGCCAAGACATGTCTCCCAGCTCAGCCACTCTGGGAATAAAAGTCACTTTGCTTTGAATGCATATTGTATCTACATAAAAAGAAAGAGTATAACTTTACACAATTCCCATAGGGTATAAGAAGACACAAGGTTAGTGTGTGCCTGAACAGGCCCTAAAAGTTGTTAAGGTGGCGGGACTGCTTATACACCCCAGGACTGCTGACAGGGATGTCACTGAGGACGAAACATGCAGCCCTGTAAATACAGATATTTTGCCTATGGCATTTGCTAGTTTTTCTGTTCCATAAGTAGACCGTTTAGCAAAAGGAACAAAGGATAAACCTGGTGCTATTCCTGATTTGAAATAGAGTAGAAAATACTAATCTGGGACAGAGTATGCTTGCTAACATTAAGAATGTTGTTCTGGCATCAGGTGTCCTGGCTCTTTATCTCCTCCAGATAGGCCTTCTCATAGGTATCCAAGATCAGGTCCATGACACCACATCAGGTGTGAAGTGGTTCTCAACTTTTTATGCCAAGTACCCCTTAATTCTAAGAGGTTCTAACTAACTATCCCCAAGGGGGTGATCAATTACAAATAGCACCAAAATATTTTATTACTTTTAAAGCAATGAGGGATAATGTTTCGCTGTTAAAATAATATGCCAGGGCAGTCAGGCACCCCCTGTTATGTGTTTCTGAGCACTGTTGTGTACCTCCTGCTGTATGTGTACTGCAGCTTGAGAATTAGTGCTCTAGAATGCCCTGCAGGTAATGAAGGAGAGGCACATGGGATAGGTTTCAGGTTAGTTCCTTGTTTCTTAATGCTATTGCCTGGATTGACCCTTTAATGTTGTTTCCAGAGTGCCACTGTATTTGCTAAACATTTCACCAAAGCCTACTCCAGTCCACCAGATTTTCTGGTGAGTTCATAAAATTCAATCTGACCACTTGCACCCTGCTTGTGATGTTCCTGTGCTGTGATGTTAATACTTATGAATTACTTGATGCTGGTCCTTGCCTGTCTGGCTATCCTTTTGATTTCTTCCTGCACAGACCTGTTTCTGACTGCTCTTTGTATTATATTTTTGCTTCTGTAGTCCACCAGACAACCACCACATTCTCTTTAATATACATTAGTTCAACATATCCGACTTTGATAATAACATCTATTTCATTTATTGTGTATTTTTCTGTAACAGACCATGTAGAGAGCCACAGTATAGAGATCGAAGTCGCCACCATGTACTGGTCACAGGGCTGCTCGTTTTTGTAGCAGAAAAACAGAATCAGTGAATTTTACAGATTGCTGTATAGACACGTTCTGCTTGGCCTAGCATGAAACTGTGCAGGATTGCTTGGAGCTGACCTCTTATTTATGATGTACACGCTCAGCCTCTTGTCTATTGATTATGTGAAATCCAGGCAATCATCCTTTCTCTTCTCTCTGCTTGTTTCTAGGTCAGTGTAGAAGAATTGTGGCGCCAGAGTCCGGCTCCTACCACATTGTGCACGGCAATGGCTCCTCTGTGGGGACTGTTATTATGTTCCAGTGTTCCTCCTCCTATCAGCTGGTCGGGGAAGAGTTAACCACCTGTGTTTGGAAGGGTAACAGCACCATGTGGACATCCGGGGCTCCATCTTGTAAATGTAAGAGACAAAACTCATTTGTGTATTTATTTTAATAATTTTAGCAATACATTGTATACACTTAAATTGGTCCACTTATGCAGTCTGATCATTCAACGTTAGATGTCCCAGTCAGTGACATGTATGCTGCCACCAAGCACCAATGGGTGCTATGAATATTTAATCTCACTGTAGCAATACAATTCAGAATTGGCTCTGGGTCGCTAATGCCATGAGACAGCATTATATCAAGCTCAAGTTCAGTAGAAGGAGCACATAGAGATGAATTGAAATAAGGTTTCATTAAACATAAAAGTACTACAATAGGCGAAAGATAAATGGTGTAATCGAGTAGTAAAAATAACAGTTGGAAACACTAATCTATAAACAGAACCGGCTAGCAATTGTAAAGAGAAAAAAGAAAAATGACTTGGATAATTCTTAATGTTTGGAAGCGTTTTCTAAGCTGATCAGAACTTGGTTGATCTAAGGGAGGGGGGGTCATTTAACTTTCTGTTCTTCAGTGACAACCATGGCTCACAAAATAGTTCTGCTTAAACCGGACCAACACCCGTTTTTACCTTAACGGGTGTTGGTCTGGCTGTGTGTTCATTGTAAGAAGTGAAGGGGGGCATCCAGAATGCTGGAGCCCCCCTCGCAGCGAACCGCAAAAATAACTTGTTTTGCTCACCTTCATAACGAGCCAGCTGGTGTTGGTCCGGTTTAAAGCATATTTTGGATTTTTTGAAACCTAAAATCAGAACAGTTTGTTACAACCATCCTATTTTTCAGTCCATGGTGACTGAAATGAATTCATTTGTAAGGCTGACCAGAGAAAGATGTTTATTCTCATCTGCTGACTCACCAGCTTGCACTCCCATCTGTCTCTGCCTGGCGCTCACAACTCAGATGTAACACCGGAATATATGTGGGAGCTTCGATAAAATGCACAACACACTCAGTGCGCTCTAACAACAACAAAATAGATTCATTTTCCATGTTTTTGGGTACAGTGTCTTCTTGCCCACCAAGCTTGCGCTCTCAGCAGACATTGAATTTACAGTAACTGACGTGGTAAAGTTATTGTCCAGATTAAAAAAAAACAAAACACAATACCCAACTTTGAGATGCAGGTGGCATGAGACTGGATCTGTTGATTAGGTTTGTGATCATCTGCATTGGGACAAAATTTGAGTAAGGTGTTTTTTTAGCCTGGACATTTTACTTCAAGCCTCTTCCTCCTTGTGCAGAGGGAGCACACTGAGGTTGTGCCTGGCACTGTGAAGGATACGGGTGGAGTCTCATGGCTGCAGGACTTCTTTAACATCCAGGGACCCCTTTCTCTTAGCCACAAAGGTGCCTTCATCAGCATACAAATTCTCCCTCCTTTTTAGCCATTCAGTTTTAGCATTTACCATTTAAGACCCCCTCGTCATTGTATCAATCAGGATGACTATGTTTCAAGAGCCACCTAGATCTGTTTTAGTATGTAGTGCCCCCTTCTTAGACCTTAGTACCTACTCGCCACTTCCCAAATTCCCTATATAATAATAAGTTATGCAGAAAGTGCGAACATACAATGCCATGGGGCTCCTAAGGAAATAGACTGCCGCAGTTATCTTTCCCTGTTGCCAGGCATGAGGTTCCCCCCCTGCACAGTAAAGATTGTGGATGGACTGATACTGATACTGCATAGTAAATATTGTGGATGGACTGATACTGCTCTGATGGCTGTCCTGCCTACATGATCTCCACTGCCATATCAGCCCTTCTTTGACTGGAAAGTTCTTTTGCTGGCCCTTTATACCATATTCACACTTCTAGACTGGTTCTCCATCGAAAAACAGACTATGCACACCAAGACACTTCCCTTTAGATGTTAGTTGCAGTGACCCTGTACTTGTCTGGCAAATGACTGGGGAGCTTAAAGTGGACCAACACCCAAGCAGATCGGCCCGGGAATTTATAAGATTCCCAGGCCGATCCGATCCCTCCCCGCGGGGCATCCAAAATCGGGATGCCCCGCTGTGTGAAAAGACCCCCAGGCGCCCAGAAACCTTACCTGGATCCCGATCCAACGGCGCATTTGCGCGGGCCGCGGACGCATCTCACGCTTCTCTGTAGCAGGGCGCGTGCCCGCACTGGCCATTTGTGAATGGCTGTCGCGCTCCCTGTTAGAGGGAAGTGCGAGATGCCGCCGCCAGTGTGCTCGAATCCGCTGTGGTTGGACGCCGCTTGTACGTGCATACCACAGTGGCTCCGAGCGCGCTGATTGGCCGCGCATGCGCCGTAGGAGCGGGGTGAGGTGAGTTTTATCTGGCTTTCTGGGGGGTTTCATGCAGCGGGGCATGCCCCGCGGAAGTGGACCAAAACCCAGGATAGTATTTGTCCATTTTAAAAGAGAGTACAGAAAGTTGACAGCACACTACTTATTCATCTTAAAGGATTAAGGCTGGTGTTTGGTGCCACCTCCTGACCATATAGGCCTCTCTATGACCTGTGGAAGTTAAAAAAAAAGTTGTGAAGTTGTGGCTGCATTGTTCATCAATACTTAAAAATATAAATGCCACATAAGTTATGGATTAAGTGTATTCTCTTGGCTGAGAGGTCTGTATGTGTGGGCTGTGCAGATTTGCAGTAGCAAAAGGTTTGTGGGAGAATTCATTTTATTCTGCCCTCATACTGTATACTGTAGTTTACTTGGTACCTGTTTAACTTAGGTTTCTTTCCCGTGGCTTTTATAGGTTAAGAAGTATCTAGCCGCAGAAGGGTCTTGGATGCTGGGTTAAGGGCAGTTTAGGGTTTTAGGTGCATTAACAGGACTTTCATTTAGCTGCAGTGGGACATCTTATTTGATAAGGGGGTTAGCACCAGGGCTGTGGAGTCGGAGGAAATTTTGGGTACCTGGAGTCGGAGTCGGCAAACAATGCACCGACTCCGACTCCTACTAAATTTTGATTTAGCAAGTTTAAATGTCCCAATTCAAAGTTATAATTAATGACTTCTCTATTGTAAGAATAAAGACCAATGCATGCAGTGCCTCACGTAACCGCAAAACGAACACGTTAAGTGACCGTGAAGAAGCATGCTTTTCATGTGCTTCACTATATGGCACGCAACGCACAATTAGAAGCAGCAATACTTATACTTTGCATAGTGTTGTGTTCTGCTGTTACAGGGAACCCATGGGTAACCTAGCCTCTCACTGATAAGGGATTAAGTAAATATGTTTTTTGCAGGACTAGAGACACTTGTATAAGTGAAGGGAATGGAGGATCAATAGTTCAAGACTGAAGCTGTACCATTGGAAAAACTGCTGTCATTCAGCAAAAGGCTATAAAAACTTGTAAACTTCGATTGTTAGCTTAAACTTTAAACATGACTATGGGATTCTACTAGGGAAATCATGTTTTATAATAAAGGCCCCTTTCTGGATCCTCCCACTGCCCTATCTTCAGCAGAAGATCAGCACACAGAAAGGAGAAGGCAGCTTCTGCCCAACTACCTCTCTCTGCTAGAAGTAATGACATGTATGTTGCCTTTCTTTCCTTCAAGGAATGTATAAAATACATTCACATATTAATACAGAGGAGTCGGGGAGTCAGAAGAAAATGGCTCTGCCGTTGTTGCTAGAAGTCTTGAGACTGACACAATTATTGTTTTTCACAAAGTTTGCTGTTTTAGTGTTTTGTAGTACTGTAAGTATTTTAGTCAGATATTTCCACGGTATACTACAGCATTTCAGCAAAGTATACTACAGCAAAGATTCAATATTGACCATTTACAGACCAGTATTTAGTATTTTGCAATTGTCCCCGGAATCCTGGGGAAATGCCTGCCTAATCAGTGCTTGGAGTTTATCACAATTTCTGAATTTGTGCTGCTTATCCACTGTCACTTTTTATGGTTTGACCACGGGTTGTTTTCAGGATTGAAATCTAGGGAGTTTCCTGACCATGGACCCCAAATTTTCTTGGCAGAAGTATTGTTACATGTTTAGGGGCCCTTCTTTATTTTTTGCAGTTTTCTTAGGCCAAACTGTAAGTGATGTAAAATACTAAACCACCAGGGTGGTATATAACATGCTTGTAAGAAAAAGGTTTAAAAAAAATAATTTCTGTCAACCAAAGAGCCAGGAGTGTAACTTGAGGGGGTGCAACTGCCCCGAACCTAGAAGATCAAGGGGGGGGGGGGGAGCTTAAAGGTTGCTCCACCTTTTTTATCATATTTGTGCTCATTTGGCATAATTTATAGCAAAATTGTTGCTGTTTCAGTCTTTAGTTGTCTAGCTGCCTCTGAGTGTTAAAAGCCTGAAAAAGGTTTACAGTATGAGCCTTGAAAGGGCCCCATTTAATGTTCGCATCAGGGCCCTGTCACATTTAGTTATGCCACTGCAAAGAGCATAGAGCAAAACAGCTAATAACTAAATGGCTTCAATGTTCAATTGTTCAATAATGGATTAGCAGATAACAGTTCAAACAATACCCAATCCTCCTTATATTTATCCTCTTCTGTCACTCCTTGTGTAATGAAATGTGCAGAGGCTTACCAATATATCCACTCGATTATCAGCTTATAAGATCATTCTTCATTTATTGTCCTTTTTCCATACTGGCTAGCAATTACTCAATATTACCCTTGTGGCAGTAGAGATATCACCACACTCCTATTTATGGCCAGTGCCAATGTAAAGGCGTGTGAACTGGTGCCCAGAACTGGATGGCATATTCCAGTTGAGGGCACACCAATGCCTCGTGAAGAGGCAAAATTACATCCTTATCCTGTGATTCTATGGCTATTGTAATGCATGATAATATCTTCCTCCCCAAGGACACATTTGGCCTTTAGGTTATTAGAGCCCAAGTGCATGACTTTACATTTCTACACATTAAACTTAATTTGCCAAGTGCATTCCCAGACACTCAGAGTGTCCAAGTCAGCCTGAAGCTTGTGGAATTTTCAATAGACTGCATTGTGCTACATATCTTTGTGTCAGTGCATTTAATTTAATTGTTTATGTCATTTATAAACAAGTTGAATAATAGTGTGCCCAGCACTGAACCCTTGGGCACACCACTTACAACTGGTAACCATTCAGAGTAGGTATCATTAACCACAACTCTCTGCACACGATCCTTCAGCCAGTTTTCTATCCAGTTACAAACTGTATTTTCTAATCCTGACGACCTCAACTATCAAAAAAAAAAAAAAACTATATCTACAGCCTTCCCTCTGTCCTGGCTTCTACTCACCTACTCCTAGAAGCCAATCAGGTTAGTTCGGTAGCTTCTGTCCTTAGTAAAATCGTGCTGGTTGTCACTTATAATATTATGCATAGTTACATATTCGTGTATGTAGTCCCTTAAAAGCCCCTCAAGCAGTTTTCCCATAATAGATGTTACAGGTCGGTAATTTCCTGAATAAGACCTTTTTAAAAATGGGCACATTTGCCTTGCACCAGTCTCTTGCCACTATACCAGTTGTACCAGTGAGTCTTTAAAGATCAAGAACAGTTGTGGTGAGATAACTGAGCTGAGGTCTTTGAGAACTCTTGGGTGAAGTCCATCTGGTCCTGCAGTCTTATTAACATTTAAATTATTTAGTCTTTCTTGGATGATATCCATGTTTAGCTTGTTGAGTATTACACTTGGGCTATTGCTCAGGGGCATCTCCTGTGTTGGCTCCCTGGTCCTCTCTTGTGTACACAGAGCTAAAGAATCCATTTAACAGCTCCACCTTTTCTTCATCCCCAGTGACCATTTCCCCATTATCATTAATTAGGGCACCTACCTGTTCTGATTTAATTTTCTTTGAATTTATATATTTAAAAAAACGTTTAGGGTTTGTTTTGCTTTCTTTGGCCACATCTTTCATTTTGTGCTATTCTAAGTGTGCCATACACTCCACTTCGGTCTTCATGACATCTGGGTAATCTCCAGTAGAGGGCGAACTTCTGCAGAGATGAATATGCAAAAAAGAAAGCCCCTCCCGGTCCATATATACCTGGGACCTCCCACCAATTCCCCAGTTTCTTCTCTGCAGAGAAGGCGACAAGACAGAAGATGAGGACTTCTTTGCTTACAGGTAAGCCGGGCTCGCGCCCAGCCTTATATTATCCCTATTACTGCCAGGACCCTTCTAAATTGCCCTATATTCTAAGTATGTCACACACCCCACTTCAAACATTAATTATTACACTTGGGTTATACCACCAGCAGGTGGCGACGTTGCAGAGAAGTCATGAAAAACGAGCCCCCGGCACCCCCCCATGGTCTATTTCTGCCCGGCCTTTTTTGTTTATTAGTCCCTTATTGTATGGTAGCCTCCCAGCTTAGGCTGTCGGCCAGGCAAAGTGTAGACGGCACTTAAGGTGCCTAGGAGATTAGCTCCTCCGCTCGACCCCATATTATGGGGCATAGTGGTTATCCGGCCTGGTGATCCGGATTTGGGATGCCCCGCCCTGATGTCCCGATTAGGTTTGCCCTTTCCCGCTTGGTCCCTTCTCCCTGCGCTAGTTGGGGGGGGGGGGGTTGTATGTGTAACCTGGGTTGTGTTTTTTATACTGTTGTGTGTCTTTACGTTTGTGGCAGGGACGGGTGGCTTGCTTGTGGCGCCGGCCCGTCCGCCTGCCTGGTTATTTATTGGTTGGGGGGGCTCCCTGAGCCCCCTGGACTGCGTTTGTTAGTAGATGCTGGGGGCGGGTCGGGCAGCGTGGGTGCCGCCGGCCCGCCGCTTTGTGCTTGCTCTGTTAGGGGCGGGCGCCATGTTCTGGCGCCCGCTGGTTTCTTGCAGCATCTTCGGGGTTTGGCTGTGGGCGGGGCCGGGTGGCGCGCTGTGCCGCCGGCCCGCCTGTCTGTGCGGGCGCCGGGGATCAGCTCTCGGCGTCCGCTGCTTGTCCCCTGGAGGCGGTGCGGGGCCGGGCGGCATGTGTGCCGCCGGCCCGCCTGGCGGTATGTGCGAGCGCCATTCTCTTATGGCGCCCGCTATTTGGCGGTTTCTGGATGAGGAGGGGGGGCGGAGCCGCGTCGTGCGCGGCCCGCGCTGTGTCCGGATTGGTGGAGAGGGGCGGGCCGCAGCGTCTCACGTTTGGCTGGGCCCGCCTTTCTTCTCTATTCCTCCTCTCGCTGGTTTCCGTCCCGCGCCGCGGTGTTTCAGGTAGGCTGGTTACTACCTTTGTTATAGTGGCCTATGGGCTGGGGGCTTCTAGCTTTCTGTCCCCCCTTGTGTGGGGGTGGTGTCAGGGTCCTTTCAGCCCTCTTTAGTGACACGTGACTGGGTGTCTCGTTGGGCATCCCTGGCTTTCCACAAGTTTTTTATTAAAATTTATTTTCATTACGCTGCTCCATGTGGGTTCTTGCCTGACCCGCCCTATGTCATGGCATTGTATATACTTGTGTATTCACGTGTTATGGTTAGTGTCTAGAGTGACTGTTGTTCCTTGTCTCAGATCCTGGGATCCCACGCTGCAGGGCTCTCCCGGTCCTAGATACCTGGCTAGTTGGGTGGCCTTTACAATTCCCTTTATTGGTTGATTGCAATTTTCCCCATTTCAGGGCTATTGAAATATAATAAATAAATAAATAAATAATATTAAAGGGGCATCCCGGGTCGCTTATTGCGTAAATCCCTGGGTTCTGCGAATACCATAAATTCACCAGATGGAGGCTACCAAAGATTCCGGAAACGGTCCTTCGGGGCAGTCCAGGTTGTGCGGGGGGTGTGGGACTCCGCTCCCAGGGGATGATGTCATTATATGTATTCCATGTGCACAGCGGAACATTGAGCGCCAGTCCGGCACCCCGGTGCCTGGTCTTTCCTCGGCCGCGCCATCTCCCTCCCCTCCTCGCCTGTTACGGACCCCGTGTGACGTTGTCATTGGGGGTGATTCGCAATCTGAGGTTTGCGCCCGATTGGCCAGCCTCGAGAAAATGTTTCCCGCTGTGGTCGCTCAGAAGGCTCCGGCTAAGCGGAGACATTTGTCCCCGCCTCCGTCGGACTCAGATGATGAGGTTGTTGAGGCTCTGGCCTGGTCAGATCGTCCCCTTGAAGAGGGTGAGCTTATTGAGGATCTAGATGATTCTAAGGTTCAGCTGCTGCTGGGTGCTGAGGATGACCAGGCCACGGGGTCGGTCCCCGACACGTCTTCCATTTTGGCCCAAATGTTGAGGTTTTGGGTTTGGACCCTCCTGATGTTGCTCCTCGGCCAAAGGGTCAGCCTTTTGGGGTGTCCAAGCCGCACTTGAATTTTCCCAGTCAACAGCATTTCGTGGTTGTTGTCCTTAAGGAATGGGAGCAACCTACGCGTCTCGTTGGGGTGCCGCCTAGCTGGGATAGAAAGTATCCCTTTCCGGCGGACTTGGTGAAGCGTTGGTCTGTCCCTCCCGAGGCTGATGCTCCGGTTTTGGGACTATTAATACGGCGGTTGTACAATCTCCTGACACGACTTCTCTTAAGGACGGCGAGGTTCGCCGGATTGATCAACTGGCCCGCCATGGTTTTGTCTGTGCGGGTTCGGTCTTGAGGCCTGTTTGTGCTTCAGCACTTTTATTGTTGGAGGTTAAGTCTATTGTCAGGAATTTATGTGTGGATCTTGATCCTACTCGCGATGAGTTTTCTTGCCTTAAGCGTTGTGAATCCTTAGTCAGAATGATGCCATGTTATTGTGTGGCAGGGCTACGACTCTGTTGGTGGCTATCCGCCGCTCGGTGTGGCAGTGGACTGCTGATTTTAATTCTAGAGATCGCTCACGGCTCTTCCCTCTCGGGGTTTGAGACTTTTCGGTGAGAAGCTTGATTCTGTTGCCAAGGGAGGTAAGTTACCTCAGCGCAAGATATTTCGTCGCTCCTTTTGGGGGGCGGCCCCCTTCAATCCTTCCTTTCGGGGGGGCCAGAGCCGGCAGGGGTGCGGGCTTCTTGGCTTCCAGGGGTGCCAGCTGGAACAGGGGTAATGGCCGCGGCCTTCCCGTTCACGTCTGGGGCGCTAAGCCCAAGCCAGCTGCCAAGCCCGCTCAGTAATGAGGGGGCGCCCTCACTCTTACGGGTGGGGGGACGGCTGTGACTCTTCTCCCGGGTATGGGACCAGGAGGTCTCGGACAGATGGATCCGGGAGGTGGTGTCGGTCGGTTTCCGGCTGGAGTTCGAGTTCCGCCCTCCTCCAAGGTTTCTCAGGTCTCATGTCCCTTCAGATCCTTTGGCCTTGCAGGGGCTCCTGGCGGCGGTAAGGAATCTTCTGGATATGGCAGTCATCTGCCCGGTCCCTCCTTCGGAGGTGGGGCACTGGTATTATTCCAATCTCTTCACAGTGCCCAAAATGGATGGGTCGTTCCGTCCCATCCTGGATTTGGAGTTTCTCAACCTGTTTGTTTGTCCCAGGAAATTTCGCATGGAAACTCTGCAGTCTGCAATCAATTCGCTTCGGCAGGGGGACTTTATGATGTCCATAGACATCACGGTTGCATACCTTCACATTCCGATCTTTCCAGCTCACCAGAGGTTTCTTCGCTTTGTGGTGGAGGATCGGCATTTTCAGTTTGTGGCTCTTCCATTCGGCCTCACCTCGGCTCCGAGAGTTTTCACCAAGGTGTTGGCGGGTGTGATGGCCCTGCTCAGAGCTCAGGGGATTCGCATTGTGCCTTATCTGGACGATCTTCTCATCATGGCTCCTTCCTTCAGTCAAGCGGATGGGGACACCAGCACGGTGGTGTCCACTCTGGAGAGGTTCGGCTGGGTGATCGTCTACCCCAAGTCCTCTCTGGTTCCGGCCAGGGTGGTGACCTTTCTGGGGATGTCCTTGGACTCTTGCCAGCACAGAGTCTTTCTCCCTCAGGCCAAGGTTCTTTTGATTCAGGAATTGGCTCAGCTTCTTCTTTCCAATTCTCGCCCGTCCATCCGTCTAGAGATGTGACTGGTGGGGCTGATGGTAGCTTCTTTCGAGGCAGTTCCCTTCGCGCAGTTTCACACGCGGACGCTTCAGCTTCATCTGTTGGCGTCTTGGGACCGGCGACCGCGGTCGTTGGATTGGTCCTTCCGGATGTCCCCCCGGGTTCGGCAGTCTCTACTGTGGTGGTTGGTCTCGGACAATCTCTTGAAGGGCAGGTCATTTCTGACCCTGCTTTGGGAAACTGTCACCACGGACGCCAGTTTGTCAGGAGGGGGAGGTTTCTGGAAGGATCTTCGGTTCCGGGGGCGGTGGGGTCCTCAGGAAGCCCACTTGCCCATCAATGTTTTGGAGTTGAGAGCCATCAGGTTTGTTCTGTCTCACTTGACGCAGCATTTACAGGGCTTGCCTGTTCAGGTTCGATCGGACAATCGGACGGCGGTTGCTTACATCAATCACCAAGGAGGGACTCGCAGTCTGGGTGCCCTCAGAGGGGTCTCTGATCCTAGTTTGGGCAGAGACTCATGTTCCTTGCATTTCGGCAGTGTACATTCCAGGAGTGGAAAACACGGAGGCGGACTTTCTGAGCCGGTGTTCTTCCCGCCGGGGGGAATGGTCTCTCCACCCCCAGGTGTTTCGGTCGCTTTGTCTCTGGTTGGGGACGCCGGAGGTGGATCTGTTCGCCTCTCGTCACAATCACAAGTTTCCGACATTCGTGTCGTTTTCCCTGAATCCTCTGGCTATGGCGGCGAATGCCATGGCCCTGAGCTGGGGGGACCTGGTGTTTATTTGTCTGTTTCCTCCGATCCCCATGCTAGGCAGGGTGCTGCGAAAGTTGGTTTTTGGAAGAGGTTCCCGCCATTCTTGTGGCTCCAAGGTGGCCAAGGCGGGTGTGGTTCGCAGTCATCGTTCGTCTGGCAGTGGATCAGTTTGATCTGCCTTTTCGGCCGGATCTCCTCACTCAGGGTCAACTGTGCTACCCCAGTTTACCATCGCTGGATTTGACGGCTTGGCTGCTGTAACCTCCATCTTAAAAGAGGTGGGTCTTTCGGATTCGGTCATTCGGACTCTTATTAATGCCAGGAAGAGATCCTCTTCTTCCATCTATTTTAGGGCTTGGAGATCTTATATTGATTGGTGTGAGGCTAGATCTTTGCCCTGTCGGGTCTTTTCTGTTTCTAGGATTTTGGAATTTCTTCAATCGGGGCTGGACTCTGGTCTTCAGCTGAGTATTTTGATGGGGCAGGTTGCTGCCTTGTCTGACTGTTTTTCAAAAGTCCTTTGCGTTTCCTCCTTTGGTCGAGACTCCTTCCAGGGGTTCTCGCATTGCGGCCTCCTAGGAGGTCTTTTCTCCCTTTTTGGGTTTTGAATTTGGTTATCTCTGCTCTTCAGGCTCCTCCTTTGAGCCTTTGCAGGTTATTGCTCTTTCTACTCTGACTCAGAAGGTTGCCTTGTCGGTTCAGGCTACTCACTTTGAGAGACATCAGGACAAGGTGGTTTTTCCGCTTCAAACCGGACTTTTTTCCTTAGGTGGTCTCTGCTTTTCTTCTTAACCAGGACATTGTTTTTCCTTCCTTGGGTCCTAAGCCTAGGAATGACAAGGAGAGGGTTTGCACTGTTTGGATGTGGTACGCTGTGTGTAGTATTATTTGTTTACTACATCTCCTTTTCGTAAGACTGATGTCTTTTTCGTGGTGCCCTGTGGGCCTAGGAAAGGTTTTGGCTCCCGCTAAGTCTTCCATTAGCAAATGGATTCGTCGGGCTGTTGTTGGGGCCTATTCTGCCAAGGGGAAGGTTCCCCCTTTTCGTATCACTGCTCATTCTATTCGTGCTGTTGGAGCGTCTTGGGCTTTTCAGCACCAGGATTCTGTGGAACAAGTTTGTAAGGCTGCTACTTGGTCTTCTGTTCACACCTTTTCCAAGTTTTTACAGGGTTGATGTGCGGGCTTCAGCGGATGCTGTTTTTGGCCGCAAGGTTCTGCAAGCTGCAGTGGTTTGAGTTTTGCTTTATGGCCTTGTTGGATACCCGCCCTTTTCTGGACACTGCTTTTGGATGTCCCAAGTGTAATAATTAATGCTTGAAGTGGGGTGTGTGACATACTTCGAATAATACCATTTTGTGAATACTCACCTGTAAAATGGGTATTATAAGTATGTCACACACCCCACTTCACCCGCCCTTTTTTGGTATCCCGGATTTTTTATAGGTGAAGTTTCGTTTACAGTTTGAGGGTTACCAATGGGTTTTTTTCCTGGTACCTTGTCTTTACTGCTGTTTTGAATACTGGGGAATGAGTGGGAGGTACCAGGTATGTATAGACCAGGAGGGGCTCGTTTTTCATGACTTCTCTGCAACGTCGCCACCTGCTGGTGGTATAACCCAAGTGTAATAATTAATGTTTGAAGTGGGGTGTGTGACATACTTATAATACCCATTTTACAGGTGAGTATTCACAAAATGGTATTATTGAGCCTCCCAGCTTAGGCTGCGGGTCCTGGTGAAGGTAGGAGCACCCTATGGGTGCAGCAGGAGCAATGCTCCACCGTGAGACCTCACTATGGGGTAGGCGGTTTCCAGGTTTCTTGGTGATCCTGGTGTGGGATGCCCCGTCCCGTTAGGCTTATGGCCGCTCCTGACCGGATTCCCCCCCTTCCTGGTCCCTTATTCCCCTCCGGTGGGGGGGGGGGGGGTGCTGGCCGATATTTCGTTTTGGCCGATATTTCGTTTTGGCCAATATTTCGTTTTCCCCAGCCCTTGTTCCTGTGTGCTGAGTGTTTCACTTGTGTGTGTGTGTGTGTGTGTGAGTGCTTGCTGCTTTACTGGCCAACAGGGTCTGATTACAGCCTGGGGGAGCTTCTCCCCCTCAGGCTGCGTTCGGGAAGGGGGCGGGCCGGGCTCTCGGCGCGGTAGCCCCGCCCCCTTATTTGGCGCGATTACAGTGCTCGTTGTCTAGGGGTCCGCGTTGCTGGGAGGGGGCGTGGCCTCGGCAAACGTGCGTTCTGCGGTGGCCCGCCCTCCCCCTACTCTCCCTCCTCAGGCACGAGGCTGCGTGGGGGCCATCTTCTCTGGCAGGCCACTTTGTACATCGGGGTGGTAAGGGCCTGATGGCCATCTCCTTAGCTTGTGTGTGTGTGGGGGCCCCCACTGGTCTCAAACTTGTGTGTGTGCTTGTGCCTTAATTGCACTGTTTGGCTGGGTTGTGGTGTATATCCCTTTCGCTGCCAGCCTACCTGGAGTTTTTGTCACGCTTGGTGCCAGACCATTTTGCACTATTTTGCGCTCCCCATGTTCAAATGTGATTTTTGAAGGGATTTCCAGGGATTTCCCAGGAAAATGATATATTGTTTTTTTCAGCAGAGTCTGGGCTTTAACAGGAAATGTCTTGTTTGTAATTTTTTAGGTGTATTCTCAATACTTTTGGGTGAAATATGTGCAAAAAATAAAAAAAAATATATTTTTTGCAATTTGTAATGTTTTTTTGTAATAAAAAATGTAAGTTTGTCAATAAAATCTTATTGCATGTGAAACCCCAATTAATCCCGGTCACAGCGTTACCACATATGTATAGGTAGACACCCTTTCCTGCCCAGGAGACTCCCCCAAACTGAAACAGCGCTTTAGGAGATTTTCAGATAAAATACAACTATGCACCGCGCTAAGCGCACCTTGCGGTCTTTCCAGAAAAAGAACCCTTTAAATTTGAAATACCCCCAAAAAACTATATATTCTCTGGAAGTATACACCTCAGGCTTTCTAGGCGTACCAGGTTTGTTGACATGGGCGCAATTTTCTGGAAGTAATCCCTCAATCAATTCTTTGGTTGCACAGAGAATAAAAAAGAAGAATCAAAGCCACATTTTCCTAAAAAAAACTATATGCAAACAGAAAAAAACAAGTAAAATCTGAAAAAGCAACAACCTCCGAACAGAACAATACCCAACATGCATAGGTACTGTCAAGGGAAGAGTTGCCAAACACCCCAAAGTAAAGCATGCGCATAACGGTAATTTTACTTAAAAATTTCAGCTCTGCAGACAAAGTGCGCACCTTGCGATTTTTCAACCAAAACAACCCTTTAAATTTAGAATATCCCCACAAACCATTTATTCCCTGAAAGTACACATGTTAAGCTTTCTAAGAGTACTGAGCTTGTTGTAGTGGGCTCATCTTTCTGGAAGTAATCCATTGAAGAATTCTTAGGTTGCACAGGGTTTCCCTAAAAACAATTATAAAAAAGCAGAATAAAAACCATGTTTTCCTAAAATATCAATATGCAAACAAGAAAAAACAAGCTAAATCTGAAAGCGCAAGGCCCCCTGAGCAGAACAATACCCAACATGCATAGGTACTATTAACCCTTTTAATTGTCAGCCTACTTGAAGTTTTGTCACCCTCTGTTGACAGGTCATTTTTCCCCATTTTGAGGCATGATTTTTGCTGGAATTTCCAGAAAAATTATATACATTACATATACATTTTTTGCAGCAGAGTTTAGGCTTTAACATGAAATGTCTTGTTTGTAATTTTTCTACTGTTTTTTGAATATTTCCTCGGCTCAGCTGTCAGATGCCCTGGTGATCGCTGGGCAGAGCAGTGGAGGGGCAGGGGATGCTCTGATCCCCTGCCCCCCCTCCTCTGGGATTTATGGGGTTTATTTGTCTGTTTCCTCCGATCCCCATGCTAGGCAGGGTGCTGCGAAAGTTGGTTTTTGGAAGAGGTTCCCGCCATTCTTGTGGCTCCAAGGTGGCCAAGGCGGGTGTGGTTCGCAGTCATCGTTCGTCTGGCAGTGGATCAGTTTGATCTGCCTTTTCGGCCGGATCTCCTCACTCAGGGTCAACTGTGCTACCCCAGTTTACCATCGCTGGATTTGACGGCTTGGCTGCTGTAACCTCCATCTTAAAGGAGGTGGGTCTTTCGGATTCGGTCATTCGGACTCTTATTAATGCCAGGAAGAGATCCTCTTCTTCCATCTATTTTAGGGCTTGGAGATCTTATATTGATTGGTGTGAGGCTAGATCTTTGCCCTGTCGGGTCTTTTCTGTTTCTAGGATTTTGGAATTTCTTCAATCGGGGCTGGACTCTGGTCTTCAGCTGAGTATTTTGATGGGGCAGGTTGCTGCCTTGTCTGACTGTTTTTCAAAAGTCCTTTGCGTTTCCTCCTTTGGTCGAGACTTCTTCCAGGGGTTCTCGCATTGCGGCCTCCTAGGTCTTTTCTCCCTTTTTGGGTTTTGAATTTGGTTATCTCTGCTCTTCAGGCTCCTCCTTTGAGCCTTTGCAGGTTATTGCTCTTTCTACTCTGACTCAGAAGGTTGCCTTGTCGGTTCAGGCTACTCACTTTGAGAGACATCAGGACAAGGTGGTTTTTCCGCTTCAAACCAGACTTTTTTCCTTAGGTGGTCTCTGCTTTTCTTCTTAACCAGGACATTGTTTTTCCTTCCTTGGGTCCTAAGCCTAGGAATGACAAGGAGAGGGTTTGCACTGTTTGGATGTGGTACGTTGTGTGTAGTATTATTTGTTTACTACATCTCCTTTTCGTAAGACTGATGTCTTTTTCGTGGTGCCCTGTGGGCCTAGGAAAGGTTTTGGCTCCCGCTAAGTCTTCCATTAGCAAATGGATTCGTCGGGCTGTTGTTGGGGCCTATTCTGCCAAGGGGAAGGTTCCCCCTTTTCGTATCACTGCTCATTCTATTCGTGCTGTTGGAGCGTCTTGGGCTTTTCAGCACCAGGCTTCTGTGGAACAAGTTTGTAAGGCTGCTACTTGGTCTTCTGTTCACACCTTTTCCAATTTATTCCCTGAAAGTACACATGTTAAGCTTTCTAAGAGTACTGAGCTTGTTGTAGTGGGCTCATCTTTCTGGAAGTAATCCATTGAAGAATTCTTAGGTTGCACAGGGTTTCCCTAAAAACAATTATAAAAAAGCAGAATAAAAACCATGTTTTCCTAAAATATCAATATGCAAACAAGAAAAAACAAGCTAAATCTGAAAGCGCAAGGCTCCCTGAGCAGAACAATACCCAACATGCATAGGTACTATTAACCCTTTTAATTGTCAGCCTACTTGAAGTTTTGTCACCCTCTGTTGACAGGTCATTTTTCCCCATTTTGCGGCATGATTAACCGTGATTTTTGCTGGAATTTCCAGAAAAATTATATACATTACATATACATTTTTTGCAGCAGAGTTTAGGCTTTAACATGAAATGTCTTGTTTGTAATTTTTCTACTGTTTTTTGAATATTTCTGCTTAAAAAAACAAAAAAAAAACAAAAAATATATATTTTTTAAACAATTGTTTCCTTTATTTTAAATAAAACCTTTTTTTTTTTAATGAAAACCATATTGCATGTGATAGCCCCATTTCTCCCGATTACAACGGTACCACATATGTATCGGTAGCCCCCATTCTTGCCCTGGAGATCCCCCAAACTGAAAAGAGCACTTTATTACATTTACAAATAAAATACAACTACTATCCACACTATAAACATAAGGGGTTAATTAAAAAAAAAATGACATAGGGTCCCCCCTTCCAGGGGGGGGGCATTTTTTGGGGTAATTTTAAGGGTTTAGGGTTAGGCTAACCCTAACCCTCAAAAATCCCCCAAAAAATGACATAGGGTCCCCCCTTTTTTGGGGGAATTTTAAGGGTTAGGGTTAGGCTAACCCTTAAAAATAAAAAAATATACAAAAATAAAAATCCCCCCCAAAAAATGGGGAACCCCCCCCATGTCATTTTTTTTTTTTTTAAGGGTTAAGCTAACCCTAACCCTTAAAATAAAAAAAAAAAATGACGTAGGGTCCCCCTTACCCGTCATAACCAGCCCGGGACCAGAGTGGAGGGGCCAGCTTTTGTGGCCCCCCACCCTGCAGCCTACGAGCCCACATACCCTGTGTGGGCCCGGGCTCTTCTGCCCCCCCCCCTGGGCTTTGGGGAGGCAGGTAATTGGGGGTGCGGGGGTTAATGGCAAGCCACCCGATAGTTGCAGGTGGCTTGCCAGACCCCAGCCTTGTGAACTGGTATAAGGGGTCTCATGGACCCCTTACCAGTTCACAAAGGGTTAACATAAAAAAACACACACACACACACACACACACACACACACACACACAAAAATGTCATTTATTAAAAAAAAAAAAAAAAAAGTTTTTTTTTTACTTTACTCACCTCACCCGATTGTCAGCTCCTGTGGTGATCAGCTTTCAGATGCCTTGGTGATCGCTGGCCAGAGGAGGGGGGGGCAGGGGATCAGAGCATCCCCTGCCCCTCCACTGCTCTGCCCAGCGATCACCAGGGCATCTGACAGCTGAGCCGAGGAGAGGCAGCAAGAGGCCCGGGAGTGACATCATAACAGCAAGATGGCGGCGCCCGTCGGGAGAGGAGGGGGTGAGCCCTTTCAGGCTCTCCCCTGAAGCTGAAGAGGCTGGGGGGGGGGCGATCGGAGGCCCCCCCAGTGAAGAGGAGACCCGGAGGGAGGCAGCGCGACTGCAGGTAAGTAAATGTCATTTTTATTTTTTTTTTTTTTTTACAGTTAGCAGCTGCTGCTGCCAAACGGGGGGGGGGGGCTATATTCCGGGGGCTCTCCTGGAGCCATCCGACCCCCCACGGGGGATCGGATGGCACCAAATTAAAGAGGAGACCCAGCTGGATCCAACGAGGGGTCAGGTGAGTATTTGTGATTTTGATTTTTTTTACTAGCAGGGGGGAAAGTCAAGCACGTAGATTCTACGTGCTTGGCACTTAAGTGGAGTAGAAGCGAGCACGTAGAATCTACGTGCTTGGCACTGAAAGGGATATATATATATATATATATATATATATATACCTATATATATATATACCTATATATATTTCCATTTGTGTGGCTGCAAGATCAAATGCTGTGGTTGTTTACATGTTGGTTATGCCCATTTTTTTTTTTTTTTTTTTACACAGCTCTGCTCTTATGTTGCTTATTTTGTGTGTTACAGGTTGCCCTGTAAATGTGCATATTAAGGGGTCCCTCCTGGTCCTGGGGTCCCTAGTTATAAAAATTGTCCACCCAAAAATCCTCCCACTGGGACTTTTAAGGGGCATCCCGGGTTGCTTATGTGTAATTCCCTGCGGTCTTGCGACTGACCACAAAAATTCATCATATGAAGGCTCCACAGGATACCGGGCCCGGGCCATGTGTGGGGTGCGGGGTATCCCTTACGGGGGAGAATGTGCTAATCTGTATACCATGCGCACAAAAGGCCATAACGCGGCAGTCTGGTACCCAGCCTTCTGGGTCGGCTCCTCCCGCTTCATCGCCTTCCCCTCCCCACCTGATCCGTACCCCAAGTGACATTGGTACCAGTGGGGAGTCGCTTTCTCATGTTTGGGCTTGGTTGGCCAGCATCGAGAAAATGATTGCTAGCACGGTGGGCAAGAAGGCCCAGGCTAAAAAGAGACATTTGTCGTCGGCCCAGCCATTGTGGGATATTGACGACGAGTCCGCTGATTTGTCTGATTATTCCCCGTTAGAGGAGGGGGAATTGTATCAGGATTCAGAGGCTGACTATGGTCAGCCTGGGAATTCCAATGTCGGGCAGGCGCTGGGGGATGCCGTAGATACGGCCACTGTTTTGGCACATTTATTGGAGGTGTTGGATATTGAACCGCCTGAGGCGCCCCCTCTTAAGAAGGGGAAATTTTTGGGGGCCTGCAAGCCCCATCTGGAATTGCCTACCCAGGGTCATTTTGATGCGCTGATACTTAGAGAATGGGAGAGGCCCAGCCGGCTTCCTCAGGGATGGGATAAGAAATATCCTTTTCCGGTGGAGGCGGTCAAGCACTGGTCTTCTCCTTCCGAGGTCGACGCGCCTGTTTTAGGTTTGACCAACTCTTCTGTGCTGAACACCCCTGACTCCACCTCCCTTAAGGATGGCGAGGATAAGCGCCTTGATCATATGGCGTGCCACGCATTTGCCAACGTGGGCTCAGCCCTGCGGCCTGTTAGTGCATGTGCCCTGGTGTCGCTTGCTACCAGGTCTCTTATCAGGGACTGGCTGAATAACGCTCAGTTTGATCCAGATGGTGCTGAGTTCGCTATCCTTAAGAAATGCGAATTGTTCATGGATTTTGTCATGGCTGCGATGGAAGACTCTATTGTCTTGTGTAGTAGGACGTCAGCCTTACTGGTGGCTATGCGCAGATTGGTCTGGCTCCGCCAGTGGACAGCGGACGTTGGAGCCAAGAAGTCGCTCACAGCTCTTCCCTTCTTGGGTTCGCGGCTGTTTGGAGATAAATTGGATGCTGTTGCCAAAGGAAGTAATTTACCTCAGCGGAGGAAACAGCGCCGCCCCTTTCGGGGGGCGGGCTCGTTCACTCCTTCCTTTCGAGGGTCCAGAGCGTCTAGGGGTCTGGCCTTCTCAGGTGTCAGGGGCTCGTCCTGGAACAGAGGCAGAGGTCGGGCACGTCCCGCAGCTGCCTGGGGTTCCAAGCCCAAGCCTGCCGTTAAACCGGCTCAGCAATGAAGGGGCGCCCTCACCCGCAAGGGTGGGGGGACGGCTGCGGCTCTTCTACCAGTTCTGGGCCCGGGAGGTCACAGACAATTGGATCTTGGAAGTGGTCTCCTCCGGGTACAAACTGGAGTTCGAGTACTGGCCGCCCCCAAGATTCTTAAGGTCTCGGGTGCCCTCGGACCCTCAGGCTGCACAGGGGCTCCTGTTAGCAGTAAAAAACCTTCTGGACATGGGAGTTATTTGCCCGGTGCCTCAGTTGGAGAGAGGCAGGAGTTACTACTCCAACCTTTTTACGGTTCCCAAAAAGGAGGGTTCAGTGAGACCCATTCTAGATCTCAAGGTTCTCAACAGGTTTATCAGAGCCAAAAAGTTCCGCATGGAGACTCTGCGCTCGGCTATCAATTCCCTTCGCCAAGGGGATTTTATGACATCCATAGACATCAAGGATGCGTATCTGCATGTTCCGATTTTTCAGGCACATCAGAGATTCCTCCGGTTTGCGGTGGAGGATCAACATTATCAATTTGTAGCTCTTCCCTTCGGTCTGACCTCGGCACCGAGGGTCTTCACCAAGGTTTTGGCGGGCGTAATGGCTCTGCTCAGATCTCAGGGCATTCGCATTGTGCCTTATCTGGACGATCTGTTGATTTCAGCTTTTTCCCTTCAACAGGCGGAACTGGACACCCACCAGGTGGTGTCGACCCTGGAGAGGTTCGGGTGGGTGATCAACCGCACCAAGTCTTCTCTCTCCCCGTCTCGTGTGATTTCATTTCTGGGCATGAATCTGGATACCAGTCGGGCCAGAGTGTTTCTGCCCCAGACCAAGGTGCAGGGGATTCAGGGTCTGATCCGCCTTCTTCTGGCCAATCCTTGTCCCTCTATCCGACAGGGGATGAAACTGGTGGGTCTGATGGTGTCCTCCTTCGAGGCGGTGCCGTTTGCACAATTTCACATGAGATCTCTTCAACTTCACCTATTGACGTATTGGGACAGGTGCCCACAGTCATTGGATCAACCTTTCAGGATGTCTCCCAGGTTTCGGCAGTCCTTTCGGTGGTGGCTGGACTCGAGCAATCTGGTGAAGGGCAGACCCTTTCTGGTCCCTTGTTGGGAGATGGTTACCACGGATGGCAGCCTGTCGGGCTGGGGAGGTTATTGGAAGAGTCATCAGTTCAGCGGGGTGTGGGGTCCCCAGGAGGCTCACACCCCCATCAATGTATTGGAGCTCAGAGCCATTCAGCTGGTTCTGGCTCGGTTGACCCCACATTTACGGGGTCTTCCGGTTCAGGTGCGTTCGGACAACCGAACGGCAGTGGCTTACATAAATCACCAAGGAGGGACTCGCAGCAGGAGTGCCCTCAGGGAAGTCTCTCTGATCCTGCACTGGGCGGAGAGCAATGTTCCTTGCCTTTCGGCAGTCTACATTCCGGGAGTGGAGAATACGGAGGCGGATTCCCTGAGCAGGGGATCCTCTCGCCAAGGAGAGTGGTCTCTCAACCTCGAGGTTTTTCTGGATCTTTGCCGCAAGTGGGGGACTCCAGAGGTGGATCTCTTTGCCTCGAGACACAATCACAAACTTCCGGCCTTTGTGTCTCTTTCTCAGGATCCCCTGTCTCTGACAGTGGATGCCTTGTCACTGGCTTGGAAGGACCTGGGTTTTCTGTACCTGTTTCCACCCGTCTCCATGCTGGGCAAGGTAGTTCGCAAACTGGTTCTAGAAGGGGCACCAGCGATTCTGGTGGCTCCAAGGTGGCCAAGAAGGGTTTGGTACGCAGACGTTGTAAGGATGGCCGTAGACCAGTACAGGCTTCCCTTGCTGCCGGACCTGCTATCTCAGGGTCATCTACTTTACCCCAATTTACAAACGCTGGCTTTGACAGCTTGGCTGCTGAAACCTTCATCTTGAAAGAGGAAGGTTTGTCTGAGGCTGTTGTTCAGACCCTGATTAGGGCTAGGAAGCGGTCCTCTTCTGGCATTTACTATAGGACTTGGAGGTCCTATATTGATTGATGTGTGGCTAGGGCCTTGCCTTGCAGGGTTTTTTCTATACCCAGGATTTTGGAGTTTCTTCAGCATAATCTGGATCTTGGGTTCCATCTTTGAAAGGACAGGTTTCTGTTCTGTCGGTTTTCTTCCAGAGGTCTTTTGCTTTACACCCGCTGGTTAAGACTTTTTTCCAAGGGGTTGTGCATGTGCGGCCCCCTCGGAAGGCTGTAGTCCCTGTTTGGGATTTGAATTTGGTTCTTTTGCAGGGTCCTCCTTTTGAGCTGTTACAGGATATTGCTCTTCCGGTTCTCACTCAGAGGGTTGCTTTCTTGGTGGCTATTACCTCTGTCCGGCATGTCTCTGAGTTGGCAGCCCTGTCGATTCAGGAACCTTACTTTGAGAGACACCAGGATAAGGTGGTTTTTCGTTTTAAGCCGGATTTTCTTCCTAAGGTGGTGTCTGCTTTCCACCTCAATCAGGAAATTGTTCTCCCTTCCTTGTGTCCTAAGCCTAACAATGACAAGGAGAGGGTTCTGCACAATTTGGATGTTGTTCGCTGTGTGAAGTACTATTTGGTGACTACTTCTTCCTTCCGCAAGACGGACGCCCTGCGGGCCCAGGAAAGGTTTGGCGCCTGCTAAATCTACGATTAGCAAATGGATTCGTCAGGCCATTGTTGGGGCCTATTCTGCTAAGGGGAGGACTCCCCCTTTTAGGGTCACTGCGCACTCTACTCGTGCTGTTGGTGCAAACTGGGCTTTTCAGCACCAGGCTTCTGTTGAACAAGTTTGTAAGGCTGCTACTTGGTCTTCCGTTCATACCTTTTCCAAGTTTTACAAGGTTGATGTGCGGGCTTCAGCGGATGCTGTTTTTGGCTGCAAGGTTCTGCAAGCTGCAGTGGTTTGAGTTGGTACATTCTTTACTGTTTCTGGCTCCCACCCATGACGGACACTGCCATTGGATGTCCCAGATGTCATGAAGACCGAAGTGGAGTGTATGGCACACTTATATAATAATACCGTTTTGTGAGTACTCACCTTTAAAATGGGTATTATGAGTGTGCCATACACTCCACTTCGCCCAACCCTTGTTTTTTTCAGGTATTCTGGGGCTTTTATATGGTGAACCATTGGTTTTGATTGTTAAAGTTATATTTGGTTCTTCCTGGTCCCTTTACTGCTTTTATACACTGGGTAATTGGTGGGAGGTCCCAGGTATATATGGACCGGGAGGGGCTTTCTTTTTTGCATATTCATCTCTGCAGAAGTTCGCCCTCTACTGGAAATTACCCAGATGTCATGAAGACCGAAGTGGAGCGTATGGCACACTCATAATACCCGTTTTAAAGGTGAGTACTCACAAAATGGTATTTTTGCCAACCTTATTTTTTTCTTACATGCTTTATTTACTAATTTACACTTTTCAAGGGTTACAGCTGAGAGCTTAGCCTTGCAATGTTTAAATGTCCTTTCTTGTTCTTTATTGCCCTTTTAACCACAGGTGTCAGCCATGAGGGGTTTAATTTTAGCCATTATACTTAATATTATAAATTTTGCAACATTGGTGCTCACAATTGATTTGTAGCACTCCCATTTGACATCTGTATCCTTATTCCTCATAAGATGCTCCTTGTCTATGTCCTGGAGTGCAGCTCAGAGCCTGGGAAAGTTGGCCTTTTAGTTTATGTTTATGCTAAATACAACTATATTGTGGTCACTGTTACCAAGTTTTTCATGGACTCTTGCCATCTCTATCAGGGTATCAACATTTGATATTACCAGATCCAAAAGAGCATCACCCCTAGTAGATGCCTCCACAAACTGATTCATATATATTTATCTTGTAGCAAACTAAGGATTACTCTCCCCCTGGTAGTAGAAGCAGAACCAGATTGATTGATAAATTGTAAATTGTATTTTAACATTGTTTTCATCCCCGCTGCACAAGGATTCTACATCCTCACAATCTTCTGCTAGTATCCCCCCATTAATATATGCTTTGAATTCTTGCTTTACATAGAGACACACTTCGCCCCCTTTCCTATTCGCTTTGTCTTTCAGAAAGAGAGCAAAACCTTGACGTTTGACAGTGCAGTCATGTGTGGAATCCAGCCATGTCTCAACCACACCAATAACATCAATATTTTCTTCCAGTGCCAGAGCCCCAAGCTTCCCCACTTTACTTGCCAGACTTTTGGCATTTGTGATCATACACTTTAAGTTCCTATCTAGTTTGACATGTTGAGCTTTAGTATTAGCTTCTGCAGTAATGCATCCGCCTAATTTTTCACTGCTAGTTTGCAACACGTGGATCTCCATATCCATCACGGCAGTCCTCCCCCCTTCTAATTCTCCACCCACCGCCATATGCTGTCCTCTAAGTAACCTGCCCCATTGTTTTCGGTTTAACTACCCCTAGACCCCTTCTAGTATCTTCTTACCCAGAACAGCAGCCCCTCTTCCATTCAGGTGCAAATTATCTGTAGAATACAGTTTGTACCCCAATGAAAAGTTGGCCCAGTGCTCTAGGAAACCAAATCCTTCAGCCCTGCACCAGGACTTGAGCCATGCGTGTAACGCTCTAAGCTCCCCCTGTCGTTCATGTGTAGCGCATGGCACAGGCAGTATTCCAGAGAATACAACCTTGTAGGTCCTTCTCTTCAACTTCGTGCCTAATTCTCCATCTCCATTCTCCAAGAATTCTCCATCTCCCAATAATTCTGTCATTGGTCCTCACTTGAACCACGACAGCTGGGTCATCCCCAGCCCTTCCCGATGATGTATCCACCATTTCCACCACATGACGAACCCTGGCACCAGGGAGACAACGAAACATTTGATTGAGGAGGTCTTAGTGACAGATTATTCTTTCAGTCTGCCTGAAAATAGGATCCCATATTACCACTAACAGTCTAGTCCTACCTGCAGTCTCAGCCGCCTGCACACTAGCTGGGCTGTCCTCCGGGGTGTTAGGGAGGGCAGGAGCCGCTAGGGCTGCCATTTCTGAGACTGACACTCTTGCATCATTACCCAACTTGGCAATTTTGCTAGGGTGCACAGACACAGGTATGGCCTTTCATTTTCTGTGCTTTCTTTCTATTTCCTCTATCTACATGCATCCAGCTACTTATATTCTCCTCCTGACCCATTATCCCACCCTCTGTTTCTACTCCCACTCAATTGGGTTGATTCAAAGAAACATGTAACAGCTTGGATTTGGCTCACGATCATCCTATTTTTCACGTCCGCTCGTGCGTTCGTATGAACTTGCGAGTGATTCAATAAGCAAATACGTTTCTATCCTAAAAGATACGTCCGTTCGTATGATATCTCCCGAACTTGCCTCAGTCAGTTGGCAATCGTAAAAATCACGTTCATGTGCTCACCTGTTGCGGCGGCAGCCTGTTTTTTCGGCTGCTTCCATCGTCAACCTCTTCCAATTACTTGCGTTTGCCTCTGGCTTTCATTGGTTTTTGGCCTCTTAGATTCGTGCGTTCGTATGTTTATAAGATCTTGCGCATGCGCACCCTCAACCAGAAACTTACCTAAACCTCTTAGCGCTTGCATCCAACTTCATTTCTCGGTCCCTCAAACTTACCTAAACCCCTTAGCGCTTGCATCCAACTTCATTTCTCGGTCCCTCAAACTTACCTAAACCCCTTAGCGGCTGCATCCAACTTCATTTCTCGGTCCCTCAAACTTACCTAAACCCCTTAGCGGCTGCATCCAACTTCATTTCTCGGTCCCTCAAACTTACCTAAACCCCTTAGCGCTTGCATCCAACTTCATTTCTCGGTCCCTCAAACTTACCTAAACCCCTTAGCGGCTGCATCCAACTTCATTTCTCGGTCCCTCAAACTTACCTAAACCCCTTAGCGGCTGCATCCAACTTCATTTCTCGGTCCCTCAAACTTACCTAAACCCCTTAGCGCTTGCATCCAACTTCATTTCTCGGTCCCTCAAACTTACCTAAACCTCTTAGCGGCTGCATCCAACTTCATTTCTCGGTCCCTCGAACTTACCTAAACCCCTTAGCGCTTGCATCCAACTTCATTTCTCGGTCCCTCAAACTTACCTAAACCCCTTAGCGCTTGCATCCAACTTCATTTCTCGGTCCCTCCAACTTACCTAAACCCCTTAGCGGCTGCATCCAACTTCATTTCTCGGTCCCTCAAACTTACCTAAACCCCTTAGCGGCTGCATCCAACTTCCTTTCTCGGTCCCTCAAACTTACCTAAACCCCTTAGCGGCTGCATCCAACTTCCTTTCTCGGTCCCTCAAACTTACCTAAACCCCTTAGCGGCTGCATCCAACTTCCTTTCTCGGTCCCTCAAACTTACCTAAACCCCTTAGCGGCTGCATCCAACTTCATTTCTCGGTCCCTCAAACTTACCTAAACCCCTTAGCGGCTGCATCCAACTTCCTTTCTCGGTCCCTCAAACTTACCTAAACCCCTTAGCGGCTGCATCCAACTTCCTTTCTCGGTCCCTCAAACTTACCTAAACCCCTTAGCGGCTGCATCCAACTTCATTTCTCGGTCCCTAAAACGTAAGAAAATCACATAATGTACATATGTCTATATGTTTCTAAGCGTGTTGTTTCTGGTTTGTGTTATTTTTTGGGTGTGTGCATATTAGAAAAGACACATTTAGGAAGGTTTAAAATCGAATTTATTGAAATTATTTGCTTGGTTTTGTTCGAACTAATTTTCAAAACCTCTTTTTTTGTTTTGGTTTTTTTTTTAAAAATTATTTTTTTGTTTTTTGGGCTCGGTAAAACACATATCAAATTTTGGTTTTTTTTGAACAGTAAAACACATATAATTTTTTTAGTTGTTTGGAACAGTAAAACACATCTAAAATTTTTTTTTTTTTTTAACAGTAAAACACCTTTTTTTTTTTTTTAAAGTGTTTTTTTAAAAAAACATATTTTTTTGGTTTTTTAAAAATGCCAAAAAAAACTTTTTAAAATGTTAAAAACTTGAACAGCAAGTTAAACAAAGGAGCCAGGACCAAGGGCACTATTCATCATCCTCTTCTTCATCTGTTGGCCCCAACGTCGCCTGTATGGCCAGCAGCTCGGCCACCAACTCCTTCATTCTTTTTTTTTTGCCCGCCAAAGTTTGGGGGATCATCCCTGTAACCAATAGAGAAAGAAACATAAATAGGAGTCCCAGACCGGTTTGTATGCTGGAAATAGATTTAGGGTTAATCAAATACATGTAAATGCATGACATATGTCATTCTTCCAAGGGATACAGTTAATGCATTTCACACAGGTAAGTGTTTAAACTCCTTAAACCGGACCTTCAACATTATTTTATGAAAACCAATAACTATTCACAAATGATTCTGCACCACCTCAAAGTTAAATAGGGTTTTTTTGGGATTACAGCGCCGCCATCTGGACTCTGAAGCATAACACTTAATGAGGAGTGGAGAGTTGGATAAAGTACAGGGGAGTAGGTTACAGTGTTGCGTTGGGAATCCCGAGCATAGCTGGGTTGAGGGAAAGGTCATCACTCACACAATGCATGGCAGCACCTTCCTTTTTTCAATCTGTATCCCATGCTGCCTGTAAATATTGCGCATTCCATATTCCCCAATATTGGTTTGGTTCAGTCTAATAACATGCATTAGATGGGTGAAGGGTGTTTTTCCATGGTTCTAATCTGTAGGTACAGTGTGATGGCTAATTCTTTGGTTCTTAATACAAGTTAGGGTCCTCTTTAAGCTAACGAAGTGCCCACATGAAAGTGTGAACTACACATTGACTACGCCTTTAGTTATGTGTGTGTTATTAGCTAACCAAACATTAATATGAATAATGGCATGGAGACTTACGGAGTTGGTGGCCGACAGATGGCTGGTTGGGGCCAACAGGCTGCCCTTGGTCCTGGCTCTGCTGTGAAGAAGTCCCTGGAGAAACATGTGACATTTGGTTAGTACTTGTAGAGAGTCACTATTCCCAACATATCTGGCTCCCAGTCTGGCTGACATCACTCACCTTCGCCAGGATCGACTTCCAGCATCTCTGCTGCCTCCTCCTCCACTATCTCACCCGCTCCAGAAGCTTCTACAAATACATAATAAAGGATAACTTAGTTTTTGGCCTGCCATGTATATCTTTGTGCCTATACATGAAGAGTGACATACCAGAGCCTTCCCCATGCGTGGCCAGGTATGACTCCACGCCCACGCGGTTTGGCCCCTCCTCTGTGGTAAGGTCCAGGGGCTGGTCTGAGGAGGCCACAGAGGAGGGGTAGGTCCGTCGCCCGGGAGATCCACCACCTTCACTCACAGATGCAGACTCATGCAGCACTGGTCGGCCTGTACGCCTCCGGGTGCGGCGAATTCTGAAATCCATTTCCAACACTACCAAAGAAAAGTAATTATAAATAAAGGCAGAACTTATACATTTGGAACATATACCATGCAATTGCTTTGTACTTACTTGGGAAATGGATTCCAAAAAACCTCCGCACCCGGGGCATGTGCAGACGTTTCAGGTCCGACCAATGCTGCATTATCTGGGTGTGAGTGAAGGTGGTGCTGGTCACACGGTGTATCTCGGCGATGATCTCCCGGGCGATGTCCCTTTTCTCGCACACATTGGGCGCGAAGTCATACCGGCGCTGAAGCATGGTCTGAAAAACATAATGGACACAGAGCTTTTACTTTTACACACAGACCCATATGTGTTGCATCACAAGTTGAGAATTTAATGTCATTAACACACACATTTCGAGTGGCAGCCATTTTTGGGGAGTGCCTTAAAGAGGACGTTGACTGTGAATGAGAGTCTGGTCTTATGTTATATGTATCACACACCATGTACATACAGATAATAGCCAACATCAAGAATCAGCCCACCTGCATCTATGGCATGTTAGGATGGTTTAAACATCCAAGATGTAGGCTAATGCTTAGGCTTTTGGACCACGTGTGTGGCTTCCCGTTGTGTTTTTATGGCTTAGGAAAACAGTGTTCCTCAAACATCCGCATCAAGGTCCGAGACAGGCCAGGTTTGCCAGCTAGCCCCGCTACTCCACAGGTTAATTAACTGTTGCTAAGCCGGAGCAATTGGCCGAATTAGGACATCAGCATAGACAGGTGAAAACGTGGCCAGGCTCGGCCCTTGAGGATGAAGTGTGAGGAGCCAGTGATTAAACATTAAGAGACCCCAAACTAGTTCCAAACGCATCATTTACATTTAGGCCATCATTGACTATTAGATTAAAATGCACAGGCAGACACTTACCAGCATGAGGATCTCTTCCTGTTGACGGGTGAAGATAGTGGGCGCCATCTTTATGCTTCTTCAAGGTAGCAGATAAGTGAAACCCCAGCGGTTTCCTGGTTCCGCTCGAACGTACGTTCGTACGAGCGCGTAGTCGTGCGCATAGGCGTCACACGCTGGGCTCATTATTTAAAGGTCCCTGCACCCAAAGCTCATTCTCTTTGAGCATTTGTGTAAGATGGCACCTAAAAAGCCTATGAGCAAGGGACCCCAGCAAAGCAAGACCGCGGAGGGCCCAACAACAAGGTCCCAGCAAGGTAGGAGAAAGCTGAGAGGCAAGACTACCACCTCGGCCCCACCAAGGGACCCTGGACCCTCAGGAACCCAAAAAAGGGGCCCAAAGCCACGTGCCCCTGCAGCCAAAAAGCAGCCAACTGCAGCACCCACCACCTCTGCCCCCAGAAGAGGCCGCACAAGGGAGCCCACACCGGCCATGGCTTCAAGTAGGGCAGTTCGGCAACCCAGGCCCCGCAGCAGGGCCCGAACCCCATCCAGGGCCAGAAGCCCATCCAGGGCCCGAAGCCCAGCCAGAGGCCGCCGAACCCCATCCAGGGCCAGAAGCCCCTACAGGGCCCGCCGAACCCCATCCAGGGCCAGAAGCCCCTACAGGGCCCGAAGAACCACATCCAGGGCCAGAAGCCCCCGACCTGGCACCAGCCGGGAACAGAGCCCCCGACCTGGCACCAGCCGGGAACATAGCCCCCCAAGAGGGCCCAGAATTGCAACCATGACCACATCTACACCTGGAAGTTCGGTGGCCAGCCACGCCAGAACACCCAGTCCCTTGGCCAGTCCAGTCCAGTCATTGGGAAGCCACCAATCCGGCCATTCCCCTACCCAGCCCCAGGCCATAATGTCACCACATGTGTCTGCACACATGGAGGAGCAGCCAAGCCAACCATCTGGCCGCACATTGCGGCGCGGCCAGTTGAGTGGGAGATTCTCCCATGACCAAAATATGGCATTGGCTAGTGGCCTTACATTATACTATGACGAGCTCTATGGGAGCAAATCCAAACACACCACAAAGCAGCGCAAGATGGAATTGTTTGAAACCATCCTCCGACAAGTAAATGCAGCGGGGGAAGAGAGGAAAGATGTGTCCCAAATTCAGAAGAAAATCTCTGATCTGAAGTATGCTGTACGGCAAAAAGAAATTAAAAGGCATAATTACAGGTAAATAAATGCTTTCTCTAAATATAATGTTTAGGATGTACTGTATGCACCTTTTCTGAGTACCAAACGATTTTCTCTTTTCAGCATGAAAACTGGAGGTGGCTTTCCATCTAAATTGGAGTTTACCCCTGCTGAGGAGATTGTGCTTGGACTTCTCCATCCGGTCGCGGTCGGTGGACATGCTGGTCTAAGGGACACAGACTCACCGACCCGTACCCACGGTGAGGACTCTTAAATCTGCATGTTTGCCTGTTTGCTAAATAATCTACAGTTCACTAGTAACAAGATAACGGGATGCCCCTATGGTTTGCCTGGCTTGGCCTCGCACTACTGTGCCTGTTTGTGTCCTCTTTTGGTCCCTGGGAATCACACATTTAGGGCCACAGCCATTATGGCAAACATCAAATTTCCAATTGGATTGTTAAAGTCATGAAGTTTCTCCTGAAAAGTGATATATTTGGAATGAATCACAAAACACACATCATTATGTATGGGTTGCCTTTTTGTTGTGTGAGTTGTGTTTGAGTTAACAATGTCATTAGCCACCCCCAAACATATCTGACCTAGAGCAGCGAGACTCAACTGCCGGCCCGGGGTCCCAATGCGGACCTTGGCACCAGATTCAAGGACCCCTGCCTAGACAGGCCTGCACTCAGTTACTTCTGTGTTGACGTGCTCAGAGCTGCCCCCTTGATCGGCGATGTAGTGGTTGTTCTCCTGCCCAATGTCATGGCTCCCTGAAACATAGCATTGCAATATGAAGTACTGCACAGGAAGTGGCATTGCAAGGTACACAGTAACTTGGTACATCTTTCTCTTGGCACAATCGTGTCCCGCTGCCCCAGCTCTGCCCCATCTGCCACAGTCCCCCCATGCCCCCCCCCCCCACATAAGCCCCATACATTTGTAACAGATTTGCTCCATCCATCCCATCACCATCAATACGTTAACTCCCCCCTTTAGCCATCCAATCCCTGTCCTTTCAGCTCTGCCCCATCCAGCCCAGCAAGGGCAAGCAGCCTTTATTAGTTTGCACTTTGAAATCTCCAGCCCCTCCACCAGTGTGTTTATTTCTAACTAGACACCCCCTGCGTCAGCACCATGGCCAGACATTCACCTCTCACCACATACCTTTAAATGGGCCTTTCCAACAATTGTTTGAGTACCCCGGACCTAGCGAATGGTAGTCTAAATCCAAAAATGTGCGTGGAAAGTTGTATGCTGACTGGGTACACTTCCTGACTTAGAACTGAGGTCAGTTAGCAGTTTGCGCGAGCCATTGCACCTATCTAAACTTGCGTGTCTTTTAACAAATGTCCCCATTGCTCTAGAGTTGATTAATATTACAAATAGAGCTATATTTGATTACCTATCCCAAAAATGGTTATGTGTGTGTTTACGTGGTTTTTTTTTCTCTTCTTCAGCCCAGCATGATCCCTCAGCAAGGGTAAACTCACCCCCCAGTTTGGTTATGCCTACCAGGTCCGTACAGCATAGGAGCCCAGATCAGAGATTTCCGGTAAGTTAATTTAGTACCATAAATACTACCAAGTGATTAAGAATGTGTTAAACTGTTGGAATCCCAAATTTGGACGCCAACTTACACTTTTTTTTTTATATGTCCCTACAGACCCGCACACTCATGGAAGAGATCCAGGACATGGAGGAAGATGATGATGTCTCCATGCAGGGCACGTCGGATGACCTCCCCCTGGGTCCCAATTTGGAACTGCTCCATAATGTTTCTCTGGCCAATCCTCAGCAGCAGAGTGAATCTCCATCCATTGTGCATGCACATGGGGAGACTGACACTACAGTCCCCAGTGTTCACTCTGCTGCTGAGGATTTGCAAAGCAGGCCTGTTGCTGTTGAGGGGACGACACCACGCGGCAGGGCACGCCCAAGAGCCAGGGTAATTGTGCGGCGGACTCCATTACGCCGCCCCACAATTTCCCAGGGGAGGCAGAGTGCCCTGCTTCAATTATGGACCCAACAAAGGGACTCTTATGACGCACAGCTCGTTACAGAGCGTGAGCAAAGGCATGCCGACATGGTCAACATCCATACCAGTCTACAGGGCATCCTCGCGGAGTTGCGTACCCTCAACAGCAACGTGGTCAATGCAAGTAATGGCATCCAGTCAGCCATGGCTGAGATGACCAATATGCAGAGAAACATTGTGGAGCAGTTTCAAATTCACAATGCTGCCATGGCCCAGGCTAGGTCCCATTCACATGGACCTCCACCTGGACCTCCACCTGGGTATTATGGGCAGCCACCCTATTAAGCCATGGGTGTGTGGGACATCTTTTCTCTTAACCCCCACTGTATTTACTTGTCCTTTGAGGTTTCAAACAATCCATTTTGTGTTGCTCATGCAGGTTGTGTTTTGGATTTGCTCCCATATAGCTCCTTAGAGTAATGCTTAAGGCCACTAGCCAATGCCATAGGTCTATGTGGAGGGTATCTGGCCACTTATGGCTTTAAATGTGTATTTGGTTGGTGCTCCTCCTGTTTGCAGACATGTTTGTGTGACATTATGGCCATGCCCAAATATCCCTGGGCACAGGCAATATTAATGACTGGACTAGGCTGGCCTTTGGACTGGGTGTCCTTGTTTGGTTGTGCCACTCACTTCCAGGTGTAGATGTGCTCGATGTTTTTTTTGTAATGTTATCCATTTGTAACCACAGATGTATGTGGAATGTTTTCTGTTAAGCACTATAATTTTTCCTTTTCTAAGTAAAAAAAAAATCTCACTTACAATACTTGTGGCGTTTTTAGTGGGAACACATTTTAAACAACTTGGGCTAAACCAGATAATTTTGGTTTGAAGAGGTGTAACTATGCAAATCTAAAGCTAAGGAAACTACATGAAATACATTAGGCAACAATTAAGGTCTAAATGTTTTACTTTGAGGTAATGCCACATTACGGCAAAACAACATATTTAACAAAAAGGATAACACAGACACACAGAATGTTGAGACACGGAAAAAAGTTAAGTAAAATGCTGCATGATCAGGTTGGCTCGAACAGATTGGCCAGACTCACTGGGGGGCCCCACAAAATTCTCGACTTCATCCTCGACGGCTGAAGAGGGCAGGCTGTCCACATAACGTGGGACACGTTCCAGGATGGCAAAATTGTGCAAAACAGCACATGCCATGATAATGTCGATCCTTTTCTTGGGATCATATTGCAGGGCGCCCCCAGTATGGTCAAGGCAACGAAAACGTGTCTTCAGCAGCCCAAAGGCCCTCTCCACAACAGCCCGGGTCTTGCGATGCGCACGGTTGTACGCTTCCTGAGAGGCATCCTGGGGCCGCAGCACAGGCGTCATGAGCCAGGGTAGAAGTGGGTACCCGGAATCACCTTAAACAGAGAATTAAATGTAATGAAAATTAAAAAGGCAACACAACAAACACAAAAAAAATAACATATATCATAATGATGTAAGGTAAAGTTGGGCAAAAAAAAAACAGGGCACATTAGCCAAATAAATCTTTCCACTAATGTATTACCTATTTAAAAATGGCACTTCAATATACCAATTAATTAACAAACATCTGCACGGCCAAGGGTATTTGGAATTTAAAAATATTTTTAGTTTTCAGACATGTTACAATTAGGATGCTGCTGAGGGGCTATCCACATTTATCTGTAAACTACAATGTATGCAGTTTAAGTCCACTTTGACATTTAAAGACCAATAGTACAAAAGGAGCCAAAGCTCAAAGATCCTTTGGTATAAACTCCAAACCAATATATTTAGGGACAAGGAACTTACAGACATCCTAACTAAAGGGAAAACATTCTGAAGGACAAAGCGAGGCAAGCATTTTTTTGGGAAGTTCATAATATATGACCCAACAAAAAGGCATTTTGACGCTTATGTAAAGAATTGAAATACAAACATATCAACAAATACAAGATTAATGCAACATTTAATAACACACAAATAGGACACACTTACCAAGCAGCCATGCCCCCGAAAATTCACCTGCCTCAAATCTCCGAAACAACCCAGATCGCCTGAGGATATAGGAGTCGTGGGACGATCCGGGGTAGCCGGCAAGGACACTCATAAACCGCATGTCCGGACCAACCACGGCCTGGACATTAAGTGAGTGTCCCATTTTACGATTCCTTAAGGCAAAAACATACAAAAAGGGTAATTGATATTTGACCCAAAATAAACAATTAACAACAAAACATGTCTGCACTCTATTGGGAAATACTAATGAAAAGCCTAGATAAAGCAGCTACACAAATGAGGGATAAACAAATATGCTGCCGCAAAGGAAAACAGGTTACATGACACGTTGGCCAACATAATAACCAATCTCAATACCTATATATATACTCGTCGGCTGCCCTAGGTACGAGTGCCACATGTGTGCAGTCAATAGCACCAATAACGTTGGGCATGTCGGCCACATTATAAAACCCAAGCTTAATGGCGTTTCTGGCTGCCATATCATCCGGAAAATAAATATATTTTGGAGTTATGGCAGCCATGCCTTCCAAAAATTTAGATAGTGCGCGGCTCAGCGTAGGCTGTGACATCCCCACGGAGAGGGCACCCAGCCTCTGGAACGAGCCGTTCGCCAAAAATTGCAGGCAGCCAAGCATCTTGGTCATACCTGAAATTGCTTGCCCCTTCCTTGTGGTGCGGGCTAACCATGGCCGCAGCTCACTATATAATTTATGGAGGGAAGCGCGATTAAGCCTGGTCAGCTCGAACAGCTCAACATCATTCATGCTATCGATGTTCATGCGACGACGCAGGGGCAATCTGCTCTCAGACATCTCGATCAACTCAATGCCAAAAAGCATAAGCCCTTGATGTGCCACAAACTCGCTCCGCTCCATCCTACTCCCGAGGCCAAATAGCTGCCGGCAAACATTTCGTAAAGCAGCTCTTTAATGGGCTTCCAAACAATTAGCAATCACCTCTCTGAATTGGTCGCAAGCCCATGTGAAGGACGTAAAAAATAGGATCGGACGCAAATAATACGATTTGGACGGGAAAAACACACGAACTAACGCAAATTATACGATTCTCGTACGAAATGCGTATGTTCATATACGTCTATGCGCGAACGATCGTGCGAATACGAAATGGGCAAAAAAACATGAAAAAATGACAAACACCCACCCAAACTTACGATTCTCGATACGAAATCAATTAACTTTTGCTCTTTGAATCGAGGGGAATATCTGCTCAGTGAGCAGAATCTGGGTGTGTTTTTTTTTATGAACTGGTAAGTGTTCCTTGATAGCCCTATTCCAGTTCACTGGGCAGCAGGGGCTGGGCCTCCAGAGAGGTGGAAGCCCATTCCATTTTTTAAATTCTTAGAGTGGTCCAAAACCTATAATTTGTACTATCCTGGGTTTTGGTCCTTGCCCCTGGGGCACACTGATCGGGAATGCCCCGCTGTGTGAAACCGCCCAAGTCGCCCGATCTGTCTTACCCTTGAACTACAAACACAAAACTACAACAAATGGTTAAATGCTGGGCTGGCCAATAATATGCAGGCAGAGTTAGCCAAAAACACACTTTTTAATATATCAAAAATTGTGGCACAAGACAAATGCATATATAGAAAGACTTAGGTACACACATCAATATAAAAACCGCAATTGCGCATTAAAATACAAAGACATTAGTATAGGGGCCCCTGCCAGGTCGACCTGGACTCCACGCACAAACCTGCACTTACACAGCTCACACTAAAATGCTGGCCAGCACAAATCAGGGGGACAAAACATCTATCCTCTATTTCAGCCTGAAGATGACATAGCAGCAAGTCATCATATCCTTCATTCCGGGGTTCAGCTGTTATCCACTGAAAAAAAGGTCCACGCTTGAGGCAGTGGCGTGATGTCTCTAGTGATTTATCAGGGGCAGAGACTGAGGTCTCTGATGAGAGCCCCCCGAGGCATTCACGTAAGTCACGCAGAACTGTGTCTTTTTTAGAACCACACCAAAATAGAGGAGAAGACGCCGAAAGTGTAGCCACCAGGGTCAAATCGCTAAGGGGGATTCGCAAGAAAAGAATGGGGGGCCCCCCTCTTTAGTGAATATGAGTGGGGAAGGCAGGACAAAAAGCGGGTTGAATATTATCAATTTGTCTAATTTTGAACTAACTGACCATCACAAATCGGTATTGGCCAAGGGGTTGTCTTTTTCCCCCTGTACAGGAGGTGATGAGTTTCAACTTTATAAGGACACTGCCCTCTACCTACGTAAGGTATTGTTTAAAACCATGTATAGCATTAAGACGCAAGAGGGGGCAGATATTGCAGAGCCTATAAATGAATTCGTTCAGAAACTTGATCAATCATGTGACCAATCATGTGATGAGCTTACTGATGAAATACCTGATTTGTTACCTAATTTAAGTCGCTTGAAATGTCCTTCTAAGAATTTTCCCCCCTAACATCTGGCATTATTTTTACAGCTGGTAGAGCGGGACTTAGGCCTAGTACAATGGGACTCCCTAGGAAGCCATGATAACCTCACTAAAGCCGAAAGAATAGCGCTAGAAGATCTGAAACGGGCAAGCAATGTCATTATAAGACCTAGCGACAAGGGAGGGAATGTAGTCCTCCTTGATGAACAATATTATGTTAAAGAGGTAGAAGGTCAATTACAAGATAGTGATACCTATCGCCCCATTCAGGTGAATCCCTTTCCAGATGTGGTACACAGGTTAAATGAAAAATTATATTGGGCACGGGAAGAAAACCTACTTACACATAAGGTGTTTGAGTATCTACAGGTAAGGGAGTATAACATTCCGGTACAATCCCTAAAATAGATAAAAATCCTGTGGCCCCACCCGGCAGGCCTATTGTGTCGGGGAATGGAGGCCCATTGGAGGGCGTGGCTCGCTTCATTGACGAAAATTTGAAGCCTCTAGTTCGGTTACTGCCGTCGTTTGTGCTTGAGAGCAGTGACCTGCTTCTCAAACTCGAGGACATCCGGATTGATGACAATTGGCTCTTGGTGAGTGTCGATGTGGAGAGCTTGTACACCTCTATTCCCCACACAATAGGCCTTCAGGCCGTAGAGGAAACTCTGCAGGAATTGGGACCGGGCGATGCAGCGTATAACGAATTTCTAGATGTTGGAGTTTGTATTATCAAACAATTTCTTTCGCTTCAATGGAGTGTTTTACCATCAGATCCGTGGGACTGCCATAGGGGCGGCGTGTGCTCAATCCTACGCCTGCCTACACCTCGGGCGGTGGGAGAGTGCCGAGGTGTTTGGGCGGGCGGAGTTTCAGGCACACACTGCCCTCTGGCTACGGTATATCGATGATGTTCTGTTGTTGTGGAGAGGTACAAGTGCCCAATTAGTTCATTGACTCTCTTAACCACAACGATCGTAACATAAAACTTACCTATAAAATGAGTTCCGACAGGATCGAATTTTTGGATTTGAACATCTCCAAGGAAGCAGGTATTCTTACCACCTCCACATATCGTAAACCCACAGCGGGTAACACCCTCCTTCACTTCTCCAGCCATCATCCCGGCCCCCTAAGGCGGGGCATTCCCTTGGGACAGTTCCTCCGAATTAGAAGGAACTGCAGCGCGGTGGAGGCCTACGTCCGGGAGGCTCGGGATTTGGCTGAGAGATTTAGGGAGAGGGGTTACCCTCATCGCTTGCTGAGAACGTGCTTTTGTAAGGCACTTGACATCCCCAGGGGTGACCTGTTAGGGGAAGGAAGGAACAGACGCACGGGAGGAGATCAACCTGTACGGCTTATTACCAAATACAGCACACATTGGGATAGATTTCGTGCGATTTTACAATCCCATTGGCATGTGCTGCTATTGGACCCGAAGATAGCTAGAATTGTGGGCCCTGGTCCATTGCTGACGGCTAAATGGGCTAGCAATATTAAAGACCTGCTAGTACGCAGTGAATATAGAGCCCATCAAGTGAATAGAAATAACATAGATATAGTGGGTTCGTTTTGTTGTGGTCATTGTAAGATATGTCCATTTATGCTTAAAACAACTAGCTTTACTGGACCGAAGTGTACAAATCCCCGCCCTATAGGCGCATTTATAAATTGCGCTTCTAGGTACGTGGTGTACCTCATTACATGCCCGTGTGGGTTGAAATATGTGGGCAAAACTAAGAGGAAATTACGTACTCAGATAGGTGAACATGTACGCGATATTAAGAGAAACAGTGAAAAAAGTCCTGTAGCTACACATTTCTATAAATATCATAATGGGGACCCTTCTGGGTTAACAGTTTGTGGGATCTTTAAACTTAGATGTTCCAATAGAGGGGGGTCCTGGGATGTACGGTTGTTACAGCAGGAATCGAGATTTATTTATGAATTGGGCACTATGTTCCCGTTGGGCCTTAACACAGATATGGGCTTAAAAGCCTTTCTCTAACCCCGGCTGGGGCTAGAAGTAAGTGTGGCCATTTGGTTAGGAAACTAGGCCCTTGGTGGATGAGCAATATATTTTGAAATGGGTCCAGTAGATACATATATATATATAGTTTTTGGATACTTATTGGACCCATTAGCTCTTTTCCTTTGTGCTTTTTGTCTTTCTTCTTATTTGGTGATGGGTCTCTCAGTCCTTGCTATCCTATTAGGCTGCTTTCAGGTGTAAATAGGTGTATATAGCTGTATATAGCTGCATATAGGTGTATTTAGGGTGCTTGTAGATGGGGTTGGACCCTGCCCACCTATGAACATTAATAGGACTTAGTGCCTGAACTTTTATAGGTTTGAGGTAAGCTCTGGCCATCATGCCCTGATGCCTTGTCCCTTGTGTGATTGCGCAGGGTATGCCTTACATTTGGTTGCTGTATGTGAGGTGCCTTATTAACTCCACCTTTATAACCCAGAAGAACAATACATACAAGATACTGGGGAGGGTATTTAACCCGATAAGAGCAGAGGGCGTGAGGTACAAACGGCGCGGTCACCAAGAGTTAACTTGAATGTTGGCCCTGCTTTTGGCCAGCGCTGAAAATGTTAAACGGATTGTGTGTGCTGCGAACAATTGCTTGATGCTCATTGCGCATGCGCAAGGTGAATGCATTGACACAGAGTCATGTGATATGAAGACGGAATTTGGAGAAAGCTTGGAACCTGTGTGATCACCGCACAACTGCCGGCGCATGAAATTGATTGGCCATTATCAATAGAGTATCGCCTATATAGACTGCTCAACAGAGCCAGCCCCTCCCACCCTGACGAAGCTCCCGAGCGGAGAGAAACAGCTGTCGGTCAGGGCCCCTGACCACGCCCACCACGCACGCTCGCTCACACCGAATGGCCGCGGTTGGAAGTAGCCTCTGAATGTGACATGCTAGCAGCTGCTTGGAATCCTCTGTAAATCCGGGAGTGGTGAGAACACTGGCTATAACGCCTTAGGATACAGTGGTGACGGGCTGCTGTGCCCTCATCTATACGTACATTTGGGCTGTGACTGTAATGCCCAGTTGGGGCTGTGCTGTGTACATTGTGCTCCATAGTGAGCGTTCTTTAATTACTCCAGAGCCTACTTATTATAAATATACACGTATAGGGGGGTCTTCCATTGGTTTTTAATTTTTTTCTATTCTGTCTTACCCTTCCCCAGTCCTTTGGTACATGTGTGGCCTCTCTTCCAATCAGTGCCCTCAGATCCGCTTCCGCCCCTTTGTCTAAGAGCTTGTCTAAGGCAATCTGAGTGTGTTGGCGGCTGCATCCCCCGCTACCTTCTAACGGGGAGCATGCTTGCTCTGGCCATTCACAAATGCGTGGGGCAGACACACGCCCTGCTAAAGGGATAGCAAAGATACAGCCACTACCATTGAAGCAGAAAAGAAAATGAGTTTTCTGGCGACCTGGGGGGTGTTCACACAGTGGGCATCCTGATTCTGGATGCCCTAGGAGGGAGCGAATCTAGAGGGAATCCGTAAGATTCCAGAAACGTTTGGGGGGTCTCCTGGGCAGGAACGTGCATCTACCAATAAATATGTGGTATCGTTTCATGACATTTCATGTTAAAGCCCAGACTATGCTGAAAAAAACAATATATAATATTCTAAGTATGTCACACACCCCACTTCAAACATTAATAATTACAATAGGGTTAACTCACCGCTAGGTGGCAGGATTGCAGAGAATCTCCAAAAAATTCAACAGGCCCCTCCCGGTCTATACATACCTGGTACCTCCCCAGAATCACCCAGTGTTGTTCTCTGCAAGGTGGCGACAAGACAGAAGAAAGAAGTCTCCTGCTTGCAGGTAGCCGGGGTATCCCCCCGGCCCCCCCCCCCCCCCCCGTGGTCTATTTCTGCCCGGCTCTTGTTTTGTAATATATTTGTTAACTGGCAGCCTCCCAGCTTCGGCTGTAGGCCGGGCAAAAGGTAGCCGGCACCTTTGGTGCCTAGGAGATTAGCTCCTCCGCTCGACCCTTCATTGCGGGGCATAGCGGGATTCCCGGAGTGGTGATCCGGATGTGGGATGCCCCCATTTAATTAGTGGAAGTTAGCGGTTCAGGATGTGCCTAGCCCTGGGACATTAGTTATTCCTCACTCCGGGGTGTGTGGCGCGCTTTGGGACCGGTGAGAAGGTTGTGTGAGTGTGGCTGCTGCGCTGGCTGGTTTGTGAGGGCTTCTGCGCTGTTTACTGTGGCGGTTTTTTGTGGATCTGCCTTGTGTGTGTGTGTCTTTACTTTCAGCTGCTGCTGGTGTGAGTTTGCGTCTCTCCCCTCAGGAGCCGGGGGGGGCGGGGCCTCGCGGCGCGCTGCGCCGCGGTCCCGCCTGTGGCTGAGCGCCGTGCTCGGCGCTTGCAGCCTGGCGTGTCCGGTCTGCACAGGGGTGATAGAGGGAGATGAGCGTGTGTGTGTGTGTTTTGCGCACTTGGGACCGGCAGGTTGCTCCGCCGGTCCCGTCTTGGAGGCTGTGCGCGGTTCGCTGGTCTGCTTGCGCTGACGCCGCAGGGGGGCGGGACCGCGCGCGCGCGGGCCGCGCGCTGATTGGCTGTTCTGGAGGGGCGGGGCTTTCTCGGCTCCCGCGCTCCCGGGGCTCGTCTTCCCCTCCCTCACTGTCACGGAGCGGTGTTCGGGCCGCCATTTTTTCTGCGGGTGCCTCTCTGCGCTTGTGCTCTCTCAGGTAGGCGTTTTCTGATATCTTGCGGGGGATGTTTTGGTCACATAAAGGTGGTGGCCTGGCCTCCCGCCTTACGTCCCCTCCTTCTCCCGCCTCCTTGCTCCTGCACGTCTTTTTATAGTGCTGGTTGTGTATTTTAACCATCTCCTTTTGTCTATGGTTAATGAGGGGGGGGGGTTGTATGTTATTCTTGTATGTTTGTATAGGTATTATTGTGCCTGGATTGACTGTTGTCCCTCTTCTTTTGTGTCTTTCAGATCCTGGGATCCCGTCTGGCAGGGCTCTCCCGGTCTTATATACCTGGCTTGTGGGGGGTGTTTTCATAAAACTATATATATATAAGGGTTTTTATGCTATTCCCCTGGGTCAGGATTTTTTGACAATCTTTAGACAATTTTTAGGTAATTAGGGGGCATCCCGGGTCGCGTACTGCATAAATCCCTGGGTTCTGCGAATACCATAAATTTCACCACATGGAGGCTGCCACAGATACCGGGAATGGTTCTTCGGGACAATCCAAGGTGTGCGGGGGTTGTGGGACTCCGCTCCAGGGAGATGATGTCATTTTGTGTATCCCATGTGCACAGCAGAACATTGCACGGCAGTCCAGTACTCCGGTGCCTAGCACTTCGTCAGCCGCGCCATCTCTCTCTCCCCCTCGCTTATTCCGGACCCCGTGTGACGTTGTCCTGGGCGGGGATTCGCAGTCTGAGGTATGTGCCCGTTTGACCAGCCTTGAGAAACGGTTTTCTGCAATGGCCGCTCAGAAGGCTCCAGCTAAGCGGAAGCATCTGTCTCCGCCTCCGCCGGATTCAGATGAGGAAGTTGTTGGAGATCTGGATTGGTCGGATCGTCCCCTTGAAGATGGTGAGCTCATTGAGGAAGAAGATTCTGATGTTCAGCAGTTGCTGGGTACTGAGGGGGATCAGGCGGACGGCCTTCCTCTCGATTCCTCTACCATTCTGACCCAGATGTTTGAGGTTTTGGATTTGGATCCTCCGGTGGTTGCTCCTAGGCCTAAGGGTCAGCTTTTTGGGGTGTCCAAGCAGCGCTTGGAGTTTCCCAGCCAACAGCATTTTGAAGAAATTGTTTTCAAGCAATGGGAGCAACCTACACGTCTCGTTGGTGTGCCGCCTAGCTGGGATAGGAAGTATCCCTTTCCGGCGGAATTGATGAAGGGTTGGTCTGTCCCCCCTGAGGTAGATACTCCGGTCTTGGGACTGTCCAACACGGCGGTCGTGCATTCCCCTGACACGACTTCGCTCAGGGACGGCGAGGATCGCCGGATTGATCAGCTAGCCCGTCATGGTTTTGTATGTGCGGGTTCGGTGTTAAGGCCTGTCTGTGCTTCGGCTCTTTTGACTTTTGCGGTCAGGTCTATTGTCAGGGACTTGGGTGTGGATCTCGAGCCTACCAGTGATGAGTCCCTTGTGCTTAAGCGCTGCGATTCTTTCTTGTCCTTTATCCTGGCCGCTCAAGAGGATGCCATGTTGATGTGTGGCAGGGCTACTGCCTTGCTGGTGGCTATCCGGCGCTGTGTGTGGTTGAGACAGTGGACGGCTGATTTTAATTCTAAAAGATCGCTCACGGCTCTGCCCTTTTTGGGTTTGAGGCTTTTTGGTGAGAGGCTGGATTCTGTTACCAAGGGAGGTAAGTTACCTCAGCGCAAGAAATTTCGCCGTTCCTTTCGGGGGACGGTCTCCTTCAATCCGTCCTTTCGGGGAGCCGGAGCCGGAAGGGGTGCGGGCTCCTCGGCCTCCAGGGGCGCCAGTTGGAATAGGGGTAGAGGCCATGGCCGTCCCGCTCGCGTCTGGGGTGCCAAGCCCAAGCCGGTTGCCAAGCCCACCCAGCAATGAGGGGGCGCCCTCACCCGTTCAGGTGGGGGGACGGTTGCAACTTTTCTCCCGGGTCTGGGACCAGGAGGTCTCGGACAGATGGATCCGGGAGGTGGTTTCGGCCGGTTACAAGTTGGAGTTCGAGTCCCGTCCTCCTCCAAGGTTCTTCAGGTCTCGAGTGTCTTTGGATCCTTTGGCCGCGCAGGGGCTCCTGGCGGCGGTAAGGAATCTTCTAGACTTAGCTGTCGTTTGCCCGGTTCCTTCTTCAGAGGTAGGGCGCGGGTTTTACTCCAATCTCTTCACTGTCCCCAAAAAGGACGGGTCCTTCCGTCCTATTCTGGATTTGAAGTTTCTCAACAGGTTTATTCGTCCCCGGAAGTTCCGCATGGAAACCCTGCGGTCTGCGATCGGTTCGCTTCGGCAGGGGGACTTTATGACGTCCATAGACATCAAGGATGCGTACCTGCACATTCCGATCTTTCCAGCTCATCAGCGGTTCCTTCGCTTCGTGGTGGAGGATCGGCACTTTCAGTTCGTGGCTCTTCCATTCGGCCTCACCTCTGCTCCGAGAGTGTTCACCAAGGTGTTGGCGGGGGTGATGGCCCTGCTCAGAGCTCAGGGGATTCGCATTGTGCCTTACCTGGACGATCTTCTCATCATGGCACCTTCCTTCAGTCAAGCAGAGGGGGACACCAGCACGGTGGTGTCTATGTTGGAGAGGTTCGGCTGGGTGATCAATTACCCCAAGTCCTCGCTGGTTCCGGCCAGGGTGGTGACCTTTCTGGGGATGTCATTGGACTCCTGCCAGCACAGAGTGTTTCTCCCTCAGGCCAAGGTTCTGATGATTCAGGAATTGGTCCAGTTGCTCCTCTCCCATCCTCACCCGTCCATTCGTCTGGGGATGAGACTGGTGGGGTTGATGGTGGCCTCGTTCGAGGCAGTTCCCTTTGCTCAGTTTCATACGAGGACTCTTCAACTTCATCTTTTGGTGTCTTGGAACTGGCGTCCGGGGTCGTTGGATCGGTCCTTCCGGTTGTCTCCTCGGGTTCGGCAGTCCCTTCTGTGGTGGTTGGTCTCGGACAACCTTCTGAAGGGCAGGTCGTTTCTGACCCCGCTTTGGGAAACTGTCACCACGGATGCCAGTTTGTCAGGCTGGGGAGGTTTTTGGAAGGATCTTCGGTTTCAGGGGCAGTGGGACCCTCAGGAGGCCCACTTGCCCATCAATGTTCTGGAATTGCGAGCCATCAGGTTGGTTCTGTCTCGCTTGACGCGTCATTTACAAGGTCTGCCGGTTCAGGTTCGCTCAGACAATCAGACGGCGGTTGCTTACATCAATCACCAAGGAGGGACTCGCAGTCTGGGTGGCCACAGGGAGGTGTCTCTGATTTTGGTCTGGGCGGAGACTCATGTCCCTTGCATCTCGGCAGTTTACATTCCGGGAGTGGAAAACACAGAGGCGGATTTTCTGAGCCGGTGTGCGTCCCGTCGGGGGGAGTGGTCTCTCCATCCCCAGGTGTTTCGGTCGCTTTGTCTCCGGTGGGGGACGCCGGAGGTGGATCTGTTTGCCTCTCGTCACAATCACAAGCTTCCGTCCTTTGTGTCCCTGTCCTGGGACCCTCTGGCTCTGGCGGTGGATGCCATGGCCCTGAGCTGGAGGGACCTGGGGTTTCTTTATCTGTTTCCTCCGATTCCCATGCTAGGCAGGGTTCTGCGAAAGTTGGTTCTGGAGGGAGTTCCCGCCATTCTCGTGGCTCCAAGGTGGCCAAGGCGGGTGTGGTTCGCGGACATCGTTCGTCTGGCCGTAGATCAGTTCGATCTGCCTCTTCGGCCGGATCTTCTCACACAGGGTTAACTATGTTACCCCAGTTTACTAACGCTGGCTTTGACGGCTTGGCTGCTGAAACCTCCATCTTAAAGGAGGAGGGTCTTTCGGATGCGGTCATTCGGACTCTTATTAGTGCCAGGAAGAGATCTTCTTCTTCCATCTATTACAGGTATTGGAGATCTTATATTGATTGGTGTGAGGCTAGGTCTTTGCCTTGCCGGGTCTTTTCTGTGTCTAGGATTTTGGAGTTTCTTCAGTCGGGGCTGGACTCCGGTCTTCAGCTGAGTACCTTGAAGGGGCAGGTTTCTGCTTTGTCAATTTTTTTCCAGAAGTCTTTTGCTAGTCATTCCTTGGTCAAGACCTTTTTCCAGGGGGTTTCGCATGTGCGGCCTCCTAGGAAGCCTTTGCTCCCAGTGTGGGATTTGAATTTGGTTCTTTCTGCTCTTAAGGCTCCTCCTTTTGAGCCTTTGCGGGATATTGCTCTGTCCATTCTTATTCAGAAGGTTGCCTTTCTGGTTGCCATCACTTCGGTTCGGCGTGTTTCAGAGTTGGCAGCTTTGTCTATTCAGGCTCCTTATTTCGAGGATCATCAGGACAAAGTGGTTTTTCGATTCAAGTCAGACTTTCTCCCTAAAGTGGTCTCTGCCTTTCATCTTAACCAGGACATTGTTCTTCCTTCCTTGTGTCCTAAGCCTAAGAATGTCAAGGAGAGTGCTTTGCACTGCTTGGATGTTGTACGTTGTGTTAGGTACTATCTACGTGCTACGTCTTCTTTTCGTAAGACTGATGCCTTTTTCGTTGTGCCCTGTGGGCCTAGGAAGGGTTTGGCTCCGGCCAAGTCTTCCATTAGTAAATGGATTCGTCAGGCCATTGTTGGTGCTTATTCGGCTAAGGGGAAGGATCCTCCTTTTCGCATTACTGCTCACTCTACTCGTGCGGTTGGTGCGTCCTGGGCTTTTCAGCACCAGGCTTCGGTTGAACAAGTGTGTAAGGCTGCAACTTGGTCTTCTGTTCATACTTTTTCTAAGTTCTATAAGGTTGATGTGCGGGCCTCAGCGGATGCTGTTTTTGGCCGCAAGGTTTTGCAGGCTGCAGTGGTTTGAGTTTTTTCTGCGTTATTGCCTGTTCGGATACCCACCCTTTTCTGGACACTGCTGTTGGATGTCCCTATTGTAATTATTAATGTTTGAAGTGGGGTGTGTGACATACTTAGAATAATACCATTTTGTGAATACTCACCTGTAAAATGGGTATAATAAGTATGTCACACACCCCACTTCACCCGCCCTTTTCGGTATCCTGGCTCTTTATATGGTGAAGTTTGGTTCTTTACGTTGAGGGTTACATTGTTTGTTTCTGGTACCTTGTCTTACTGCTGTTCTAATACTGGGTGATTCTGGGGAGGTACCAGGTATGTATAGACCGGGAGGGGCCTGTTGAATTTTTTGGAGATTCTCTGCAATGCTGCCACCTAGCGGTGAGTTAACCCTATTGTAATTATTAATGTTTGAAGTGGGGTGTGTGACATACTTATAATACCCATTTTACAGGTGAGTATTCACAAAATGGTATTTTTCCTGGGAAATCCCTTCAAAAATCACATTTGAACATGGGAAACGCAAAATAGTGCAAAATGGTCTGGCAACAAAGGGTGACAAAAACTCCAGGTAGGCTGGCACTTAAAGGGTTAAGGAGACACACAGCTAGGGTGTGTAAAGCAGGTTTTGTGAATCTTACAGACTCCATTATGCTGATTATTATGCAGCATCACAAATCCAATGGCCATGGCCATTTTTTTCAGAAGAGAATCACGAGGTTAACCTGTAAATCCCCGATAGCTTAGCCTTTTCTTGACCAAATGTTGCCCGACACAATGGTGTAACAATTGCCTTTGCCTGCTGTAGCACTTTAACAGTTTTAGCAAATGCAATCTGGTGAACGTCCATTGAATGACATATTGTGCTGTAATATAGTACCTAACTGCAAAGTAAGATTCCTTTTAAGCCCTTGCTATCCATATATTTATCACTTTAGGCCATTTGGCTGACTGCTTTTGATTAATACGTGTCACAAGGTAGCCGTAACATAAGTGATATAAAAATAGGGTCCGCATGAAGAGCAGTCTTAAGAACAATCTTAGCTTTGAATGGCATCCAGGACTTAACATAATTCTTTTCTCTGAGGCCAACATCAGACCCGCCAGGGGAAGAAGCAGGAGGCTGAACAATTGCTTAATGATGGAATGGCACTTGCATTTAGGATGCTCTGCTATGATTTATCTCCTCTTTTCCAGCTCTATCAAAGTACGAGACGTTTGGATTTAAAGTGGCTGTCATTGCCTCCATTGTGAGCTGCGCCATCATCCTGCTCATGTCAATGGCTTTTTTGGTGTGTTGCCTAGTAAAGTGTGTCAAGAAGAGTGAACGGAAGCGATCAAACAGGTGAGCTGAGACAACATGACCGTGGACCCTGCTGGGCATGGCTGCTGCACCCCTTAAGAAGCATTCAAAGACTAAATCATAAAAGGCTGCTCGCCTTACTTCCTCTCCCAAAACACTTCTGGTTGGGTGATATAAAAATCTGTAAGATCAATTTTGTTATTTCAGTCTGGGCGTCCCTACATCAGCATGTCACTGGATGTCCAAGGTATTATTGTTAGCTTCTTGGTTGGGGGGTATCCCAGTTCATGACCTAGTAGCAAGCATAAGACTAAACAGACCTATTTGCCCTCTGCTGTATCCCCTTGCAGCTGGTTGCTGGTTTACCACCGCACGCAACTACTGGCAGCCAAAAAGGATCACACAGCGATGTGTGCTCACCCATATGACAACCTCAGTGGTCGCTGGTGGTCACATGGGGCTCATTATCAAGCACCTGACAGTGAAGAAAAGTGGAAGAGGGTAAGTAAATCTTCCCAGTTTTAGGCTTGCTGCTATAGTATGCACAGGGGTGAGCAGGCTAAGGGTGACTTATGATGGATCAGACCAGTTTTTAACCTGTATTATACACTTAGTTGCAACTTTTTCACTGTCAGTCTAACCCACCATCTTCTACTGTCAGTAAGCCCAGCATTTCTGAAATACTTACCTTTTTACCTTCACTGTTCTGTTAAATGAGGGCCAATTAGAGGTAATGGATGCTGCAGTGCCAGTTTCTGCAGTGTGCGAAGAGGGTGGGCTAGATCTTTGCAGAACAATATCCTACTGGGCTAAAATTGGCAGGTGGGGGAAAGGGATTTTCTATAATGCAATCCCTGAATCAACCCCTTAGTGAAAATGCTGATAGTGTGGAGGCAGTATAGGTAGGGGTATCAAATCACACACTGGGTTTTATTTGAACCCTCTGAGGATGAAGATGCTGGAGAGGATGAGGAGAAAAAAGGGCCCTAATTGTTAGGGGTTTCAACTACCCCTTAAATTGACTGGAGCATTGACACTAATAGCCACTTTAAACTTTTAGGAGTATTATGGACACACATATTCGTGGAACATATTTCAGCTTTCTCCCAGGGAGCGTTTTTTATGTCTTCAATGCCTGGCCTTCCTTTGACATTCAAAGAAGTCCCTGATGCATCGCTTGATCTACTCTGTCTCTTACTGGAACAGTAGAGACAGTAGATACACTATGCATGGATGTGTGGGGCTGTGAATTTTTAACCATTTAAACCTCTTTAAGATTTCTGATGACCTTTCAGAGCTATCACTGTTTTGCTTTTGAATCAATGCTTGAGTAAATGATTAAGAAAGAATACTTTAAAAACAAAAAGTGCATAACGCATATCAACCAAAAATAACTAAAGCAGGAAGCCTCACTAAGATGATTCTTGCCTCCATATTTTTTGGGTGATTGGAGTCACCAAAGCCACACGCCTCCCAATTTTAGCTGATTAAAGATCGGCATTACACACTCTACATGACTTCAGTCTTGGACCTGGACCTGAGGAGAAACCTGGTGGAGGAAAAGGCTAAAACTAGCACCCTACTGAAAATGAGCTTAAAGCTGACCAACACCCAGTTACCCGCTAGCTGGTGTTGGTCCGCTTAAGGGCGCAGTAACACAGGCTCGGGGGGGATCTGGAGCCCCCCACACACACAGAATGCAGGACTGTCGGGTGTGATCCATAATGGCCGCTCTCTTGTAATTCTAGGAGTGCAGCTATTCCACAACATCTGCATGGGGTTAAGTCATCTCAAGCAGCATACGCAATCGTCTTTAGGGGAGTGAATTGCTAAACTTCATCTGTTTGGCTGGAGGTCCGCTTTAAGGCCTCATACGAGCCTTATACAACCTAGGGTATTGCAGAATGTTTAGAATGGTGTAAAGGGGCATGTGCCCCACCTACTGACTAATGATGATTAGTAATTATTTATTCTAAGTATACAGCACGTCCTGTTCGAGAAGATGTTCCTTACACTTGGGTTATACATCCAGTAGATGGCGCTGGACTGCAGAGACAGAAAAGTGGCTCCTCCTGGCCCCATATATACCAGGGACCTCCCACAAAATCCCCAGTTGTTCTCTGCAGTCTGGGCTGCGATGACTAGAAGATGGCTCTCTCTACTCGCAGGTGTGCGGGGCTATTAGCCTGCAGCCCTGTAGGACTATTCCCACCCGTTTCCTTTTATTACCTCCCAGCTTAGGCTGCACTGGTTCGGGTGAAGGTAGGCAGCACCGCTGCTAGGTGCTAAGGAGCGCTGCTCCAACCGCAGTCCCCCACCAAAGGGTAGGCGGTACCGGCCCATGGTGAGCCTTATGGGATGCCCCTCCCGCATCTTATGCCCCTGTCCCCGCAGTTGGCCCCCTTAGGCTGGCCTTCGTTTCCCTTTCGCTCTCCCTGGTAGATCTCGGGTGGGGGGGGCGGTGCATGTCTTATGTATATGTGTATATATATATATATATATATATATATATATATATATATATATATATAAAACATATGTTTTATGTGATGATCCCTTTTTGAATTGGTTGCACTGGTTTCTTTTGCCGCCGCACGCTTGTACTCCGCTCCGCGGTCGGCGGCGACATTACCTCAGGCGCAGCTGCGCCATCATTGGCTGATCTTATCTCACGTGGGCGTGTTTTCGCGCTCTTCGGGGGGGCGGGCCTTGCGGCTGACGCGTTCTGCATCACTGTCTCCGCGGCCCGGCCCTCGAGGTATATGCAGGCGCCGTTTTAGTTTTCTGCTGCGTGTGTCTGGCGTCTCCCTATCGCGGTCCGTAAGGGCCCCTGCGGGCTGATTTTTTTGTATTCTCTGTATTGCTCATTGCTTACGGGATCTTTTAGCTTATGTCTTGCAGGCGGGTCAAACTTTAGTGGTTTCTCCCTGTCCTATCCCCTCTATTTAGTGTTAACTCCCTATTGGAGGACTCTTGTATTTTATATCTCCCACTTCCCTAGTGGGCTATTGGGGCATCCCGGGTAGCTTTATTGGCGTCAATCCCAATTTGCCTATTGTGCCACAATAATCACCATATGGAGGCTTCTCAGGATAATGTGCTTGGGGTTCCTTCGGGACAAGCCCGGCTGTGTGTGGCGTGTGGGGTATCCCCTATAAGTGATGATGTCAGGGTGTGTGTTCCCTGTGCCCAGCAGACGCTTGCATTGCAGTCTGGGTTACCGGTGGCTTCGCCTACCCCCCCCACGCTTACATCTGACTCCCAGTGAGGTGCATACCAGTGGGGAGTCTCAACCTGATTTGGCTGCTCGGGTGGCCAGCATTGAGAGACATATTGCTGGCTCTGGCCAACGTAAGGCTTCTGCCAAGAAGCGGCACTTATCACCTGGTGTTTTCCTCTTTCCTATGGAGGCAGAGGAATTTTTTGATGTTACCGGTTATACCCCCCTAGAGGAGGGGGAATTGTTTTCTGATTCAGATGATACTGATAGACTTTTGGCTCACATTTTTGAAGTGCTCTGTATCTCTCCTCCTGCTTTGGCCCCGCAGTAGCAGGGGGAGCTGTTTCATACTGTTAAACCACGCTTGGAATTTCCTGAACAAGCTCACTTTTCATAATCTATTCAAAGAGTTCTGTTCAAAGAGGGGGAACGGCCTAGCAGGCTTCCCGGGGTGCCAAAGAGTTGGGATAATAGGTATCCCTTTCCCGCTGAGATGGTTAAACGGTGGTCATGTCCTCCCGAGGTGGATGCTCCAGTTCTGGGGTTGTCTAACACATCCGTCATGCATTACCTTGACTCTACTACACTGAGGGATAGGGAGGACAGGCGCATTGATCAGCTGGCTTGCCATGCCTTTGCCTGTGTGGGGACCACGCTCCGTCCGTTCTGTGCCTCTGCTATTACGTCTGTTGCTATTAAAAGCCTGCTCAGGGGTCTCTTAGATGGGGCCCCTGACGATGCTGGAAGTGAGGAGTATAGAGCTCTTCTGTGTTGTGAGGAATTTGTTGCATATGTTCTCTCTGCCCTGGATGATACCATTAGAATGTGTGGCAGGGCTTCTGCCTTGTTGGTGTCAATACGCCGCTCGGTCTGGCTGCGCCAGTGGGCAGCAGACAACTCTGCAAAGAAGGCTCTCACTGGGTTTCCCTTCAAGGGGCTTCGCCTCTTTGGGGAACGTTTGGACTTGTTTGCTAAAGGAGGCAGGTTACCTCAGTGTAAAAGGCAGTCCTTTGTGGTTCAGGTGCCTTTTCTCCTTCCCTCAGGGGCTCCAGAATTGGACGGGGGGCTTCATTTGCTGGAGCCCGTGGAGATTTTTGGGGCAGGGGCAGAGGACGTGGCCACCCTGGCCCCACCTGGGGTCCCAAGACTAAGTGCACCCCCAAGCCCCCTCAGGCATGAAGGGGCACCCTCACCCATCCGGGTGGGGGGACGGCTTCGGCTCTTGGCTCATGTCTGGAGGCGTCATGTCTCAGACCGGTGGATTCAGAAGGTAGTATCCTCCGGTTACAAGATAGAGTTTGCAGCCTGGCCGCCCCCAAGATTCATCAAATCTCGGTTAGCTCAAAACCCCTTGTCAGCTCAGTGTCTCTCCCTGGCTGTCCAAGGCCTTCTAGATCTAGGTGTCATCTGCCGGGTGCCTTTGAAGGAAAGGGGCAAAGGCTATTATTCCAATATTTTCATTGTGCCCAAAAAGGATGGGTCCATCAGACCTATCCTGGATTTAAAGCTTCTCAACAAATTTGTCAGATTCAGACACTTTCACATGGAGACTCTGCGCTCCGCTGTGAATTCTCTACGCCCAGGGGACTTCATGACCTCTGTAGACATCAAGGATGCTTACCTTCACGTACCTATCTTTCCAGGTCATCAGAGATTCCTCAGGTTCGCTCTGGAGGATCAACACTACCAATTTGTGGCATTGCCCTTCGGTCTCACCTCGGCTCCCAGGGTATTCACCAAGGTGCTGGCAGGAGTGATGGCCCTGCTGAGATCTCAGGGCATTCACATCCTTCCCTACCTGGACGACATGCTTATTGCTTCTCGGCAGAGCTGGACACTCAGTAGGTGGTGTCCACACTGGAGTCATTCGGCTGGGTGATCAATCACCCCAATCTTCCCTGTCTCCTTCCATGGTGAAGTCTTTTCTGGGCCTGATTCTGGATTCAGCTCAGGTCAAGATCTTTCTTCCTCAGCAGAAGGTGGAGGTCCTTCAAGAGAAAGCTCAGCTCCTGCTGTCTTCTCCTCATCCATCCATCAGGCAGGGAATACAGCTGGTGGGCCTGATGGTATCCTGCTTCGAGGCGGTTCCATATACTCTGTTCCACATGAGGCCTCTTCAGCTTCACCTTTTGTCAGTATGTGATCGGGACCCTGTGTCCCTGGATCAGGTGTTTGTCTTGTCCCCTCTGGTCAGGCGTTCTTTAGTGTGGTGGCTGGACTCAAGGAACCTGCTGGGGGCAGGTCCTTTCTGGCCCCCTGCTGGGAGACTGTCACCACGGATGCCAGCCTGACAGGTTGGGGGGGATTCTGGAAGTCTCTGAGGTTCCAGGGTCAGTGGGGCCCTCAGGAGGCCCATGCCCCTATCAGCATTCTGGAATTGAGGGGGATCAGGTTGGTTCTTGCCCACTTAACCCCACACTTGAGGGGTCGGGCTGTTAAGGTCCGCTCGGACAACCAGACGACGGTTGCCTACATCAATCATCAGGGACGGACCTGGAGCAAGAGGGCCCTCAAGGAAGTGTCCCTGATACTGTCCTGGACGGAGGAAAATGTTCCCTGCATCTCAGCTGTGTACCTCCCGGTGGTGGAGAATCTGGAGGCAGACTCTCTGAGCAGGGGGACCTCTCGTCTGGGAGAATGGTCCCTCAGCAGCAGGGTGTTTCGCTCCCTGTGCCACCGCTGGGGTCAGCCGGATGTGGATCTGTTTGCGTCCCATCACAATCACAAGCTTCCAGTCTTTGTCTCTCTGTCCCAGGATCCTCTGGCCTTGGCCACAGATGCCCTGGCAATGTCTTGGACGAGGTTCCAGCTCCTGTATGTGTTTCCCCTGTTTCCACTGCTGGGCAGGGTGCTGCGCAAGATAGTTCAGGAAGGGGTGCCAGCCATCCTGGTGGCCCCCTGTTGGCCAAGAAGAGTGTGGTTTGCAGACATCTTGCAGTTGGCAGTAGATCAGTATGCCCTGCCCCGGGTTCCAGATCTGCTCACTCAGGGACACCTACGCCACCCCAATTTACAAACGCTGGCTTTGACGGCCTGGCTGTTGAAACCTCCATCTTGATGGAAAAAGGGCTGCCTGCCTCGCTTGTGAATACCATGATCAGGGCTAGGAAGAGGTCCTCTTCTTCCATCTACTACAGGGTTTGGCGTACTTACATTGACTGGTGCGAGTCTAACTCGCTTCCCTGTCGTGTGTTTTCTATTCCTAGGATTCTGGAGTTTCTCCAACATGGTTTGGATCTGGGTCTTCAGCTCAGTACTCTGAAAGGCCATGTTTCTGCTTTGGCTATTTTGTTCCAAAGATCCCTTGCTCAGCATCCCCTGGTCAAGACCTTTTTCCAGGAGGTTACTCACGTGTGTCCCCCCATGTAAGCCTATGTTACCAGTCTGGGACTTGAACTTGGTTTTATCTGCCCTGCAGGGGTCCCCCTTTGAGCCCTTGCAAGGGGCTCCTTTGTCCATTCTCACGCTTAAGGTGGTCTTTTTGGTGGCTATCACTTCTGTTAGGTGTGTTTCTGAATTGGCGGCGCTTTCCATCAAGCCTCCTTATTTTGAGAGACACCAGGATAAGGTGGTTTTTCGTTTAAAGCCAGATTTTCTGCCTAAGGTTGTTTCTGCCTTTCATCTCAATCAGGACATTGTTTTGCCTTCTCTGTGTCCTAATCCTAGTAACCCTAAGGAAAGGGTTTTACATTCTTTGGACGTAGTCAGAACTCTGACGTTCTATTTGGTGGCTACTGAATCCTTCAGGAAGACTGATGCTCTTTTTGTGCTTCCGTCTGGACCTAAGAAAGATCTGGCTCCGGCTAAGTCCACTATCAGCAAGTGGATACGTCAGGCTGTGATACAGGCCTACTCTGCTAAGGTGAAGGAGCATCCCTTCCGCCTTACTGCTCATTCTACTCGTGCTATTGGTGCCTCTTGGGCTTTTTAGCACCAAGCTTCTGTTGAACAAGTTTGCAAGGCCGCTACTTGGTCTTCTGTTCATACTTTTTCAAAGTTTTACAAGGTTGATGTTAGGGCCTCAGCTGATGCTGCTTTTGGCCGCAAGGTTCTGCAGGCGGCAGTGGTTTAAACTGTCTGCTGCTACTTTTGGGGATCCCACCCTACCTTACGGACACTGCTATTGGATGTCCCAAGTGTAAGGAATATCTTCTGGAACAGGACGTGCTGTATACTTAGAATAATACAATTCTGTGAAAACTCACCTGTAGATTTGGTATTGTATGTATACAGCATGTCCTGTCCCACCCCACCCTTGTCATCATTATCTTTAGTTACCTCTTTATGGTGATTGTTCTTATGTTAACATTTTTATATAATGGTTATAATTCTCCTGGTCTCATTTTAACTGCTTTTCAATACTGGGGATTTTGTGGGAGGTCCCTGGTATATATGGGGCCGGGAGGAGCCACTTTTCTGTCTCTGCAGTCCAGTGCCATCTACTGGATGTATAGCCCAAGTGTAAGGAATATCTTCTGGAACAGGACGTGCTGTATACATATAATACCAATTCTACAGATGAGTAATCACAGAATTGTATTTTTCCTGTGTTGGTATGCAGCAAGTAATTGTTTTAATATGAAATACCTTTACATACATGAGGCTGCTGCTTTACCCACTGCTCCAAAATAATCCATGTAAAGGTTGATATTGATCTCAATATATGTGCCGCTCTGCAGTTACTATGGGACCCGCTTATGATGTTTGATGATGATGGTGATTGCCAGTCCATAGTTTCAGCAACTTATGTTATATTACAGGCCACAACAGGTCTGAAACCTGTCACCTTTTTCTTCTATTTTACCCACAATGGACTAGGGAATGATATTTATGTTTAACATTTGCATCAAAATTCAGAGTAAGGCGTTTGCACTTTGGACTTCCTATACACTTGTGACAAGAGCATCCCATATGTGCACCCTTTCCTGAGAGTATCTACAAGCTGGGTGAGCTGTTAATTTTTTCCTCAATGGTGATTGCAAGCCAGGCGTGAAAACTCTGCCGTCGCAAACCATTGGTCACCAACATACTGTACACATGTCAGTCTATTCTGGAAAGGAGGAACTTAGAGGAGCCTGGGGATTTCTGCTAACTAGTATCTCTATTTAGGATGTTTAGGGGATATACGGGGTTCCTGAGGCAGCTCTAGAGTGTACATTTGCTTGAATAAAGAATGCTCTTCCTTTTAAACTCTTTCAGTGTTGACCATTTTTTTGGCCTGCTTCATTAAAGCCCAGCAGCCAGACTCTAAGATGGTTACCTACTCACCCTGGAAACAGAGGAAAAGAATAGTTATATTTACATTGACAGTATTGGTTCAGTGATCCAGTAAATACAGCAAGCAGCCTGGAGGGGAATCAATAATGCTGTTACCAGTTGCCTGGAGCCAATGTGGTAATTCGCACAAGCTCCTTTGTAGATTAAAGATACTGAGCTCCAAGCCTCTGATATCCTCTGAGTATCAGTATTGCGTCATTGTGGATATCTTTGATTTTAAAGTTAACCTGACTCAATGAATTAACCATTGCTGAGTCAGGAGTATTTGCAGTGTCATTTACATATTCTGCTGGCCTCTTGCTTCTGAAACACTTACGGCTTTACCCATTCACCTTTTAATCGTTCCCATCTATTTGCTGGCAGTCAGCACAATTATTTTTAATTCAAGTGTGTCTCCCACCAAAATCTCTGTAATATTAAATATGTAAGTCGATTAATTCAATTTGCACTTGTCTCGCTATGGTAAATGCAATAATTACCCAGCAAAAAATATAAAGAGGCCGTAACCCCTCCCTTTCAGAGTATTTTGATTTGGGTTGTCCATCTGTTTAAAGCCTCAAAGAAAATAAGGACAGAAAGCCCTTCTACACACTAGCTGTATTTTCACTGTGCTGCACAGAATGACTCTACAATGGAAGTGACCAATAGGTTACAGTTCTGTAATTCACATAAAGTAGCTATTAAATAAATTAATCAGGAAATAATAATTTTATAAACTATTGATTTACATAGTTCATCTCCCTGGATGCAGACAAACAAAAAAAAAACTCCCAGCTGTTTTTACTGGTTGCGATCGCACTCCTGTCCGAAATTCGTATTCAGATAAACAGGGGTCTGGGCAGTCCTTAATTCCTTAATACATTTTTATTAGGACTTCTAGAAAGTGAGGGATATAACCCTTATTTGACTTCCAGGTTCTCACATTGCTAATCCCCGGAGGGATCTGATTTGAAAGTCCAAAGTTCGGTTCCTCAAGGCCAATATCGCCGGGGAAGCCCAGAGGGAGGACTGTTCAGCTTGGGGTCCATGTTGGCATGAGTCAGGCAGCAGCCTGTTTTGTTTTTAGGCTGTGACATCATGGACTGGGGCATAGGTGCTCATGACCAGAGCATCATTTTACCCCTGTACAAGTCACTGGTCAGACCCCATATGGAATATTGTGTACAGTTCTGGGCACCTGTGCTTAAGAAGGACATATCAGAACTGGAGCACGTTCAAAGAAGGGCAACAAAGTTAATAAAAGGAGTGTGGGGGCTAGAGTACCCGGAAATATTGTCCAAGCTAGGTTTATTTAGTCTGGAAAAAAGACGATTAAGGGGTGATCTAATAACTATGTATAAATATATTCGGGGTCAATACAAAGATCTGTCCCACAATCTATTTATACCCCGGAGTGTAACCATAACCCGGGGGCATCCACTAAGTTTAGAGGAAAGGTGCTTTCTCCACCGACGTAGGAGGGGATTCTTCTCTGTAAGAGCAGTGAGACTATGGAACTCGCTGCCAGAGGAGGTAGTAATGATGGATACAGTAAAAACGTTCAAAAGTGGCCTTGATGCCTTCCTGGCATGTAATAACATTTCCAGCTATGGCTACTAGACCACTGGAAGGAATTAAACAGGCTGAACTGGATGGACTAAAGTCTTTATTCAGCCTTACATACTGTGTTACTATGTTACTATGACTGAAGCCACCCCACCTAGGAGGGTTTCTGGTGTCAGTGTCCCAGTAGGGACTTGTCAGGGACCATCCTGATATGAAGCTTGCCCCTGCAGCCCAGCACCCCCCAATCCTTAATCATGCATTTTGTTATGTGTCCCTGTCAGCAACAAACCCCCCTGGCAGGTGTAATGACCATTTGATGATGCCTTTGTTCAGCATGTGCAACTGCTCTACAGTGTTTCGGGTCCCCATGAAACCATCTCAGTGGGTGCATTCAGCCTTGACACCAGCATTTAGGTCTCTATTGGGGCTGAGCTGGGAGGACAGGGTTCCACACACAGCGATTCCTACCTCGGATAGTACCTCCCTAAAGGATCCATTGGACAAGTCCCTAGATCAATTGGCAAGAATTGCCTTTACTATGGGGGGTTCGGCTCTATATTTGCAAGGCTCCCCTAGTGTGTTTGGCATCAGGGCTTGTTAACTATCTCTTTTAATGCGTATGTCGAGGCTTCTGCATTTCAGCTGTTTGCAGGGATCAGGTCTCAGAAGCCTGGATGTGGGAGGTTGTTTATTCTGGATACAAGATTGAGTTTTGGACCATGCTCCCACGCAGGTTTTTTCTCTTTAAGCTTTCCTGTTCAGGGGAGAAGAAGGTGGCCCTGAGAGCGGCAGAGCACCACCCAGTCGACATGGGGGTTGTGGCACCAGTCCCATCCTTAGGGGGAGACTTTGAATTCTGTTTCAGTTTGTTTTTAGTTCCCAACATAGACAGGGCTGTACAGCCAATTTTGCATCTCAAGCCCAAAGTCCCAGCTTGTGGCAGCCATGGTGAGTTTTTTGGGGTATGATCCTGGATACTGCCCAGGCGAAGACTTTCTTACCCGCGAACAAATGGTGCTTCAGAACAGGGTGAGCCTAATGTTGACAACTGAGATGCTGATGATACAGTAGGGCATGCAAACTAATTGTGTTCTCAATAGAGGCCATATCCTTTGCACAGTTCCACAATAGGCCGCTACAGTTGGCCTTGCAGGTTGCCCATATATGTTTTGGAACTTAGTGCAATTTTCCTGTATTTAAAACCCTGAAATCAGGACCTGGTGGGTCTTCCCGTTTGGATTTAGCCAGATGTTGTGGTGGTTGCTTGTGTTAATGACCAGGGTGGAACCAGTAGCAGGATATCTCTCCTGGAGTATGGTGGGTGAAACATTATGTTTGGTGTATTTCAATTGTCCAGTGACCTACTTCCAGAGCAGGGAGAGGGCCGATCAGGAAGACTGGGCTCTTCATCAGGAGGTTTTTCAAAACCTGTGTGGCCCATGGGAAGTACTGGATATGGACATGTTTGCGTCTCGGCACAATCGAAGTTTAAAGAGGTTTGTGGCCCGGTCAAAAGATTTCGGCACTGCTGACCAGTTTCCGTGAGCTGAATTCAGACTGGCATACACTGAAAGACTGAAAGGGGTCCCCACCATTCTGATCACCCCAAATCGGAAAACATGGTTTGCATACGTCATAAAAATGGACGCACCATTTTTCACCTTGGAGATTTTTTGATTGTCCAGACCTGCTTTCACAAGAAACTCTGCTGGATCTGGATTCACAGTCACTGGCTTTTATAGCTTGGCAGTTGATACCCAAATTCTTGGAGTACTTTCCTCAGGGATCATTAACAGTCTGATCCTAACACGGATCTTCATCAGAATCTACTACAAGACTTGGAGAACTTTTGTTCCCTGGTGCACATATCAAGGTGGCATTATTGTAGGAACTTTTCCATAGCCAGGATCTTTTAATTTTTCAGGGGGAGTCAGATGATGGTTTTTAGCTTTAGCACAGTTAAGGGACAGGTGTGTATTGCAACCACCGTAAGCAGAGGATGGTCTCATGAAGACTTATGCAGGGTATAGCCCATGTTGCTCCCCCCACAAGGTGGTAGTGCCTTTTCTGGGACATGAATTTGGTGCTCTCTGCATTGCATGGGACTCCTCTTGAGCCTTCAACAGAAGCGTCCTTATTTCTACTTACACTAAAGGTTTTTATTGGTGGCTATAACCTGCTAGAAGCAACTCAGAATTGGCCACTTTGTCAATCAAGTCACCTTATTTGGTTCTACACAACGATAGGGCTGGTTTTGTCTCAGAGATGTTATTTTGCCCAAGGTGGTTTCGGCATTCCAACAGATTGAACATCTGTCTTTGTGTCCTAAACAGACTCATCACAAGGAAAGATTTCTAAATCTAAATGCTAAAATGGGCATGAAACTCCCTTCCCTTAATTGCTGTACCATTAGCCAATGGTCTGGGCACCTGCCCAGCAAACCCCAGTGTCCTCAAGTGCTGTTCTCATCCCTTACGACAGCACTGTCCATTGATTTCAATGGAGGGGGCATGCCAAAGCAAAAGGAGTTTGACTATAAACTGTTGAGTTTGATACTTTCAAGCACTTCACTAGATGGTTATTTGGAATTGTTTCCAAGTTATTTTTTGTTCAGTATAGTTTACACTGCTTCTATATCTTCATGTTAATGCAAGCGTCTCCCGTGCTGACCCTGGCTCTCAGGGTAAGAAAGGTTGGGGACCACTGCGTTACTATCTGACAGCCATGGAGGCATTTTGTAAGACTGACTTTTTTTGTGGTCCCTGAGGGACCGAGCAAGGGTTTGGCAGCTGCAAAATCCACTGTTAATATATGGTGGTTACAGCAGACCAAGTTTGTAAGGCTGCCATTTGGTCTTCAGTGCACACCTTTACAACATGCTACAAGGTGGATTTAAAGGCATCAGCAGATGTTTGAGCATAAGGTGTTGCAGGCAGTGGTGGAACCAATGACAGAGGTCTAGATAAGCATACCCCAGCATGCCCTTCATTTTCTCTTACCTGCGCTGCACTGCCCTCAGCCAGAGCGGGCACCGCATTTGGTCACACACTTGGGAGCTGTGGCCAACACCTGTTTTGTTAGGCGTGTTGGTTCACTTCAGATCTTATCTTGCCTAATATAACACGAGCTACCAATTGCCTTTCTTAAACCAAGGAACTGGTTGTAACATTTCTTTCCGAGCAAACTGGTTGCTTGGCAGACTGCCAAACTGATAGTATGTAGCTGAGTTTCTAAGAAAACATAATTTACACAAGACAAAGCTTCCTGAAAGCTTCTCCGAAGGTTATGGCTGACCTGAATGAAGTATCTAGCTGAGTGCACACGTGCAAGTCCCAAGAGCTATGCCACAGACCTCAGAGCTATGCCTGATTTGGGCACTTGCAGCTAAATTTAATAATGATCCAATCCTCCAGAGGTAAAGTACAAACACAGTCCTGCTTTATGGCTACCAGAGGTGCTGAATCCTTAATACATGTGAAACTGGTGTTTGAAATTCTACAGCCAGGGATTTTGCAGAGATGAATGTGGATGCCACCAGAAACACTTTCAATTGCAAAATCTAGAAGTGAGCAGATCTAGACACTAAAATATGCAAAAAATATTCAGGTTAATATTTTTGCCAGCACTTAAGACATTTAAATATTTGACACCAGTTAACTTATGCTATATAATATTTATACATGTTCATAGGAATGTATAAAAAGGCAGCTAGCATGCATAAAAGTCCAGTATCATGGAACATTGCTAAATTGAAACCTATAAAATGAAGAGTGGCAGCAATAATCTATAATAATCTAAAAGACCCACCACATGAAGTGTAATCAGTTTGCATCCTTGCCCTACCTTATTGCAGCAAAATTGTTTCATTTCAGACACCCCCCTTTGTGCAACATACTGGATATGGAAATTACTATGCAAACACATTGTTATTATAATGTATTTAATTATGTACAGGTACATACAGGGCAAAGGTACATGGGTATAGAAACAAATGTTTTTTTTAATTCTGGAGGCTTTGATAGAAAGTTTCATGAAGAAATAGTTATGAGTAGCCAGGGTAGGATGGATTGCTCACGCAGATGCCCAGAGGTCCAGATCTGTTGTGTTAAGGATGACAGGTCTCCCATGCGTTACATTAGTGTCCTGAGCTGAACAGTCATTCCACTAATCCGTAGCTTTACTCTGTCTGCCTGCTTGGCAGGTCTGTCAGTCTCCCCTGACAGGCACCTAATTAAAAAAAATAAAGCAGGGCATGCTTTTCTGATGTCTTTGGGGAATTTGGGATCCTGATGATGACTTAGCCTTAAGTTGGTAGCAGTTGCTGTGAGCAGGTCGGACTTGGATGTGGTCAAGGCCTTAGACAATTAGCAGAATAGACAAGTAATACGCCTTGCATGTGGACAGGATATGTCAAGGCAGGCAATAGGGAGAACAATTTGGACATGATCCTGATATGTCAGCAATATGGAGCACAACTTGGGCGTGGTCAGGACATGGCAAGTTTGTCATTGTGGAGCAAGGATCCTTAGAACATGGTAAGTGTGACTGGAGGCTCTAGGGTTGGCTGAAACAAGGGGTCAGTAGTCAGCTCCATGCTGTTCCTGGAAGCAGCTTTTTTCTAAGCCGCCTCCAATCAGCTGCGTAATTGCTGCCATGTGACTTCTGGTAGAAGATAGCCAATGATCCTTTCCACCTCAGAGATGCTCTTTGGCTGTGCAGAGGCTTCATTGTCTCCAAATGGTGTCAGCACAGGAACAGCCCTCCATGGTATAGTATGGAGTGTTGACAGCGCCTAAAGTAATACACTTTTTATACTGTTGGGAGGCGAAAGTGTGTATGCACCAGAAGTGCAAACACAAGTTTTTGGTAAGCTTAATACAGTGGTTGGGCACAGCTGGATATTGATGAAGATTCACAGTGTGCCATTACAATGTATTCCTCATTGTTTAGCACAAATTGTAGATATGAGTTACACTACCTCCACCCCCAGCCAATTATTTCCTCCTGACACCTGGAAAAGAGACGTCGATTAGGCTGCACTTTAATCGGCCCGAGGAACATTATGTTTTCACTAGGCTTAAATTGAAATTGTGTTATGGTTAATTGAGCGGAAAGTATAACTAAAAATAAATGCAGAGGAGGAAAAGCGGAGGAGAGAAGTGATACAGGGAATTATCAAAACCGTTCGAAAATGTGTTTGTTAAATTTAAATTTACTCTGTATAATCCATGTATAAAAAAACAAAACCATTCGGTGTTTAATTCAGAAATTTCCAACTGCTGGAGTTTAATAACACTATCGGAATCTGCAGCTGTTCCTTCAAACACCTATTAGGAGGAAGCTGAGCTAGGCTACCTGATTTAGGAACAGCTTACCTCAAAATGGTGTGTTAGATTTAAGCAACATATGGTTTTGGCCTTTAAATTTCCCACATAAGGGTTTCAGCACTGCAAAAATGTTTATAGAATGTTAATAAAACCTAAACTCTCTACTTTAAAGTAGCCCTAAAACCTCCCTCACATATTCATCCCAGTGAATTGTATAGGCAGCTCTGCTAAGGATTTCTGGATTACTGGCACTTTCACAGGACACAAGAAATTTGATCTTAGCTCTGCTTCTAATTAAAATGAAAAAAACAAATGAGAAGTCATTTGAAATGGGCTCTCTCTTGATATCCCCAAGGCTACTCAGTTTAGTTACACTATCCACCAAGGAGCCCCCTTATTGCCCAGGGACTGGAAACTACCCCCTATTGGAGACGCTTAAGCAGCCTGTACTGAGGCTTCCAGTCAACCGGCGTTTCACAACAGCTCATACATGTGTAGATTATAGATGAAATATTCCAACTCTATGGTACGAAGTACCTTTAAAACCAAATAAATCTAGTAATCATCAAGTTTCAGCTCGCTTTAGCTCTTTAATGTGAGATATTTGCCAATCCAAATGCTTCTTAAAAATGTATCAACATTGTCATGTAAATTCCAATATACATAACTGGTATTATAGAATTTAATTTAATACCTCTTTAGTGTAGTCAGACACTCTTCAAAAGAACTTTTTAAAGTGGACCAATACCCAGGATTTTGACTATCCTGGGTTTTGGTCCTTGCCCCCAGAGCACCCGCTCTGTGAAACCCCCCGGGTTGCCCGAACAAACACACCTCCCGGTTCTACGACGCATACGCGGGCACTCATCCAATTGGCGCGCTCAGATCCACTCAAGCCCCTTCGCCCAGGAGCTCATCTAATCCAAGCTCACTGTCGGCCGCATCCCGCACTACCCTCTAACAGGGAGCGTGCCTGCAGCGTCCATTTACAAATGCCTGAGGCGGGCACGTGCCCTGCTAGAGGGATAGCGGGGATGCGGCCGCTGCTCATGCATGCGCCGTTAGACTGGTGAAATTATGGGCGACCTTAGGGGTTTCACACATCCAATCTCTGGGGGTTTTGGTCCACTTCAACATCAATTGCTTCCAGATTTTAGATCCCTAAAATCGCGCAATTTGGTATAACCCGAGTGCAAAAAGGAAATAAAGAACCCAAAATAGCATAATACTGCTAAAATCAACTAGGGGTGCAACTCCTTATCCTTTTAATTACGCTGCCAAAATTGAAAACTTCAAATCACATAAAAACCAACTCTGGTTCCGTCTCAGCTTTGCAAGAGGCGCCTTACTATATAAAACAATGCGGCCAGGATGTCTCTCACCCATCCAGACCGCTACAGGCAAATGACACTATGTCCAGTGTCATTTGCCTGTATCTTTGCTCCCCCGGTTGCGATGCACTGCTCAAACACGCTGCAAGGACGCCCCACCCAACGCGTTCCATTTCTACAGGCGGTGAGACATCCTGGCCGCATTGTTTTATATGGGAAGGTGCCTCCTGCACAGCTGAGGGTGAAACTGAGTTTTTTGTGTGATTGGACCTTTTAAAAGGTTAAGGGGTTACACCCCTGGTTGATTTTAACAGCATTACGCTATTTTGGGTTTTTTTATTTCCTTTTTGCTCCTGGGTTATACCGAATTGAGCCATTTTAGGGATCTATTTTAGGGAACAATTGATGGAAAAGTTCATTTAAGGAGTGGATGACTTTACACTGAAGAGGAGTAAATTAAATTCTATATTACCAGTTATGTATACTGGAATTCACGATAATATTTATGAGTTTTTAAGAAATCCGGATTGGCAAATACCACACATTAAAGAGGAGCTAAAGCGAAGCGCATGTGATGAGGGTACTGATACTGGGGAATCTGGTCTTTGTATTTAATATATGGTGATTGGTCAGAGGACTTACTCAAGAAGTTTATAAGCAAATAAGTACCATATTTGTATTTATAAGAACTTTTATTCCCATGGAGTGTCATAATCTAGATCTTCTTAGGATCTAAAGTTTTATATAATATAATAACCAGATGTAATATAATAACCAGAATAAAAATATAGTTGCATGGAGTTCATATAGTCTCTTCAACACACAATATGGAACTAGTCCTTCTTTCTCTTCCACCTATATTATCATGCAATGTGCATAAGTGTTCCACCTCTGTCTTTTCACAATAACATCAATCCTTGAAACAGTGCTGATAATTTGTGCCCACTCCAGGAGTAGACACCCGGAGGTGCATATTTACTACAATAGGAGATCTATGGATGGAGGAAAGCGGAATTGATGTCACTTCTGGTTCTGCACTTGCGCTCCATAAACAGGAAGTCGAGGTGCTGATGCGCTGTAACTAATCCGCTGATGATTAAAGAAAGGTTTAGTGAAAAGGGTAAGCAATATTCTGCTTCATAAATTCTTTTGGAAAATCTTTAGGACATCACTAATATTACATTTCTGCTGTCAGTCTTGAGATAGCTTTTCTTGGAGTGAAACGCGTTGATGGCAGTAGGGTTAATACACTAATATTCTTAGTATACAGTACGTCCTGCTCCAGATTAGATTGCTTACACTTGGGTATTACTCCGCCAACTGGCGCTGGACTGCAGAGACATCGAAATTGGCTCCTCCTGGCCCCTCAAATACCAGGGACCTCCCACAAATCCCCAGATCTTCTCTGCAGTCTGGACTGCGAAGGACAAGAAAATGGCTCTCTCTTCTCGCAGGTGAGCGGGGCTATTAGCCTGCAGCCCTGTAGGACTATTCCCACCCGTTCCATTATTAATGTGCCTCCCAGCCTTGGCTGCGCTGGTCGGGGGATGGTAGGCAGCACCGCTGTCAGGTGCTTAGGAGCGCTGCTCCACTGCAATCCCCCACCAAAGGGTAGGCGGTATAGGCATATGGTGAGCCTCTATGAGATGCCCCTCCCGCCCTATTGCCCCTGTCTATCGGTGGGTTCTATGTTAAGTGGCCGCTGTCCTCCCTCGCTCTCCCTTGTAGCTCTCGGGGGGGGGGTGTGTATGTGAATTTGCCTTGGTGCTTCACTGTATTATGTGCTTCTGGTTGGTGTCAGTCGCCGCACTGACTTGGTTGCACTGGTTGCTTTATTCTAAGTATGTCACACACCCCACTTCAGATACTCATTATTATTACACTTGGGTAACTCACCGCTAGGTGGCGCACTTGCAGAGATCTCCAAAAGCTTCAGCAAGCCCCTCCCGGTCTATATATACCTGGTACCTCTCACTAATTCCCCAGTGTTGGTCTCTGCAAGATGGCGACAAGACAGAAGAGAGAAGTCTCCTGCTTGCAGGTAGCCGGGGTATCACCCCGGCCCCCCCCCAATGGTCTATTTCTGCCCGGCTCTTTTTTGTGTTTATCCCCTTATTCTATGGCAGCCTCCCAGCTCAGGCTGTAGGCCGGGCACGGGTAGATGGCACTTAAGGTGCCTAGGAGATTAGCTCCTCCGCTCGACCCTATATCATGGGGCATAGCGGTGCTCCGGTTGGTGATCCGGACGTGGGATGCCCCAGCCCTTATATCCCCATTAGTTTGCCCTTAGTGCCCTTGACTTTTATTCACGTTTGTGTGTATGAGTGGCAGGGATGAGTGGTCTGGCGGTCCGTTTGTCTCTGTTTTGTGCTTGGTGCTTGGGGGGCTCTCTGAGCCCCGTGTTTTTTACTTAGGGGGCTGCGCGGGCGGCGGGCTCGCCGGCCCGTTTTGTAGGTATTGGGGCGTGCGCCATGTCAGGGCGCCTGTCTTTGGCCTAGGGTCCCCTGCTCGCTCTGTGGGCGGGGCCGGCAGGCGCGCTGCGCCGCCGGCCCGTAGGTCGCGGTCGCGCTCGCCGGTGCTTCATTGGCGGGCGGGTCGGGGCGGCATGTGCGCTGCCGGTCCGCCTTGGCGGTTTCCGTGGGCGCCATTCATGTGGCGCCCGCTGCTCGCTCTGCCTCAGAGGTGGGCGGGGCCGCGGCTCGCGCGGCCCGCGCCGTGACTAGCGGGACGAGGAGGGGCGGGGCCTTAGCGGCTCCCGCGTTTCTGCTGGGCCCGCCCCGAGTCTCGCTCCTTCTCTCCCTGGCTGGCCGCCATTTCGTGGCGTCTGTTAGTTTGCGGCAGGATCCAGGTAGGTTTTCTGTTGTTATCTCTTCCGCGGTTTCCTATAGGGGATAGTGGGGCAGGGATCGCCGGCTATTGGGCCTTATTGCGGGCTCTGTTTCCCCCCCCCCCCCTCCGACCGGGGGTGTTGGTGGTGTATGCAGCCAGGTTTTTGGGTATGCCGGTTTTGAAAATAGAAGCAGGTGGGGTATTTTGCAGCCATTATTTCATGCCTATATGCTCTTGGCCCCTGTCCTCCCTGTTTTTCTGCTAAGTCTGGCCCTCCCTGGCATCCCAGTATTTTGGCTATGTTGTGTGTTTGCTGCCATGTTGTGCTGGTTTTGACTGTTGTCTTTGTCTTTGTCTTTCAGATTCCGGGATTCCATCCTGTGGGGCTCTCCCGGTCTCATATACCTGGCTAGTTTGGGTTCGGCCTTATAGTCCCTCTTGGGTGGCTGGCTAAATTTTTCCCTGGTCTGGGCAGTATAGATTGTATATATATGTATAATATATATATATATACTTAGATTGTATCATTGGGGGCATCCCGGGTTGCTTACTGCATAAATCCCTGGGTTCCGCGAATACCATAAATTCACCATATGGAGGCTGCCAAGGATACCGGAACTGATCCTTCGGGACAATCCAGGCTGTGCGGGGGTTGTGGGACTCCGCTCCCGGGGGATGATGTCATTATATGTATACCATGTGCAAAGCGGAACATTGAGCGTCAATCCAGCACTCCGGTGCCTGGGACTTCTTCGTCCGCGCCATCTCCCTCTTCGCCTCGCCTGTTCCGGACCCCGTGTGACGTTGTCACGGGTGGGGATTCGCAATCTGAGGTGTGCGCCCGCCTGGCCAGCCTCGAGAAGCGGTTTTCAGATATGTCCGCTCTGAAGGTTACCGCGAAGCGTAAACACCTATCTCCGCCTCCGCCGGACTCTGATGAGGAGGTTGTTGAGGATTTGGATTGGGCGGATCGCCCCCTTGAGGAGGGTGAGCTTGAGGAGGAATTGGATGTTTCCGTGGGTCAGCAGGTGTTGGGTACTGAGGGGGACCATATTGATGGTCCCGTTCCTGACACGCCTTCTATTTTAGCCCAGATGTTTGAGGTTCTGGATTTGGACCCTCCCGAGGCGGCTCCTCGGCCTAGGGGTCAGCTCTTTGGGGGGGTCAAGCAGCGTTTGGAGTTTCCCAGTCAACAGCATTTTGAGGATGTTGTCCTTAAGCAATGGGAGCAGCCTACACGGCTTGTTGGTGTTCCGCCCAGCTGGGATAGGAAATATCCCTTTCCGGCGGACTTGCTAAAGCGGTGGTCGGTCCCTCCCGAGGTGGATGCTCCGGTTTTGGGACTGTCTAATACGGCGACTGTTCATCTTCCTGACACTACTTATCTCAAGGATGGCGAAGATCGCCGGATTGATCAGTTGGCCCGCCATGGTTTTGTTTGTGCGGGTTCGGTTTTGAGGCCTGTTTGTGCTTCGGCTCTTTTGACTTTGGCGGTTAGGTCTTTGGTCAGGGATTTATGTGTGGACCTTGATCCCTCTGGTGATGAGTTTCTTGCGCTTAAGCGTTGTGACTCTTTTTTGTCATTTGTTCTGGCCGCCCAGGATGATGCCATGTTGATGTGTGGCAGAGCTTCTGCTCTGTTGGTGGCTATTCGTCGCTCTGTGTGGTTGCGACAGTGGACAGCTGACCTTAATTCTAAAAGATCTCTCACGGCCCTTCCTTTCTTGGGGTCGAGGCTTTTTGGTGAAAAGCTGGATTCTGTTGCCAAGGGAGGCAGGTTGCCTCAGCGCAAGAGGTTTCGCCGTTCCTTTCGGGGGGCGGTCTCCTTCAATCCGTCCTTTAGGGGAGCCAAAGCCGGCAGAGGTGCGGGCGTCTCGGTTTCCAGGGGCACGGGTTGGAACAGGGGTAGAGGCCGTGGCCGCCCCGTTCACGCTTGGGGCGCCAAGCCCAAGTCAGTTGCCAAGCCCGCTCAGCAATGAGGGGGCGCCCTCACCCGTACGGGTGGGGGGACGGTTACGATGCTTCTCCCGGGTGTGGGACCTGGAGGTATCGGACAGGTGGATCCGGGAGGTAGTGTCGACCGGTTACAAGCTGGAGTTCGAGTCCCGCCCTCCTCCAAGGTTTCTCAGGTCTCGGGTGCCTCTCGATCCTGTGGCCGCGCAGGGGCTCCTGGCGGCAGTAAGGAATCTTCTGATGTTGGCAGTCATCTGCCCGGTTCCTCCTTCGGAGGTGGGAAGAGGTTATTACTCCAATCTCTTCACTGTCCCCAAGAAGGACGGGTCCTTCCGTCCGATCTTGGATTTGAAGTGTCTCAACAGGTTTATTCGTCCCCGGAAGTTTCGCATGGAGACCTTGCGGTCGGCGATCGGCTCGCTTCGGCAGGGGGACTTCATGACGTCCATAGACATCAAGGACGCGTATCTTCACATTCCTATCTTTCCGCCACATCAGCGGTTTCTTCGCTTTGTGGTGGAGGATCGTCATTTTCAGTTTGTGGCTCTCCCATTCGGCCTCACTTCGGCCCCGAGAGTGTTCACGAAGGTGTTGGCAGGGGTGATGGCCCTGCTCAGAGCTCAGGGGATTCGCATTGTTCCTTACCTGGACGATCTTCTCATCATGGCTCCTTCCTTCAGCCAAGCGGAAGGGGATACCAGCACGGTGGTGTCCATGTTGGAGAGGTTCGGCTGGGTGATCAATTACCCCAAGTCCTCTCTGGTTCCGGCCAGGGTGGTGACTTTTCTGGGGATGTCCTTGGACTCTTGTCAGCACAAAGTGTTTCTTCCTCAGGACAAGGTTCTTTTGATTCAGGAATTGGCTCAGCGTCTTCTCTCCATTCCTCGCCCGTCCATTCGGCTAGGGATGAGACTGGTGGGGTTGATGGTGGCCTCGTTCGAGGCGGTTCCCTTCGCACAGTTTCACACGAGGACGCTGCAGCTTCATCTTTTGGCGTCTTGGGACAGGCGCCCGCGGTCGTTGGATCGGTCCTTCCAGATTTCTCCTCGGGTTCGGCGGTCTCTTCGGTGGTGGTTGTTTCCGGACAATCTTCTGAAGGGCAGGTCGTTTCTGCCTCCGCGGTGGGAGACTGTCACCACGGATGCCAGCTTGTCAGGATGGGGAGGTTTCTGGAAGGATCTTCAGTTTCAGGGGCTGTGGGATCCTCAGGAGGCTCACTTGCCCATCAATGTTCTGGAATTGCGAGCCATCAGGTTGGTTCTGTCTCGCTTGACGCATCGGTTACAGGGCCTGCCTGTTCAGGTTCGATCGGACAATCAGACGGCTGTTGCTTACATCAATCACCAAGGAGGGACTCGCAGTCTGGGTGCCCTCAGGGAAGTGTCTCTGATTCTGGTCTGGGCAGAGACGTATGTCCCTTGCATTTCGGCGGTGTACATTCCAGGAGTGGAGAACACGGAGGCGGACTTCTTGAGCCGGTGCTCGTCCCGCCGGGGGGAATGGTCTCTCCATCCCCATGTGTTTCGGTCCTTGTGTCTTCGGTGGGGAACGCCGGAGGTGGATCTGTTTGCCTCTCGTCACAATCACAAGCTTCCGACATTCGTGTCGCTGTCTCGGGACCCTCTGGCACTGGCGACGGATGCCATGTCTTTGAGCTGGAAGGATCTGGGGTTCCTGTATCTGTTTCCTCCGATTCCCATGCTAGGCAGGGTGCTGCGAAAGCTAGTTCAGGAAGGAGTTCCCGCCATTCTCGTGGCTCCAAGGTGGCCAAGGCGGGTGTGGTTCGCAGACATCGTTCGTCTGGCAGTGGATCAGTTCGATCTGCCTCTTCGGCCAGATCTGCTCACTCAGGGACAACTGTGTTACCCCAGTTTACCAACGCTGGCTTTAACGGCTTGGCTGCTGAAACCTCCATCTTGAAGGAGGAGGGTCTTTCGGACTCGGTCATTCAGACTCTCGTTAATGCTAGGAAGAGGTCTTCCTCTTCCATCTATTATAGGGTCTGGAGATCTTATTTTGATTGGTGTGAGACTAGATCTTTGCCATGCCGGGTTTTTTCTATTTCTCGGATTTTGGATTTTCTTCAATCTGGGTTGGATTCTGGTCTTCAGCTGAGTACCTTGAAGGGGCAGGTGTCTGCCTTGTCAATTTTTTTCCAGAAGTCTTTTGCTAGCCATTCCTTGGTCAAGACTTTTTTCCAGGGGGTTTCGCATCTGAGGCCTCCTAGGAAGCCATTGCTCCCAGTGTGGGATTTGAATTTGGTGCTTTCTGCGTTACAGGCTCCTCCTTTTGAGCCTTTGCAGGGTATTGCCTTATCCACTCTGACTCAGAAGGTTGTCTTTTTGGTGGCCATCACTTCGGTTCGGCGTGTTTCGGAGTTGGCAGCCTTGTCGATTCAGGCTCCTTATTTTGAGAAACATCAGGACAAAGTGGTCTTTCGTTTCAAGTCAGATTTTCTTCCTAAGGTGGTGTCTGCTTTTCATCTTAATCAGGACATTGTTCTTCCTTCTTTGTGCCCTAGGCCTAGGAATGATAAGGAGAGTGCGTTGCACTGCTTGGATGTGGTGCGATGTGTTAGGTACTATTTGCGTGTCACGTCTTCTTTTCGTAGGACTGATGCTTTGTTTGTAGTGCCTTGTGGTCCTAGGAAGGGTTTGGCTCCGGCCAAGTCTTCCATTAGTAAGTGGATTCGCCAGGCGATTGTTGCTGCCTATTTTGCCAAGGGGAAGGACCCCCCTTTTCGTGTTACTGCACATTCTACTCGTGCGATTGGTGCGTCCTGGGCTTTTCAGCACCAGGCTTCAGTTGAGCAAGTTTGTAAGGCTGCTACCTGGTCTTCAGTTCACACCTTTTCCAAGTTTTACAAGGTTGATGTTCGGGCCTCGGCGGATGCTGTTTTTGGCCGTAAGGTTCTGCAGGCTGCAGTGGTTTGAGTTTTATCTGCGTTATTGCCTGGTTTGGATACCCGCCCTCTTTTGGACACTGCTGTTGGATGTCCCAAGTGTAATAATAATGAGTATCTGAAGTGGGGTGTGTGACATACTTAGAATAATACCATTTTGTGATTACTCACCTGTAAAATGGGTATTATAAGTATGTCACACACCCCACTTCACCCGCCCTCTTTTGGTATCCTGGTTCTTTATATGGTGAAGTTTTGTTATTTACGGTTGAGGGTTAAATTTGTTTAGTTCTGGTACCTTGTCTTACTGCTTTTTGAACACTGGGGAATTAGTGAGAGGTACCAGGTATATATAGACCGGGAGGGGCTTGCTGAAGCTTTTGGAGATCTCTGCAAGTGCGCCACCTAGCGGTGAGTTACCCAAGTGTAATAATAATGAGTATCTGAAGTGGGGTGTGTGACATACTTATAATACCCATTTTACAGGTGAGTAATCACAAAATGGTATTTTTAAATTTGCCGCCGCCGCGTGCTTCCACTGTGTTCCGCGCTTGGCGGCGGCGTTACCTCAGGCACTGGTGCGCCGTTATTGGGCTTGTCACGTGTGCGGCTTCGCGCCCTTCGGGGGGGGCGGGGCCCGTGGTTGGCGCGTTCCGCGTCACTGTCCCCGCTGCCAGCCCCTCGAGGTATACCCGGCGTCATTTTCTCTGGATCCGGCTGCTGCGTGACTGGCATCTACCTACCACGGTCCATGAGTGCCCTCGCGGGCGGCTTTATTTACCATTTGTCATTTCACATGTCACTTACAGTTCCCCTTTGCTTATGTCTTTCAGACGGGCCGACCTCTATTGGTTTCTCCCGGCCCTACTCCCTCTATTAGTTATTTAACTTGTGAGGCCTAGTGTGTAATTTACTCCCACTTCCCTAGCGGGCTATTGGGGCATCCCGGGTTATAGCGTGAATCCCTATTGTGCCGCTATAATCATCATATGGAGGCGTCTCAGGATAATGTGCTTGGGGTTCCTTCGGGACAAGCCCGGCTGTGTGTAGCTTGTGGGGTGTCCCCTACTAGTGCTGACAATGTGCGGGTCTGTGTACCTTGTGCCCAGCAGGTGCTTGCGCTGCAGCCTGGTTTACCAGTAGCTGGGCCTGCACCTCGTATGGCTTCACCTACTCCCCCAAGCTTAAATCTGACTCCCATTGAGTTGCATACAAGTGGGAATTCTCAGCCTGATGTGTCTACTAGACTGGCTAGTGTTGAGAAGTTGCTTGCTAATACCTTGGCGCGTGAGGCCTCTGCAAAAAAGCATCACTTAACACCTGATGTCACTCTATTCCTAGTATGTCACACCCCCCACTTCCCGATATTCATGACACTTGGGAACCCGGCCTGTAGAGGGCGATCTTGCAGAGATGACATGGAAAAAAGGAGCCCCTCCTGGTCCATAAGTACTGGGTTCCTCCCACTATTCCTCAGTCTTTTCGTCTCTGCAGTCGGTGAAGCATTCAGAAGATGACTCTCCTTCAAGCTGCAGGTAGCCGGGCTTGCTCCTGGCCCCTTTTTTTCTCTATTTCTGTCTGAAACTCTTTAAATCTGTTTGGTTATATTGTATGCCTCCCAGCCCTGGCTGTGTGGTTCAGGCAAAGGTAGATACATACACCTTCTGGTGTATACAGGAGTATTACTCCCCCGTGAGACCCAAATGTGGGTAGGCGGCTTCCGGGTTGGTGTTCCGGGCATGGGATGCCCCTGTCCCTTTATAATCCCCTTGTGCCTTATGGGTGCATTTCTATCCTCTCCCCTTAGTTCTCCTTTAACCATGCTGGGTAAAAAGGAGGGGGCGTTATCTGGGCTTATTTGTCACCATGCACAAAAAAAAAAAAAAAAAAAAAATATATATATATATATATATATATATATATATAAAATAAGTCTTTATTTCTTATTTTTATTATGTATGTTTTACTATACTATTTAATAGGAAATGTTTTATTTAGATTTTCCTATCTCTGTCTAGGCAGCATTTTTTGCTTACCTATTAAAGCTCTTTGTTTCTGGCTGTGTTCAGATTTGAATTTTCCCTCCATTTTTGGCCATGTGATCCTGGAAGTGGGCGGGGCTTAGGCATGCTTTTATTCAGAGAGCACCTGGTATGCTCTGTTTGACTTCCTGTTTCCTGCTTCCCTGTGGCCTTACCTCATGATGTGAGCTTATTGCATGGGCTGTGAGTACCCTTCAGCTTGGCTGAAGGGAGTTTTTTTCTGTAATTTATTTATATTGTGTGCAATTGGTGACTGTTTTTTTGTTTTCTCTGTAGGTGGAAACTCCTTATTTAAAAAGGGGTTTCTCCTGGTCCTTATATATAAAAAAAAAGCCCTTAAGCCTTATTTGGGGGTCCATTTGTGTTTCAATCCTCCCACTTGGGACTATTTAAAGGGGCATCCCGGGTAGCAATTGCGTAAATCCCATATATACTTGGCGACTATAATCAATTATAGTATAATACTAAACACCATATGGAGGCATCCCAGGATAACGGACATGCAATTCCCTCTGCACAGACTCGGCAATGTTTTGGATGTGGGGCATCCCTTGTTGGGGAGAACGCAATTCTTTGCGTCCCTTGTGCACATTTAACTATTATGCAGCAAACTGAGGCCCAGGCTTCAGGGCCTGCGGCTAATGCCTCATCTCCTACTCCGCCATGTCTTGTCCGTACCCCCAATGATATTGTCATGGGTGGTGAGTCGCATGCTGATTTATGTGCCAGATTGGCTCATCTTGAAAGATTAATGTCTACCTCTGTGCCTAAGAAGGCCTCAGCTAAAAGAAAGCATTTGACTCATGCCGCTCCGGCAAGTGAGTCAGACAATTGTGAATTGCTTGATTGGTCTGATCCTTCTCAGTTAGAAGAAGGAGAATTATATGAGGAATCAGATGTTTCTGATGCACAGCAATTTGTTGGTACTGAGATTGAGCAGGGTGAAGCAAGTGTTGTGGATACCCCAAAAGCTCTTGCTCAGTTATTTGAGGTTTTGGTTATTACTCCTCCTGAAGTAGTCCCTCCTCAAAAAGGGGAATTCTTTGGAGCCTCTAAACCTCGTTTAGAAATCCCAGATCAAAAACATTTTTTTGATATTATTCTTAAAGAATGGGAGAAGCCTGCGCGGCTTCCTGGCATTCCCTTGGGCTGGGACAAGAAGTATCCCTTCCCAGCTGATACTGTTAAACGTTGGTCATCACCACCTGTGGTGGATGCCCCTGTGCTTAATTTATCCAATTCTTCTGTGTTGCATTCTCCTGACTCCACTACACTTAAAGATGGAGAGGATAAGCGTATTGATCAAATGGCGTGCCACGCTTTTTCCAGTGTGGGCTCGGCCTTGCTGCCTGTTGGTGCTTCAGCGCTCATGACAGTGGCTATTAGGTCTGTTGTGAGAGACCTTAAGAATTACTCAGGGCTTGATCCAGCCTCTGATGAGTACACCGCTCTTAAGCGATGTGAGATGTTTTCATCCTTTGTACTTTCTGCCTTAGATGACACTCTGGTCATGTGCAGCAGAACCTCTGCCTTGTTAGTCGCCATTCGGCGGTCGGTGTGGTTGCGGCAGTGGGCAGCTGATATTGTAGCCAAGAAATCACTTATAGCGCTCCCTTTTGTGGAATTGCGCCTCTTTGGAGAAAGATTGGATTCTGTCACTAAGGGAGGTAAATTACCTCAGCGTAAGAAACAACGTCGTTCCTTTCGTGGAATGGCCTCTTTTAACCCTTCCTTTCGGCAGTAGCGTATCTGTTAAACATGGCTGTCATCTGCCTAGTGCCTCCAGCGGAAAGGGGTTTGGGGTTTTATTCCAACCTATTCATGGTACCCAAAGAGGACGGCTCTGTTCGGCCTATCCTAGACCTAAGGAGACTCAATCAATTTATCCGTTTCAGAAAATTCCGCATGGAGTCTCTGCGATCAACGATCGATTTCTCCGTCAGGGGGACTTAATGACATCCATAGACATCAAGGATGCTTATTTACACATTCCTATTTTTCCGGGTCACCAGAGATTTCTCAGGTTCTCGATAGAAGACGAGCATTATCAATTTGTAGCCCTGCCATTCGGCCTTACCTCGGCCCCAAGAGTCTTTACCAAGATGCTGGCAGGAGTGATGGCTATATTCAGGGTCCAGGGCATCCGCATTGTGCCTTTCCTGGACGATCTTCTTATCGCGGCCTCCTCCCTCGAACAATCAGAGTTGGACACCAGGACGGTGGTCTCTACGCTAGAAAGGTTCGGATGGGTAATAAGTTACCCCAAATCCTCTCTCTGTCCATCCAGGGAAATTCCCTTCCTGGGCCTGATTCTGGATACATTTCAGGCCAAGGTTTTTCTTCCTCAGTCCAAAATGGTTCTGATTCAGGACTTGATTCGTCTATTCTTGTCCAACCCTCATCAGTCTATCCGTCTAGGGATGAGACTAGTGGGATTGATGGTAGCTGCATTCGAGGCAGTCCCGTTTGCCCAGTTTCACATAAGGACGCTTCAGCTCTTCCTCTTGGCAAAGTGGGACAGGTGCCCACTATCATTGAATCAGACTTGTCTATTGTCTCCCCGCGTTTTGCAGTCCCTTCAGTGGTGGTTAATATTGCACAACCTCCAGAAGGGAAAGTCATTTCTGACTCCGCGTTGGGAACTGGTTACCACGGATGCCAGCCTGGTGGGCTGGGGGGGCTTCTGGAAGAAGCATCAGTTCCAAGGATTGTGGGGGCCTCAGGAGGCTCATTCTCTAATCAGTATTAGAGCTTCGGGCCATACGTCTTGTTCTACTTCGACTGACCCATTTCTCACAGGATCTGCCAGTTCAGATTCGGTCAGACAACCGAACAGCTGTTGCCTACATCAATCACCAGGGAGGGACTCGCAGTTGGGGTGCCCTCCGGGAAGTGTCTCTGATCCTTCAGTGGGCAGAGATCAATGTTCCTTGCATATCAGCAGTTTACATTCCGGGGATAGAGAATGTGGAGGCAGACTCCCTGAGCAGGGGATGTTCTCGCCAGGGAGAATGGTCTCTCAATCCAAGGGTCTTTCAGTTCCTCTTCACAAGTGGGAGACTCCACGGTTGGACCTGTTTGCTTCTCGTCACAATCACAAGCTGCCAGCTTTGTGTCTCTATCCCAGGATCCTCTGGCAGTGGCAGCGGATGCCATGTCTCTAGCCTGGAAGGATCTGGGGTTCCTATATCTGTTTCCCCCATTCTCCATGATCAGCAAGGTGGTGCGCAAGCTAGCACTAAAGGAGGTGCCAGCAATTCTGGTGGCGCCAAGGTGGCCAAGACGTCTGTGGTACGCAGACGTCGTAAGGCTGGCAATGGATCGTGTCCATCTGTCTCTTCTTCCAGATCTCATCACTCAGGGTCAACTTTGTTACCCCAAATTACAAACGCTGGCTTTGACGGCATGGCTGCTGAAGTCTCCATCTTGAAAGAAGAAGGTCTTTCTGATGTGGTTATTCAGACTCTTATTAGAGCTAGGAAGAAGTATTTCTCTGTCATTTATTACAGGACTTGGAGGTCCTATATTGATTGGTGTGAATCCAGGGCTTTGCCCTGTAGAGTATTTTCTATTCCTAGAATTCTGGAATATCTGCAACGAGGTCTGGATATGGGATTACCGATTAGTACTTTGAAAGGGCAAGTCTCTGCCTTGGCAATTTTCTTTCAAAGATCGTTTGCTCTTCATCCTTTAGTTAAGACCTTTTTCCAAGGAGTCGCGCATGTGCGGCCTCCCAGAAAGCCTTTACTTCCTGTTTGGGATCTTAATTTGGTGCTTTCGGCTATGCAAGCTGCTCCCTTTGAGCCATTGCAGGATATTCCTCTTCCTATTCTTACTCAGAAGGTTGCCTTTTTGGTTGCTATTACTTCTGTCCGCCGAGTTTCTGAGCTGGCGGCTTTGTCTATTCAAGCCCCTTATTTTGAGAGGCATCAAGATAAGGTTGTTTTTCGTTTTAAACCGGATTTCCTTCCTAAGGTGGTGTCTGCTTTCCACCTAAATCAGGATATAGTTCTTCCTTCCTTGTGTCCTAAACCTAGTAACGACAAGGAAAGGGAATTACATTCTTTGGATGTAGTTTGTTGTGTTAAGTATTATTTAGTTACTACCTCGGCCTTCCGCAAGACGGATGCCTTTTTTGTTGTGCCTTCTGGGCCCAAGAAGGGTTTTGCTCCTGCCAAATCTTCCCTTAGTAAGTGGATACGTCAGGCTATCATTGGGGCCTATATGGCGAAGGGGAAGGTTCCCCCTTTTCGTGTCACTGCTCATTCTACTCATGCTATTGGAGCCTCTTGGGCTTTTCAGCACCAAGCTTCTGTTGAACAAGTCTGCAAGGCTGCGACTTGGTCTTCTGTGCTTACTTTTTCTAAGTTTTACAAGGTTGATGTGCGGGCCTCAGCGGATGCTGTTTTTGGCTGCAAAGTTCTGAAAGCTGCAGTAATTTAAGTTATGCATTATTCCTTTGGGATCCCCACCCATTATAGACACTGCTATTGGATGTCCCAAGTGTCATGAATATTGGGAAGTGGGGGTGTGACATACTAGGAATAATACCATTTTGTGAGATACTCACCTGTAAAATGGTTATTACGAGTATGTCACACCCCCCACTTCCCCCGCCCTTTTTTGTTCGAGGGATCCTTTATATGGTGATTATTATTATTATTTCAAATAATTTTACAATTATTGAATATAATTGGCTCTTTTTGCTCTAAGGGATCCTTTATTTGGTATTATTATTTCAAATAATTTTACAATTATTGAATATAATTGGCTCTTTTTGTTCTAAGGGATCCTTTATTTGGTATTATTATTCTCATATAATTTTACAATTATTGAATATAATTGGCTCTTCCTGGTTCTTCACTGCTGTTTAAAAAGACTGAGGAATAGTGGGAGGAACCCAGTACTTATGGACCAGGAGGGGCTCCTTTTTTCCATGTCATCTCTGCAAGATCGCCCTCTACAGGCCGGGTTCCCAAGTGTCATGAATATCGGGAAGTGGGGGGTGTGACATACTCGTAATAACCATTTTACAGGTGAGTATCTCACAAAATAGTATTTTTCCCTATGGAAGCTGTTTTTTGAATCTGTCTGGCTATACCCCTTTGGAAGAAGGGGAGTTATTCTCTGACTCAGAGTCATCTGATGAGAGGCCCAGGGGTCATGATGATTCCGGCTCTGACCCCTGGGCCCCAGATGACACTGATAAGCTGCTGGCTCAGATTTTTGAGGTACTGTCTATCTCTCCCCCGGTTGCGGCCCCCCAGGCAACAGGGGGAATTGTTTCATACTGCTAAGCCACGCTTAGAATTTCCTGAGCAAGCCCATTTTAATAATCTTGTACTCAGGGAATGGGAGCGTCCCAGCAGGGAGTTGGGATAAGAGGTATCCCTTTCCTGCTGATGTGGTGAAGTGTTGGTCATCCCCTCCTGAAGTGGATGCCCCGGTGCTAGGGTTATCTAACACCCCTGTCATGCACTCCCCTGACTCTACAACACTGCGGGATGCTGAGGACCGACGCATTGATCAGCTGGCGTCCCATGCCTTTGCATGTGTGGGGACGGCCCTGCGCCCGGTCTGTGCCTCGGCCATTACGGCTGTGGCTATTAGGACCCTGCTTAGAAATATCCTTGATGGTGCCCCTGATGATGTGTCTAGTGAAGAGTTTAACGCATTCTCTCGTTGTGAGGTTTTTGTGACTTATGTCCCCTCTGCCTTGGATGATACCGTTAGAATGTGTGGCAGAACCTCTGCCCTTGTGGTGGCTATACGCTGCTCGGTTTGGCTGTGCCAGTGGGCTGCTGACAACGCTGCCAAGAAGGCTCTCACTGGTTTTCCCTTCAAAGGACTACGCCTGTTTAGGGAACGCCTGGACCTTTTTGCTAAGGGAGGCAGGTTACCCCAGCGCAGGCGGCAGTCTCGGCCCTTTCGGGGACAGGGCTCCTTTTCTTCCCCCTACCGTGGTGCCAGACAGAGGAGGGGGGGTCTCCCTTACAGGGGCCCGAGGAGATTTCTGGGATAGGGGCAGAGGACGTGGTCATCCTGGCTCCTCCTGGGGCTCTAAGCTTAAGTCTTCTCCCAAGCCTCAGGCATGAAGGGGCGCCCTCACCCATCCGGGTGGGGGAATGGCTTCAGCACTTGACCTGCCCCCCCCCAAGATTCATCAGATCTTGGATTTCTCAGGACCCTGTGTCAGCTCAGTGTCAGGAATAGCCTTGTTACGTTTGCCTAGTTGAACTGTTTTCCCTTAAGTTTTCCCTTAGTTAAGATGGCAGATTGTGTCTCAGCTGGGTGCCATCTTACTTCCTGTCATATATATAAACCTCTCAGGCCTGTTGCTCAGTGCTTGAGTATTGTGTTTGACTTCCTGCTTGTGCAGTCCTCCAGCCTGGAGCTTGCTTTCCGGTTTGTTCCTCCTTTTGCGGTTTACCCTGCAAATCCTTGCTACCTGCTGACTGTTTATCAAGTCTCTTGCTGATACCTCGCCTGGATCTCTGCATATCTTCCTTCTACTCCGGTGTTGACTTCCAGTGTTCTGGCCTAGTTTCTGCCATTGGACTCCATCAGTATTCACCAGTATCGTGACAGGATACTCAAGCCAAAAATGGAGTCCGCTGGGATTGGGAGTTCGGAGGTTCGCATTAGCCAGCTGCAGTCTACTCTGGCTAATATGCACGCCGAGATGCAGACGTTGAAAAACAAATATGATGCCTTTGAAGGACAGACTTCTCACAATGTCCATATTTATGGACAAGCAATTCAAGAGCTACGTGGGACGGTGCAAACATTATCTGACCGGATGGCTATCTTGGAGGCTCAAGCTTCTGTACTACCTACTTCCGTGCCTGTCTTGAGTCCTAAGTTGCCACCGTTCAGTTTTGGTGGAGATCGTGACAAATTCAGGGGATTCCTCAATCAATGTAGGCTATACTTTGATGCAAATCCAACCCAGTTTCCTACTGACCGGTCTAAAGTGCTGTGTATCATCATGTTGCTGACACAATCCGCCATCTTAACTAAGGGAAAACTTAAGGGAAAACAGTCCAACTAGGCAGACGTAACAAGGCTATTCCTGACACTCAGGCTCTAGTTCTGGCGGTGCAAAGCCTTCTGGAGCTGGGGGTCATCTGTCAGGTCCCCTTAGGAGAAAGGGGCAAGGGCTTCTATTCCAACCTTTTCACCGTACCCAAAAGAGATGGGTCAGTCAGGCCCATCCTGGACTTCCTCAACAAATTTGTCAGGTGCAGGCGCTTTCGCATGGAAACTTTGCGCTCTGCCATCAGTTCCCTGCGTCTTCATGACGTCTGTGGAAAAGATGCTTACCTTCATATTCCTGTGTTTCCAGGTCATCAAAGGTTCCTCAGGTTCACTCTGGAGGATCAGCACTACCAATTTGTGGCATTGCCCTTCGGTCTCACTTCAGCTCCCAGAGTGTTCACCAAGATGCTGGCAGGAGTGATGTCTCTGCTCAGGTCTCAGGGCATCCGCGTGCTGCCCTACCTGGACGACATTCTCATCACTTCCCAGTCCCTACAACAGGCAGAGTTGGATACTCAGCTGGTAGTGTCCAATCTGGAGTAATTTGGCTGCGTGATCAACCATCCCAAGTCTTCCCTGGCTCCCTCCTTGGTTACTCCCTTCTTGGGAATGAATCTGGATACAGTTCAGGCAAGGATTTTTCTTCCTCAGCAGAAGGTGATTGCGCAGGTTCAGTTCCTGCTATCTTGCCCTCATCTCTCCATCAGGCAGGGAATGCTGCTGGTGGGCCTGATGGTGGCGTGCTTTCGAGGCAGTCCCTTATGCTCAGTTCCACATGAGGCCTCTGCAACTCCACCTCTTGTCAGTATGGGACAAGGATCCTGCATCCCTGGACCAGGTCCTTGTGCTTTCCCCCCTGGTCAGGTGGTCCCTCTCGTGGTGGCTGGACTCCAGGAACCTGTTGGTGGGCAGATACTTTCTGGCCCCTTCCTGGGAGACAGTCACCACGGATGCCAGTCTGACAGGTTGGGGGGGGTTCTGGAAGTCCCTGCAGTTCCAAGGGAGGTGGGGCCCTCAGGAGGCCCACACACCTACCAACATTCTGGAACTGCGGGCGATCAGGTTGGTTCTGACTCATTTGACTCATCACCTTCGGGGCCTGCCTGTTCAGGTGCGCTCGGACAACCAGACGGCGGTTGCCTACATCAATCATCAGGGAGGGACCCGGAGCAAGAGGGCCCTCCGGGAAGTGTCTCTGATCCTGGCCTGGGCGGAGAAGAATGTTCCCTGTATATCAGCTGCATACATCCCGGGGGTGGAGAATCTGCAGGCAGACTCTCTAAACAGGGGGACCTCTCGCCTGGGAGAATGGTCCCTCTGCAACAGGGTGTTTCAATCTCTGTGTCGCCATGGGGGCCAACCAGATGTGGATCTGTTTGCGTCCCACCACAATCAAAAGCTCCCGGCCTTTGTCTCCCTGTCCCGGGATCCTCCGGCCTTGGCCACGGATGCTCTAGCAATGTCATGGCAGGACTTTCAGCACCTGTATGTCTTTCCTCCGTTTCCCCTATTGGGCAGGGTTCTGCGCAAGATAGCTCAGGAGGGGGTGCCAGCAATACTGGTGGCCCCCAGGTGGCCAAGAAGAGTGTGGTTCGCAGACGTGGTGCAGCTGCCAGTAGATCAGTACGCTCTGCCCAGGGTGCCAGACCTGCTCACTCAGAGTCACTTACGCCATCCCAATTTACAAACTCTGGCTTTGACGGCCTGGCTGCTGAAACCTCCATCTTGATGGAGAAGGGGCTGTCTGCCTCTGTGGTTGATACCATGATAAAGGCTAGGAAGAAGTCTTCTTCTTCCATTTACTATAGGGTTTGGCGTGCCTACATTGACTGGTGTGAGTCTAAGTCTCTTCCCTGTCGTGTGTTCTCTATTCCCAGGATCCTGGAGTTCCTGCAGCATGGTTGGAGCTGGGGCTCCAACTCAGTACTCTGAAGGGTCATGTCTCTGCCCTGGCTGTTTTCTTCCAGCATTCTTTGCCCAGCATTCTCTGGTTAGGACTTTTTTCCAGGGGGTTACTCATGTGCGTCCCCCAGGTAAGCCTATGTTGCCTGTTTGGGATTTGAACTTGGTCTTGTCTGCCTTGCAGGGTGCTCCCTTTGAACCTGTGCAGGAGGCTGCCCTGGCCATTCTTACTCTCAAGGTTGTCTTCTTGGTGGCTATCACCTCTGTTAGGCGTGTGTCTGAGTTGGCGGCACTTTCCATCCAGCCCCCCTACTTTGCGAGACACCAGGACAAGGTGGTGTTTCGCTTCAAGCCAGATTTTCTGCCTAAGGTGGTGTCTGCCTTTCATTTGAATCAGGACATTGTTCTTCCTTCCTTGTGCCCTAATCATAGTAATGCTAAGGAGAGGGTCTTCCTGTCACGCTCGAGTAACTCCAGCCCTCCAGGTAAGCCCTCAACCCCCAATCTCCGCAGCCAGCTTCACCTGTAGGAGCCCCCGCTTGCCTGGACGCAGAATACCCCTGCCCGGGATCGGTTGCCCCCAGGACTTCAATGGCTCAAAGGATGAGAGCTTACTGGTTGGAGGTCTGAAGAACCAATGACTAGAGCGAGTTAGCGGGGAGTCCAGAGACACCAGGTCGACACCAGGAATTCAGAGATTGCAGCGGTACAGATGGATGAGGCAGCTCGAGGTCGGAGTACAAAGCAGAGGTCGGCAACAGGGATCAGACGGAGAATGGTCGGTTTCAAGCAGGGGTCGGCAACGGAGGTTAGATAGAGATTGGTCGATTCAGGCAGGGGTCGGCAACAGAGATCAGACAGAGATTGGTCGATTCAGGCAGGGGTCGGCAACAGAGATCAGATAGAGATTGGTCGATTCAGGTATGGGTCGGCAACGAAGATCAATCACGGCAATAACACAAGACAAAGCTAGGTATAAGGCGCTAGCACAGGCACTGAGCAACTGACGAAATGAACCTTTATAGGGACAGACAAGATTGGGGAAAGGGGATAGAGCGTGTGATTGGTGCAACTTTAACTAATGCCCGGATGAGCCAAAAAACCAGAAGGGCGTATAGCCCAAAATCCCCCTATCCGGGCTCATAGGCCCATCCCCAACACTTTGGGCTCATTGGCCCTTACCAGCTCTCCTCCAGCGGCCGCGCTGAGAGCAGGGGGGTCATAAACAAGACGCGAGCACGTGTACGGAAGCCGGGCCCGCCGGCTGAGGAGGAGCAGTGCGCAGGCTCGCCAGCAGGGACGGAAGCCGCCGGCCGCCGGGGACACCGCTGGACCGGGAGACAGGTAAGCAAATCCTGACACTTGCATTCTTTGGACGTGGTTAGGTGTCTGAAGTACTATCTGGTGGTTACTGCACCTTTCAGAAAAACTGATGCTCTTTTTGTGGTCCCTTCTGGTCCTAGGAAGGGTTTGGCACCTGCCAAATCTACTATCAGCAAATGGATCCGTCAGGCTGTGATTCAGGCCTATTCTGCTAAGGGGAAGAATCCTCCCTTCCGCCTTTCTGCTCATTCCACTCGTGCTATTGGTGCCTCTTGGGCTTTTCAGCACCAGGCTTCTGCTGAACAAGTTTGCAAGGCCGCCACTTGGTCTTCTGTTCATACCTTTTCAAAGGTTTACAAGGTTGATGTTAGGGCCTCAGCTGATGCTGCTTTTTGCCGTAAGGTTCTGCAGGCGGCAGTGGTATGACCTGTCTGCTGTTACCTTTGGGGATCCCACCCTACTTTATGGACACTGCTATTGGATGTTCCAAGTGTAAGTAATCTAATCTGGAGCAGGGCGTACTGTATACTAAGAATAATACAATTCTGTGATTACTCACCTGTAGAACTGATATTATGAGTATACAGTACGTCCTGCTCCACCCCACCCTTGGTTTTGCATTATCCTGGATCCCCCTGTATGGTGATTCTTATAATTGTTATAGTTACCAGTTTGGTTCTGTTTAATTCTCCCGGCTTCACGTTAACTGCTTTTTAATGCTGGGGATTTGTGGGAGGTCCCTGGTATTTGAGGGGCCGGGAGGAGCCAATTTCGATGTCTCTGCAGTCCAGCGCCATCTGGCGGAGTGATACCCAAGTTTAAGTAATCTAATCTGGAGCAGGACGTACTGTATACTCAATATCAATTCTACAGGTGAGTAATCACAGAATTGTATTTTTCTAGCAACTTTTATCCTAGCATTCCCCCCAAACCTGTTGTACGTGTTGATGATAACTATGTGTCTTATTCAAGTAATGATATTGTGTGACATTTTAGCATTACATTTATTTGGTTTATAATGGTATTATGCTATGAGCTGTGCTTTATTTCATGCATGAGCTATTGAAGTACTGAGAATTATAACGCCATAGAGATTCAAGTGGAGGAGAAGTGTTTCTGAAAATTTGAGAAAACGCCAGAGGATATCTGTAAATATAAGCTTGAATACAAGCAGAAATCCGGTAAGCAGATTTGCTTAGTGGTGGGCACAAAATTATCAGCATCAAATATTGATGTTTTTGTGAAGAGACAGAGCTAGAACACTTATGCACATTGCGCAATAATATTGGTGGAAGAAAAGAAGGACTTGTTCCTTATTTTGTACTTATGCATCAAAAAGTGTAAGAATGTGGGTTTTTTTTGTTATTTTGAATGTATTTGTGTCTGCGTAAGTGCGTTTTAGTCTTTTCTCGCAGAAGACTACTGCATGTTTTCCCCGTGTTGTTTTCACGTTTTAGCGTATAATACATGATTAGTATGGGCTTGCACATGATTCGCCTGATCAGCCCTGATTCACCTTTCCGAATGTGCCAATAAAATGGCCTGTTTTATGCTCCACGAGATTGCGATGCGATTGCGGGCGTGACCAAATTTGTTGGCTGCCTTAAATTTTTGGCAAACAGCTCATTGCATAGGCTGGGTGCCCTCTCTGTGGGCATATCCCAGGCTACGCTCAGCTGCACTCTCAATCAATTTCTTGACGGCATGGCTACTTTGCAGGCAATAACTTGTTTATGATGTATGTGCCTAATTCTTCTCTTATTTATATAGGTGATTCTGGCAATGGTGGAGCAGGCCTTTGGCTTGCTGAAGACCCAGTTCCAGTGCCTGGACCATACTGGGGGGGGGGGGGGGGGCAGCCAGCCCAAGAAAGTTATCAAAATCATTGTGGCAGGCATGGTACTGCACACATTTGCACCTCCAGGAGAAGTTTCCCCTATATCGGGATGTGTCCCCCTCTGCAGCTCTTGATGTTTTGGCAGACCTATCAGCATGCCTCTGGTCAGTCTGTCCGGAACCACCTTGTCTTGTCTCATTTTAGTTAATTTGTTTGTTTAGTTTGTTCTCAGTTGTATGTTTGTGTTGTGTCTCTGTATCTATTTCTATATGTACATTTTTATTTGAGGCAAGCCTTGGCCTTTTATTCTAAGTATGTCACACACCCCGCTTCAAGATATCCATAACATGTGGGTAATACCGACCTGAAGAGGGCGTTCCTGCAGAGATGATAGCAAAAAGAAAGCCCCTCCCTGATCCATAAATACCTGGGACCTCCCACTCATCACCCAGTTTTTCCATCTCTGCAGACGGCGAGCAAGTCAGAAGATGATGGCTCCTCCTTGCACAGGGGGATTTAAGGTAGCCGGGATGATTCCCGGCCTGCTATTTATTTATTTCCGTTTGGACCCTTTTTTTCCTAGAATCCATATGCCTCCCAGCTTTGGCTGTGGGTCCAGGCGAGGGTATTTCAGCACCTTAGGTGCTCAGGAGCAACGCTCCACCGTGAGACCCTATACAAGAGGGTAGGCGGTTACACCGGGTTGGTGACCCCGGTTTGGGATGCCCTGTCCCTTAGTTTAACCTTGAATGGCCCTCCCAGGATCCCTTTTCCACAGTGGGGATGGGGGGTGTGGGTCCCTTCTTTACTACTCTCTGAGTAGTTACATTACCCCCTCCTTTCGTGGGGCCAGATCTGGCAGGGGGTTTGCATTCCCCTCTTCCAGAGGAGATTCTGGGAGCAGGGGCAGAGGACGTGCCCGTCCAGGATACAGTTGGGGCTCTAAGCCCAAGCCGGCTACTAAGCCGGCTCAGCAATGAGGGGGCGCCCTCACCCATGCGGGTGGGGGGACGGCTGCGACACTTCTCCCAGATCTGGGATCAAGAGGTCTCAGACAGATGGATCCGGGAAGTGGTGTCTTCCGGTTACAAGCTGGAGTTCGAGCTCCGCCCCCTTTCCAGATTTTTCAGGTCTCGGATGCCTTCGGAACCTCTGGCGGCGCAGGGGCTCCTGTTGGCAGTAGAGAATCTTCTGGACATGGCTGTCATTTGCCCAGTGCCCCCTTCGGATCAGGGCAGGGGTTTTTATTCCAATCTGTTCACGGTACCCAAGAAGGACGGATCGGTCCGACCCATCTTGGATCTGAATTTTCTCAACAGGTTCATCCGGCCACGGAAATTCCGCATGGAAACGCTGCGTTCGGCCATTCACTCTCTTCGTCAGGGAGACTTTCTGACGTCCATAGACATCAAGGATGCTTATCTACACGTTCCAATTTTTCCAGCACACCAGAGGTTTCTCAGGTTCGTGGTGGAGGATCGGCATTTTCAGTTTGTGGCACTCCCTTTCGGTCTCACCTCGGCTCCTCGGGTATTCACCAAGGTGCTAGCGGGGGTGATGGCTCTGCTAAGGGTTCAGGGTATCCGCATTGTGCCCTATTTGGACGATCTTCTGATCATGGCCTCTTCTTTCAACCAAGCAGAGTTGGACACCAGAGTGGTGGTGTCCACTCTGGAGAGGTTCGGTTGAGTGGTCAACCACCCCAAGTCTTCTCTTTCTCCGTCCAGAGTAGTGACCTTTCTGTGAATGTCTCTGGACACTTCGCAGGCCAGGGTGTTTCTGCCCCAGGCCAAGATTCTTTTGATTCAGGAGTTGGTTCGGCTTCTCTTGTCGGCCCCTCGTCCAGCCATCCGTCTAGGGATGAGGCTGGTGGGGCTAATGGTGGCCTCATTCGAGGCGGTTCCCTTTGCGCAGTTTCATACAAGGACGCTTCAGCTTCATCTGTTGAAGGTTTGGGACAAGTCTCCTCTATCGTTGGATCAGTCCTTCCTGATGACTCCCCGAGTTCATCGATCCCTGCAATGGTGGCTGGGGTCAGTCAATCTGTTGAGGGGCAGATCTTTTCTGGCTCCGCGTTGGGAAACAGTCACCACGGATGCCAGTCTGTCAGGTTGGGGGGGTGTTTGGAAGGACCTCCAGTTTCAGGGTCTGTGGGGCCCGCAGGAGGCTCACGAGCCCATCAATGTTCTGGAGTTGAGAGCCATCAGGTTGGTTCTGTTTCACTTGACTCATCAGTTGCGGGGCCTGCCTGTTCAGGTCCGGTCGGACAACCGGACGGCGGTTGCTTACATCAATCACCGGGGGGGACTCGCAGCAGGAGTGCCCTCAGGGAAGTGTCTTTGATTCTGGACTGGGCGGAGAGCCACGTCCCGTGTATCTCAGCAGTCTACATTCCGGGAGTGGAGAACACGGAGGCGGACTCTCTGAGCAGGGCCTCCTCTCGTCAGGGGGAGTGGTCTCTCAGTCCCAAGGTGTTTCGTTCGATCTGTCTCAGGTGGGGGTTCCCAGCGGTGGACCTCTTTGCCTCTCGTCACAATCACAAGCTTCCGGTCTTTGTGTCTCTCTCGCAGGATCCTCTGGCTCTGGCGGTGGATGCCATGTCTCTGAACTGGAGGGATCTGGGGTTTCTTTACCTGTTCCCTCCGTTTCCAATGGTAGCCAGAGTGGTGCGCAAGCTGGCCCTGGAGGGCGCGTCGGCGATTCTGGTGGCACCAAGGTGGCCAAGGCAGGTTTGGTTCGCAGACCTGGTAAGACTGGCAGAGGATCTGTTCGTTCTGCCTCTACTGCCGGACCTGCTCACCCAGGGTCGGCTGCGCTATCCCAATTTACCTTCGCTGGCTTTGACGGCGTAGCTGCTGAAACCGCCATCTTGAAGGAGGAAGGTCTTTCTGACGCGGTGGTTCAGACTCTTATTAGCGCCAGGAAGCGCTCTTCCTCTACTATTTACTATAGGACTTGGAGATCCTATATTGACTGGTGTGAAAGTAGGTCTTTCTCTTGTCGGGAGTTCTCCATTTCCAGAATCTTGGAGTTTCTTCAACATGGTCTGGATCTGGGGCTTCAACTTAGTACCTTGAAGGGGCAGGTTTCTGCCCTGGCGGTGTTCTTCCAAAGGTCCTTTGCACTTCATTCCTTAGTCAAGACCTTTTTCCAAGGAGTTACGCATGTACGGCCCCCGAGGAAGCCTTTTGTTCCAGTTTGGGATTTGAATCTGGTTCTTTCTGCTCTTCAGGGTCCTCCGTTTGAGCCCTTGAATGAGGTTGCCTTGTCTTCACTTACTCAAAAGGTGGCCTTTTTGGTGGCTATCACTTCGGTTAGGCGTGTTTCTGAGTTGGCAGCTTTATCCATTAAAGCTCCGTACTTCGAAAGGCATCAGGACAAGGTTGTCTTTCGTTTCAAGCCGGATTTTCTTCCTAAGGTGGTCTCTGCCTTTCATCTGAATCAGGACATTGTTCTGCCTTCTCTATGTCCTAATCCCAGCAACGACAAGGAAAGGGCGCTGCATTCCTTGGATGTAGTTCGTGTTGTGAAATATTATCTGGTGGTTACGTCTTCCTTTCGTAAGACTGATGCTTTTTTTGTGGTGCCTTTTGGGCCTAGGAAAGGTTTGGCTCCTGCCAAATCTTCCATTAGTAAATGGATTCGTCAGGCCATCATTGGGGCCTATTCTGCCAAGGGGAGGAGTCCCCCTTTTCGTGTTACTGCTCATTCTACTCGTGCGGTTGGAGCGTCCTGGGCTTTTCAGCACCAGGCCTCTGTTGAGCAAGTTTGTAAGGCCGCTACTTGGTCCTCTGTTCACACTTTTTCCAAGTTTTACAAGGTTGATGTTCGGGCCTCAGCGGATGCTGTTTTTGGCCGCAAAGTTCTGCAAGCTGTTGTGGTTTAAGTTGTGCATTGTTGCCTTGTTTTGGATCCCCGCCCTTTTTATGGACACTGCTATTGGATGTCCCACATATTATGGATATCTTGAAGCGGGGTGTGTGACATACTTAGAATAATACCATTTTGTGAAATACTCACCTGTAAAATGGGTATTGTAAGTATGTCACACACCCCGCTTCACCCGCCCTTTTTGTATTCTGGATCCTTTATATTGTGAACTTTGTGTTGTTATGACTTATATTTGCCTCTTCCTGGTCCCTTACCTTACTGCTTCTATATACTGGGTGATGAGTGGGAGGTCCCAGGTATTTATGGATCAGGGAGGGGCTTTCTTTTTGCTATCATCTCTGCAGGAACGCCCTCTTCAGGTCAGTATTACCCACATGTTATGGATATCTTGAAGCGGGGTGTGTGACATACTTACAATACCCATTTTACAGGTGAGTATTTCACAAAATGGTATTTTTTGGTTCTGTGAGCTTCACCCTCTTTTGATTTTTCTTGAGATTAAACTGAATTACCAAATCAGTTAGGCTTGTTTTGTTTGTTTTAGTCACAAAACTCTGACATACACATTTTTGGGGAACAGTGTTGGGCCATATTCTTAGGCTACTGAGATTCACAAACAAAAATCCATCCAAAAAATCTCCACCAAATGTTTTTCCTTATTGCTAGGATGGGTGGCCTGCAACATTTTGTGCATATCTGGCTTCTCGGAGTGTTACACTGTGCGTGCCAGGTTGTCATTTATCCACTGCCACTGTGCTAACAGTGCCTCCCTGTGCTGGTTGCTGTTCTGTTGCTCCACCACCAATGCTTGGAGGTCATGGTGGAGCAGCATTATGTGTCTTTGCATGCTTTGGTGGAACCAGGCTGTGCTTTGCGTGAAGGCTCTGCTATCTGCTTGCCAATCCACCTTTATCAACTGCACCCACCTCACCAGGGGAATATGGCGAAGTGGCTGAGAGCGTCGTCCTCTTCACCGTGCTGTGCTTGGCCTTTCCACATGTGTTTTGCTTGATGTGGGTGACAGGAAATTCTCACCAGCTGAGCTCTCTCATGTTAGTGATGGCTGCAGCTGCTCATCATGCTGCAGCTGTTGGTCATGCTGTAGCTATAGATCCAGCTGCTGCTGCAGAGGGAATGGTGGAGTGAGCTGCTTCTGCAGATGAATTAGTGGATCCAGCTGCTACTGCAGAGGGAGTGGTGGAGGGAGCTGCTTCTGCAGATGGATTTGTGGATCCAGCTGCCACTGCAGAGGGGGTGAGGAAGGCAGATGCTGCTGCAGATGGATTTGTGGATCCAGCTGCTGCTGCAGTGGCAGCTGTTGAGGCCGATAATGCTGCAGTGGCAGCTGCTGGGGCAGATGTTGTGTCTGAGGGTGCAGGGGAGGCAACCTCTGCTGCACAGGGTGCTGATGCTGCTGTTGTGGAGGCAGATGCTGTCCTCCTCGAGATGCTGTTTGGCAGCCAGTAGCGGGGGTGTTTGGCTTAGCCTAGCACTTTGCCTGGACCTGGTGTGGTTTACTCTAGCACTGATCTGACTTTGGCTGAGGCAGTGCTGGCGTGCGCTCGAAGGGGGCTGTGGCGACGTGGTCAGGCACGAACATCCATCAGGGCATGGCTTGGTCCGGCTGTCCTGCCTGTGTATGCAAGTTTTTCTGCCGGCCATCCTGACTTATCTCACACTGAAAACAACAGTGGTGGGGTGTTGCCTTCTCCAGATGTCAGTGTGTGTGGGGTTTAATTTATTCTTTCATGATATGTAACTACATATGCCTGTGCAGAAATTTAGATGTATGCCAACTTCCGGGACCTGCTATGGTGCGTCACATGACAGGCTGACAACCTGCTTGGCTTGACATTTCTATGGCTTTTCTCCACACTTTGGCGAAGCTGGAGGAAGAGACAGAAGCCACCTACACCTTCACCCAGGTCATTCAGCATTGGTCCGATCTGGAAAGGAGAAAAGAGGCGCAGGTGAGGAGATTTTTCCACCTGCACTTCCCAAGTTAATGACATTTATTTGCTAAGCACTACACCTACAACCACATTAGGCAGAGCTGTGTGTAAAATAATGCACTTCTCTTCTAGTGTCAGAGTTCAGATGGAGAATCAGGCCCACCCGGAAGCGACAAGCCCAGGCAATACTGAAAAAACCTTGTGGACGTTCACCCTCCTTTGCAGGTGAGGCCCAATCTCACCTGGACCAACCAGTGGAGAAGGCACAGATGTTGGGCAGGGGGGAACAAGACTTTGTGAATAATGAGGGGTATGAGCATGACACACAACCACACACAGAAAGACACACACTAAACATTCACACATATGTGTTAACTTGTGGATTGTTGGGATGTTTGCATCTAGATGGCCAGGAAGTCCCAGTGGGTGAACAGCCATGGGAAGGTGCACCACTCCAGCAGCCGCAACAAGCAGGTGGGTGATGTGCCACACACAACAGGATCCTATTCACAGCTCTAACACATTTACTAATAGATATTTTTTTGTGACCTACAAACTTGGACCCCGAGGAGTGGCAAGTCCCAATGAGAAGGGTGGCTCCCCAACCCCAACAGCCTCGTAAGTTCTAAGACAAGTGACTATTTCAATAACATTCCTTTGTCAATAGGTTTTCAGGAAGCAGAGGCTAGACACTAATTGTTTGTTTTCCAAGCATACAGCACGTCCTGTTTCACTAAATTCTTTATGCCTGGGTTATCCGTCACAAGGTGGCGCAGTGGACTGCAGAAAAGACTTGTGGCATCTCCCGGCCCTATAAAGGCCAGGAACCTCCCACAAATTCCCAGTTTCCTTCTGCAGTCAGGACTGCGAAGATAAGACGATGGCTCTCTATATTGCGCAGGTGAGCGGGGCTTACTAGCCTGCGGCCCTGCAGGACTATTTCCACCCGTTCTGGACCCACTGCCTCCCAGCCTCGGCTGCCTGGTTCGGGTGAAGGTAGGCAGCACCAGGGTTAGGTGCTTAAGGAGCACTGCTCCAGACCGCATAACCCTGTATCACAAGGGTAGCCGGTTACAGGCCTTTATGGTGGGCCTCATGGGATGCTGTGACACTCATTGCTTAGCCCCCTTTGTGTAAGGGTTCTATCCCCCCCCTCTTTCTTTTCCCGGGGCTGGACCCTTGCCGCTGTTCTGTTGCCCTCTCGCTCTCTCCCTGGGCACGGGGAGGGGGGGGGACGGGTGGCTGTCGGGAGTGCCCGGGGGGTTCTGAGTGTGTATTTCAATGTGCTGCGCCGCCGTGCCGCCTTGTACGCCGCTCCGCGGCAGGCGGCGCTATTTCTGAGGTGATTTTTTTCTTGTGTCATGGCGCCGGCGGATAATGTGACCGCGATTTTGCGCTCTTCGGAGGGGGCGGGACCTGCGGATCACACGTTCCGCGTCATGCTGCCGCGGCCCAGCCCTCAAAGACTGCTCCGGCGCCATTTTGTTCTGCTGTGTCTGGGGCCCACGTCTCTCTCTGGAGCTGAGTCGCGTTTCCTCTGCGGTCCGGCGGTTGCGCTGCTGATCCTATTGGTCCGTGAGTCCCCTGCGGGGTTGCTTTTGTTGTACTTCAGCTGTGCTGCGGTTGTTTATGGGTCTTTTTTGTGTCTTTTAGGCGGGACAACTGTGACTGTGGTTTCTCCCGGCCCTGCCCTTGTCATCTCCCACCTTCCCTAGCGGGTTCTGGGCATCCCTGGGGGGGGGGCATCCCGGGTGGCTCTTGTAGCCGTGACCCTGTACTGGCTGTGAGCCTATATTGATCACCATATGGAGGCTTCCAGGGATAATGTGCTTGGGGTTCCTTCGGGACAAGCCCAGCTGTGTGCCGCCTGTGGGGTATCCCCTGTGAGTGATGATTCAGAGTATGTGTGCCCTGTGCCCAGAAGGTACTTGCGCTGCAGTCTGGGTTGCCTGCTACCCTGCCCAGCTCTGCGCCCCCCTTCTACATCACCTACCCCCCCACGCCCGCATTTGACCCCTAGTGAGGGACATGCTAGCGGGGAATCACGTTATGACTTGGCTTTGCGGGTGGCCAGCCTGGAAAGGCATTTTACTGGGCCTGGCCCCTGCAAGGCTTCTGGCAAGAAGCGGCACCTAACCTGCTGTTTCCCTTTTTCCTGTTGAGGATGAGGGACATTACACTCTGTCTGGTTATTACCCCCTAGAAGAGGGGGAACTCTTCTATTATTCTGATTCCTCTGTGGAACGGCAGGAGGTTTATGGCGGTACTGGGTCTCCTTTTGGAGAAGATCCATGGTCTCCCGAGGATACTGATAGGCTGTTGGCTCACATTTTTGAAGTGCTATGTATTACCCCTCCTGTGCCGGCTAAAAAGCAGCAGGGTGAGCTTTTTCACACTGTTAAACAACGCTTGGAGTTCCTTGAGCAGAACCACTTTAATAATTTGGTGCTCAAGGAGTGGGAACGTCCTAGCAGATTGCCCACGGTGCCCAAGAGTTGGGACAGGAGGTATCCCTTCCCTGCTGATGCGGTTAAGCGCTGGTCGTGTCCCCCTGAGGTGGATGCTCCCGTGCTTGGGTTGTCCAATACCTCGGTCATGCATTCCCCTGACACTTCTACTCTGAGGGATGGTGAGGACCGGCGTATGGACGCATTTGCTTGTGCAGGGACTGCGCTGCGCCCTGTGTGCGCTTCTGCCATTACGGCTCTTGCTATTAAAGGGCTGCTCAAGTGCCTTCTGGATAATGCCTCGGATGCCAATAGGGGAGAGGAGTATAGATCTCTCCTGCTTTGCTATGAATTTGTTGCGTTTATTCTTTCTTCTATGGATGATGCGGTCAGGATGTGTGGTAAGACTTCTGCCCTTTTGGTGGCTATACGCCGCTCTGTTTGGCTGCGTCAGTGGGCGGCTGATAATGCTGCTAAGAAGGCTCTCACTGGCTTTCCCTGGCTTTCCCTTTACTGGGCTCTTTGGTGAGCGTCTGGATCTGTTTGCCAAGGATGGTAGGCTGCCTCAACGCAGGAGGCAGCCACTGCCTTTTCGGGGGGTTGGTTCTTCCCTCCCCTCCTTCCGTGCTCCCAGATCTGTCCGGGGTGCACCATTTGCGGGGACACGTAGAGGCCCTTGGGGCCGGGGCAGAGGCCGTGGACGCCCCGGTCTCTCTTGGGGTCCCAAGTCCAAATCTTCCCCCAAGCCCCCTCAGGCATGAGGAGGCGCCCTCACCCATCCTGGTGGGGGGACGGTTGCGGCTCTTTGCTCACGTCTGGAGACTGTGCGTCTCAGACCGGTGGATTCAGGAGGTGGTGTCCTCCGGGTACAAGATAGAGTTTGCAGCCTGGCCGCCCCCAAGATTCATCAGATCCCGGATGGCTCAAAACCCACTGTCAGCTCAGGGCTTGCGGTCCAAGGCCTTTTGGAATTGGGTGTCATCTGCCCGAAAGAAAGAGGCAGAGGCTTCTACTCCAATCTGTTCATGGTTTCCAAAAAGGATGGGTCCCTGAGGCCCATCCTGGATTTGAAGCGCCTCAACTATTTTGTCAGGTTCAAGAATTTTCGCATGGAGACTCTGCGCTCGGCGGTCAGTACCTTGCGGCCGGGTGACTTCATATCTTCTGTGGGCATCAAAGATGCTTACCTTCATGTTCCAATGTTTCCAGGTCATCAGAGATTTCTCAGGTTCGCTCTGGAGGATCAGCACTACCAATTTGTGGCCTTACCGTTCGGTCATACCTCGGCTCCTCGGGTCTTCACCAAGGTGCTGGCAGGGGTGATGGCTCTGTTGAGATCTCAGGGCATATGCATCCTTCCTTTTCTGGACGGCATTCTGATTGCGTCGCAGTCCTTCCATCAAGCCGAGCTGGATGCCCAGATGGTGGTCTCCACACTCGAGTCCTTCGGTTGTGTGATCAACCATCCCAAGTCTTCACTGTCTCCGTCCTTGGTGAGGTCCTTTCTGGGCATGACTCTGGATACATCTCAGGTCAAGGTTTTTCTGCCTCAGCAGAAGGTGGAGAGCCTGCAGATGCAGGCACGGTTTCTACTTTCTTGTCCTCATCCCTCCATTCGGCAGGGGATGCAGTTGGTGGGCCTGATGGTGTCATGCTTTGAGGTAGTCCCCTATGCTCAGTTTCACATGAGACCTCTTCAGCTGCACCTCTTGTCAGTGTGGGATCGGGACTCTGTGTCCTTGGATCAGGAATTTGCTCTGTCCCCTCTGGTCAGTCAGTCCCTCTCGTGGTGGCTGGACTCAAGGAATCTTCTAGTGGGCAGGACATTTCTGCCACCGTTCTGGGAGACTGTCACCACAGATGCCAGTCTGACAGGTTGGGGAGGCTTTTGGGAGTCTCTGAAGTTCCAGGGTCAGTGGGGCCCTCAGAAGGCCCATGCTCCCATCAACATTCTGGAACTGCGGGCGACAAGGTTGGTTCTCTCCCAGTTGACCCCACACCTTCGGGGTCGGGCTGTTCAGATCCGCTCGGACAACCAGACGACGGTTGCCTACATCAATCATCACGGAGGGACGCAGAGCAAGCGAGCCCTCAAGGAAGTGTCCCTGATACTGTCCTGGGCGGAAGAGAATGTCCCCTGCATATCGGCAGTTTACATCCCGGGAGTGGAAAACCTGGAGGCAGACTCCTTGAGCAGGGGGATGTCTCGGCTGGGGAAGTGGTCCCTCAGCAACAGGGTGTTTCGCTCCCTGTGGCGTCGCTGGGGTCTGCCGGATGTGGACCTGTTTGCGTCCCGTCACAATCACAAGCTTCCATTCTTTGTCTCTCTGTCACAGGACCCTCTGGCCTTCACCACGGATGCACTAGCAATGCCTTGGAAGGGGTTTCGGCTCCTCTATGTGTTCCCCCCGTTTCCTCTGTTGGGCAGGGTGCTGCGCAAGATAGCCCAGGAAGGGGTGCCAACTATTCTGGTGGCACCCTGTTGGCCAAGAAGGGTGTGGTTCGCAGACATCATGCAGTTGGCAGTAGATCAGTACGTCCAGCCCAAGGATCCAGACCTGCTCACTCAGGGGCAGCTGCGCCATCCCAATTTACAAACACTGGCTTTGACGGCCTGGCTGCTGAAACCTCCATCTTGATGGAAAAGGGGCTGCCTGCCTCTGTTGTTGATTCCATGATTAGGGCTAGGAAGAAATCCTCGTCCTTTATCTACTACAGGGTCTGGCATGCTTACATTGCCTGGTGTGAGACCAAATCTCTTCCCTGTCGGGTGTTTTCTATTTCCAGGATTCTGGAATTCTTGCAGCGTGGTTTGGATTTGGGCCTTCAACTTAGTACCCTCAAAGGTCATGTTTCAGCTCTGGCAATATTTTTCCAAAGATCTTTTGCCAATCACCGTTTGGTTAAGACTTTTTTCCAGGGGGTTTCTCACGTGCATCCGCCATGTAAGCCTATGGTACCAGTTTGGGATCTGAATCTGGTATTATCTGCTCTGCAGGGTCGTCCCTTTGAGCCTCTCCGTGAGGCCGCTTTGCCCATTTTGACTCTTAAGGTAGCCTTTTTGGTGGCTATTACTTCTGTCAGGTGTGTTTCTGAGTTGGCGGCGCTTATTTTGAGCGACACCAGGACAAGGTGGTGTTTCGGTTTAAGCCAGATTTCTTGCCTAAGGTTGTGTCTGCTTTTCATCTCAATCAGGACATTAGGGTTGATTCAGAGCCCCTTTCTCACCTTTTTTTTGCATGAATATTTCCATTCTCGTTCATTTTTTCCCCTCGTGTGATTCAGCAAAGCCTTTTTTCTGAGAGAACTTTAGTGTGAAATGTTTTTATTTTTGCATGATTTTTCGTTTGGTAGCAAGACCTCCATAAAAATTATGAGAAAGGGGCTCTGAATCAACCCTATTGTCTTGCCTTCATTGTGTCCTAATCCTGCTAATTCCAAGGAGCGGACACTGCATTCTTTGGATGTGGTCAGGGTTCGGAAGTTTTATTTGGTAGCTACTGAATCATTCAGGAAGACTGATGCTCTTTTTGTTCTCCCTTCTGGACCTAGGAAGGGTTTGCCTCCGGCTAAATCCACTATCAGCAAGTGGATCCGTCAGGCGGTGGTGCAAGCCTATTCTGCTAAGGGTAAGGAACCTCCCTTCCGCCTTTCTGCTCATTCCACTCGTGCTATTGGTGCCTCTTGAGCTTTCCAGCACCAGGCTTCTGTTGAACAAGTTTGTAAGGCCGCAACTTGGGTCTTCTGTTCATACTTTTTCTAAGTTTTACAAGGTTGAAGGGCCTCAGCTGATGCTGCTTTTGGCCGCAAGGTTCTTCAGGCGGCAGTGGTTTAAACTGCCTGCCGTTGCTCTTTGGGGATCCCACCCTACTTTACGGACACTGCTTTTGGATGTCCCAGACGTAAAGAATTTAGTGAAACAGGACGTGCTGTCCTGTCCTGGAAAAATACAATTCTGTGAGTACTCACCTGTAGAATTGTTTTTGTAGTATACAGCACGTCCTGTTTCATCCCTCCCTTGTTATCATTATTCTTGGTTACCTCTGTATGGTGATTTGTTCAAATGATTGGTTGGGGTTTCCTTCATTATTATTCTCCCAGCTTTTTGTCTAACTGCTTTGTAACACTGGGAATTTGTGGGAGGTTCCTGGCCTTTTATAGGGCCGGGAGATGCCACAAGTCTTTTCTGCAGTCCACTGTGCCACCTTGTGGCAGATAACCCAGACGTAAAGAATTTAGTGAAACAGGACGTGCTGTATACTACAAAAACAATTCTACAGGTGAGTACTCACAGAATTGTATATTCTTAGTATACAGTACGTCCTGCTCCAGATATAGTACTTACACTTAGGTTATCCTCCGCCAGATGGCGCTGCACTGCAGAGACACACAAAAAACAGGCTCCTCCCGGGGACCTCCCACAAATCCCCAGATTTCTCTGCAGTGCTGACTGCGAAGACATGAAGTATCACTCTCTCGCAGGTGAGCGGGCTATCAAAGCCTGCGACCCTGTTGGACTATTCCCACCCGGCCTCCCTGTGATGTGCCTCCCAGCCTGGGCTGCGCTGGTCGGGTGAAGGTAGGCAGCACCATGCGTGCTTATGGAGCCATGCTCCACCGCAGTCCCCCACCAAAGGGTAGGCGGTTTAGGCTGATGGTGAGCCTCTAGGGCAGCGGTACTCAACTGGCGGACCGGGGTCCGAATGTGGACCTCGGCACCAGATTTCCGGACCCCTGCCCTGACAGTCCTGCAGTCCTTACTTCTGTGTTGCCGTGCTCAGTGCTGCCCCCTTTATTTGTTACCGGACCTTATTGCCAGTAACATTTTCAGCCCTAGTCCACCCTTGTACAGAATGCACAGGGGGTTAAAAGCAGTGTGCCATGGGCCAGAGCTGTAGGTTCTGTGGGGCCCAAAAAAACGCTCCTGTTTTTTCCTAGTGCCCAATAGGGTTCTTGGGGTGGGGGCAAGCAGCCTTTTTTAGCTTTGCCAGTGGAATCTTTAGCCCTCCCACCCAGTGCACTGATTTCCAACTATCCACACCACCCCCGTGCGACAGCCCCCCGTCTGGACCTTCACCTCTCATCAGATGCCTGTAATTGGACCTCTACAAGAAATGGTTGAGTACCCCTGCTCTAGGGGATGCCCCTCCCGCACTATTGCCCCATGCTCCGTGTAGCGGTGGGCCCTGTACAAAGGGTCGCCATCCTCCCTCGTTCCCCCCGTAGCTCGGGGGGAAAGAAAGGGGGGGTGTGTGTGTGGTGGTCTCAGTGTATGGTGTTTACACGCTTATGGCCTTAGTATTGTCCTTTGACTGGTATTCCTGGTGTCAGAGCCGCGCTGTTTGCATTTTTATTGTGTATCTATCTTGCCTCTGACGCTGCGGCGTCTTCATTGGCAAATCATTTTCTAATTGTGTCATACATGACACACAAAAAGGAAAATCAATATCCTACAAATAATAATATAAAGTGCTGACGTGCAATTCAGTAATTAAATATATATACAACATGTAAACACTCAATAATTATACCTAAGTCTAACCCTAATTACGTGACAACTACAACAAATACATATATATATATATATATATATATATATATATATATATATATATCTCAATCTGGCCAGATATAATGATATCAACCCAACAATACTACCACTGTGATCATTACATATCCCAAACAAATTATTGTTTCTGGCCTAGTTGGCCTGACTGCTGAAACATACATCTTGATGGAGACAGGCTTATCTGTCTCGATGTTTGAGACTATGGGAAGGCTAGGAGCAAGCTTCTTCCTCTTCTTCTTCTATCTGTTATAGGGTATGGCATACCCATATTGATTGGTGTGAGTCTAGGTCTCTTCCCGGTTGGACGTTCTCGGTTCCCAGAGTTCTAGTGTTGTTTTCAGCATGATTTGGAGTTGGTTCTCCAACTCAGTACTCTGATGGGTCAGGTTCTGCCCTGTCTACCTTTGCCTTAGTAGTCTCTGGTTCAGTCTTCCTTGGTTAAGACTTCCTTCAGGGGGTACTCATGTGCGTCCCCCATGTAATCCTATGGTCCCCGTTGGGATTTGAACTTGAATTTCATTCTGTCTGCTTGCAGGATTTGTCCCTTGGTCCTATTCAGGATGCTGTCTGGCTGTTCTTATCCTCAAGGTTGTCCTTCTGGTGACTATTACCTTGGTCAGGCGTATGTTAGCGGGCGGCTCTGTCTACCTAGCCCCCATTCCTTGAGATACACCAGGATAAGGTGGAGTTCCGCCTGAAGCCAGACTCTCTGCATCTGGAGGTGTCTCTTGTTCATTGATTCAAGATATTGCTATCCCTGCTGTGCCTTTTTCCTAGCAACGCTGAGGAAAGGGTTCTGCATTCCTTAATCAGGTGTTGGAAGTTTTCCTGGTAGTCACTGTGTCTTTTAGGGGAACTGATGTTCCTTGGGGCCTATGGTCATTACATCCTGAATGTGCCCGATCTCGTCTGCTCTTGGGGAGTTGGGCGGCTTTGGCCCTGGTTATTACCTTAATGGATGTTCCTTCTGGTACTTGGTAGGGTCTTTTGGCCTCTGCCAAGTCTACTGTAGCGATTGGATTCGTCAGGCTGTTACTCAGGCCTATTCCAGCAAGGGGAAGTATCTTCCTTGTCGACTTGATTCCTTTTCTACACGTGCTTGACGCCTCTTGGGCTTTCAGCACCAGGCTTCTGTTGAACTGGTTGGCTAGGCCACTACCTTGGCCTTCTGCTCATACCTTTGCAAAGTTTTACAAGGTTGATGTTAGGGCATCAGCTCATGCTGTCTTGGCCGTATGGTTATGCAGGTGACAGTGGTTTTAAACTGTCTGCTGTTGTCGTTTTTGTTTGGGGATCCCACCCTACTTTATGGACACTGCTATTGGATGTCCCAAGTGTAAGTACTATATCTGGAGCAGGACGTACTGTATACTAAGAATAATACAATTCTGTGAAATACTCACCTGTAGAATTGATATTATTTGTATACAGTACGTCCTGCTCCACCTCACCCTGGTTTTTGCATTATTCTGGATCCCCTGTATGGTGATTGTTACCATTGTTATAGTTACCAGTTTTGGTGGTTAAATTCTCCCGGCTTCTTGTTCACTGCTTTTCAATGCTGGGGATTTGTGGGAGGTCCCCGGGTATTTGAGGGCCGGGAGGAGCCTGTTTTTTGCGTGTCTCTGCAGTGCAGAGCCATCTGGCGGAGGATAACCCAAGTGTAAGTACTATATCTGGAGCAGGACGTACTGTATACAAATAATATCAATTGTACAGGTGAGTATTTCACAGAATTGTATTTTTTTGTCATTTACAGGATACAGAGACGAGTTTTAGCAGTGGCTGCAGGAGCTAACAACTGCTGTCCACAGGCTAGTGGGTACATTGCTGACCTGGCCACGGCCAGGGGAAGCCACCCACCTAAATAAACTGGGAGCCTGCCACATGATTTTTTAGCTCCCCCTTGTACATAGTTTTTAACCCCCATTTTATCCCCTTTTATAACTGTTTTTATATGTTTTTTAAAAAAAACTAATTTTAATAATTTTTAGTTACTTTGCCATTTGGCAAAAAAACAAATAATACATTTTTTTACTATTAATACATCTAAAACTTTGTGGTGTCTTTCTTTTACTGTGATTTATTGCAAGAGCAATGTGTAATTTATATACATGGATGCATCCCAAACAAACACCAAGCAAGAAGAAGGAGCAATGCTGGAGAGAATGATGGGTACAGGGAAGCACTTAGGAGTTGAAAAGACACTGGATGTGACATCAGAAACAAACACCAAGCAAGCAGTAGGAGCAACGCTGGCTAGAAGGATGTGTACAGGTAAGCACTTTGAAGATGAAAAAACACTGAATGGGACATCAGAAAGTGGTACAGGTAAGCACTTGGGAGATGAAAAAACACTGGATGGGACATCATAAACACCAAACAAGAAGACGCTGTAGAGAAGGATGGGTACAGGTAAGCACTTAGGAGCAAAACACCTTTGGCACAGCAGTATAGAAGTACTAGAATGCCAGGGCCAGGGGCAGAACACTGAAAAACACAAAAAATTAGAGCCTCGCATATGCGTACAAGCCAGTGTATGCATACAGACCACAGACTAAACTTGATAAAACGAAGGACAAAACAGCTCATTTCAAAAGTTAACTAGTTGGACCTCTCTGGACAGTGACAGACTTTGCAGCAAGGTATGTTGAAAAATGCCAAAAAAATGCTGGAGGACGGGATGTAAGCAAAACTGTCTTCTATTGTGTAATATATGCATGTGAGATATGTTTGCGCAACGCTCTTGCAGGATTACGCAAGAACGAAGAAGGTATGATTTGCCTGTGATGGAGTCTCTGAATCATGCAAGCGCACGTACAATTACGTGTAACGAATGGGCTTACGCATTAAAACGAAATTTAAGCTAAAGGGCTGTAAATCGCCCTTATTATCAAAAATAAATAAAACAAAATGCCAGCAGAAATCCATCTGGATCTAAGCTAATGCAAAACAATATATATATTACTTTTGTGGCCTAGAGCCTGCCTAACAAAGTTATAACACAAACAGAAACCCACTGGATCTAAACTAATGCAAAACCATATATACAAAATGTTTGTGGACTTTGCCTGCTTGACACAAAATAGCAAAAGACACAATATACCGTAAAGTAGTAAATACATCAGGTATATAAGATAACAACAACAAAGCATGTGGCTGAACCAAAGTGTATTATACAAATATACACATGACTAGAGCCAGATGTTATAGTATAGTGCCCAATGTGAGGGCTATAAGTATATATAGTAAAAAACGCTTTCATAAAACACACATTTGCTAACATTAAAAGAAAACTAGGTCAGCTCAGCACCTTATATATACGCTTTCAAAATTTTAATCAATAGTGGACTTACCCTCACCCCCACATCATGCCACCCCTCCATGCCCCAACTGCCCTCACCCCCACAACATGCTGCCCCTCCATGTCCTGACTACCCTTACCCCCACGTCATGCCCCCAACTTCTTTCACCCCCACATCATGTTACCCCCTCCATGTCCTAGACCTTTCTCACCCCCACATGTACATACTGCTAAGGAGTACTTGGTGTGAAACAGGCTCAAAATGGAGGAGGGCTGTGATGCTGAAATTTACAAGAATGGTGAGATATTACACATCCAATGCATAAACAGACCAGCAAAATGAAACCTACTGTATGCCCTTAAAAGTAAACTCAGTTTGCAACAAAGTCACCCTTCACATTACATTTTGAGATATGTCTTCATCGAGGCCGCTTCCAATGAATATTAAAGCTATGCACAAAAGAGTAATTTCGATATTCTGTTTATTACTTCCATTAACCAGCATAATGAATGTTGCTACATCAATATTCATAAAACAGCATTAGAGAATGAGCCATCTAAAAGAACAAGATGCGTCTGATTAGTTTATTAATCAGGGTGTTACATCTGTACATTCCACTCTGTGTATGAGAAACTGAGCGCAGCACCCCTTGTGGGGCAGCTTGGCTGATGGCCCTTAAATCAATGGTAGAAATGAATTCAGTAACTGGAACAAAAATTAAGCAGAACATTTGAATGAAAGGGATACCAATATAATTGACCAATTTTTCCCAACCATTGGTACCACCGGTGGTACTTGAGCTTCACTACCCTTTGGTGTTACTCAAGAAAAGATGCAGGATGGGGCTCTTTGTGCCAGGAAGACCTGGGACCCACATCCTGATATGGGATGTCCCGCTTTGTGAAAACAAGCAAAGGCACAGGCTTTCCTCCAATCAGGTTTCCTTGCCATGCTTCATATTGAGCAGCTAGGAAACCTGATTGATAGGCTAGCTGCTGTCCGCTCCCCTTTGGCTGTACGTACCTGCCCAAGCCATGCCTGCCACAGGTGCTTGCAGTTGCTATCAAAATGCCATGGCTGCAGTTGGCAACCCACACATGTGCCGTGGGCTCACCCCCAAAGTATTCTGTGAAGCAAACTGCAGGGTTTTACAAAGTGGGGCATCACAATGGGAATGCCCCAGGGGCAAGCTAAAACATGGCCCTGGAGTCTTTTGATAGCCAGGCCCTGTATACAATGTATATGTACCATGGTTCAGAAACTACCACTACCACTAGATGTGGCCGAGGTGAAGTAATAAAAAACGTTTTTTAACTATTGACACTTACTTTGCATAGTTTAGAATAGTAGTATATCTTATATAGTATAACTGCAGACTGCAACCAGACTTCAGGCAGAAAGAGCAGTACATTTCCTGAGTGGATCACAGGGCTCATGATAGGGGCTTGGAGACACAATTCCCTCTTACACCAAGTATGGTCTAGACCAGGGTTACCACAAAAGTTTCTCTTTGGACAAAAGTTTCTCTTTGGAGCCAAGCACATTTTATTTACCCATAAAGCGACTTAACTGACAAAACAAAGGAGACAGACAATTGAGAGCAGAAAATATTGAGTAAACCAGCCTGGAATAAAATTCCCTCTTGGTCTAGCCAAAAGGTCAAGAGGCCGTGTCAGAAGCAAAATAAGGGTCTGTGACCAATCCTTACCAGTGCACAACACAAAAAGGAAGACTAGAAACAATTGGAGGAAATGAGTGATGGGGTACAAGACTGGAAACTAGCAGGCAGCCAGAGGATATGTATGATAGGAAGCAGGACAGGGATCTTGATACTAGCAGGTAATTGAGCAGTTATGGATCTCAGCAAGGCATCAGGATACCGGAGCACTGGGCCTTTCCCATGGAGCCAATTCTTTGAGTTGTTAATTAGTTACAGCTGGAATGTTACCAAAGAGGGTCTGAGAGAGCTGTCTGCTGGTGGAGACCCCGACACCAGCATGTGACATGACAGCCAGAGTCTGGTTTAACCTAGACATATGTGAAGTAGATAAAAAAAAAATGAGAAGCTCTCTGGCCTTTAGTATATGCTTGTCAACTGAGGTTTAGTTAAGCTGGGCCTCCTAATTTGACAAACCCCAGTAGTAAAAATGAAATGAAAAAGACACCCATATCTGGTCCAACGTGACTGCTAGAGGTCAGTGAAGTTTGTTGAGTGAAGGAAGCAGGGACAGTGAGAGTGTCCTGATAGTGGTGCAGTAGCCAGGATCAAGTATGGCCATGCTGCCAAAAGGGTGTTTATTTTGCCTTTCAATCTTTAACCAGCTGCTTTACCCTCCTAGATCTTAGCCAAAAGTCTGAGAGACGTATCATCACACTTTCATACACATTCTGTTCCCACAGACGTTTTTTTCTATAAAATACACTTACTGATAAAATGTTTCCAAAATAACTGTGAACATAAAATGTGTGTATGTGATAAACTGAGTTCAGCATAGTTATTACAACTATGGGATGGAAGGACGCAGAGGTACCCTCAAAATAGAACATAAAGAGCGGTTACAGTGAGTAAGATGAGATGGTACACATGAGTATGAGGCATGCATCTAATCTTTTGTCATCCCACAATGTGCAGAGACAAGGTCGTGTGGCATCAATTAGAATGCGAGGAGCTGGAGAACATGCAGGCGACATACTTCACAATGAAAGGAAGAAACAACAATAATAACAAGCCTGCAAGGCGGCCCAGAATAGACGAGTGGATTCATATGGTTTATGAGAATCAGGGTTTCTGCAGGTAAGTTATAAAAATAATAGAGTGTGGTGTGAGGGGTTTATTATCTAATAACAACATATACAGTACAAAAACACTCTACTTTATTACTGAAGATAATAGAAATAAATAAGGTGTTTCTGGTGGGGAAAAGGGGTTCATTTCACAGAGTAGGAAAGGGTTCTACAACTGCTTTTTATGCATGCTAACACTGACATCAGCAGCTTTTATTGTCATGTTAGAAGATGGGTGGAGGAGAACCATAAATATGCTAATCTATCCCAGTTTTATACCCCCCCCCCCCAATTAGCTATCTAGTTAAGCCACCATCTGCTAACATCAGTGCTGTGGCTTAAATCCCACCCTTGTCTGCATCACAGTGCAGGGCCAGACTGTTCATCTGGAGGACTCGGAAATTTCCACTTCCTAGAGGCCAGTCCGGCCACATGTCTATTATTCTCTGTGGACTGTCCCTTTACATTGTGCTAAATGAACAAACTTATCCTGTTAGCAAACATTAATATAACCCAGCACAGCTGGCCCTGAAGCCTAAAAGATCAGGATGTCCCACTGTGTGAAACCCTCCGGGGGCGCCGCAAAACTCAACTGATTCCTGGCTCCCTTGCCGTTAACATCAGGTGGCCGCATCCCTGCATTTTCGGACTGTGAGCGTGCTTCTGCCCCCAGCAATTCAGATGGGCTGGGAGGAGGAGAGTGCCTGGGATACGGCCCTTCTCGCTCCTGATTGGCTTAAACAGAGCTGTTTGCTGAACATTAAATGTGTACAGCAAATGGTTAGAATTGGTCAAGATCCTTTGCTTCGCCATAGGACTGGGAAAAGGTGAGTTTTATTATTTACTAAAACCCCTAGACCTTTTTCCATTGTTGTCTTACCCAGTGTTTCCCTATTTAGTGAGCAATTATGGCACCAATTTCTCCTGCCCATGTGCATAACCTTACATTTATCTGTATTAAACTTCATTTGCCATTTTCTGCCAAGACTTCCAATTTATCTAAATCAGTTTGTAGCTATGGTATTCTGTTTTCTTTTAAAGTGGACCAACACCCAGGATTTTGACTATCCTGGGTTTTGGTCCACTTCGGTGGGGCACCCCGATCGGGGGTGCCCCGCTGTGTGAAACCCCCAGAAAGCCCCGAAAACTCACCTCTCCCCGCTCCCACGTGACCGCTGCAGCCAATCCCCGCCGCCAGACAAGCAGAGCGCGTCCACCGCCTCCCGCGCGTCCCGCTTACAGGGAGCGCACCCGCGTCGGCCATTCACAAACGTCCGGTGCGGGAGCGCACCCTGCTAGAGGGACGCGCGGGAGGCGGCAGACGCGCATGCGCCGATGGAACGTGAAAAGGTAGGATTGTGGGCTTCCTGGGGGGTTTCACCCCGCGGGACATCCCGATTTTAGATGCCCCGCGGGGAGGGATCTGATCGGTCCGGGAATCTTATAGATTCCCAGGCCGATCCCCCCTGTGTGTTGGTCCACTTTAATACTTTACACAGCTTAGTATCATCCGCAAAGATTGAGATTTCACTGTTTAACCCATTACCTATATCATTTATATGCATATATTAAAAAGAATTGGGCTCAGCACTGACCCCTGTGCCAGTCCGCTAGTAACGATGACCCATTCTGAGTATGTACTGTTTTTAATCATAGAAGAGAAAGAAAAGTGAGGTTTGAACCGTACCTCACCAAAGGTTACTTACTGAGAGCTCAAAAAAGGGAATAAGAAAATGTAAAAATTACAACCTCACAAAATTATATATAAAACATAGACATAACAATCACATTACATAAAAATTACAACCTCACAAAATTATATATGAAACATAGACATAACAACACATTACGTAGCGAGTTTACATATTCTTAGTATACAGTACGTCCTGCTCCAAATAGAATACTTACACTTGGGTATTACTCCGCCAGATGGCGCTGGACTGCAGAGACATCGAAAAGAGGCTCCTCCCGGCCCCTCAAATACCCAGGGACCTCCCACAAATCCCCAGATTTTCTCTGCAGTCTGGACTGCTAAGGAAAAGAAATGTCTCTCTCTACTCGCAGGTGAGCGGGGCTATTAGCCTGCGGCCCTGTAGGACTATTCCCACCCGTTCCATTAGTTATATGCCTCCCAGCCTTGGCTGCACTGGTCGGGTGATGGTAGGCAGCACCGCTAGCAGGTGCTTAGGAGCGCTGCTCCACCGCAATCCCCCACCAAAGGGTAGGCGGTTCAGGCTTATGGTGAGCCTCTATGGGATGCCCCTCCCGCAATATTGCCCCTGCCCATCGGTGGGCCCTATTATGTGGCCGGTATGGATGCTTTGCATTTACGTGTTTTAGACAATAATTTTTTATTCATTGTCTTGTGCCAGCCGCCGCGCTGTCTAGCTTACTTTTACCATATTTAAAATTATCGCCGCCGTCGCGCGCCTTTTCTGTCACTATTCCCGCGCTTGGCGGCGGCGTTACCTCAGGCGCCTGTGCGCCGTCATTGGCTGCTTGTCATGTACTGGCTTTGTGCTCTTCGGGGGGCGGGGCTCGCCTATGGCGCGTTCCGCGTCATTGCTGATGCCGGCCCGCCCTTCGAGGTATACCTACGCCATCTTGTCCGCTTGGCTTGGCTTATGCTTATGCGCTACGGTCCCCTACCTACCGCGGTCTGTAAGTGCCCTCGCGGGCGTTTTTTTATTATCTGATTTTCTTAATACTGTCTGCTTACGGCCCCTTTTTATTATGTCTTTCAGGCGGGTGAATCCATTGGCTTCTCCCGGCCCTCTTAGTTGCATATTTTTATAGGCCAAGTTGTATTTACTCCCACTCCCTAGCGGGCTATTGGGGCATCCAGGGTTGCTTTATAGCGTTAATCCCTATCGGCCTATAATCACCATATGGAGGCATCTCAGGATAATGTGACCGGGTTTCCTTCGGGACAAGACCGGCTGTGTGTAGCGTATGGGCAGCCTCATGCTGACGCTGACAAGGTGCGGGTCTGTGTGCCCTGTGCTGAGCAGGTGCTTGCACTACAATCTGGCCTTCCCGTGGCTGGGTCTGCACTTCGTATCACTTCACCTACCCCCCCAAGCTTAAATCTCACTCCTACTGAGTTGCATACAAGTGGGGATTCTCAGCCTGATGTGTCTTCTAGACTGGCTACTGTTGAGAAGTTGATTGCTAATACCTTAGCGTGTAAGGCCCCGCAAAAAAAGCGGCACTTAACGCCCAATGTGACTCTAAGTGTGCTATACACTCCACTTCGATCTTCATGACATGTGGGTAATCTCCAGTAGAGGGCGAACTTCTGCAGAGATGAATATGCAAAAAAGAAAGCCTCTCCCGGTCCATATATACCTGGGATCTCCCACCAAATTTCCAGTTCCTTCTCTGCAGGGAAGGCGACAAGACAGAAGATGAAGACTTCTTTACTTACACGCCCGGCCGTCTACTGTCCCTATTACTGCCAGGACCCTTTCTAAATTGCCCCTATTTGAGCCTCCCAGCTTAGGCTGCGGGTCCTGGTGAAGGTAGGCAGCACCCTGTGGGTGCGGAAGGAGCACTGCTCCACCGTGAGACCTCACTATGGGGTAGGCGGTTACCCAGGTTTTTGGTTATCCTGGTGTGGGATGCCCCGTCCCTCTATGCTTATTGCCGGATCCTGGCAGGGTTCCCCCCCTTCCGGGTCCCTTACTCCCCTCCGGGGGGGGGGGGGTGGGATTGCCTGGCCTGGCCGTTATTTCGTTTTTCGTTCTCCCATGCCCCTGTGTGTGTGGAAGTGTGATTTCACTGTGCGTGTGTGACTGACAGTGTGTGTTTTACTTATGGGCCATGTCTGGTGCTGTGATTAGCCTGGGGGAGCTTCTCCCCCTCAGGCTGTGTTCAGGGAGGGGGCAGGGCCGGGTTCTCGGCGCGGCCGCGGTAGCCCCGCCCCCTTCTTTGGCGCGATTCTGTGGCTCGTTTCCAGGGGATCCGCGTTGCTGGGAGGGGGGCGTGGCCTGGCGAGCGCGCATTCTGCGCTGGCCCGCCCCCCCCCTTTCTCTCCCTCTTCCTGCATGAGCCATTTCTCGGGTGCCATCTTGATGCTGGTTCTGAGCTGCGCTCCGAGTGGTAAGGGCCGGATGGCCACTTCCTTAGCTTATGTGGGTGCCCCTCTCTAGCGGGGGGCCCCCACTGATTGCGGGCATGTGTGGGCTGTGTTTTTTTGTGTTGGTTACGCATGTCTGGCTGGGATACAGATATATATATATATATATATATATACATATTTATATACATATACAATTAGGTATGTGTTATTGCCTTATATATGTAGGATTGCACTTATGTTGCCTGTTTTGTGTGTTACAGATTGCATTGTATATGTGCATATTAAGGGGTTCCCCCTGGTCCTGGGGTCCCTAGCGTAAATTTGTTCACCTCAAATCCTCTGGTACCCAGCCTTCTGGGTCGGCTCCTCCCGCTTCATCGCCTTCCCCTTCTGATGTTTGGGCTAGGTTGGCCAGCATCGAGAAAATTATTGCTAGCACGGTTGGCAAGAAGGCCCAGGCTAAAAAGAGACATTTGTCGTCGGCCCAGCCCTTGTGGGATGTTGACGACGATTCCGTTGATTTGTTATTCTCCGTTAGAGGAGGGGGAATTGTGTCAGGAAACAGAGGCTGCCTATGTTCAGTCTGGGAATGCCGATTTCGGGCAGGTGCTGGGGGATGCCGTAGATACGGCCACTGTTTTGTCACATTTATTGGAGGTGTTGGATATTGAACCGCCTGAGGCGCCTCCTCTCAAGAAGGGGGAATTTTTTTGGGCCTGCAAGCCCCGTCTGGAATTCCCTACCCAGGGTCACTTTGATGCGCTGATCCTTAGAGAATGGGAGAGGCCCAGTCGGCTTCCTGGTGTTCCTCAGGGATGGGATAAGAAGTATCCTTTTCCGGTGGAGGCGGTTAAGCGCTGGTCTTCTCCTCCCGAGGTAGACGCGCCAGTTTTAGGTTTGACCAACTCTTCTGTGCTGAACACCCCTGAAGCCACTTCCCTTAAGGATGGCGAGGATAAGCGCCTTGATCAGATGGCGTGCCACGCATTTGCCAACGTGGGCTCGGCCCTGCAGCCTGTTAGTGCATCTGCCCTGGTGTCACTTGCTACCAGGTCTCTTATCAGGGACTGGCTGAGTAACGGTTTGATCCAGCTTGCACTGAGTTCGCTATCCTTAAGAGATGCGAATTGTTCATGGATTTTGTCATGGCTGCGATGGAAGATTCTATTGTTGTGTGTAGTAGGACTTCAGCCTTACTGGTGGCTATGCGTAGATTGGTCTGGCTCAGCCAGTGGACAGCAGACGTTGGGGCCAAGAAGTCGCTCACAGCTCTTCCCTTCTTGGGTTCGCGGCTGTTTGGAGATAAATCGGATGCTGTTGCTAAAGGAGGTAAGTTACCTCAGCGGAGGAAACAGCGCCGCCCCTTTCGGGGGGCTGGCTCGTTCACTCCTTCCTTTCGAGGGGCCAGAGCGGCTAGGGGTTTGGCCTTCTCAGGTGTCAGGGGCTCGTCCTGGAACAGAGGCAGAGGTCGGGCACGTCCCGCGGCTGCCTGGGGTTCCAAGCCCAAGTCTGCCGTTAAACCGGCTAAGCAATGAAGGGGCGCCCTCACCGCAAGGGTGGGGGGACGGCTGCGGCTCTTCTACCAGGTCTGGGCCCGGGAGGTCACAGACAATTGGACCTTGGAAGTGGTCTCCTCCAGGTACAAACTGGAGTTTGAGTACTGGCCGCCCCCAAGATTCTTGAGGTCTCGGGTGCCCTCGAACCCTCAGGCTGCACAGGGTCTCCTGTTAGCAGTAAAAAACCTTCTGGACATGGGGGTTATATGCCCGGTGCCTCCGTCGGGGAGAGGCAGGGGTTACTACTCCAACCTTTTCACGGTTCCCAAAAAGGAGGGTTCGGTGAGACCCATTCTAGATCTCAAGGTTCTCAACAGGTTTATCAGAGCCAAAAAGTTCCGCATGGAGACTCTGCGCTCGGCTATCAATTCCCTTCGCCAAGGGGATTTTATGACATCCATAGACATCAAGGATGCGTATCTGCATGTTCCGATTTTTCAGGCACATCAGAGATTCCTCCGGTTTGCGGTGGAGGATCAACATTATCAGTTTGTAGCTCTTCCCTTCGGTCTGACCTCGGCGCTGAGGGTCTTCACCAAGGTCATGGCGGGAATAATGGCTCTGCTCAGGGCATTCGCATTGTGCCTTATCTGGATGACCTGTTGATCTCAGCTTCTTCCCTCCGTCAGGCGGAGCTGGGCACCCACCAGGTGGTGTCGATCCTGGAGAGGTTCGGGTGGGTGATCTTCTCTCTCCCCGTCTCGTGTGATTTCATTTCTGGGCATGAATCTGGATACCATTCGGGCCAGAATGTTTCTGCCCCAGACCAAGGTGCAGGGGATTCAGGGTCTGATCCGCCTTCTTCTGGCCAATCCTTGTCCCTCTATCCGACAGGGGATGAAACTGGTGGGCTTGATGGTATCCTCCTTCGAGGCGGTACCGTTTGCACAGTTTCACATGAGATCTCTTCAACTTCACCTATTGACGCATTGGGACAGGTGTCCGCAGTCATTTGATCAACCTTTCAGGATGTCTCCCAGGGTTCAGCAGTCCCTTCAGTGGTGGCTGGAATCGAGCAATCTGCTGAAGGGCAGATCCTTTCTGGTCCCTTGTTGGCTGATGGTTACCACGGATGCCAGCCTATCAGGCTGGGGAGGTTATTGGAAAAGTTATCAGTTCAGCGGGGTGTGGGGTCCTCAGGAGGCTAACACCCCCATCAATGTCTTGGAGCTCAGAGCCATCCGACTGCTTCTGGCTCGGCTGACCTCACATTTATGGGGTCTACCGGTTCAGGTTCGTTCGGACAACCGAACGGCGGTAGCTTACATCAATCACCAAGGAGGGACTCGCAGCAGGAGTGCCCTCAGGGAAGTCTCTCTGATTCTGCACTGGGAGGAGAGCAATGTTCCTTGCATTTCGGCAGTCTACATTCTGGGAGTGGAGAACACGGAGGCGGATTCCCTGAGTAGAGGATCCTCTCGCCAAGGAGAGTGGTCTCTCAACCCCGAGGTTTTTCTGGATCTTTGCCGCAAGTGGGGGACTCAATCACAAACTTCCGGCCTTTGTGTCTCTTTCTCAGGATCCTCTGTCTCTGGCAGTGGATGCCTTGTCACTGGCTTGGAAGGAGTTGGGTTTTCTGTACCTGTTTCCACCCGTCTCCATGCTGGGCAAGGTAGTTCGCAAATTGGTTCTAGAAGGGGCACCAGCGATTCTGGTGGCTCCAAGGTGGCCAAGAAGGGTTTGGTACGCAGACATCGTAAGGATGGGCGTAGATCAGTACCGGCTTCCCTTGTTGCTGGATCTGCTATCTCAGGGTCATCTACTTTACCCCAATTTACAAACGCTGGCCTTGACGGCTTGGCTGCTGAAACCTTCATCTTGAAAGAGGAAGGTTTGTCTGAGGCTGTTGTTCAAACCTTGATTAGGGCTAGGAAGCGGTCCTCTTCTGGCATTTACTATAGGACTTGGAGGTCCTATATTGATTGGTGTGAGGCTAGGGCCTTGCCTTGCAGGGTTGTTTTTGATACCCAGGATTTTGGAGTTGCTTCAGCATAATCTGGATCTTCGGTTCCAGCTTAGTACTTTGAAAGGACAGGTTTATGCTCTGTCGGGTTTCTTCCAGCGGTCTTTTGCCGTACACCCGCTGGTTAAGACCTTTTTCCAAGGGGTCGCGCATGTGCGGCCCCCTCGGAAGGCTGTGGTTCCTGTTTGGGATTTGAATTTTGTTCTTTCGGCTCTGCAGGGTCCTCCTTTTAAGCCGTTACAAGATATTGCTCTTTCGGTTCTCACTCAGAAGGTTGCTTTCTTGGTGGCTATTACCTCTGTTCGGCGTGTCTCTGAGTTGGCGGCTCTGTCGATTCTGGCCCCTTACTTTGAGAGACACCAGGATAAGGTGGTTTTTCGTTTTAAGCCGGATTTCCTTCCTAAGGTGGAGTCTGCTTTCCACCTCAATCAGGATATTGTTCCCCCTTCCTTGTGTCCTAAGCCTAGCAATGACAAGGAGAGGGTTCTGCACAGTTTGAATGTTGTTCGCTGTGTGAAGTACTATTTGGTGACTACTTCTTCCTTCTGCAAGACGGACGCTTTTTTCGTAGTCCCCTGCGGGCCCAGGAAAGGTTTGGCACCTGCTAAGTCTACGATTAGCAAATGGATTCGTCAGGCCATTGTTGGGGCCTATTCTGCTAAGGGGAGGACTCCTCCTTTTAGGGTCACTGCGCACTCTACTCGTACGGTTGGTGCGTCCTGGGCTTTTCAGTACCAGGCTTCTGTTGAACAAGTTTGTAAGGCTGCTACTTGGTCTTCCGTTCATACTTTTTCTAAGTTTTACAAGGTTGATGTTTGGGCTTCAGCGGATGCTGTTTTTGGCAGAAGTTCGCACTCTACTGGAGATTACCCACATGTCATGAAGATCGAAGTGGAGTGTATGGCACACTCATAATACCCGTTTTAAAGGTGAGTACTCACAAAACGGTATTTTTCCTATGGAAACTGAGGAGTTTTTTGATCTTTGTGGCTATACCCCCTCGGATGAAGGGGAGCTTTTCTCTGACATGGGGTCCTCTGATGAGAGGCCCAGGGGCCATGACGAGGCTGGCTCTGACCCCTGGACCCCGGATGACACTGACAGATTGCTGACCCAGATTTTTGAGGTTCTGTCCATTTCTCCCCCTGTTGCGGCTCCCAGGCAAAGGGGGGAACTCTTCCATACAGCTAAGTCACGTTTGGAATTTCCCGAGCAAGCACATTTCAATAACCTTGTGCTCAAGGAATGGGAGCGTCCCAGTAGACTTCCAGGGGTACCTAAAAGTTGGGATAGGAAGTATCCCTTTCCTGCTGATGTTGTAAAATGTTGGTCATCCCCTCCCGAGGTGGATGCCCCGGTTCTGGGGTTATCTAACACCTCTGTCATGCATTCCCCTGACTCTACTACCCTGCGGGATGCTGAGGACCGGCGCATTGACCAGCTGGCATCCCATGCCTTGCTGCGCCCGGTCTGTGCTTCTGCCATTACCGCTGTGGCCACTAGAACCCTTATCAGAAATATACTTGATAGTGCCCCTGATGATTTGCCTTGTGATGTGTTCAATGCACTCTCCAGTTGTGATGTTTTTGTAAATTTTGTCCTCTTTGCCTTGGATGACCCCATTAGAATGTGTGCCAGGACATCTGCCCTTGTGGTGGCTATACGCCGCTCGGTTTGGCTACGCCAGTGGGCTGCTGACAATGCTGCCAAGAAGGCCCTCACTGGGTTTCCCTTCAAAGGACTACGCCTGTTTGGGGACTGCCTGGATATTTTTGCTAAGGGAGGCAGGTTACCCCAGCGCAGGCGGCAATCTCGGCCCTTTCGGGGTCAGGGCTCCTTCTCCTCCCCCTACCGTGGTGCTAGACAAGGGAGGGGGGTTTCTATCACTGGCAAAATCCTCTCCCAAGCCCCCTCAGGTATGATGGGGCGCCCTCACCCATCCGGGTGGGGGGACGGCTTCAGCACTTCACTCAAGTCTGCAGGCTGCAGGCTCCATGTCTCAGACCGGTGGATTCAGGAGGTAGTGTCCTCTGGTTACAGGATAGAGTTTGCTGCCTGGCCGCCCCCAAGATTCCTCAGATTCCGGATTCGCCAGGACCCTGTGTCAGCTCAGGAGCTATTGCAGGCAGTGCAAGGCCTCCTGGAGCTGGGTGTCATCTGCAAGGTCCCTTTAAGAGAAAAGGGCAAGGGCTTCTATTCTTAGTATACAGTACGTCCTGCTCCAAATCTAATACTTACAGTTGGGATATACTCCGCCAGATGGCGCTGGACTGCAGAGACATCGAAAATAGGCTCCTCCCGGGCCCGTCAAATACCCGGGGACCTCCCACAAATCCCCAGAATTTCTCTGCAGTCTGGCTGCGAAGGACGAGAAATGGCTCTCTACTCGCAGGTGAGCGGGGCTATTAGCCCGCGGCCCTGTAGGACTATTCCCACCCGTTCCACTAGTAATATGCCTCCCAGCCTTGGCTGCGCTGGTCGGGTGAAGGTAGGCAGCACCGCTGTCAGGTGCTTAGGAGTGCTGCTCCACCGCAATCCCCCACCAAAGGGTAGGAGGTTCAGGCTTATGGTGAGCCTGTATGGATGCCCCTCCCGCACTAGTGCTCCCTTCCCCCTGCCCATCGGTGGGCCCCATTTAAGTGGCCGCTGTCCTCCCTCATCCTCCTTGTAGTCTTCGGGGGAAAAGAGGGGGGGGTGTAAATATGTATGCTATGCATTCTGTGTTTTACACCTTTTTTCCATTCTGTTTAGTCTTGTGTCAGCCACCGCGCTGGCTTGTCTTTGCTGTCTTTTTAAAATTGCCGCCACGCGCTGACTTGGTTCCACGCTTGGCGGCGGCATTACCTTAGGCGCTGGTGCACCATCATTGGCTGCTTGCACGTTCGTGGCTTCGCGCTCTTCAGGGGGGGCAGGGCTTTTATTCCAACCTATTCACAGTACCCAAAAAAGACGGTTCAGTCAGGCCCATCCTGGACTTGAAGATCCTCAACAAGTGTGTCAGGGGCAGGCGCTTTCGCATGGAAACTCTGCGCTCTGCCATCAGTTCCCTGCACCAAGGGGATTTCATGACTTCCGTGGATATCAAAGATGCTTATCTTCATATTCCTGTGTTCCCAGGTCATCAAAGGTTCCTCAGGTTCGCTCTGATGGATCAACACTGTCATACGTACAGTTTTGGTTTAATAATATCCCTAGGGGGCAGTTTCATAGAATCAGGAGAAACTGTACGTATCACAGTGATTATGAAAAACAGGCACAGATAATAGGGAAGAGATTTATTGATAAGGGGTATGAAGCACAATTTATACAGGGTGAAATAGATAAAATCAACAAAATAGAAAGAAGTAAAATTTTAGCAAATCACGGAGAAAGAAAGATAAAAATAAAAAAAGAAAACAAGGCAGAATTTGCCTTGATCACACAGTATGGAAAGAATTACAAGAAAATAAATAAAATACTGGAAAATAATAAAGAGTGATGAAGTACTAGGCCCTGTACTACCAGAGAGGCCTAGGGTAATCCTTAGGAGACCACCAACACTTTCTACTCATCGAATTAAAAAGTATATAGAGCCCACTATAAAAGAAAAAACATTTATTAATAAGATGGATTGTTTTTATTATTGTAATAAATGTGCCGGTTGTAGAAGCTGTACAAAAGATACTAAATATATAAAAAAATTTAAATCAAGTATTACAAAAAAAGAATTTAAAATTAAGCAATTCCTTACTTGTTCCAGCAAAAACGTTATTTATATGCTGGAATGCCCTTGTGGGTTACAGTACATTGTTCGAACTGGGAGAGAATTTAAAGTAAGACTAAGGGAACATGTATACAATATTAAAAGAAGCTATGATCTACACAGCGTATCCTTACATTTTAAAAAAGTGCACAATAGTAATCCTGTGGGCCTAAAATTCTATATAATTGATCAAATAAAACTAGGTCTAAAAGGAGGAGACATAATAAATCAGTTATCAAAATTAGAGTCAAAATGGATATACGTAATCGATACAATGCAACCTAGAGGTCTAAATGTTGAATTTGACATCAATTGTTTTTTAAGATAAAGATTTACATGAGATGGTTCAAGCCGGTATTTGCAGTCTACCCACTATGAATGTGATAAACCAGATAGAAACAATAATTTCTTGATGTGGTCTAATATAAATAACCAATATAAATTGGCTATGGATGCTAAGGGCAAAGATATGTGAATAGTTTTTAAAAATGAATAAATTGTGTATCGATAATCATTGAGTTTATGGTTTTCATATTCATTGGTGCATATATTGCAATTGCATGGGCAATATTTTATCCATGTGAATATTATAATGTTTGTGTGCAAGAAAAAAATAGATACATAATATATAAATGTATAGGGTTTAATCCTATGCGATAATTATTGATGTTTTTGATAAGAGACAGAATGGATCTGTACGCTTCCCTATATATATAGTGTTTGTATTATAAAGATAATGCAATAGCCTAAGAGTGAAAGTTTCCCACCCCCGGAGTTTGGATTAAAAAACATAATTTTACTCTGTAGTTAATTATTAATTAAATAAATAAAACTTTCCTCTTTAATTAAAAAAATTGAGCATCAGAATTGCCGGTCCTTTTAGCGGCGAAATGAAATTTGTGCGGCTGCTGATGAGATTGGCATTATTGCATCGGGGCGCAGTGGGGCGCTTAGCGCGCACAATACTAACAAGATGTTCTAAAATCCCTAGCTTTCATGCGGCGCGCATTGAGTTAACTGGGCTAGTTGATGAGATGATAAAAGTCCTGTGCAGTAGCGCTCCGTACGCCTATGATTAAGTCCTAGTGACGAAATGCGTTGGGCAGAGCCTATTGCCGATCACGTGACCTCGAAAAAAGCCAACGGTTGCCGAGCTCAGAGGCCTGGGGCTCGGCGGTATACGCAGTCAGCTGAAGGAGATGCGAGACGCGTCCAAAGGACTCGGAGGGGAGGTAAGCTTCCACCATACAGTCAAAGAGTTTTTATATTACGTTTGATTTAGTCTTTTATCTGGTAAGAACCTTTTTAATCTTGCGCATAGACCAGTTATTCTGAATTACGCTATGTGTGGCAATTTGATTCTTTTTTACATGTTTAACGAATAAATGAGGAGAACCTCTTTTAAACTATATACCGGCCAGTTATTAATCAGAGGAAGTCTTACATAAGGAATTGTAACCCTAGTGGGATCTATGGAAATTGAATTATAAGGAAGTGTGATGCTAATGGGATCTATGGAAATCGATTAATAAGGAATTGTGATTGGAGTTTCAAAAAGCCTAATTAAAACTGGCATCTGGTACGTTTTATGAGCAACAGGTGGTGGATAACACACTGATAGTCTATAACAGACCCACGTGGTGAAAATTATAACATTACAAGTCCCGCGGAGATATATATACTACCAGTTTGTGGCCTTGCCCTTCGGCCTCAGCTCCCAGGGTGTTCACCAAGGTGCTGGCTGGCGTGATGTCTCTGCTCAGATGTCAGGGCGTCCACGTGCTTCCCTATCTGGACGACATTCTCATCACTTCCCAGTCTCTACATCAGGCAGAGTTGGATACTCAGCTGGTGGTGTCCACTCTGGAGTCATTTGGATGGGTGATCAACCACCCCAAGTCCTCACTGTCCCCTTCCTTGGTAATTTCATTCCTTGGAATGAATCTGGATACATTTCAGGCAAGGATCTTCCTTCCTCAACAGAAGGTGGACAGTCTGTTTGCACAGGCTCAGTCCCTCCTAGCTTGTCCCCATCCCTCCATCAGGCAGGGGATGCAGCTGGTGGGCCTGATGGTGGCATGCTTCGAAGCGGTCCCTTATGCTCAGTTCCACTTGAGGCCCCTGCAGCTTCACCTATTGTCAGCATGGGACAAGGACCCAGCGTCTCTGGACACGGTCTGTGTGCTCTCCCCCCTGGTCAGGAGGTCCCTCTTGTGGTGGATGGACTCAAGGAACCTGTTGTGGGCAGATCCTTTCTTGCCCCTTCCTGGGAGACGGTCACCACGGATGCCAGTCTGTCAGGTTGGGGGAGTCCCTGCGGTTCCAGGGGAGGTGGGGCCCTCAGGAGGCCCACACACCTATCAATGTCTTGGAACTGCGAGCGATCAGGCTAGTTCTGGCTCACTTGACTACTCACCTTCGGGGCCTGCCTGTTCAGGTGCTCTCAGACAACCAGACAGCAGTCGCCTACATTAATCATCAGGGAGGGACCCGGAGCAAGGGGGCCCTCCAGGAAGTGTCTCTGATCCTGACTTGGGTGGAGGCCAATGTCCCCTGCATGTCAACTGTGTACATCCCAGGGGTGGAAAATCACCTGGCAGACTCTCTGAGCAGGGGGACCTCTCGCCAGGGAGAATGGTCCCTATGCAGCAGGGTGTTTCAATCTCTGTGTCTCCGTTGGGGCCAACCAGATGTGGATCTGTTTGCGTCCCGCCACAATCACAAGCTCCCAGCCTTTGTCTCTCTGTCCCAGGATCCTCTGGCCTTGACCTCGGATGCGCTAGCAATGTTATCGCAGGACTTTCAGTTCCTGTATGTCTTCCCTCCAATCCCCCTGCTGGGCAGGGTTCTGCACAAGATTGTTCTGGAAAGGGTGCCAGCAATTCTGGTGGCCCCCAGGTGGCCAAGAAGAGTGTGGTTCGCAGACCTGGTACAGCTGGCGGTAGATCAGTACGCTCTGCCCTTGGTGCCAGATCTGCTCACTCAGGGCTCACTACTCCATCCCAATTTACAAACTCTGGCTTTGACGGCTTGGCTGCTGAAACCTCCATCTTGATGGAGAAGGGACTGTCTTCCTCGGTTGTGGATACTTTGATTAAAGCTAGGAAGAAGTCTTCCCCTTCCATTTATTACAGGGTTTGGCGTGCCTACATTGACTGGTGTGAGTCTAAGTCTCTTCCCTGTCGTGTGTTCTCTATTCCCAGGATTCTGGAGTTCCTGCAGCATGGGTTGGAGATGGGGCTCCAACTCAGTACTCTGAAGGGTCAGGTTTCTGCCCTGGCTATTTTCTTCCAGAAGTCCTTTGCTCAGCACTCTCTGATCAGGACTTTTTCCAGGGGGTCACTCATGTGCGCCCCCACGTAAGCCTATGGTGCCTGTTTGGGATCTGAACTTGGTTCTGTCAGCCTCGCAGGGTGCTCCCTTTGAACCTGTGCTGGATGCTGCCTTGGCCATTCTTACGCTCAAGGTTGTATTTCTGGTGGCTATCACTTCTGTCAGGCGTGTGTCTGAGTTGGCGGCGCTTTCCATTCAGCCCCCCTACTATGAGAGACACCAGGACAAGGTGGTGTTTCGTTTCAAACCTGACTTTCTGCCTAAGGTAGTGTCTGCTTTTCATTTGAATCAGGATATTGTTCTTCCTTCTTTGTGCCCTAATCCTAGCAATGCTAAGGAGAGGCTTTTGCACTCTTTGGATGTGGTTAGGTGTCTGAAGTACTATCTGGTGGCTACTGCACCTTTCAGGGAAACTGATGCTCTTTTTGTGGTCCCTTCTGGTCCTAGGAAGGGTTTGGCTCCTGCCAAGTCTACTATCAGCAAGTGGATTCGTCAGGCTGTGATTCAGGCCTACTCTGCTAAGGGGAAGAATCCTCCCTTCCGCCTTACTGCTCATTCCACTCGTGCTATTGGTGCCTCTTGGGCTTTTCAGCACCAGGCTTCTGTTGAACAAGTTTGCAAGGCCCCTACTTGGTCTTCTGTTCATACCTTTTCAAAGTTTTACAAGGTTGATGTTAGGGCCTCAGCTGATGCTGCTTTTGGCCGAAAGGTTCTGCAGGTGGCAGTGGTTTAAACTGTCTGCTGCTGATTTTTCTTGGGGATCCCACCCTACTTATGGACACTGCTATTGGATGTCCCAACTGTAAGTATTAGATTTGGAGCAGGACGTACTGTATACTAAGAATAATACAATTCTGTGATTACTCACCTGTAGAATTGGTATTATGAGTATACAGTACGTCCTGCTCCAACCCACCCTTGGTTGCATTATCTTGGATCCCCTGTATGGTGATTGTTATCCTTGTTATAGTTGATAGTTTGGATTGTTTAATTCTCCCGGCTTCTCTTTAACTGCTTTTCAATGCTGGGGATTTGTGGGAGGTCCCCGGGTATTTGAGGGGCCGGGTGGAGCCTATTTTCGATGTCTCTGTAGTCATCGAACTGTAAGTATTAGATTTGGATTTGGAGCAGGACGTACTGTATACTCATAATACCAATTCTACAGGTGAGTAATCACAGAATTGTATTATTCCAATCTATTCACAGTTCCCAAAAAAGATGGTTCAGTCAGGCCCATCCTGGACTTAAAGATCCTCAACAAATTTGTCAGGAGCAGGCGCTTTCGCATGGAAACTCTGCGCTCTGCCATAAGTTCCCTGCGCCCAGGGGATTTCATGACATCTGTGGACATCAAGGATGCTTACCTTCATATTCCTGTATTTCCAGGTCATCAAAGGTTCCTCAGGTTCGCCCAGGAGAATCAACACTACCAATTTGTGGCATTGCCATTCGGTCTCACCTCAGCTCCCAGGGTGTTCACCAAGGTGCTGGCTGGCGTGATCTCTCTGCTCAGGTATCAGGGTGTCCGCGTGCTGCCTTATCTGGAAGACATTCTCATCACCTCCCAATCTCTTCATCAGGCAGAAGTGGATACTCGGCTGGTGGTGTCCACCCTGGAGTCATTTGGATGGGTGATCAACCACCCCAAGTCTTCACTGTCCCCCTCCTTGGTGACTCCATTCCTAGGAATGAATCTGGATACAGTTCAGGCAAGGATTTTCCTTCCTCAACAGAAGGTGGATGGTCTGATTACACAGGTCCAGTTCCTGCTATCTTGTCATCATCCCTCCATCAGGCAGGGAATGCAGCTGGTGGGCCTGATGGTGGCGTGCTTTGAGGCGGTCCCTTATGCTCAGTTCCACATGAGACCTCTGCAACTCCACCTCTTGTCAGTATGGGACAAGGACCCCGTGTCCCTGGACCAGGTCCTTGTGCTTTCCCCCCTAGTCAGGCGGTCCCTCTCGTGGTGGCTGGACTCCAGGAACCTGTTGGGGGGCAGATCCTTTCTGCCCCCTGCTGGGAGACGGTCACCATGGATGCCAGTCTGATGGGTTGGGGGGGTTTCTGGAAGTCACTGCGGTTCCAAAGGAGGTGGGGCCCTCAGGAGGCCCACACACCTATCAACATTCTGGAACTGCGGGCGATCAGGTTAGTTCTGGCCCAGTTGGCTACTCACCTTCGGGGCCTGCCTGTTCAGGTGCGCTCGGACAACCAGACGGCGGTTGCCTACATCAATCATCAGGGAGGGACCCGGAGCAAGGGGGCCCTCCAGGAAGTGTCTCTGATCCTGACCTGAGCGGAGACCAATGTTCCCTGCATATCAGCTGTGTACATCCCGGGGGTGGAAAACCTCCTGGCAGACTCTCTGAGCAGGCGGACCTCTCGCCAGGGAGAATGGTCCCTATGCAACAGGGTGTTCCAATCTCTGTGTCACCGTTGGGGCCAACCAGATCTGGATCTGTTTGCGTCCCGTCACAATCACAAGCTACCGGCCTTTGTCTCTCTGTCCCAGGATCCCCTGGCCTTGACCATGGATGCTCTGGCAATGTAATGGCAGGACTTTCAGCTTCTGTATGTCTTCCCTCTATTCCCCCTGCTGGGCAGGGTGCTGCGCAAGATTGCTCTGGAAGGGTGCCAGCAATTCTGTGGGCCCCAGGTGGCCAAGAAGAGTGTGGTTCGCAGACGTGGTGCAGCTGGCCGTAGATCAGTACGCTCTGCCCTTGGTGCCAGATCTGCTCATTCAGTGCTCACTACGCCATCCCAATTTACATACTCTGGCTTTGACGGCTTGGCTGCTGAAACCTCCATCTTGATGGAGAAAGGGATGTCTACTTCTGTTGTTGATACCATGATTAAGGCTAGGAAGAAGTCTTCCTCTTCCATTTATTACAGGGTTTGGCGTGCCTACATTGACTGGTGCGAGTCTAGGTCTCTTCCCTGTCGTGTGTTCTCTATTCCCAGGATTCTGGAGTTCCTGCAGCATGGTTTGGAGATGGGGCTCCAACTCAGTACTCTGAAGGGTCAGGTTTCTGCCCTGGCTATTTTTTTCCAGAAGTCCTTTGCTCAGCACTCTCTGATTAGGACTCATGTGCGTCCCCCACGAAAGCCTATGGTGCCTGTTTGGGATTTGAACTTGGTTTTGTCAGCCTTGCAGGGTGCTCCCTTTGAACCTGTGCAGGATGCTGCCTTGGCCATTCTTACTCTCAAAGTTGTCTTTTTGGTTGCTATCACCTCTGTTAGGCGTGTGTCTGAGTTGGCTGCGCTTTCCATTCAGCCCCCCTACTATGAGAGACACCAGGACAAGGTGGTGTTTCGCTTCAAGCCAGATTTTCTGCCTAAGGTAGTGTCTGCCTTTCATTTGAATCAGGACATTTACTGACCCTAATCCTAGTAATGCTAAGGAGAGGGTCTTGCATTCTTTGGATGTGGTTAGGTGTCTGAAGTACTATCTGGTGACTACTGCACCTTTCAGAAAAACTGATGCTCTTTTTGTGGTCCTTTCTGGTCCTAGGAAGGGTTTGGCTCCTGCCAAGTCTACTATCAGCAAATGGATCCGTCAGGCTGTGATTCAGGCCCGTTCTGCTAAGGGGAAGAATCCTCCCTTCCGCCTTACTGCTCATTCTACTCTTGCTATTGGTGCTTCTTGGGCTTTTCAGCACCAGGCTTCTGTTCAACAAATTTGCAAGGCCGCTACTTGGTCTTCTGTTCATACCTTTTCAAAGTTTTACAAGGTTGATGTTAGGGCCTCAGCTGATGCTGCTTTTGGCCAGAAGGTTTTGCAGGCGGCAGTGGTCTAAACTGTCTGCTGTTAGCTTTGGGGATCCCACCCTACTTTATGGACACTGCTATTGGATGTCCCAAGTGTAAGTATTCTATTTGGAGCAGGACGTACTGTATACTAAGAATAATACAATTCTATGATTACTTACCTGTAGAATTGGTATTATGAGTATACAGTACGTCCTGCTCCACCCCACCCTTGGTTTTGCATTATCTTGGATCCCCTGTATGGTTATCATTGTTATAGTTACTAGTTTGGGTTGTTTAATTCTCCCGGCTTCTCGTTAACTGCTTTTCAATGCTGGGGATTTGTGGGAGGTCCCTGGGTATTTGAGGGGCCGGGAGGAGCCTGTTTTCCCTGCAATCCAGCGCCATCTGGCGGAGTAATACCCAAGTGTAAGTATTCTATTTGGAGCAGGACGTACTGTATACTTATAATACCAATTCTACAGGTGAGTAATCGCAGAATTGTATTTTTCCCTAGTGGACCAAGAATCAAATATTGTGAATATTCTCCAGAATTCCAAGTATAGGACTAGTTTCGCCTACATCGGCTTCTTCAGCACCCTTGGTTCAGGATTTCATGTCTGTATTATTATGAATATCATCATTATGGAATTCAGGAATAGGGAAAACCCATGGCAGGAAAATAAGATGCGATATCTTGGACTGGTTAAGATCTGATATTTAGCACATGGATATGAGAGCAGAGTGTAAGCTCTGTTGACCCTTTAGGGCCACACTGAATAGAGCTATTATAATAAATAGCAACGTTGTGAGTTGTGGCGTTCCGGCTGTCCTCCCACTCAGGTGCCACGTCTGTGCGCTCAGTGGGGACTGCTTTATTTTCTTCTTTATTTTTCAGTTTATGTAAGGTAGTAGGGGGGTCACATTTTAATTGGATTGGCCGCATACAGAGGTTCAATCGCTTGTAGAAATTTCAAAATGTGGACCGTTTTTAATCACCCTTTGTTTCCTATCATTTAGCCAGTTACTCACCTATGTCCACACATTTTTCCCCAGTCCAAGCATTCCCATCTTCTATATCAGTCTTTTATGTGGCACAGTATCAGATGTTTTAAAATGTCAAGATATCCAATGACATACCCTGATCCAGACCAGAAGGTGGCAGGTTCAATTCCCGGCCATGGCACACGACTGAAGTGCCCTTGAGCAAGGCACCTAACCCCCAATTGCTCCCCAGGTGCTGAGTTTAGGGCTGTCCACCGCTCCGGGCTTGTGCACTTTACTGCCCCTTAGTGTGTTAATCACCTGTACTTGTGTGTAGACACTTATATGGGGTATGTTCACTGCGTGTAGTTCACCTGTGTTTAGTCACTAATATAGTGCTTATTCACTAGTGTGTTCATGGAAATGTGTTGGGAAAATGCAGAGGAAATATTCCATGTGTGCATTGGCACACAATGGCCACTATGGTTATTACTATTAATATAAGCTGGTGGAGTTTGTTTGGCAGGAGCGAGTCCTTATAAATCCATGCATTTATGCCAATACACTGTGGAATGGGGTCTTATTCGGAAAACTAAGGGGTTTACTTAATCAAGGCTAGATGAATACTGCCAGAAGAATGTTAGGTGAACATCCAGAGCCCCTCTGATAGTGCCAGCTAGTGTCCCATCTATCATCAGCACCGGCGATGGGATGAGTGCCAGGCGCTCCTACAGTTTCAAGACAGTGCCAATAAAGACCAGGCGCTCACCCATACATTTCAATGGACTGGGATGGTTGTAATTATTTAGCCATTTCTTATTTATTTTTTTGTTGGGCTGGTGCATGTGCCACGGGAGCCCTGGGCTGTTCGGATTGGTTTTGTATTTGCATGCATTTTAGTCACATTTCTGTTGTACTGCAGACGTATGACTAGGGCCGTGAAAAAGCCGTGTCATGTCTTTCAAGTGTCCCCAATGCAATTCTGCAAATACTGCCCTGACCCTAAAAAATAAAAAACGGGGATTACAACAGGCGCTGTGTGCCTTGAATTTCATTTTGTGAGCACGATGTATTTCTTTCATAACTTTGTACCACTTGCAGCGCTCCCGGCCGACACTAGGTGTCGCTAGCACATAGGCATATACAAGCCGTGCACTGCAAGCACTGCCTTGCCGGAAAAGCTACAGATGATAGCACCAGCAGGCTGAAGCCGGAGTTGCGGTGCGGACACTGCCGAGCATCTTGGATGAGGCTCAAGTGCTGCCTGCACCATTTTTAATAAATTACCTAAGCAGAAAGATTACCCTGTGCTTTAGGAATATATATTTTAGTCAGATTTTAGTCAGATTTCATGAATCTGCATTCTGTCCAAAGCAATTCATGATGGGTAAAACCACCTACAACCATCAGCAGAATTGCTATCTCAATAAGCTTTAACACTGGCCCCTGTAAAATTAGGATTAATGGTTTGTTGAAAATCCTGTCACCCTTTGCTATTCTTCCTTGCAGCAAGGATTATTGGACATGGTGATATAAGTAACCCACTTGCCACCTAGTATTTTGATGCATATTTTTAATATTAGATAATTTTCACTGTAGTTCTCCTTTAGGCATTACCTCTATAATAACCCTTCATATTTCTCCTGTAACAGTGTGAAAAATCCTCAATACTAGAAAACAGCCAGTCAGATAGAGGCTAAGCATTTATCCATCATCTGGAGGCTCATCTACCCTTGTGGCCTTTGTAAATACAGCTTTGTTAATGCTGTGTCCTACTTTATAAGGTTTTTTTGCTCTGTATGCTTCCCTGACATTTAGCAGTGTAATATATATTGAACAGTGTGCTGCAAAGTGTGTGGCGGCCCATGCTGTCATCCCTGGAATATTAAGGATAGATGGTGACATATGATAGATAGAGATGTTATCTATAAACTGGCTGCTGAAAGCCGGTGGCAATTCTTGTCGATTTTTTCCTCTTAATTATTTATATTTCCCCCACTGACATGCCATGGAAACTGTGATTAAATATAGATTTATTATCCTTCCAATAGTCAGAGCTCAGCCTGCTTTTTAATTGTAGCTGAATAAATATGTATCTTACACGGCTAGGATATGAATAAGTGATAAGACTAGCCAGAGACATCTGAAGGGAGTTGGAAATAAAGGGCATGGATTGGGCATGGTCAGCTCACACCTCTGTAGACAGAGTTTAAAACTTTCATTTAGAGCCCCCCCCTCCCAAAAAAAAAATGTTCCGGTTTGTAAAATGCACATTGGACTGGAAAGGACACCCTGTAGTCTTATCAACGCCACATCTGGCCAGAGAATAAACAAAAAAAGGAGGATGCACTCATGCAAAGGTAGTTTAAAGTAGAACAAAACACAGGATTTTGACTATCCTGGGTTTTGTTCTGTGCCCTGGGGAATCCTGAATAGGGAGGCAAGCTCACTTTTCACCGGTCCTAGGCCACATTCAGGGGCTCTCGCCCAGTCAGAGCTGTTTGGCATGCATATGTAATGCTTGGCAAACAACTCTGATAAGTTTACATTCAGGGCTCAGCAATTGGGAGTGCATGTGCCCGCATCACCTGCAGCATGCGCATTCCCGCCGAGGGCACCGTGGGGGGGAGGAGCGTTTCACACAGCAGGGCATCCTAAACTCAGCACACTCACAGAACAATTGACCGGCTAACACTTGACAAAACACCAGGGACTTTTGGCCTTGATTCAATAAATTTGCTTTAAAATGGATGAAAAACCCATCGCGGGCTGCCCCGGAATCTAAAAGATTCCAAGGATGTCCACTAGCCTACCCCAGGGGCATCCGATAATGGGATTCTCAGCTGTGTAAAACCCTAGGGGTCACTATACTATACTATACTATACTATACTCACTTTACTGCCAGCTCCAACTCTGTAATTGCCTGCCACCGCATCCCTGGCTTCTCTGTATCTTTGGGCACTCATGCACCCAGTCTATCTAAATAGCTGAGCAATGGAGCGGGTGTGCCAAGCGTGAATGCCAGGGATGCGTCCAGCTGGCTAGTCCACATCACCCAGCACCTTTGAGATTAGGCAATCAGTGATCAGCCACACTGCTGAAGGTACTCAGGCGTAGAGGGTGGGTTTGGGGTTGGGCGGGGTCTTTTTTGGGGATTTGCACCACAGAATTCAAGGTCATTTCATTAATAAAAAAGCAGGTGTTGTAATAAGGTACACATTTGAAAACTTTCATACCACTGAAATTCTGTGCTGTAAATATGATTGGGGTTTATTTAATGAGTTAAAATAAAGTCAAACAGTTATTATGTATGCATATGTGTATGCGCTTATTTAAAGGAAAAGTCTACTTCTGTGAACTTTTCCCTATACTCCAGCACTGGGCAGTCCAGGGGGTAACTTGAAGATCTGCTTACCTTAACGCCAGTCCCACACCGGTGGTCGGTCTGTGTGAATCCAGGAGCTGAGCTGTCTGGGTTATGGCTGGTGGGTGTGGCCTATGTGCAGTCGACTCTTATTGAAAACAATGGGGGCCTCCATATACCAGGAACCTCCATGTACAGACGCCCTCATTGTTTTTAATTGGAGTTGGCTGTACAGAGGCCAAGCCCACTCACCAGCCTTAACCCGGAAGTTGCAGGTCTCAGCTGATTTTTCTTGTTGACATTTCTAAAGGATTGTTTAGTTTTGTAATGTTGACCTAACTGGTGTTTTCCTTTGCAGATGTCAAGATGTATGGGGAAAGGACTGTGTGCCACCTGCATCCAGAGAAAGGCATTGTGGGTACTGTCACAGAAAAGAGCGACCAAGCAGCTATCTTGTGCCCGGCTGCAGTGTTGCCATACAAACTGTCAGCGGGATGCATGTTGTAGAGGTTTATGGACGTGACAAAGACTCTCAGAGACGACATGAGCCTCCGTGTACCTGAGTGACAAAACCAGGACAACCAATGTGCTAGGACTGCTATCTAATTACTACGTGCCTTACACATAAGTGGAACATAGACATTGCTGCATTGCCTGTAGAATGTCAGCACTGTCACAAATGTTCCATTGGGTGAATTACAAAACAATGCTCTGACCTGTGATCTGCAATTATTATTTTCCTAGAGGTGATTAAACGTGGCATTCACCATATACAACTTACTGATTCACAAGGCAACCTGGATTCTGTTCTCATCATCTCAAGAACCGAGAGCACTAAAACTGACTAATGGCTGCTGTTCTAGTTTTTTGAGCAAATGAAGTGTAAACTGGTTTTGATAATGTGCATTGCTCCCTGGAGAAGTCCAAATGCTACAAGCATATATCTCCTGTTCTATCCCACTTTTTATACTTCAACACCGTATCCACCTTCATGCATTTATATAGCCCCATACAGTCATGGCCCATGGCTGTAAATGTTGGTACCCCTGACATTTTTCAAGAAAATGAAGTTTTCCAAGTATTCAGCACGTTTCACTAAATTCTTTATATCTGGGTTATCCGCCACAAGGTGGCGCAGTGGACTGCAGAAAAGACTTGTGGCATCTCCCGGCCCTATAAAAGGACAGGAACCTCCCACAAATTCCCAGGTTCCTTCTGCAGTCAGGACTGCGAAGATAGAAGATGGCTCTCTATATTGCGCAGGCGAGCGGGGCTTAGCAGCCTGCGGCTCTGCAGGACTATTTCCACCCGTTCTGGACCCACTGCCTCCCAGCTTCGGCTGCCTGGTTCGGGTGACGGTAGACAGCACCAGGGTCAGGTGCTTGGGGAGCGCTGCTCCAACCGCAATCCCTGTACCAAACTAGGGTAGTCGGTTCAGGCTTATGGTGAGCCTTTGTGGGATGCCCCTTCCTGTTATCTGTAATTGTGGGCCCTTCCTCCCCCCCTCCACTCTCCCCCCCTCCCTCCATACATCTGCCTTGGGTGCCCCTGCCGCTGCTCTCTCCCGCCTCGTTCTCTCCCGCCTCGCTCTCTCCCTGGGGAGCTCTCCGGGGGGGTTGTAGGCGGTGGTGACCTGAGTAGTTTTGACTGTTTTACTGTATTTTTCTTTACTGTCTTTATGTGCGCTCGCCGCCGCACCGCTTTGTACGGCGCTCCGCGGCGGGCGGCGACATACACTGTGGTGATTCTCTGCGCTGTCATAGTTGCTGGGGATCATGTGGCTCGCGATGTTGCGCTCTTCCCGCGGATGACTTTTTTGCATCATACGTCCGCGGCCCACCCCTCAAGGTCTGTTCTGGCACCATTTTGACATTGTGTGCTGCTGCGTGCTGCCTTTTCCTGTCTGGATTTCGCTGATTCGGTCTCTTGGTCCGTGAGTCCCCTTTGGGGTTGTCTTATTGCTATTTAGCCAACACTATGGGGTTATGTGTGTTTTATTATGTCTTTCAGGCGGGATAAACATGACTGTGGTTTCTCCCGGCCCTCTTCCCTTATTCTTAGTATACAGTACGTCCTGCTCCAAATCTAATACTTACAGTTGGGATATACTCCGCCAGATGGCGCTGGACTGCAGAGACATCGAAAATAGGCTCCTCCCGGCCCCTCAAATACCCAGGGACCTCCCACAAATCCCCAGAATTTCTCTGCAGTCTGGCTGCGAAGGACGAGAAATTGGCTCTCTACTCGCAGGTGAGCGGGGTTATTAACCTGCGGCCATGTAGGACTATTCCCACCCGTTCCACTAGTAATATGCCTCCCAGCCTTGGCTGCGCTGGTCGGGTGAAAGTAGGCAGCACCGCCGTTGGTGCTTAGGAGCACTGCTCCAACGCAATCCCCCACCAAAGGGTAAGCGGTTCAGGCTTATGGTGAGCCTCTATGGGATGCCCCTCCCGCACTATTGCCCTTTGCCCCTGCCTATCGATGGGTCCTATTTAAGTGGCTGCCGTCCTCCCTCATCCTCCTTGTAGTCTTCGGGGGAAAAGAGGGGGGGTGTATGTGTATAGATATGTATGTTATGCAGTCTGTGCTTTCAGTTTTCACATGTCTTTATTCTTGTGTCAGCCGCCGCGCTGACTTGTCTATATTGCTTTTAAATTTACCGCCACCGCACGCTGACTTGGTTCCGCGCTTGGCGGCGGCATTACCTCGCACTCCTACCTACCGCGGTCCGTAAGTGCCCTCGCGGGCGGCTTTATCTGCTTCCCTTTTGTTACGATGTACTTAAGGTCTTGTCTGCTTATGTCTTTCAGGCGGGACGAACCCTTCTTGGCTTCTCCCGGCACAGTTTTTAGTATATTACTTGTAGGCCTTGAAAAACGTATACTTCCACATCCCTAGCGGGTTATTGGGCATCCAGGGTTGCTATATAGCGTTATTCCCTATCGGCGTATAGCGCCGCTATAATCACCATATAGAGGCATCCCAGGATAATGTGACCGGGGCCAGAACCGGCTGTGTGTAGCGTGTGGGCAGCCTCATGCTGACACTGACAAGGCGCGGGTCTGTGTACCCTGTGCTGAGCAGGTGCTTGCATTGCAATCTGGCCTGCCAGTGGCTGCACCTCGTTTCACTTCACCTACTCCCCCAAGCTTAAATCTCACTCCTGCTGAGTTGCATACTAGTGGGGATTCTCAGCCTGATGTGTCTTCTAGACTGGCTACTGTTGAACAGATTATTTTGAAGTCTTTAGCGCGTAAGGCCCCTGCTAAGAAGCAGCACTTGACGCCTAATGTTACTGTTTTCCCTATGGGAACTGAGGAGTTTTGGAATCGGTGTGGCTATACCCCGTCTGATGAAGGGGAGCTCTTTTCTGATTCAGGCTTATCTGATGAGAGACCAAGGGGTCATGACGATTCTGGCTCTGACCCCTGGGCCCCGGATGACACTGACAGATTATTGACCCAGATTTTTGAGGTTCTGTCTATCTCTCTCCCTGTTGAGGCTCCCAGGCAAAGAGGGGAGCATTTCCATACTGCAAGATCACGTTTGGAATTTCCAGAGCAGGCACATTTCCATGCCTTGTGCTCAAGGAATGGGAGCGCCCCAGTAAACTTCCCGGGGTTCCAAAGAGTTGAGATAGGAAGTATCCCTTTCCTGCTGAGGTGGTTAAATGTTGGTCACCCCCGACCCCCCCCCCCCCCCCGAGGTGGATGCCCCGATTCTAGAGCTATCTATCACCTCTGTCATGCATTCCCCTGATTCTACTACCCTGCGGGATGCTGAAGGCCGGCGTTTTGATCAGCTGGCATCCCACGCCTTTGCATGTGCGGCGACGGCGCTGCGCCCGGTCTGTGCCTCTTCCATTACTGCTGTGGCCACTAGAACCCTTATCAGAAATATGCTTGATAGTGCCCCTGATGATTTGCCTTGTGAGGTGTTTAATGCACTCTCCAGTTGTGATGTTTTTGTAAATTTTGTCCTATCAGCATTGGATGACACCATCAGAATGTGTGCCAGAACTTCTGCCCTCGTGGTGGCTATACGCCGCTCGGTTTGGCTGCGCCAGTGGGCTGCTGACAACGCTGCCAAGAAGGCCCTCACTGGGTTTCCCTTTAAAGGACTGCGTCTGTTTGGAGACCGCCTGGACCTTTTTGCTAAGGGAGGCAGGTTACCCCAGCGCAGGCGGCAACCTCGGCCCTTTCGGGGTCAGGGTTCCTTCTCCTCCCCTTACCGTGGTGCAAGACAGGGAATGGGGGGTGTCTTTCCCTGGGGCCCGGGGAGATTTCTGGGGTAGAGGCAGAGGACGCGGACGTCCTGGCTCCTCCTAGGGTCCCCAAGCTAAATCCTCTCCCAAGCCCCTTCAGGCATGATGGGGGCCCTCACCCATCCGGGTGGGGGGACGGCTGCAGCACTTCGCTCACGTCTGGAGGCTTCATGTCTCAGACTGGAGGATTCAGGAGGTAGTGTCCTCCGGTTACAAGTTGGAGTTTGCTGCCAATCCCCCTCCAAGATTCATCAGATCCCGGATTCCTCAGGACCCTGTGTCAGCTCAGGAGCTAGTGCAAGCAGTACAAGGCCTCCTGGAGCTGGGGGTCATCTGCCAGGTCCCTTTAAGAGAAAAGGCAAGGGCTTTTATTCCAACCTATTCACAGTACCCAAAAAGGATGGTTCTGTCAGGCCCATCCTGGACTTAAAGGTTCTCAACAAGTTTGTCAGGGGCAGGTGCTTTCGCATGGAAACTCTGCGCTCTGCTATCAGTTCCCTGCGCCAATGGGATTTCATGGCTTCTGTGGACATCAAAGATGCTTACCTTCATATTCCTGTGTTCCCAGGTCATCAAAGGTTCGCTCTGATGGATCAACACTACCAATTTGTGGCCTTGCCCTTCGGCCTCACTTCAGCTCCCAGGGTGTTCACCAAGGTGCTGGCTGGCGTGATGTCTCTGCTCAGATGTCAGGGCGTCCGCGTGCTTCCCTATCTGGACGACATCCTCATCACTGCCCAGTCTCTACATCAGGCAGAGTTGGATACTCAGCTGGTGGTGTCCAATCTGGAGTCATTGGATGGGTGATCAACCACCCTAAGTCCTCACTGTCCCCTTCCTTGGTAACTCCATTCCTAGGAATGAATCTGGATACAGTTCAGGCAAGGATCTTCCTTCCTCAGCAGAAGGTGGACAGTCTGATTGCACAGGCTCAGTCCCTCCTAGCTTGTCCCCATCCCTCCATCAGGCAGGGGATGCAGCTGGTGGGCCTGATGGTGGCGTGCTTCGAAGCGGTCCCTTATGCTCAGATCCACTTGAGGCCTCTGCAACTTCACCTATTGTCTGTATGGGACAAGGACCCAGCGTCCCTGGACAGGTTCTGTGTGCTCTCCCCCCTGGTCAGGAGGTCCCTCTTGTGGTGGATGGACTCAAAGAACCTGTTGGGGGGCAGATCCTTTCTTGCCCCTTCCTGGGAGACGGTCACCACGGATGCCAGTCTGTCAGGTTGGGGGTGTTTCTGGAAGTCCCTGCGCTTCCAGGGGAGGTGGGGCCCTCAGGAGGCCCACACACCTATCAATGTCTTGGAGCTGCGAGCGATCAGGTTAGTTCTGGCTCACTTGACTACTCATCTTCAGGGCCTGCCTGTTCAGGTGCGCTCGGCCAACCAGACGGCGGTTGCCTACATCAATCATCAGGGAGGGACCTGGAGCAAGAGGGCCCTCCAGGAAGCATCTCTGATCCTGACCTGGGCGGAGGCCAATGTCCCCATTTCAGCTATGTACATCCCGGGGGTGGAAAATCACCTGACGGACTCTCTGAGCAGGGGGACCCCTCGACAGGGAGAATGGTCCCTATGCAGCAGGGTGCTTCAATCTCTGTGTCACCGTTGGGGCCAACCAGATCTGGATCTGTTTGCGTCCCGCCACAATCATAAGCTTCCAGCTTTTGTCTCTCTGTCCAGGGATCCTCTGGCCCTGACTTCGGATGCGCTAGCAATGTCATGGAAGGACTTTCAGTTCCTGTATGTCTTCCCCCCAATTCCCCTACTGGGCAGGGTGCTGCGCAAGATTGCTCTGGAAGGGGTGCCAGCAATTCTGGTGGCCCCCCAGGTGACCAAGAAGAGTGTGGTTCGCAGACATGGTACAGCTGGCAGTAGATCAATACGCTCTGCCCTTGGTGCCAGATCTGCTCATTCAGGGCTCACTACGCCATCCCAATTTACATACTCTGGCTTTGACGGCTTGGCTGCTGAAACCTCCATCTTGATGAAGAAGGGGCTGTCTTCCTCAGTTGTGGATACTTTGATTAAAGCTAGGAAGAAGTCTTCCTCTTCCATTTATTACAGGGTTTGGCGTGCCTACATTGACTGGTGCGAGTCTAGGTCTCTTCCCTGTCGTGTGTTCTCTATTCCCAGGATTCTGGAGTTCCTGCAGCATGGTTTGGAGATGGGGCTCCAACTCAGTACTCTGAAGGGTCAGGTTTCTGCCCTGGCTATTTTTTTCCAGAAGTCCTTTGCTCAGCACCCTCTGATCAGGACTTTTTTCCAGGGGGTCACTCATGTGCGTCCCCCACATAAACCTATGGTGCCTGTTTGGGATTTGAACTTGGTTCTGTCAGCCTTGCAGGGTGCTCCCTTTGAACCTGTGCAGGATGCTGCCTTGGCCATTCTTACGCTCAAGGTTGTATTTCTGGTGGCTATCACTTCTGTCAGGCGTGTGTCTGAGTTGGCGGCGCTTTCCATTCAGCCCCCCTACTATGAGAGGCACCAGGACAAGGTGGTGCTTCGTTTCAAACCTGATTTTCTGCCTAAGGTAGTGTCTGCCTTTCATTTGAATCAGGATATTGTTCTTCCTTCTTTGTGCCCTAATCCTAGCAACGCTAAGGAGAGGCTTTTGCACTCTTTGGATGTGGTTAGGTGTCTGAAGTACTATCTGGTGGTTACTGCACCTTTCAGGAAAACTGATGCTCTTTTTGTGGTCCCTTCTGGTCCTAGGAAGGGTTTGGCTCCTGCCAAGTCTACTATCAGCAAGTGGATTCATCAGGCTGTGATTCAGGCCTACTCTGCTAAGGGGAAGAATCCTCCCTTTTGCCTTACTGCTCATTCCACTCGTGCTATTGGTGCTTCTTGGGCTTTTCAGCACCAGGCTTCTGTTGAACAAGTTTGCAAGGCTGCTACTTGGTATTCTGTTCATACCTTTTCAAAGTTTGACATGGTTGATGTTAGGGCCTCAGCTGACACTGTTTTTGGACAAAAGGTTCTGCAGGCGGCAGTGGTTTAAACTGCCTGCTGCTGATTTTTCTTGGGGATCCCACCCTACTTTACGGACACTGCTATTGGATGTCCCAACTGTAAGTATTAGATTTGGAGCAGGACGAACTTTATACTAAGAATAATACAATTCTCTGATTACTCACCTGTAGAATTGGTATTATGAGTATACAGTACGTCCTGCTCCAACCCACCCTTGGTTTGCATTTTCTTGGATCCCCTGTATGGTGATTGTTATCATTGTTATAGTTGATAGTTTGGATTGTTTAATTCTCCCGGCTTCTCCTTAACTGCTTTTTAATGCTGGGGATTTGTGGGAGGTCCCTGGGTATTTGAGGGGCCGGGAGGAGCCTATTTTCGATGTCTCTGCAGTCCAGCACCATCGGGCAGAGTATATCCCAACTGTGAGTATTAGATTTGGAGTAGGACATACTGTATACTCATAATACCAATTCTACAGGTGAGTAATCACAGAATTGTATTTTTTCATCTCCCACCTTCCCTAGCGGGGTTTGGGGCATCCCGGGTGGCTCTTGCTAGCCTTAACCCTATACTGGCCAGTGTGCCCATTCTAATCACCATATGGAGGCTTCCGGGGATAATGTGCTTGGGGTTCCTTCGGGACAAGCCCAGCTGTGTGCTGTGTGTGGGGTATTGAGTGACGATGTCAGGGTATGTGTGCCCTGCGCTCAGAAGGTACTTGCGCTGCAGTCTGGGTTGCCTGCCTCGCTTCCTAGCTCTGCACCCCCTTCTGCATCACCTCCCCCCCCCCGCGCCTGCCTCAGACCCCCAGTGAGGGACATGCTAGCGGGGAATCCCATTACGATTTGGCTATGCGGGTGGCCAGCCTGGAAAGGCATATTACTGGGCCTGTCCCCCGCAAGGCTTCTGGCAAGAAGCGGCACCTAACCCCCCGCTGTTTCCCTTTTTCCTGTTGAGGATGAGGGACATTACACTCTGTCTGGTTATTACCCCCTAGAAGAGGGGGAACTCTTCTCCGATTCTGATTTCTCTGAGGAACAGCAGATTTATGGCGTTACTGGGTCTCCTTTGGAGAAGATCCATGGTCTCCCGAGGATACTGATAGGCTGTTGGCTCACATTTTTGAAGTGCTATGTATTACCCCTCCTGTGCCGGCTAAAAAGCAGCAGGGTGAGCTCTTTCACACTGTTAAATAACGCTTGGTGTTCCCTGAGCAGAATCACTTTAATAATTTGGTGCTCAAGGAGTGGGAACGTCCTATCAGATTACCCGCGGTGCCCAAGAGTTGGGACAGGAGGTATCCCTTCCTCGCTGATGTGGTTAAGCGCTGGTCGTGTCCCCCCGAGGTCGATGCTCCCGTGCTTGGGTTGTCCAATACCTCAGTCATGCATTCCCCTGACACTTCTACTCTGAGGGATGGTGAGGACCGGCATGTGGATCAGCTGGCCTGTCACGCATTTGCTTGTGCAGGGACTGTGCTGCGCCCTGTTTGCGCCTCTGCCATCACGGCTCTTGCTATTAAAGGGCTGCTCAAGTGCCTTCTGGATAATGCCTCGGATGCCAATAGGGGGGAGGAGTATAGATCCCTCCTGCTTTGCTATGAATTTGTTACGTTTATTCTTTCTGCTATGTATGATGCGATCAGGATGTGTGGTAAGACTTCTGCCCTTTTGGTGGCTATACGCCGCTCTGTTTGGCTGCGTCAGTGGGCGGCTGATAATGCTGCTAAGAAGGCTCTCACTGGCTTTCCCTTTACTGGGCTACGTCTCTTTGGTGAGCATCTGGATCTGTTTGCCAAGGATGGTAGGCTGCCTCAACGCAGGAGGCAGCCGATGCCTTTTCGGGGGGTTGGTTTTTTCCTCCCCTCCTTCCGTGCTCCCAGATCTGGCCGGGGTGCACCATTTGCGGGGACACGTAGAGACCCTTGGGGCCAGGGCAGAGGCCGTGGACGCCCCGGTCTCTCTTGGGGTCCCAAGTCCAAATCTTCCCCCAAGCCCCCTCAGGCATGAGGAGGCGCCCTCACCCATCCGGGTTGGGGGACGGTTGCGGCTCTTTGCTCACGTCTGGAGACTGCGCGTCTCAGACCGGTGGTTTCAGGAGGTGGTGTCCTCCAGATACAAGATAGAGTTTGCAGCCTGGCTGCCCCCAAGATTCTTCAGATCCCGGATGGCTCAAAGCCCCTTGTCAGCTCAGGACTGCGGCTTGCGGTCCAAAGCCTTTTGGAATTGGGTGTCATCTGCCCGGTTCCCTTCCAAGAAAGGGGCAGAGGCTTCTACTCCAATCTGTTCACGGTTCCCAAAAAGGATGGGTCCCTGAGGCCCATCCTGGATTTGAAGCTCCTCAACAAATGTATCAGGTTCAAGCATTTTTGCATTTCGCATTCTCTGTCTCCGTCCTTGGTGAGGTCCTTTCTGGGCATGACTCTGGATACATCTCAGGTCAAGGTTTTTCTGCCTCAGCAGAAGGTGGAGAGCCTGCAGACGCAGGCACAGTTTCTACTTTCTTGCCCTCATCCCTCCATTCGGCAGGGGATGCAGTTGGTGGGGCTGATGGTGTCATATTTCGAGGCGGTCCCCTATGCTCAGTTTCACATGAGACCTCTTCAGTTGCACCTCTTGTCAGTTTGGGATCGGGACCCTGTGTCCCTGGATCAGGAATTTGCTCTGTCCCCTCTGGTCAGTCAGTCCCTTTTGTGTTTTGGCTGGAGTCAATGAATCTCCTAGTGGGCAGGAACTTTCTGCCCCCGTGCTGGGAGACTGTCACCATGGATGCCAGTCTGACAGGTTGGGGGGCTTTTGGAAGTCTCTGAAGTTCCAGAGTCAGTGGGGCCCTCAGGAGGCTCATGCCCCCATCAACATTCTGGAACTACGGGCGATAAGGTTGGTTCTTTCCCAGTTGACTCCACACCTTCAGGGTCAGGCTGTTCAGATTTGCTCGGACAACCAGACGGCGGTTGCCTATATCAATCATCAGGGAGGGACTCAGAGCAAGCGAGCCCTCAAGGATGTGTCCCTGATACTGTCCTGGGTGGAAGAGAATGTCCCCTGCATATCGGCAGTTTACATCCCGGGAGTGGAGAACCTTGAGGCAGATTCCTTGAGCAGGGGGATGTCTCGGCTGGCGGAGTGGTCCCTCAGCAACAGGGTGTTTCACTCCCTGTGCCATCGCTGGGGTCTGCCGGATGTGGACCTGTTTGCTTCACGTCACAATCACAAGCTTCCTTTCTTTGTCTCTCTGTCACAGGACCCTCTGGCCTTTGCCACGGATGCGCTAGGAATGCCTTGGAAGGGGTTTCGGCTCCTCTATGTGTTAACCCTGTTTCCTCTGTTGGGCAGGGTGCTGTGCAAGGTAGCCCAGGAAGGGTTGCCAACCATTCTGGTGGCCCCCTGTTGGCCAAGAAGGGTGTGGTTCGCAGACATCGTGCTGTTGGCAGTAGATCAGTACATCTTACCCAAGGATCCAGATCTGCTCACTCTGGGGCAGCTGCGCCATCCCAATTTACAAATGCTGGCTTTGACGGCTTGGCTGCTGAAAACTCCATCTTGATGGAAAAGGGGTTGCCTGCCTCTGTTGTTGATACCATGATTAGGGCTAGGAAGAAGTCCTCGTCCTTTATCTACTACAGGGTCTGGAATGCTTACATTGCCTGATGTGAGTCCAAATCTCTTCCCTGTCGGGTGTTTTCTATTCCCAGGATTCTGGAATTCTTGCAACATGGTTTGGATTTTGGGCCTTCAACTTAGTACTCTCAAAGGTCATGTTTCAGCTCTGGCAATTTTTTTCCAAAGATTTTGCCAGTCACCGTTTGGTTAAGACTTTTTTCCAGGGGGTTTCTTATGTGCGTCCGCCACGTAAACCTATGTTACGAGTTTGGGATTTGAAGGGTCGTCCCTTTGAGCCTCTCCGTGAGGCCGCTTTGCCCATTTTGACTCTTGAGGTAGCCTTTTTGGTGGCCATCACTTCTGTCAGGCGTGTTTCTGAGTTGGCGGTGCTCTCCGTCAAACCTCCTTATTTTGAGTGACATCAGGAAAAGGTGGTGTTTCGGTTTAAGCCAGATTTCTTGCCTAAGGTTGTATCTGCTTTTCATCTCAATCAGGACATTGTCTTGCCTTCATTGTGTCCTAATCCTGCTAATTCCAAGGAGCGGACTCTGCATTCCTTGGAGGTGGTCAGGGTTCTGAAGTTTTACTTGGTAGCTACTGAATCATTCAGGAAGACTGATGCTCTTTTTGTTCTCCCTTCTGGACCTAGGAAGGGTTTGCCTCCGGCTAAATCCACTATCAGCAAGTGGATTCGTCAGGCGGTGGTGCAAGCCTATTCTGCTAAGGGGAAGGAACCTCCCTTCCGCCTTACTGCTCATTCCACTCGTGCTATTGGTGCCTCTTGGGCTTTTCAGCACCAGGCTTCTGTTGAACAAGTTTGTAAGGCCGCTACTTGGTCTTCTGTTCATACTTTTTCCAAGTTTTACAAGGTTGATGTTAGGGCCTCAGCTGATGCTGCTTTTGGCCACAAAGTTCTTCAGGCGGCAGTGGTTTAAACTGCCCGCCATTGTTCTTTGGGGATCCCACCCTACTTTACGGACACTGCTTTTGGATGTCCCAGACGTAAAGAATTTAGTGAAACAGGACGTGCTGTATACTTGGAAAAATACAATTCTGTGATTATTCACCTGTAGAATTGATTTTGTAGTATACAGCACGTCCTGTTTCATCCCTCCCTTGTTATCATTATTCTTGGTTACCTCTGTATGGTGATTTGTTCGAATGTTTGGTTGGGGTTCCTTCATTATTATTCTCCCAGCTTCTTGTCTAACTGCTTTGTAACACTGGGAATTTGTGGGAGGTTCCTGGCCTTTTATAGGGCCGGGAAGTCTTTTCTGCAGTCCACTGTGCCACCTTGTGGTGGATAACCCAGACGTAAAGAATTTAGTAAAACAGGACGTGCTGTATACTACAAAATCAATTCTACAGGTGAGTACTCACAGAATTGTATTATTTCTCACAGAAAAGGATTACAGTAGCACATGTATTGCTATACACGTTTATTCCCTTTGTGTGTATTGGAACTAAACCAAAAAAAGGAGGAAAAAAGCAAAAAAAAAAAACTCCTAAAATAGGCTGGACAAAATGATTGGCATCCTTTCAAAATTGTGAATAAATACGATTGTTTCAAGCATGTGATCACACCTGAAAGCAGATAAAAAGGAGAGAAATTCACTTGTGTGTTGGTGTGTTCCACACTAAAGCCAAAAGAAAGAGGAGCAAATCATGTGTTACTGCAATCCTTTTCTGTGAGAAATACGTCATTTTCTTGAAAAATTTTAGGGGTACCAACATTTACAGCCATGTCTGTATGTCTATGTATAGGGGTGGTGGGGTGAAAGTGACAGATAACAGCCAGTGAGGAGAAGAAAGAATGTTTATAGAGAAGACGGCCTAAGTGCTGTCTGTCACCCATCCCATGCTGCTAAAATTTCAGGCTGGGGAGCATGTGACCGGCTCCATCCGAGGCTTCTGCCCTGCAGACTCTTTTGATGAGTTGGAGCTACTTCCATCAGAACTATATTGGGATGCCCCAGGGGCAAGAAACAAATCCCAAATGTTGGTACTCTTTAAAGGGTTTCTCTGGGCTGATTGTAAAATGCTGCTGGCCAGCTGTATAATGCTATCATTTCCTGTTGTTATGCTGGTTGTATCCAGATCCATATACTGAAATAAGCAAGAAGAAACAGGTCTCCTATCTTCACAGACTGAATGTAACAACCTGTGTGATTAAACTGGAAAGCATTGCCTAGTACAGGAGCTAAGAACTTCCGACAACATACTCTAGGCACTCTTTACCAGAACTTGGGAGGTAAGGGAAGTATGCTTTGATTTTACACCCATTCTTTAGACGCTCTTTAAGGGAACTACATCACAAAATTGTCATATATATATATATATATATATATATATATATATATTATCTGATAGTGAGTAGAGGAGACACCCCAACTGAAAAAAACAAATTGTGATCTTCTTCTAGTAGGAGTAATATTCAGGGGTGTTTTTGAGCGTTCTGCTTCTGCTTTTACAGGTAAGGACTGCTCACCTCAGCAACAGCAATAAGCTGTATTCAGTATAGGTTGGCTCAGGAGACAGGCCATTACAGTTAAGCACTTCTCCCTTGCAAATGCAGAATAGTATGTTCACCATATGTAACCCCTGATTCTTCCTCCCTTCAGTAAAAGAAACAAACAGATTTGGGTGGACTTTTTTATGCAGGATGAATAACTAACCCCTTCTTTTGTTAGTTATCATATCTATGTCACTGCATCCCACACCTGCCACAGACATGCACATTAGGAAATGTTTTTACATGCATCATGCAAATTTTACATACGTCTTTAGTTTGGCTCCTGTGTCACTATAGCTATTCTCATGACCTGGGCCAACCAATAGGATTCACCAGCTGTGAGTGCAAAACACTATTTACTTTATGGCTGCCAACACCATTAGTGCCGGCCACCACACAGAGGTATGGAGTAGTGAGTATATTGCCAATTTCAAATATTTGCACACAGTGGTTGGGGATTCCTATTAGACGTTGGGAAACACAGCAGCCCAGTAAGGGCCACAATAGGATGTAGGTCTACTTTGAAGCAAGCCTGAAGGTGATATATAGCTATCAAACTGGCAGCTGAAGTATAACGCACTATCAATATGCCCACTATTAACCCCACAGTTTCACTAACACTGTGGCTGATGGTGGTCCTATTGTTGAGGTTGACTTAAACTTAAAGTGACTTGAACTGTTGAGCTAAAGCAGCAAGATTCAAGATTCATGATTGTTGCACAGTTGTTGTCATCTGCTTTATACAGCTTTTTGGGGGTTTCTATAATGTAATTTTTCGGAAATTACTAAAAAAAACTAAATGCTGAAAGAAGGGCAATATGATAATTCCCCAAATGCAGCCTTGATCCAGGACAAGCATGGCTTACCAATTCCTAGGAAACAGATCCACACCTCCTTAGCCAAAACCTTTGCCTTCCTGTCAAACAGGTAGTGGGACCAATCAATAAAGTCACCACATCTATAAGAACTTGCCCGTGACACTATGGTTTTTAGAGTCTGTTTTGTTATTGCTATGGCCATGTTCCTGATGTATCTGAATTTCACTGGAGTTCAATAAAGGTGATTTGCGGAAGTTCTGGCATTATTGTAAGTGAAGACCCTGAGTACTTCACACAGCTGTCAAACTTTTTTTTTTACAAAATTAGAGCTTTAAATGATGTCAAGTGTTAGTTTTGTTATTTTTCTGCTTCAAATTGAAGAAGAAATGACAGAAATATACAGTTTTACCTTATGATTTCTCTTGTGAAGCAAGTGGCTGTGGCCCTTGAATCTGTAATGGAGCAAAATAATCAGCATAATGGGTGGGGTTTGTAAGAACCCCAGGCATTCAGGCATTCTCATCACCCTGGCTGTGTTTTTAGTGGTACTTGAATGGCTGAGAGCCATTCAAGTACCACTAAACAGAGGGGGTGTGTGGTCTGGACTAGCTCCTCAAGCTAGTATTATGTGCCCACATTGACTGGGTAGGACTGGAAGGGTAGATGAGAATGTAAATTTCCTCATTCACAGTGTCGACTTGAGAGGAGGCACAGCGTTAGAGAAACGCTTGGCAAGGTAAGCTGCTGTTTTTTTAACCTTTTAAGCTTTCAAGAAGGAATCTTCGCTGAAAAACCTGATCACTTTGGGGGCAGTTCACTTAAATTTAAAGGCTTTTTCCAGGCAAATAGAATAAAAAACCATTGGTGATTATTGCCTTTTTGCTTTATTTGTCTGAACAGAGATTTTAAAGTGGACCTGCAGTCGGCATTAATGTTTAAATGTGCTTAAATCTGCTGTGTCTCAAATGCCCTGTATCATAAAATAAAGCCATTACCGTTTGTTGATAATGAAGCCTTTCATTGCAATGAGCTCCCCAAAAAATGCAAAAGGTGCCTCCATGTTTGTAGACCTGGAAGCTGCTTTCCGTGTGATCTTCACCTCCACTGCAACAACAGAGACAGCTGCACTGCACAAAATGCCCAGAACAAAGGTCACCAAGGCAGTGGGAACAAGGACAGAACAGCCCGGCGCTCATCTCCCAGCAAACCATCCACTAGCCATCTTGCAATTACATGCAATTGCGGTTGCTGTGATTGCAGTCGCTATCTGGCCACTGGGGGATAATTGTTGAAGTCCAGTACATTTGACAGTGAGGTTGCCACATATGGCAATACGTTTCCCTACATTAGGTAGAGGGCGCACCACATTTTAGTCTGTGTGTGTATCCCCCCAAGCTAGGATAATTATGCCAATATACTGGGTGTTGACTCGTGAATAAAATAAAAGCAGAAATAGATCAGATCATGGTCAAATCATTAGATTGTTATGACAGATAAATCTACCACACACGTGTCACCAGTCTGTCTGCCAATGTTTCTCTGGTCAGCAGTTGGTGTAATGGTCTCCACTTAATTTTAAGTAAGGTTAAAGTAAAGAAAAAATGATGCGATCAGATTAAAGAAAAAAATGCAAATAGTTATTCAGATAGCAACAGAGAAACCAAACAGAAAATGGGTTAAATAATACTTGAAGTGGTACCACAACCTTTAAAACAGTAAATCTGAATGGAGTGAGGGCCACTGGCGCCATCCGAGACCCTGCCTATAGTGTTGGGTGCATCCCACGCAGGACATTCAGAGACACCTTTGTGAAAATCCATGTAAGAAAACTGGATAGTAAGGGCACTACAGCACTACAGTGGTAGTGACATTGATAAGCTACAGCTGGTTTTTAATCTTCTTTGACGAAGGTGGGTATTATCTGAAAAAAAACTCTCAGTGCCCAATTTTTATTCCAGATGCCAATTTGACAGCCATTTTTTCATTACATATATACTTGCATTTCCTCTTATTAATTCAAATTCTACTAGGTGTTTTCATTGTCACGCTAAGGGCACCTTGATTCCACCGAAATAAATCATTTTTGGCCACCCTTTAGCTAAAACATAATTAGATTGTTTCATAATATAAATAATGTTTATTAACCAAATAACACATGCAAATTAAAGAACTCTGTGCAAACCAGAAACAAGATGTTAAGCCTTGATTAACTTCTTGGTGATGGTGGTGATAGTGGTTCCTGACTATGGCTCTGGGTCACACCAGAAGATCCTTTTGTGCAAAAGTAAACACCTATTGTTTCCTATGAGAGAACACAAATAGGACTTGTGGGGACATGGCTTGGCCAGCACAAGGAATGTCTGTTTCAGCTGTGATCTCCACTCTTGATCCACCTGAACATTGTGTTTTTGGATGATTTAACATTATGAGGTGGGTTAAAAAGCACACTACCCTACACAGACCCTCGAGAGCCCATAATCATAAAGGATGGCAGGAGAAACCTTTGGGACCAAAATAGCAGGAGACAGCAAAGGCTCGATAGCAGCAAGCCTGGCAGACCTAGAGAACTGATCAGATCGAAAGGCTTCCTCCTGAAAGGTCATACTTAGGCTTAGCTCTGCAGCAAAGGCCTATAACAATAATTTCATCCAAATACAAAGACATATTAAAAACCTGGATACTAGAAGCAGTTGCTGCAATGTTAAAGTCAGGAGTGCCCCTGAGTCTGCTCTGCTTACTGGACGGGCTTTAACCAACTTTGATATTAGTGAGCACACACATGGCAACCACTGGCACTACACAATATTATCTGCTGCCTGCAGAGCTTTCCACTAAAAGAGGAGATCCTCTCCTGGGCCAAAAGGGAGGGGTGCTATCCTCTTTAACAATCATATGTACTTTGCACATGCCTATTAAAAGATAGGGAGGTCCTCTACAGCTGGAGGCTTTTCTTTGCCGAGTAGGGGCAAAACTAATAAGCTACAGATACTAACCTATAGTCCTACGTAGTACATTCACCCAAAACCGGCATCAGTGATTACCCTGGCTGTGGCCGCCCCCTTGCATCAGTCACTGTCCGCCATCCTCCATTCACTACAATGCGGTCAGTCAGCGAAGAAACAGACATGGTCTTGAGTAGGGATGGTGCAGTCTGGTAGAGGTAAGTTACAGGCTCCTGGAATAGGGCCAAACAGCTGTGCGGAACTATTTGTGAGTATTTGTGAGTTTAAGAGCCATAAATATTTGCTGTTGTAAATATTTGCTGTTGAGAAGCCATTGAATCTCTGCAATTTAGATGTTTGGTCAAGTTAAACTTAAAAGGCCATACAGGTCATTACAGGATATATATTTGTATCTGGGCTTCGTAGCCCTTCTGCTTCGGACCCTTCCTAAGGCTTTCTCCGCCTGGTTGTACATTACTGCCCTCTTCATCAGCTGGCATAGGGGTGCACTGAGGAATATGACTGCTGGTTTCCTTTGTGGGTGCAGTGGTTGAAGGGTTGTCTTGCTCTGACCACAGAACAAGAATATCAATCGGCTTAAAGATGAGCAACTACCAACTTGAATATATAGGACTCTAGGGCTGTTGACCCCCTCTTTGTGAGGCATTCCAATTTGGGGTGTCCCAGTGTGTAAAATCCCCCGGCTCACCTGTAAACTCAACTGGGAATCAATATTCCCCTCTGTTTTGGACTTGTTGCACTGTGAAACCTTACTCCACATTTGGTGGACGTGTCTGGGAATTTGTTTCTTCTTTCCCCATCCACCTCCTACTGCGAGGATACGGAGTGGTGACTCTTCAAGGCGGAACAGGTGTTCATTTTTCTCATTTCTTTTTGTTGGCATCTCAGTATGCCAACAGGCAGTTATTTTTGTAGGCTCATTCGTAATTATAATGTTGCGGAACTGATTGACTGATATCTCATTTGCAAGCACGTTTCCTCAGGTTTGCTACATTGGTTCCTTATTCTGTTTAATGTTGCTAAGTGTAAATCTTTGTGTTCTTTTATTAACGTAAGAGTGTTTTAAGGAAATTGTGAATATCCTGCCTGGTTTCCCTAGTTTGGAAATATATAGAACTTGTGTTATGTATTTCAGACATCAGGGTGCAGTTGATTTGGTAAGGCAGCAGAGCTTGGAGAGCAAGCATTGTGTGCAATAATTCCCAACAAACAATTATATTTCACATTACAGGATAACAGTCGATACAAGATCAATTCCAATGTATTCAGCTACAGGCTCACAATTCCTGCTATCTTGTCAAAAGTATTGGTAAATAATAATCAGTGTCAGTCACAGATATTTCCTAAAAGGATTCCATTAGATTACAGATGTCCAAAGGGAATTTAAAGCATATCAAAAAACAAATCCTGTGGTTGGCATCGAAAATGACATTTGTCTATTAAAATTATTATTATTATTTATGTATGAAGTGACATCAGCATAGAAGACACTTAGAATTAAAGTAATTTTCATGCAGGCGCTAGATGAATGTCTCTTCTGAGACGCTTTCAGTTCCCGCACTGTTGAGTCGGCTGGAAGCAGCCAGTGCTCAGCTTGCTCTTGCTTCCCCTAGCACCAGCTGGGAGTGCAGTTAAAGAGCAAAATTTAAAAAAAACAGCATCAGTAGGTACCCTATCAACAGGGTATTCCAGCCGCACAGCGCCTGTTGCAATCCCCGTTTGTTATTTTTTGGGGGGTGGCAGCAAAATAAAAATGAATAAACACCAAGAATTGCACTGGGGACACTTAAAAGGCTTGCGACAGGTTTTGTATGGGCCTAATCTACGCAACACAAAAGTGTTTAAAATGCATCCAAAATCATTTCGAAACAGACCAGGGATCCTGTGGCACATGCACCAGCACAAAAAAAGGCAAAAATAATTGTACCTATCCCAGCCCATTGAAATGTATGGGATAAGGCCACATAGTGCAGGGTGAGCGTCTGGTCTTATCTGGCACTGTAGGGAACATCAAATTGCCAGCACTGAGGATAGATGGCACACTACCTGTCAGTATCACAGGCGCTGTGGATTTTTGACTTGATAAATACATCTTTTGCATTGGGACCTGACATTTACCTGGCATTCACTGGTCTTAGCATGAACCCAACAGAAGTGCAGAAATGTCACACTGATCACAGAATACAATATGAGTGAGTCCCTGACAACTGCAAAGAATATTATTGGAGTTTGATGGTACTTTTGAAGGCTTGAAAGGTTGGGAAGTGGGGAAGTGTACTAAAGAGAGCATTCCAGAGAAACATGTGAAGTTCAGAAGCGAAGGGCTTCTCTAGCACTCTTGGAAGTGCACCAGACATGTGCTGAAGGTCAAAGGAGCTCGTAATATGCCAGGGCCGATTGTTTTACTTAAAGTAGACCAAAACCCACTTTTACTATCCTCTCCAAGGATTTTTACCTGCCCCAGGGCCTCACAAATCAGTGTGACACCCCCAGTTTGCCCTAAAAGCTCAACCTTCCGTGGTCACATGCCACATGTATGGACTCTCCTTCAATCAGCACCCCTATGCCATGCATCATGATGATCGTCATACGGACCTGTTTTGACACAGAGCCGACATAAGGGAGGGACGACTTCCCTGTTTTCCCTATAGCATATGGCACACTCCTGCCCCCAGCCTATCGGAATAGCTGGGTGAGGGAGCATGGCTCAGCTACAGGGGAGCCTGTGATGTAGCTGGTATGAGGGGCTTAGGAGACACGGAAAAGGTGAATAAATGCAGGGTGATCTGGTGGCTTCAAACACCTGGGCAACCTGAATTGGGATGCCCTAAGGTTACTTAGGCATAACTGGTGGTTGGTTCATTTTTAGGCACAAAGACAGGCAATACACACCCTTTAGCAAGCTGCTCTGGGGAGCTTTTGGAAGCATAGGCTTCCTTGTCAGCTCTACAGCATCCTAGAGCAGCAACAATGAAATAGTATTACCTAATCTGAATGCTCCCTTATCCACAGTCAGCAAGCGAGCATTTATCCCTCTGCCAACTCACAAAATGTAGATGAAAAATTAGCTATCACTATTACTTATTATATATTGCATTATACATAAGCTGGCCATAAGTAGTCCAATTTTCCCCCATTACCAATGTTTTATATGCTTGTTAATGCTTGCTTAATGTTCTGGGGGGTTTCACAAAGTGGGGCATCCCAGTTCGGGAGCAAGCAACAAAACCTGGGAAAGTCAAAATCCTGGGGTTGTTCTGCTTTAACTCTGAGTCCCTGTTTTTTACAGGTTGTAGTTGGGCATACCCCTCTATTGCAATGAATAGAATTACATGCTCTGGAAACTATGACTGATGATAGGTAGACTTTCCTCTTGGAGGGAGCAGCCACTGATTTGGAGATTTGGAATAAAAGCTGCAGGGGACAAAAGGTATATTTATTCTCTTGTGTATAGGGGTCTTTTGTGAGTGTGCAGCAAGTTAAAAGGCTTGTTGTATGCCTCCACTTACCTGTGTCCCTGCAATCTGGTATTTTGGCCAACAGAGAAACATGTTCAAAGCAGTCAGAAAAACTAAGGGGGCAGACATATACTAAGCATCTGAGCCAGTTCTATTATCAGATTTAAAAACGCACTTTATATACTAACTCTCCCTATCCCACTTTAATGATCCCCATTTGATTTGCCCTTTGAAGGTGCTTTCCTGTGAAAGTCAGAGTGTTGCTTATTTCTGCTATTTCCATATATTATTTTCTCTTGGAAGGCTTTGAAGATTGCAGCATGGTATTGCTCATAATGGATGAACACTGCCAATAAACGCTCCTAATAAACATGTTCTCCACACCAGATCTCCAGAGAACGACGATCAAAGGTTGACATGAAAGGGACTTGAATATGCATTAATTGCTAGAACAATTTCTTCAACCGCCAGCCATGTATGTACTGTATATTATAATAATTATCCAATGGGGACTACTTTTTCTCAATTGGTATAAGCATATTTTGCACATGTTTAATAAGGGGAGGACTTAATAAAATACATTTTGACTATGGCATCTGACTATGCTTGAGGACTTCTTGCTTTTCCATATATTTATATTTTAATATCATTTTAATAAGACATATATGTTTAATAACCTTTTATAAAGGAGGCAAAAAAACTAACCCTAAAAGTCTCTAGGGCCAGGTGAAAGCCTTCCCTAGGGATATGGATAGTGTTATGGTGTGAACCCCCTCTCTCCAGGTCGTTGTATACTCCCCTTATTCCTGGATTCCATGGCATTCTGTAGCACAGAGCACTAGCACCGCATCCTTTGTCTTGTGAGAATTTTGCAAAAGCATACACCAATATTGTAAAGCATTGGTTTGTATTTTGACCACATGTGCACAGTAAGCCCCCCATCCTCCAGCCTGCAATTATATACAGTATAGTGAGTGCTAATATAGTACTGGTCATCGCTTTCTCCTTAACCCTTCTACAGCTCAACTGCCAAGCGTTTATGATCCATTTTCATCTCAAGAGAGAAAAGTCAGACCTTTCTGGGAATAACTATATAATGCAAGTTGATAGCAGGTAATTCCGATGTGGCTTGGTAGTTAGATAGTATCTCAGCAAGAAATGTGCTAAGGCAGAAGGCAGGAATACACGCTGCTGATAATGATGAAATGATGCTTTCTCTGGAGACCATGATGCCTAGTAACAGAATAGCAGAAGGTTGGTAGAGCAAATTGTGCCCCACTGACATTAGTGCAGCCAGCCTGGCATCTCAGTAACTTATATATACAGTAAGATGCAGGATAATGGACAATAACAAAATTACAAGAGCAGAAACACCACACTTTCTTATCTTAAGACATGGTCTTAAAATGAACCTTTACTGGACAAATAGCTGATCATCTAATAAAAAGGGCCTACCAGGACATACTGTATATGAGCAACACCCCATCACCCGGTTTAAGAATTTTTGCTCTTCTGACCTTAAAGGGACTGTACAGCAAACTGCAATAATAAGGTAGCAAGCAGCTCACCTGATACCTTTCTGTAGAAGCCGTGTCAGGGCTACAAAATGTATCCTTCTTTAAAGAGGAACAAAACCCTGCATTTTGTTTCCCCCCGGGGCCATCCAGAATTGGAATTCCGTGGTTTGCAACTCCCCCCCCCCAGAACATCCAGTAAAACTTGCCTCTCCTCTCCCCAACTGCGCATGTGCAGGTTCTTGGTCAATCAGAGCCCTTTGCCATGTTTGCAGCCTTCGGCAAAGGGCTCTGATTTGATTCGTTGGGGAGCGTCTGCTACCACATCCCGTTATCCCTGGCACACTCCTGCCCCATATGAATGGTGATGCGGCAGCACGCGTTCCCCATTGTAAACAATCAGAGCCATTTGGCGAAAGGCAAACAACTCTGATTGGATGAGAGCCTGCACATGTGCCACTGGACCAAGGAAAGGTTAGTTTGTATGGACGTCCTGGGGGGTTTCCACACAGCGGGTATCTCAAATTGGGATGCACAGAGGGAAAGCCAGAGGCTGGCCCTGGAATCTTTTAGATTCCAGGCCGACTGCTGGTGGGTTTTGTTTCACTTTAAGTTTCATTCCTCCAGGACCATGCACAAATGTTGTCTAACAGCCACTCTGTCTCTTTGTGCCCCAAGCATAACTGAACCTGGTGGTCTTACAGCTGACCACAACAGAGAATGCTCAGAAATGTGCCCTGCTATGCCCTGCCCAGCTCAGCCAGGACCCAGAAATTAAAGCAAAGAAAGTGACTTTGCTTAGAATACACAAGATATTTAGATAATTGGAGATTCTGAGATGCTATTAAATCGCTCACACTGTTACCAGGAGGACCAAGGTGAGAGAAAGTTGAGAGTGTTCCTGAAGAGGGACATTGATTGATGGTATTCCTGCTCCCTACTGTGAAGTCTTTTCAATTTGTCCAGAAAGCCCCATATGACCATGAGCAGGTGGGCGTGTCTGATGCTCGAGCGTTGGCCACACCCATGACTGTGTATGAAGCCAGGTGTCAGTGTGTGTAGGCGCCGCAGAGAAGGAGAGGCAGATACAGCTGCCTCTACCGCTTCTTCTCCACGGTGCCAGCGAATACCAGACTCGGTACAGCAGTGGGCGTGACTGATGCTTGCGCGTCGGCCACGCCCACCACTGTACCGAGCCCGTTGTCTGTGTGCCAAGGCAGTGGCAGATACAGCAAAGACGGCGGGGACAGCGGGAAGGATGGAAAGGTGATTTTAATTTTTTTGTTTTACTTTTGCCTATATGGGAATGGGAGGGGGGATAACACACTGACTATATGGGGAATGGGAGGGGGATGCCACACTGCCTATATGGGAATGGGGGTGTGCCACACTGCCTATATGGGGAATGGGAGGGGGATGCCACACTGCCTATATGGGAATGGGGGTGTGCCACACTGCCTATATGGGGAATGGGAGGGGGATGCCACACTGCCTATATGGGAATGGGGGTGTGCCACACTGCCTATATGGGGAATGGGAGGGGGATGCCACACTGCCTATATGGGGAATGGGAGGGGGGATAACACACTGACTATATGTGGAATGGGAGGGGGATGCCACACTGCCTATATGGGGAATGGGAGGGGGATGCCACACTGCCTATATGGGAATGGGGGGGTGCCACACTGCCTATATGGGGAATGGGAGGGGGGATAACACACTGACTATATGTGGAATGGGAGGGGGATGCCACACTGCCTATATGGGGAATGGGAGGGGGATGCCACACTGCCTATATGGGAATGGGGGGGTGCCACACTGCCTATATGGGAATGGGGGGGTGCCACACTGCCTATATGGGAATGGGGGGGTGCCACACTGCCTATGGGGAATGGGATGGGGGGAATGCCACACTGCCTATATGGGGAATGGGAGGGGGGATAACACACTGACTATATGTGGAATGGGAGGGGGATGCCACACTGCCTATATGGGGAATGGGAGGGGGATGCCACACTGCCTATATGGGAATGGGGGGGTGCCACACTGCCTATATGGGGAATGGGAGGGGGGATGCCACACTGCCTATATGGGAATGGGAGGGGGGATAACACACTGACTATATGTGGAATGGGAGGGGGATGCCACACTGCCTATATGGGGAATGGGAGGGGGATGCCACACTGCCTATATGGGGAATGGGATGGGGGAAATGCCACACTGCCTATATGGGGAATGGGAGGGGGGAAATGCCACACTGCCTATATGGGGAATGGGAGGGAGATGAATGCCACACTGCCTATATGGGGAATGGGATGGGGGAATGCCACACTGCCTATGGGGAATGGGAGGGGGGAAATGCCACACTGCCTATATGGGGAATGGGAGGGGGGAAATGCCACACTGCCTATATGGGGAATGGGAGGGAGATGAATGCCACACTGCCTATGGGGAATGGGAGGGGGGAAATGCCACACTGCCTATATGGGGAATGGGAGGGGGGAATGCCACACTGCCTATATGGGAAATGGGATGGGGGAATGCCACACTGCCTATATGGGAAATGGGATGGGGGGAATGCCACACTGCCTATATGGGGAATGGGAGGGAGATGAATGCCACACTGCCTATATGGGGAATGGGAGGGGGGAATGCCACACTGCTATATGGGAAATGGGATGGGGGGAATGCCACACTGCCTATATGGGGAATGGGATGGGGGGAATGCCACACTGCCTATATGGGGAATGGGAGGGAGATGAATGCCACACTGCCTATATGGGAAATGGGATGGGGGAATGTCACACTGCCTATATAGGAAATTGGATGGGGGGGAATGCCACACTGCCTATATGGGGAATGGGAGGGAGATGAATGCCACACTGCCTATATGGGAAATGGGATGGGGGAATGTCACACTGCCTATATAGGAAATTGGATGGGGGGGAATGCCACACTGCCTATATGGGGAATGGGAGGGGGGAAATGCCACACTGCCTATATGGGGAATGGGAGGGAGATGAATGCCACACTGCCTATATGGGGAATGGGAGGGGGGAAATGCCACACTGCCTATATGGGAATGGGGGGGGTGCCACACTGCCTATATGGGGAATGGGATGGGGGAAATGCCACACTGCCGATATGGGGAATGGGAGGGGGGAAATGCCACACTGCCTATATGGGGAATGGGAGGGGGGAAATGCCACACTGCCTATATGGGGAATGGGAGGGAGATGAATGCCACACTGCCTATATGGGGAATGGGAGGGGGAATGCCGCACTGCCTATATGGGGAATGGGATGGGGGGAATGCCACACTGCCTATATGGGAAATGGGATGGGGGAATGTCACACTGCCTATATAGGAAATTGGATGGGGGGGGAATGCCACACTGCCTATATGGGGAATGGGAGGGAGATGAATGCCACACCGCCTATATGGGGAATGGGAGGGGGGAAATGCCACACTGCCTATATGGGGAATGGGAGGGAGATGAATGCCACACTGCCTATATGGGGAATGGGAGGGGGGAAATGCCACACTGCCTATATGGGGAATGGGAGGGGGAAAATGCCACACTGCCTATATGGGGAATGGGAGGGGGGAAATGCCACACTGCCTATATGGGGAATGGGAGGGAGATGAATGCCACACTGCCTATATGGGGAATGGGAGTGGGGATGAATGCCACGCTGCCTATATGGGGAATGGGATGGGGAAATGCCACACTGCCTATATGGGAATGGGATGGGGAAATGCCACACTGCCCATATGGGGAATGGGATGGGGGGAATGCCACGCTGCCTATATGGGGAATGGGATGGGGAAATGCCACACTGCCTATATGGGGAATGGGATGGGGAAATGCCACACTGCCCATATGGGAAATGGGATGGGGGGAATGCCACACTGCCTAGTTGGGGAATGGGAGAGAGATGAATGCCACACTGTCTATATGGGGAATGGGAGTGGGGATGAATGCCACACTGCCTATATGGGGAATGAGAGGGGGGTACCACACTGCCTATATGGGAATGGGAGGGGTAATGCCACACTTCCTATATGGGAATGGGGGGAGAATGCACCTTGCCTATTAGTTGGTTTTTAGTGGGACGGTGTTTTAGCAAAACATTTGGTTCAGAATATTTATTTTCCTATTTTTCTCCTCCAAATCCTAGGTGAGCCTATGGGCAGGTGCGTCTTATTGGGCAAAAATACATTAGATATTGTGCATTTAATAGTATCTGTGTGGATTTTGTTGTTGTCTTAGCACCTTCCTCATCTGGGAAATGTAGATTGCTGGGGTTGCACTGCACACACATGAAGCCAATCCAAGCCTCTCCGTGTTTGCTCATTTGTTGTAAAAAAACACACCACACTGCATCAAATTTCGGTTTTAATATTTGTGTTCTATTTGTAATTTTTTTTAGCTTTTGAATTTGTGACTCCTTTTTTGGTTTTATTTTTCTAAAATGTGTCATAAAATTTGTAGTGGACCAAAACCTGCTGAACTTGTGAAATACATTTGGCCAAAGCCCCTGCCGATACTCCCTGCTTCTGGTGTAGAACTAACTAGAAATGGATTTTTTCCTTTTTCGACTAAAAATTGTCATAAGGTGCTCTTCGTGAGGGGAGCAATTCCGGGGATAGTAGTTAAAAATGTGGGTTGTGGTCCTCTTTAAATGTTAAAAAATGTGTAAACATTACAAAAATCTAAAAACATTTGTGACCAACTGGTATCTCTGCTCCATAGCACCTGTAAAGACAAAAGAAAGGCATGTCAATATCTGCTTGAACACCTTTCTGCCAGTTCTCCCTGACAAATGCCCCCCAGTTGCTCATGAGCGCATCCCTGTTTCCTGTTTTATGGAGCCACCCTCTGCCTTGGCGCCATGCCTTCGTCGGGGTCTGTAAGGACCTGAAAACAGATTTTAGAACTAGGCACATGTCTGCTCCTGGAGGCATCAGCTTAAGTTTTTTTGAACCCACCCCCCCTCGTGGCCCCAAAGAAATTCTCCATAGTGCAAGGAGTCTGTAGGGAAAGAGAAGCACAAAACACCAGCACTTATAGCACTTAGCATATATATCATTGGGAGTTCCTTGCCCTGAGATGTGTGTTGTTTCTCTGTTGTCTAATCTGGCTCTGGCTGTGACTCCAAGCTCAACACCTGCGGCCCCTCCTCTTCGGTTGTTTCCTGTGCTGGTGGTGGGGCAATCCTTGGGGTTGACACATTACCCGCATGCCCATTCTATGGTCCGGCACTGGTCCAACCCTTCTCTCTGCAGGGCCGGATTAAGTGTGGTGGAGGCCCCTGGGAACAAAATCTGGTGGAGGCCCCAGATACATATTTTTTTTCCTTTTAAAATAATAGTCCAGCCAATTAGCTGATGGTTGTCTGGCCCACCACCTCAGATCGCGTTTGTGCGGGTGCGTGCTGCTTTGGAACTCGTGCTTTGCCATTCTGGGTGGGGGGTAGTGTAGTCACCCAGCTGGCCCAGCAGAAAACTTAAGCAGAAGGCTTATGTACAGTGAGCGCCCATCGATTGACTACTCTGCACCCAACCACACTGTAACGTTTCTGATGGCGGCTTTGCTGCTCTAGACTCTCCGTCCTGCCTTGTGGTGGCTTTGGCTGCCCAAATGCAGGGGGCCCCCACAGCTTTGTTGCTGGCCCTGCAGCCCGTCAAACCAAAGACTGAAAAGCGGGGCTAGAGCCCCTTGCGCCCCTCTCATAATCCGGCCCTGGCTCTCTGACAGAACTCTGATGCTAGAATAAAAGCACAATTCAGTCACACAGCTCTGCATTAGTCAGCAACTTATCTGTGGAGCAGTCATTTACCTCTAAAGTTCTGGCAGAAAAATTGCCTCACCTGGGGCCGGTCCCTTCTTTTTAGGTCCAACCAGTGCTGCATTATCTGGGTGTAAGTGTAAGCCATTGTCACCTGGGCATTCAGATGTGCCACCACCTCCATTGCCAACGTCATCTTGGTGCATGTGTTGGGGTTGAAGGCATGATGCTCTGTCATAAAAGTCTGAAATGTAAAAAAAATAAAAATGACACTTTATTGTAGTCCATGTATTGTCCTAGTTTAGGTCCAGATGTACACTAACCTTCTGCTGATAGTGATGTGACCCTTCTCCCAGCAAAGCTTCTCCTTTAAAGACCTGTGTCTTACATCTGCACCATGTTCAGCAGTCCAATGCATGTATTGACCTACCTGTTTTGGTTGGCGAGTGACATATGCACCACTGAGTAGGCACATGCTGCTAGTCCAAACCAAGATATCTCAAAATCACTCCCTTCTGCTGCGTTGAATCACTGATGCACTTAGACAACCTGGCCGCCATTACTGGTGGTTTGGAAGGTCCTGTCTCATCCTGCAAGAGTGTCACATACACCTCGGTGTAGATACATTTGAGTCCCCCCCCTATATGGAAAGAAATATATGGGGTGGCACACTAATAGTGGCAGCCTGTTTCACGTCTAGGTCTTCAACAGGCAGACAGGGTTGTGGTCTGCACATTTTTGCACTCTGAAGTTGACCCAAACTCTGTTTGACTTTGAAACCAGGCCTCCACCATTACTCACACCATGTGCAATGGTTCGTATGCCTTTGCTCACCTGTCACCTGTCCTCCCATTTGCCTGTGTGTAAAGTGGCGAACATGCATAGGCAAAGTATGGGTACTTACCAGCATAATGTAGTTCTGCTAGTCGGTGGTAAACAGGGAGGGTGCCATGGTGCAGATTGTCTCTTCTGGCTTCTTCCAGCAGCGTGATGCACCCCTGCATGGAAGCACACCAGTGGATCCAGAAAGTGTTGTGCTGGCCGACGTGCAGATGCCCATGATGTTGTAGCCGCTAGGTTGCAAATGCCTATGCTCACTTGTTAAATATAGTTTTTTTGGGGGCCCAATTACCCACCCACTTGTGTATAAAAGCACACACCTAACACCTGTACTTTGATGGCAGTGCTTACGCAGGGCAGAAAGATGCCACAAGTCTGCCACCACTGCAGCCCCCAGAGCCTAGAAGCCAGGCATGACAGATGGGAACACAGCACCTGGCAAAAGATCCATAGGCCCAGGCACCACCGATCAGGCCACAGGCACTCCCCTGCTGCCAGCCACACTATCCACTCTGACCATGTCACCTGCAGCAGTGTGGCCACACCCAGAGCTTCCGCCACACCCCACCACGCTCCAGGCACCGCTCAGGACACTGCAGCCCAGTGATGGCCCCAGTGTGGATCCCAGTGTGGATCCCAGGACGAAGCATGTCCATTCAGTTGTGGCAGGCACACAGCCAAAATGGGATGTAAGTGATGACACTTTACTGTCTCTGCTTTTGTAAACACTGATTTTGTTTTATACAGTTTAATTAGATTTCAATTTTATTCATAAGAGAAAAGTTACAAGATGTTACAAGAAAAGAGAACGGCTGTGTGACAGATCATTTATCAATATTTTCCATCTTGGAAGGAAATGTTAGCGGATGAGTTCCCTGTTCTCTCCCTCCTCACATCTCTCTAAATACAAAATCTAAGCTGATTAGCCATATTCCTCCACTATCTCTGTCAGCCAAACCCTCTGCCATGCTGCGGATCACATAATAGCAAACAACACCTTCTCAGTAGACCTAATGTGCTTAAATTAATGGATGAGGCTCAGCTACCAAACAGGGGGATTCTTGGCCTTTTTATTATTTAAAGCAAACCGACTCTCTAGAAGGAAATAACCCTGCCACCCCCCACCAACCAGGCCCCAGAAAGTCATATCTAAACAATTATTTGCCAGGTTTCCCTGTGTGTGAAGCTTCCACCACCTCCAAAATTAAATGCTGTCTCCTACAGTGTGTGTTGCAGACTTCTGCCACTTTATCCACAGAAAACGTGGGGTGTTAGAAAAGTCCAGTCAAAAATGTACCTACAGCGGACCAAAACCCGCTGAAATTGGGAAAAACTTTTGACCAAAGCCCCTGCAAATACTCTCTCTTAGGGTGTAGAACTACAGATGGATATTTTTGCTTTTTGGATTGTCCTGGAACACTTTTTTTTTGCTGTCCCTCTCTGTAAGAGTATCATTCATCATTATTCATTCAGGCGATCATTCATTACTTTGGTGTGGCAATGACATCATAGGCACACACAACAGTGGCAATGAATGGTGGAGCTGGAGTTTTACAGCTTTTATGTGGGATTAGAGTGAAGTAGGAGCAGAAGAAAATGGCAAAAGGTGATTTACATGGGGGGGGAGCAATTCAGGGGGTGCTAGTTAAAAATGTGGAAGAAAATTCCCTTTTCGGCAGGTTTGGGTGCTCTGCCTTATTGGAATATAAAATACACGTGTGTTAGGATTGTACCCCCAGACTGAGAGTCACAGAATGCTGTTTTCATGTTTCTCATTTTGCTGGGAGTGGATTTTTATGGCCTTGAAAAACAATGGACTACAAGTCACACAATTCCTCCAATGCAACAGGTGAACTCTTTAGCAGATTTGGCCAAGTCTAATCAGCCTAATGAGCTATCCAACTGAGAACCCGGCCAGTAAACCTTTTGCTACTGAAACTGAAGACTATGATCCAAACTGAAAACTGAAGAAGTTGAATGTCAGCAGAATGGGATAAACCAGCCACCCATGCCTTAGCCAATCAGATGATTTGCAAGCTAGAGTGAGGAAGTCTATGATATGTACTTGAAATCACCACTTTCATGTACATAGCTAAGGTAAACACGTTGTTGCTATGGAAAACTGTTCTTTTATAAAACAGAGGTGCAAACAAATAGAACATTTAAAACATAACAGATAAGCTCAGCACATTGAAGACATTATTTTGTCACACAATAATAGAAACTTTTAAAAATGCTATCAAAAGTGGAATTACGCTTTAAAGCCCATTGCTCTCAACATACTGGGGCCACTCCCACCCAGTGCACTGGGCTTCCCATAGCAGGTGAGGAATATGAGGCACAGGAGCAGGTGTAATGTAGTAATGTGTTTCGTGTCTGGGCTCTTCTGGGAAAGTCAACAAAAGTATTAGTGACTGTAGAAATCAGTGCTGGCTATTTCTTTAGAGGTGCTTCATACAATGAAATCTTTTGTGAAGAGATACTCCGGTGCATGCATTCGAAGGGATCAGCCCCATAAGGTTCAAGGCAATGAATGGCCAGTGAAGCAGAACAAATCCCAACCCTGCGGGGACTGGAATCTAAACTCCCCTGCAACCCCCCCCCCCCCCCTCCCTCCCTCCCAGGCCGCCACAAAACTCACCTTTTTCCTGGCTTTATCGCTGTTGTAAACACCCATGGCTGCATTCCCAGCATCTCCCACCCGCAGCTATTCAAATTGGCCATTTTGGATGACAGACTAAGATGTAGGACAAGGGAAAATTTATTTTTTCTGGGGGAGTTCACACAGTGAGGCCTTCTAAATCGGGATGCCCCCAGGGCAGAGAACAAGACATCTGTTCAATCAAAATCCCGGGCCATTATAAATTGGACCTAAACCCTTATTAGCAACTCTGCTCCAGGTAGGTTGTCTGTCCACAAGATCCCCAACTTCCCCTCCCCCAACTCTACCCTGAGCCAAAGAGCCTAGCGAAACACTTCCAGCAATGATGCCTGCAGCAGCATCCTTTAGAAGCATTGAATCCCCCAGAAGTATATATATATATATATATATATATATATTCATACTCATGTTTTTATACTTCAGTTTGACACCTATATATATACCACAAAGTCACGTTGAGTATCTGCAATATCCTGAGGTGACAGGAAGATAAGTAAAGCTTGTGGCTATTCTCTCTGCAAAAGCCTTGGGGAGAATGTGATCATTATGATGGCTGACCCAGTTAGCAACTGTACTAAAAAAACTGATGCTTTGCTTAGTTTTGTCCTAATATAACATAGCCTGCAATGCTCACTGTGGGATGAACATGCACCTGTCACCAAGGCAAAAATTACAAGAGCTTTTAGTTAAAATCCAGGATTTTTAGTTCTTGCCCTCAGGGCACCCTGATGCGGGATGGCCCGCTGTGTGAAACCCTCCAGGTCGCCTACTCCAACTCACCTTTTACTGGTCCTATGGGGCTTGTGCAGCCTCCAGTCCAATCAGTTTGCGCCACTGCGCTGCTGCAAACTCGTCTAGGATCATCTAAGGACTTGGCTCTAGCCGAGTCCAGCCAAGTGCATTGGCGGCCGAATCCCTCTAACAGGGAGCGTGCCATTCACAAATGCCTGGCGCGGGTGCACAGGTATAGCAGGAGAGACTTCTGCTCGCCCATGCACCGTGGATCAGAGGTGAGTTTACCCGGGGAGGGGGGCTTGGGGAGGTTTCACACAGCAGGGCATCCCAAATCAGGATCCCCCATGAGGAGGGAATCAAGCAGTCCTGGAATCTTATAGATTGCAGGGCTGTCATGTCTGAGTTTTGGTCAACTTTAAAGTGGGGCAAAACTGGACTTAGCATATCATGTCTAGGTCGGTTAAACACCCACCACTGGGGCATTCCTATTTGGAATACCCACTGTGTGATACCCCACCATTCACCCGATTTACCTCGCCAATGAACCTGCCTCTTTGCAGGTTTTTGAGCAGCCCCACAGGTTATAACTGACTGGGGAGCTTGGCTGTGCACAGCCATAGAGGGAGTGCCACATGATTGTGAGTGTGGCTAAGCTCCTAGTCAGTTTTTTAGCTGGACATTTAAATGTGCAGCCAAAGATTGGAGCAGAGCCACGTCTACACCGTAGGAATGCAGGTGAGGTATGTATGTCGGGCGACAGGAAGGGCTTTATACAGCAGAGTATAAATTGTACAGTCTGGAGGAAAGAAGGGAGAGGGGACAATGATAGAACAAGGGGGCACAACCTGAAGCTAATCGGGGGGAAGATCAGGAGCAATGTTAGAAAATATTATTTTACAGAAAGAGTAGTAGATGCTTGGAACAAACTTCCAGCAGAGGTAGTTGAAAAATCAACAGTCACTGAATTTAAAGTGGACCAACACCCAGGATTTTGACTATCCTGGGTCTTGGTCCACTTCGGTGGGGCACCCCCGATCGAGGTGCCCCGCTGTGTGAAACCCCCCCAAACCCCCCGAAAAACTCACCTCTCCCCGCTCCCAGCGCCGACGGACAAGCCGCGGACAAGCGGCTCCTCCGCCGCCGCCGCCTCCCGCGTGTCCCTCTTGACGCGCGGGCGCGCGCACGCCTAGAGGGGCGCGAGGGAGGCGGCCGGCCGCCGCCGAAGATAAGGTAAGGAGTTTGGGGTGTTTGGGGGGGGTTTCGGGGAGGTGATCGGCCCGGGAATCTTATAGATTCCCGGGCCGATCACCCGTGGGTGTTGGTCCACTTTAAACATGCCTGGGATAAGCACACATCTATCCTAAGATAAAGAGTACATACTGTATACACATAAGGGCAGACTAGATGGACCGTATGGTCTCCTTCTGCCGTCACCCTTCTATGTTTCTATTTCTATCCATCCCAAATTGCCAACAGCTAGAAAGTGAATAGAAAGGCCTGAAATTGTGCCAGAATACTTACCTCCCTTTAACCCCATTGATCACAGCAGTCACTGCAGCTGCGCAATAACTGGAAGCAGATAGATGTTTGAATAATAAATGAACAATATGGGGCATTTATACTTATTTTTTAAAGTGGACCAACACCCAGGATTTTGACTAAGCTGGGTTTTGGTCCACTTCAGGGGGCACCCCGATTAGGGGTGCCCCGCTGTGTAAAACCCCCCAGAAACACCCCAATACTCACCTCAAAACGCTCCCACGTGGCCGGGTGACAGCGACGGACAAGCGCTGACAGCGACGGACAAGCCAGCGCGTCCGCCGCCGCCTCCCGCACGTCCCCCTGACAGCGCGCGCGCGCCGGCCATTCACAAACGGCCGGCGCGGGCGCGCGCACGGCTAGAGGTGAGGAGGTGAGTTTTTGGGGGGTTTTCGGGGGGGTTCCTCACCGCGGGATATCCCGATCTCGGATGTCCCGCGGTGAGGGGGGTGATCGGCCCGGGAATCTTATAGATTCCCGGGCCGATCACCCCAGGGTGTTGGTCCACTTTAAGCAGATAGGAATCCAAAATTAGGGCACTGGGAAGGCCCTTTCCTTTGTTTTTTTCAGGTATTGCTTATTTATTTGGAGTAATCATATTATCATTGTTTATTTATCATCTTTTGTAGCACTGGTATATAACACAGACCATTGTTGGACTGGAGTACATTGACGCCAACCAGAGGAAAACATGGGGCCTACCCTATGTAGAGATACAGAAGATAAGAATTCACGTACTGTGCTAAAAATATAAATAAAAAAGCTATATTTAAAAAACAAAATCAATTAGAAGCCTAATGTCTTAAGAGTTAATGTCACAGGTATATCAATGCAAAGGGGCAAAAAAGGTCTTAATCAGTCCTTAATCAATTTCCTTGTGCAACCTGCCGACAGCATCAATGCATTTCATTAATACACACAGTTGCAAATAGTTTTTCATTAAATTTGCTGTTAAAAAAATTAGAGGCTGCTATTTCTGCCATTTTCAGGTCTTGGAATAAGCATGCTGGAGGTATTTAGAGGCTGATTAAAGACTAGCACCACATATTGCCATTTGTGCGTCTATGTAGCGGCACTTAGAGCGTCCGCAAGAGTACGCTGCAAATGGGTTTCTGGCACTATAACGTAGCTTTGGTGCTAGAAAAGTGACACTGTTAAAATTGGGGATTCATCTCCTGCTGAAATTAAAATCTCTTTCGGGGATATAGGAGCCAGAATTGAGGCAGCAGATGCAATGGATCAAACTGTTTTCAAAGTGAATTCTCAAGCCATACAAATTAAGCTTTTTTTCAATATAGAGACCAACGTCAAAGAATTGCTTCCCTACCGGAAGGTAAAGCTCTTCTTCAGACTCTAGGGCCCTTATTTATGAAGGAATAGCGACAGGTAGCGACTGGTGAGCGGCCCCGACCACGAGAACCCCGGCTCCCCACTACAATCACACATTTATCAAGCCGATCCTGCTTAGCGACTGAGATAGCGCCAGATAGCCACTCATTTATCATTATTCCAGCCTCAGCCCACAGCGCCAGCGTCCGACCTTGAACAGCGACAGGTATGACCTCTCGCTACCTGGCGCTCTCCAATGCATTTCAGTGGAACAATCTTTAAATATTCATAATTAATTGTTATTAGTTTTTTTTTTTTTTCAATGTGAAAAATTCTGTGACCACTTCTGCCATGTTAGATAATTTTTTTAAGGTAAAAACAAAAATTGTGCAGAATTGATATTACAGGTCTGATATTATTGTATTCATATTACTAAATTCTTTAAAAATTTTTTTTTTTGGTTTCCAAAAATGGTGGTTTGGGGGTTAAAAAACAACTTTTAACACATCGCTGCCAGCGCTCTGGGGTTTAACCCTTTAAGTGCCAGCCTACCTGCAGTTTTTGTCACACTGTGTTGCCAGACCATTTTGCACTACTTTGCGCTCCCCATGTTCAAATGTGATTTTTGAAGGGATTTCCAGGTATTTCCCAGGAAAATGATATATTTTTTTTTCAGCAGAGTCTGAGCTTTAACATGAAATGTCTTGTTTGTCATTTTTTAGGTGTATTCTCAATATTTTTTGGCAAAATATGTGCAAAAAAATAAAAAAAATCAATTTTTTACAATTTGGAGTGTTTTTTTGTAATAAAAAATGTACGTTTGTCAATAAAATCTTATTGCGTGTGAAACCCCAATTTCTCCCGGTTACAGCAGTACCACATATGTATAGGTAGACACCCTTTCCTGCCCAGGAGACTCCCCCAAACTGAAATAGTGCTTTAGGGGATTTTCAGAAAAAATACAACTGTGATATGCGCTATGCGCACCTTGCAATTTTTCCAGAAAAACAACCCTTTACATTTGAAATACCCCCCACAAACTATATATTCTCTGGAAGTACACACCTCAGGCTTTCTATTTGTACCAGGCTTGTTGATGTGCCCATAGTTTTCTGGAAGTAATTCCTCAATGTATTCTTTGGTTGCAAAGAGTTTCCCTAAAAAAAAGGATAAAAAAGCAGAATCAAAGCCACATTTTCCTAAAAAAACTATATACAAACAAGAAAAAACAAGTATAATCTGAAAAAGCAACATCCCCCAAACAGAACGATACCCAACATGCATAGGTTCTGTCAAGGGAAGAGTTGCCAAACACCCCAAAGTAAAGCATGAGCATAATGGTAATTTTTCTTGAAAATTTCAGCTCTGCAGACAAAGTGCGCACCTTGCGATTTTTCAACCAAAACAACCCTTTACATTTGGAATATCCCCCATAAACCATATATTCCCTGAAAGTACACATGTTAAGCTTTCTAAGCGTACCCAGCTTGTTGTAGTGGGCTCATCTTTCTGGAATTAATCCCTCAAAGAACTCTTTGGTTGCGCAGAGTTTCCCTAAAAAATGTATAAAAAAGCAGAATAAAAAACACCTTTTCCTAAAATATAAATATGCAAACAAGAAAAAACAAGCTAAGTCTGAAAACACAAGGTCCCCCGAACAGAACAATACCCAACATGCACAGGTACTATTAACCCTTTTAATTGCCAGCCTACTTGAGATTTTGTCACCCTCTGTTGACAGGTAATTTTCCCCATTTTGCGCCATGTTTTGCGTCATTTTTGCTGGAATTTTCAGGAAAATTATATATATATTTTTTGCAGCAGAGTTTAGGCTTTAACATGAAATGTCTTGTTTGTAAATTTTATTTATTATTAATTTTATTTATTATTAACTTAAAAAAAATAAATAAATAAAATTTTTTTTTAGAAAATTGCCTCCTTTATTTTAAATAAAAAATGTATTTGATTAGGGAAAACCATATTGCATGTGAAAGCCCCATTTCTACCGATTAGAGCGGTACCACATATTTATCGGTAGCCCCCTGTTCCTGCCCAGGAGACCCCCCTAGCTGAAACAAGTAATTTTTAACATTTACAAATAAAATACAACTACCATCCACACTACAAAGGGTTAAATCGAGGGAAAAAAATGACATAGGGTCCCCCCTCCCTGGGGGGGGGGGGGCATTTTTTGGGGGGATTTTTAAGGGTTACAAACCCTTAAAAAAAAAAAAAACATGGGCCCCCCCTTACCCAAAGTAACCAGCCCGGGACCAGCTATGCAGGGTTTGGAGGAACAGGGCGCAGGGGCCAGCTTTTGTGGCCCCTGGCCCTGCAGGCTACAAGCCTGCATAGCCAGTGGGCCCGGGCTCTTCTGCCCCGCCCTGGGCTTTGAGGAGGCAGGTAATGGGGGTGCCAGGGGTTAATGGCAAGTCACCAGCTAGCGCAGGTGACTTGCCACCTCCCCCAGCCTTGTGAACTGGTATAGGGGTCATGGACCCCTTACCAGTTCACAAGGGGTTAAATGTAAAAAAAAAACACAGACACACAAAGAGAAAAAATATTTTATTATTATTTTTTTTTTTAATACTTACCTCCCATCCATAGTGGAGCACTCTTTCAGCCTTTTATAGCTGCTGGATGACAGAACACAAAAGGGTTAATTAAAAAAAAAAATGACATAGGGTTCCCCCTCCTAGGGGGGGGGGGGCATTTTTTTTTGGAATTTTAAGGGTTAAAAACCCTTAAAAATCCCCCAAAAAAATGACGTAGGGTCCCCCCTACCCAGCATTACCGACCCGGGCCAGCTATGGGGGCTTGTAGAACAGGGCGCAGGGGCCAGCGTTGGTGGCCCCTGGCCCTGCAGGCTACTAGCCCACATAGTCACTAAGTGGCCCGGGCCCTTCTGCCCCCCCCCGGCCGTTGGGGAGGCAGGTAATGGGGGGGCTGGGGGTTATGGCAAGTCACCCGCTTGCCGCAGGTGACCTGCCATACCCAGAGCCTTGTGAACTGGTATAAGGGGTCTCATGGACCCCTTACCAGTTCACAAAGGGTTAACTGAAAAAAACCACCACACAAAAGTATTTTATTAAAAAAAAAAAAATTTTTTTTTACTATACTTACCTCCGATTGCAAGCTCTCGTCCCACGCCGCTATGATGACAGATGCCGGTGATCGGCATCCAGAGAAGGGGCACCTCCTTCCCCGGCACCGATCACCGGCATCTGACAGCTGAGAAGCCGGTGATCGGGGCTGGGATGACGTCATAGCCCCGCCCCCAAAAGGGATGACGTCATAGCCCGGGGGCGGGGCTTAGCGGCAAGATGGCGGCCACCATCGAGGAGGAGAGAGGAGAGAGCCTCCCGGGCTCTCTCCTGAAGATCAGTAAGTCCTGGGGGGGGGGGGATCGGAGGCCCCCCAGGTGAAGAGGAGGGACAGCGGGAGCCAGCACACACACAGGTAAGTGAATGTCATTTTTTTTTTTTTTTTACAGTTAGCAGCTGCTGCTGCAGAAGCGGGGGGGTGGCCTATTCCGGGGGCTCTCCTGGAGCCATCCGACCCCCTACGGGGGATCGGATGGCACCAGATTAAAGAGGAGACCCGGCCGGATCCAACGAGGGGTCAGGTGAGTATTTTTTTTTTGCCCACTAGCAGGGGTAATTTTACGTGGCTGGCATTTAAAGGGTTAAACATGCATTTCACAGCGCGAGAATTTTTTGAGCGTGATTTTTTGATGAATATGGTGGGAGCCGGTCGCTCTGACCAGTCGCTATCATGCGCTCCCATACATCGCGGAACCTGTCAAATAGCGACTCCTCACCCAATATTCAACATTGCGGCAAACCGACTGAGTTGCTATCAACTACCGAACAACAGCCAAGCACAGCGACTACTAGCGGGCGCTGTGAAAATACTGCTACAGTCGCTCAACTGTCGCTACCTGCCGCTATTAATGAATCGGCCTCTAGGTTTTCTTGATAATCATGAAAGGCTAGGTTCCTGTGGTAGACCTATTTCCCCTTTGCAGCAAACCCCATAGAGGTACAGGGGCTCAATGTCAAGAGGAGTCCAGAAAGTTGTTGATAGATGTTAATACAGCATAAAGAAACTGAGGTTAAAGGGATTATGAATAATCTCTATCTATGTTTCTTTTTTACTAATTTCTCTTTTTTTCTCTCTTCTATAAACCAGAGCTCTCTCTTTTTTCTTTATTTGGTTAGATGTTTCAATCTAGAATACTTTCTCTTGACGTCACGGCTTAAACTCCCTGATTAACAGGCATAACCTTTTGATTTTTTTATAATTCCGTAGGGGTGGATATCCTCCTGCTGCATGAGACCCATTTCAAAAGGAAAGGGGGTTTCTAGATTTCTGAATAAACGGTTGTTAAAATTTTCCTTGGTAAGTGCAGGGGAAAAGAAAAGGTGAGTAGCAGTTTGCATTGTAAACTCAATTCCCTTTTCAGCTAAGGAAGTCATTTAGGATAGTGAAGGGAGGTTGATTTTGGTGAAATGTTTCATAGGGGAAGCCCTTGTATCGTTTATCTCATATTATGCTCGAAACCAAGGTCAGGTGGAGTTTTTTCAAAAAATGTTTGATAAATTAGATATATTGAAGGGCCAACCATCTTGTGAGAAGACTCCAATATGACCTTGAATGCATCAGTACATAAGTCAAACCCTTCCGTTTGAAATTATAGACCTCCAACTAAAGCTAGTCGAAACCAAGCCTATTTAGTTCAACTAAGAAAACCACAGAGCTTTTTAAATTCAATAAATTAGGATAAAGTTCAATTAATGTGGTATCCCAACGTGCATGTGCCAACTCCTTGGTATATTTTCATCTAGTCTCAGGTGCAAAGTCCACAAAAACTTTTTGAAATCTGTAGTATCCCCAAGTGCATGTGCCAACTTCTTTAGCGTGCTCCCATCACCCGGTAGTGTAGAATTCTTACCAGAAGACGGCAGGAGAATGGCTCATAAAGCTATATAAAATAGAGGCAAGTAAATGATCCAGCAAGCACTTCAAATAGCAGCAGAGAAAACGACTCATGGACACATAATCCGGCTGCTGCTCCTTTTAATCTCCAAAAGCGCACTCACAATCAGGGTATATTAAGCCCAACAGTTAATCCACAGTGTGCTACCACCCCCAGACACAGCATAAGAAGATATGCTGAGATGGGGAGGGAAACACTGTCATGGATTGGGAGAATGAATGCAGTGAAGATGGACTTACTTCCTAAATTACTGTATTATTTTTGAGCCTTCTCCATTTCAGTAGATCCAAAAGATTTGGAAGAAATGCAGCAAGCCATTTTGAGATTGATAGTATTTGGCAGGGGAAATGCAGGAGAGTTAATAGGAACACACGCTATATGCCCACAGGGAACGGAGAGGGTTGGTAGTCCCCTGTGTGGTAAAATATTATTATGCAACATGGTTATAACATATTTTGACCATATATAAGATCAAGCGCCTGCTGTGGGTCTCTGTGGAAGAGGAATCGAGTAGACCTATTTGCACAGAACCTATCTTTTGGAAAGATCAACCTAACACTTTGTGCCCTACTCTGATCGAATCTCTGATAATTTGGGATAGGGTCAACAGAATCAACCCATTGAGGTTCACCATGGCCCCTTGAACCTTCATCTTTAATAATCCTGGTTTTATGTCTGGGATGAAGGGAGATAAATGGTATAAGAGTAAGGGCTTATTTAAAGTGGGACACTTCTTTCCCCAGAAGAAAATTACTAACAATGAAGCAACTAAAAGAACAATACTTTATGCCTCCAGGGGAACAGTATAGAGCTATGCAAATTTTGTCATATGTTCGATCCAGGAGGCTAGGGGAAAGAGGTGGAGAACACACATGGTATGAAAAGTTGTGCCAATCGTTGGGGATGGGTCAGGAGGCATTTCTTGGATTTATATAGCCCTAAGTAAATTAAATCAGAAGCTTTTATATATGGAAGCATGGGGTATAGATTTAGGAAGAAATGTGCCGATGGAATGGTAGTCCAAGAGAACTAGAAAAACACTCAAAAGCTTTATGCTGATGGAATGGTGGTCCAAGAGAACTAGGAGAACACTCAAAATAGTTTAGTCATTGAATCGGGACTAAAATTGCTCACCAGGTGGTACCTGGTTCCCACTTGACTTTTTAGGATAATAGATTTAAGTGCTTTAGAGGCTGCGATGTAAAAGGAGACTTACTTCACATTTGGTCGCTGTGTCCGAAAGCTCTGTTTTCTGGAAAAAGGTCTTTCGGCTAGTCAATAAGGTGACCCATATTCCAGTGACTTGCTACCCGAGAGTTGCTTTGCTAGGGGCAGAGGTTCCAAAAATAGAAGCAAGACAGAATAGATTGATTGCCCTGATTATAGCAGCAGCTAAAATAGTCTTGGCAGGATCTTGGAAACAACCAAGTATTCCATTTAGGACCATAAAGCAGAACTTTAATTGGTTTATGGTCAATGAAAAATTATGTAGCATTATCTCTAATAGACAAAACACAGCTTGAATGGCTATTGGACCACAGGTTTAAGTATGTTCTTGTACAAAATGTTTATTGAAAGTTGCCTAATATCAAAATCTTGTTTAACAAGTATACAGGTAGACATAAGGAAGATATTGCTTACAGGGGTATGAAGATACATTTCTGCTCTCACGTAAAATAGCATGAACTGTAACAAATCCGAACGTAATTGTGATGAAAAAAAAAACGTCTTGCTTTGTATTCCACGTCTAAAGCTTATACAGAGATAATTGATCTCAATGAGTTTTTATGTTGAGCTATCTAGATGGGAGGCCTGTTGCCTGGAATATTAACTGGGTTAGGCTATTAGTGTTCCTAATTATTATATAACAGCAGCTCTGACAAGTGCTTAAGGAAGATTATGGTCTGTGGGTTTCGACTAGTTGTACACTCATTAAAGTTTAGCATGGAAACAGCACCTGACACATATAAGATGTACTAGAAATTTAACTGTATAGGAGCAACAGATTACAATAGAGTTTTAAGATGGAAGTTGCAAGAGTAAATGGTAGAGTGGAAAGAGGGGAGGAGGCAAGAGGAAATAGGGGATGGAGGTCTAGGCCGGGGGTCCCCCAGCAGAGGGGGATATATGAGCATTTGTCCTCCAGGTGGATGGGAGCGTATATACTGGAAATGCCAGCTCTATAGGGCTATCCTGCAGTCCGATATAAACAATCCATGGAGCCCATGTTGCGTGAAACTTGGTGTATGAGACCCCTGTTACAGCTATAATCTTTTGCACATAATGTCCGAGATTCTATTTTGGATCTCATCCCATGGAATATATGGAAATTTCCAGTTTCTGGCTATTGTGGCCCTGCTATGAGAATGTGCTGTACTAAAAGCCATTCTCTGCGATGCTCTGCATTACTCTATATAACCTCACTGTACTCAGTTCAGCTTCCAATTTGGTCATATAGTTATGCTTTATTCGGGAGGGGAGGGACATTAGGGATGTATATAGACTGGAGATCAAACCCAGTTCAAAATCGTCGCAGATACATCTCCTGTATTGTGGGGTGGCCTTTTTTTAAGCAAACCTTTAACAAATTGTTGTATTTGGAGCAATCTAAATGTTTCCGAGGGTGGGAAATTCTCACCTGGAGAAAGGTCTGATGTGGACTTCATACCCCTAGGCGTACAGAGAGTGTCTATTGAGTGTCCTTTCTGTATCCGCCATTTATAACTAGTGGGATAAAGAATCCCTGAGGGAATAGTGGGTTGCCAACTAACAGGGAGGCTGGCAAAAAGGTTGACATAAGTATATTTCATATCCTAAATAGTCAGAGAACGGGACAGAATGGGGGATAGATGTTTTGGGCGAAGGCTTTTGGGGGTCCATAACAGTGAAGCAGGAGAAATGGCACTGCAGCTGGCTACATCATTGGACACTCAGGTAGGGGTATGGCTGGTTGCGTGTAATGAGACTAATGGCGCAATTTGGGCAGCTGTGTAGTGATTATGTAGAGAGGGAAAAGCTAGCCCCCCCCCCCCATTCCCTTTTACAAAAAAAGTATTGATCTTTTTACCCTAGGTCTAGAGTTGTTCCATTGGTATAGGAAGCACTCTAAAAAGGTACACAATTTTTGGTGGAAATGTCATTTTAAGGGCCGCTATCCTCCCTGTCCAGGAAAGCCTAAGAAACTGCCAGGAATTAAGAAGGGAATCTTAAACCATCTGGGTAATTGGCCTTGTATAGACTGTCATAGCCAGAAGTCAGCTTAATTCTTAAGTAGGGTAGTCTCTGCTTCCAGATCCAAGAGATAGGGTCCATCTCGTGTGTCAGAGAGAGAGATGCAAGAGCCATGGATTTGGTAGCGTTAAAGTGGACCAAAAATATTTGGCTGAAGGAGATCGTCTGCAAAAAGAGAGATTTTGTGTTCATAGCCCGCATGGGTGACAGCTTCAAAAAAAGATTAGATGCTTATTTATAAGAAAATAACATTAACAGTTACTATTAGCGGTTATCAGTAAAAATAAATAAATAAAATAAATAGCTTCGCCTATAAAATAAAATAATAAATAACTTCCCCTACCCCAACACCCTTGGTTGAACTTGATGGACATATGTATTTTTTCAACCTTAATACCTATGTAACTATGAGGCGTTTAGCCTAAGAGCATAGATTCAAGCTTTTGGGCCTTCACACTGTTGATTAGTTACAAGATCCTTCGAACTCCATCTCCTGCCTGCCTTTCTGGGACAGAGCCCACCTGGTTCTTGGAAATTGAGGTGCACATGATGAGTATCGGGAGGCCTATTTCTAAAATTATATGCAAGGCAGAGCACTTCAAGGGGAGCATATATGGGGTCCTTATATTATGATTCCAAGAGGGTATGATATTTAGTACTATATGTCCAATAGGACCTCCGTCGAACCTAAAGTTCTATACAGTTGCATATAGTTAAACCTATATTGTTAAACCCCTGCGTCCTTCTCATAGCCGGGTCAAGGTGAGGGCTGGGAACCAAAAATAAGCGGGGTGTTCTTTTGGGTTAGCGGTAGATGTCCATATGGTTTTGTTGTCCATACTCCTAACCTTGGCCCGGATATGACCCAGCCTAAGAGCACAGATTCAAGCTTTTGGGCCTTCACACTGTTGATTAGTTGCAAGATTCTTCGAACTCCATCTCCTGCCTGCCTTTCTGGGACAAAGCCCACCTGGTCCTTGGAAATTGAGGTGCACATGATGAGTATCGGGAGGCCTATTTCTAAAATTATATGCAAGGCAGAGCACTTCAAGGGGAGCATAGTGATTTAATAGGTCCTTATATTATGTTATATTATTATATTATATTATATTATTAATAATCGGGGTGTTCCCGCGGAGAGAAAAAAACATGTTGAATTTCGGAGACCTATAGGTTGATGCAACTAGAAAGACCTTAAAAAAAAAAAGGATCTTGGCGTGTAAAATCCTGTAACCATGATCCCTGTTGAAGGAGAGAAGGGTAAACCATTAGTGCATATAATCTACAACGGATTATCTAACTTGGGGGGGGGAAACTTTGAACAGTCTCTGAGGATATCACCTAGATGGCTGGGGAGGGACGTAGTCAAGCATAGAGAAAACGGTTAAGTGCGCAACTTGCCCAGGGGGCTAGTCAGTCAGCCAACATATAGGGTTAATAACCATTCTTTTTTAGGCAGCAGAAATAAGAAGGGCTGACAAGGACTTCAATCTGGAGATACTTAAGCTTGTCAGACTTAGACCTGATTTGCAGAGTGGTTTCAGTGCTTATTTTTTCTTTTAGCTGATATGGTCCTTATCGAGCCCCCTCCCTATATCTCTATATTTTATTTTTTTATTATTAAGTTTTCAATCTTATTCTGGGACTTATTCTGACTATTTTCTTTTTTCAGATTTTTCCTTAGCGGGGGAGCTTCACTCCCCTCTCCCTACCACTCATATTTGATTGAATACAATTTTGTAAGGACTATAGTAAGAGACCTTATGTGGATGAAGGAAAAGGGAGATTTGAATCAAATCAATAGCTGATTGTGTGTTTTGATGGGGGGAGTGGGAGCACTAAGCTTGTATAAAATATTTTTCTATTTCAATCTTTTTATTGTCTTTTTAAAATATTAAAGCTCAATTACACAGTACAATAATGTGATACAAAGAAAGAAACAAGGGTACAGAGGGAATAAAGCTCCAGATCATTACTTTTTCCTGACAGTCACACCTTAACATATCACTTGTTCATAACAACAACAATGCACTTGTTCATAACAACAACAATGCATTACTTTCAGGTGTTTTCTTTTATCTTTTTTGGGAACTGTGGTTTCAGGAGGACTGGACTGGCGCTAACTATTACCCAATGATCATGCTTCTGGGCCACTGGGCGGGTATACATCTCTGTCCCGTCCGGCCCAAGATTCTACACCAGTGACCTCCGACCGTAATTTTACATTGGGAGGGGGGGCGGGGCAGGCCAGGAGCTAGGGGTAATGGGTGGGGACTGGAAGGAAGAGAGGGAAAAGGAAGAAGCGAAAAAGTTAGACTAATAGTAGATTTGGGCCACCTCTCACTGCAGCAGGGAATTTCCTAGATCTGGGAGGGCGTATTCTACCCAAGGGCTCCATATTATCATAAATTTTCCATGAGAGTCTCTAAGAATACTCGTCAGTTTTTCATTGATAAAGATACCGTTTAATCTCTCTTTCACCAACTGGAATGGAACATTATTTTTTTTCCAGGAGCTCGCGATGTGCTGAGTTGTAGTGATGCCCCCTGGTTTCACGTGTAGTAGTGCCACCCACGGGTCTCTACGCACAACGGTGTGTAAGAGAGTATATATCAGGCCAAAGACCCGTGACCAAAACCTCTTAACTTTTGGGCACTCCCACCAGATATGGAGGACCGTGCCTTCTTTAGGACAGCCTCTGAAACAGCTCACTGGGTATCCCGGGACTGCCTTTGCTATACAGGCCGGTACCAAGTACCATCTTGTAAGCATTTTATATGCTGCTTCCAAAGTGGTGACATTTATGGAGCATTTATTAATCCCAGTCCAGATATTCACCCATCCCCCCTATCTATTACCCGATTCAGGTCTGCCTCCCACCTAACCATATACCCATGTTTTGATTCAGGGGGGAGCGCCGTAAGGTGCGAGTAAATGGTAGAAATAAGGCCCAGAGTGGGAGTGCCCCGTAGACAGATCCTCTCAAAAGTGGTCATGTCAATTCCAGGGGTTTTGTGTTTGAGCAGAGGGGAAAGCCAGTGGCGGATCTGGAGATATCTGAAGTGCTCCATAGCTGGTGAGTTCTCCCTCGCCACCAATGCAGACCAGGAAACCATTCCCTCCCCATCCATTAGGTGATGGATTTTGCTAATGCCTGATCGCTCCCACCAATTAAACGCTCTTGGGCTTGCCATTCCTGGGGGGAACCATGGGTTTTTGAGCATCGCTGGGAGATGCGGAGAAATCAGCTTACCTGAATATTTGACTCCGCCCCACATTGGAAGGGAGTGATTTAAGATCGGGCACACTATTTGGGGTCTGTATTGTGGAGGGATCCATATTAATGGGGGCAGGATCACACGCAAGGGTCTCCATGGACACCCACAGTGGGATCTCCATACTCAGGTGCAGATTATGAAGTTGAACAATCTGCGCTGCCAGGTAGTACTTATTGATACATGGAACTCCTAAGCCCCCTTCCTTTCTGTGTTTAAACATAGTTGTCCTGGCTACCCTTGGTCTTGTGTTTCCCCAGATTAATTTCATGATGCTATGTTGCATACTTTTAATTTGGTGTGGGGGAATATAAACCGGTAACGCTCTAAAATAATATAGCATCTTGGGTAACAAAGTCATCTTAGTTGCATTGATTCTCCCTATCCATGAGATCTCATGTCCTCGCCATGAGTCCAGCATGGATTTCAGTGAGCGGAAGAGAGGAGGGTAGTTAGCCTGGTATAGTGAGTGGTAGCGAGGTGTGATGGTAATTCCCAAGTATGATAATGCCCCTGGTGCCCAGCGAAACGGGAAGCTAGATTGGAGAGCTTCTAGAGTCTGGGAGGGGATGTTTAAATTTAGTCCTAGTGACTTTTCATTGTTAACTTTAAGACCCGAAATCCTAGAAAAGTCATCCAAAAGTTGGAGTGCATTAGGCAACGAGATGTGGAGCTGCGAGAGAATTAATATAATGTCATCAGCAAGTAAGCACGCTTTATGGTGGTACCCTGCTAACTCCAGCCCCTTTATATTTGGATTCGTTCGGATAGGCCAGTTCGATTAGATGGAGCAACCTTCTGATGTTGTCCGAAGCTTGTCTGTGGGGGATAAACCCCACCTGGTCCCTGCTCACCAATATACCCAGAAATTCATTGATTCTAGAGACTAAGACCTTCCCCAAGATTTTAAGGTCTACATTGAGTAGTGAAATGGGTCTATAGTTTTGTGCGTTCGAGTGATCTTTGTCCGGTTTTGGGACCATACTTCCAGGGAGGTTCGACCCAGCACACCTTGTTCCTTAAGGGAATTGAACATTTTTACTAGATGGGGGGCAAGTTCCGCAGCATATTTCTTGTAGTATAGAGTGGTAAAGCCATCAGGCCCTGGTGCTTTGGAGGTGTGGAAGCTTTTGATAGCTCTTATAACCTCCTCCACTGTAATTTCAGACTCTAAGTTCTCTTTATGACATTCTGGCAATTTAGGGAGTGGGACCAAGTCAAAAAATCCAGAGGCCAAGTCTCGGGGAAAAGGGTGGGGCACTTCGTAAAGCTTGCCTAACAGGTTCTTAAATGTTTTGAGGATTTTAATTGGGTTGGCTGTGAGAGTCCCTTCTGGAGTCTTCAAGGAGATCAAATTTTGCTTAGGCCTGAAGTGTCATACTTAATTTGCTAAAGGAGTATCAGGTTTGTTGGCTCTAGCGTATAGTTTCTGTTGGCTCCACCTAAGCTTTTTCTCTACTTCCTCGTCCAGTACTAGATTAAGTTGTATGTTCGCCTCATCTACTTGCTTCTCAAGCTCCTTGGTTGGGTTTGCTTTCCAATCCTTCTGTAGCTGCTCTAAACTGGACATTAATTGACCTATTTTCTCATTTCTATGCTTTTTAAGGGATGTAGCTAATGCAATGAGGTTGCCCCTCATGACTGCCTTGTGGGCTTCCCACACACTTACCGCAGCGGCTGAATTAGCGTTAATAGTAAAGTAGTTCTTTATGGATTGTAAAATTTGCTCATGGGTGTCTTTACGTGCTAACAATGAGTCGTTTACCCTCCACTTGAATGGTCTGGGGATCGGGGGCAAGGCAGCAAACCTCATGAGCACTGGGGCATGGTCAGACCAGGGCGTCGTCATTATCTGACACTTACCGATCATGGGGATGAAATTCTGGGGGATCAGGATGTGGTCGATTCTACAAAATGAACCGTGGGGATTGGAATAGAAAGTGTAATCACGTGTTCTGGGGTTCATTTCTCGCCAGATGTCCACCACGGCTGCATCCCGTAGCATAGCATTTATTCGACGGGGGGGGGGGGGAGTTGCTGTGCAGATGATGTATTGGGGGAGCTACTGCTATGCGAGGGGGATATATCTAATTTAGGATCCAGTGCAATATTGGAGTCTCCGGCCATGATCACTATGCCCCTTCTATGCTCCTTCTATGCTCTCCAACCATTCTCATAAGATGAGAAAAATAAATTTGTCTGGTGAGTATTTGGCGCGTAGTACGACACTAATGTCACCTGTGTATCATGTAAGCATCCTATCAGGATTAGGTACCGGCCTGTCGGGTCAGCTATTTGGGTTTCACATGTAAATGGGACATTGCGTCGGAATGCAATAGCGACACCCCGGGACTTTTCTGTGTGGCAGGCTAAAAAGAAAGTGGGATATTGCGGGCTCAGAAATCTTGGGGAGCTTGAAACTGAGAATCTTGTCTTCTGGAGGCATAGGATGTCAACTTGTAGCTGCTTATAGTGACGGAATGCCTTAGTCCTTTTGTGCGGGGAGTTAAGCCCCTGCACATTGTGTGAAAGCAGCTTGAAGTTGAGATTAGCACCTGCTAGTGAGTGTTGTGCCTGACTCATGATGCTAATTTAACAAGAAATTGGGGGGGAGCAAAGGTTGAGGTGGCGCGGATAGGGTCTAGAAGAAGAGAAGAGAAAAAAAAGGAAAAGGGTGAGGGATGTATAAGAGGGAAGAGGGAGGGTGGAGAAAATAAGGTAGCAAAGCTTAAGGAAGGGTACTAAGGTCTGTAGCACAAACCTAAAGGTGGAGGTTCCTAGGCAGGGGGGTAGTAGTAGAGGACTAGTTATCTGATAGGCGGCCCGCCTAAAGCGGATGCCCTATACTGTTTTAAAGTATATGAACAAGTAAGCTTCCCCAAGTAGTGCCCGTCGAAAGGGGCCACGGGGGAGCTTCTAAGGGAGTCAGTGACTTCAGCAAGTCACAAATATACCTTCCGGATGGTATACCCACTACCGGAAGCTTCTGGGTATCTATAGGGGGGTCGCCTCCGTGCGGGGGGTAGGCCATGCTTACGTAGACAATAGTAGTAGCTGGAGTCGGGTCGTCCATTAGCAAAAAAGGCGGCGGGGGGGTATAGTGGCAGCCAGCTAATGACCGGATCATGGTCCATAGATCCCTATGTGTTGACTAAGGGAGGGGTTGCCGCAGCTGAAACCTTAATCTAGGAGGCACTCTATAAAACAAATAGAACCGTAGCTTAACAAAGAACAACATACATTAATAAAAAAAGAGAATAAAAAAACGACCTTATGCATTCTAAGATTGAGTTCTATGTCGTGAGCTATGTGGGAAGACCCCGACCCCCAGGTCGCCCACCATCGCCAGCCCGCGCAAACTTTAAGTAATGTAGAGGGCCATTGGCGCACCTCTATTGTCTCGCTGACTGGGACAAGCAGTCCCACCAATTCAAGTGGCACGCTACATCGTAAGCTCTTCCAGCTGGTCGGGGGGCATCCCACATGCCTCAACAACCACAATTATACTACATCATGGACAGCCTGCCACTCAAGCTTGTTGGCTGAAAATTTTTGCAGGCAGTGCATGTTGCTAAAGGTCACGAAACCAATTAAGTAAGTACTTAACAAAGGATAACATGCTTAATAAAAGAGAAATTAAAGAACACGGCCACTTAAGAGAAAAAAACACTAATAACAACCATGAATAATCTGATATACTTTAAAGATAATTTCTTCTGCGCTAGGGATGCCCGCCCTCTGTTGGGGGGGGGGGTCATCCCCAACCGCAGCAGGAGGCAAACATCAACAGAGAAAAGAACCATAAAATAGAAAAGGGGGGAAAGGGGGATCGGTTAAGGGAAGTCCTGAGAATATTTACATGAGGTTGGGTCTTCTGAGTCCGCTCAGCTCCAGCAGTAAGTGGTCAGAATGTCCAGCGAACAGCTGACTGTGCGCAAGGGCGTTGATGCAGGATAGGGTCACTGGCTACTGGATCTTTGGTCCCGTCGGGAGGTTCTAGGCCTCTGCTCCTGGGGAGGCGCTGTTGCGATTCTAGGGACAAATGATGTGGATAGTTCCAAATGATCCAATAATTCCGAGGCCTCCTCTGGTGTAGACACCGAGTATGAGCGGCTCATGTAAGTGAAGGAAAGTCTGGACGGGAAGCCCCATTTATAGGCAATTTGGTGTGATTTAAGTATCAGCAAGCACGGCTTCAACAGGCGGCGTTTTTGAAGCGTCACTGGGGTTAAGTCCGAATAGACCTGGTATTTGTGGGCTTGGAAGACCAGATTGGTGTTGTAGTAAGTGAATTTAACAACAATGTCTCTGGGCTGGCCATCAGCCCTGGGAGGTCCCAAAGCACGATGGATCCCATCGATCGGGATTGCCGGGATTAGCTCCTGTATTAGAGCAGTGATGGTGGATTTAAGGTCGGCAATAGATTCTGGGAGCCCCCTGAATCGCAGATTGCTGCGTCTGGACCAATTTTCCAAGTCCTCTATCTTCTGGTGAGCTAGTGACAATGCATCCTTATTACTTTGTATCTCGGTTTCATGCTCTTCCAATACAGAGGTAGTGTTGATTATCTGATGTTCCAGCTTAGATGTGCGGGCCCTCAAGTCCCTGAGCTCCATCTTAAATGTGGCGGATAGCTTTTCAGTGGACGTTTTTAGTTCCTGTTGTAGTACGGATTTAAATCTTTCTAGTAGTTCTGCATCTCTTATGCCAGGGTTCGTAGGTGGGGATGGTTGGGGTTCTGGGACTTCCATTTGGGGTTCCAGCTGTGATTCAGGTTGCGAGTCAAGCAACACTGGGGAAGGTATGGGAGAGGAGGACGGTTGTGGTCTGCTGGAGTGCCCTGCAGTAGTTGCCATTTTAGGGCTGGCTGTGTGTGCTACTTGCCTGGGAGTGTGTGCCGGCTTGCTGCGGTCCCTGCGCCCATTCACTCGGGTGTACTTTTTTTTTTTTTTTGCATGCAATCACCTTTATGCTGAACTATGCTGGATGCTTGGACTGTGCCCCAGATGTGAGGGATATTAAGCTGCCAGCTCCCCTGGACTGACCTGGGGTCGCTCCTGCGACAAGTATGCTGGCTCATCAGCAGCGTGGCTGTGTGGGGCTGGAGTCAGGCTGCGGACGCCATCTTGAATGCGGCCGCATGAAGGAAACGGCTGCGCTGACGGGACAGGGGCGATCGCTCCCCGCCTCTCTTTCAGTGCCCAGAGGTTCCTGGGGTGTTCACCGGCCGGGCCGACCCCGAATCGCCCCCACTGCAGGCTGTGTGAAGGCTCGTTCCCCCGCACGGTGAGGAGCCGAACTAGGCTGCGGCCATCACTGTCGGCTGCTCGCTGTATAAAATATTTTTATAATGTAATTGTTTAATGATGTTTAGGTAATGATTTGTGGACTGTTTATTGCATATTGGCCTTTACATATCAATGTTTTTGTAATAAATATAAAAAAGAATATTTTTTTAAATATGAGTTCACCCAGCTATCACAAGATGATAAAATATTCACAAATCCAGATCTCTGGATATAGCCAACTGTGCCAGGGCCTTATATTTATTGATCAGGAGGCTGAAGGTCAGGGCGCCCAACAATCCTCTGAAGCATGCTCTGTTTACCCATCAAACTCGGAAATGTCTCAGCAGAGAGCTCCAGATTGATTCTTCCTTGAACGATAATGTCACATATCTTTGTTTGTGTTCCTGGGGCCCCTGTGACTGTGTTGTCAGTTCGATGACAGTAATAACCCATAAAGCAGCCCTCCAGAGGTGACCGAGATGTACTTAGGAATCCAACTGAGACTGAAATGGTCTGATGTTTATTTTTATTATCCTCAGTGATACAATTTGTATCATGGATTTTGTGAACTACAGTGCAGAGCAATGAAAATTGTTATTCCATACTGGTTGTTCCCGTTATATTATTTCAAGCACAGTCTCTAAACTAAGCTACTGAGACAATTTCGACAGAGCATCTCTAATGAAGTTACGCATTTACATTTATCTATGGCTTAACCTACAGTACAGAACATGCACTAGTGTTTAGCACCAGTGTTTTATAGACAATTTACTTATGGCTAGACACCTATCAGGCTCAGCTACATTTGGGCACCACATATTTTCAATTCATAGAGTGCAGGGTTTTTTTTATGCTTAAAGGTAAATAGTTAAAGTCACATACTAACTTAGTTCTGCCTTATCCCTGGTGGGACAAGGGTAAAATTAACCATTTTAAGGCATTTTAAAATATCTGATATGTGTTCTAAGCAAAGGCACTTTCTTCGTAATTTCTGGGTCCCAGTTGAGTTGGGAAGAGCATGTCAAGGTGCAGATTTTTGAGTCTTGTGAGAGCTCTGGTCAGAGACAGCTGCCAGTCCACTGTCGCTTGCCAGGCTCCCTGAAGAGACAGTGCCTGTTTTTTCTGAGGGCTGTGGTAAGGTGCAAGGGGCCGTTATTGACGGCAGGTATGTAGCACCAATGTACCTGGCATTGGTGCAGTAAAGCCGTGTAGTCTGATTTCCAGCATCAGCTGCTGGTGGCAGTTTGCTGCTGTTGCTTTAGATTAGCCGAAAGGCTAACCTGGGACGGCTTTACTGGGATGGAGTAGAGCAGAGTGGGACTCCATCCCACTACCCAGGTCCGGGTTTTGCGGGCTGTTTAAATAGCCTGGGGAATCAGCTGTGGCCTGTCCTTTGTCTAGAGCTCACATGGGAGTGAGACTCTGTGAGCCTGGCTGAAATCTCCTGTGGAAGCTGTTTCATGCGGACCTGAGACATATTTGACTGTGAACAGAACCTTTGCTCAAGGACTAAAAGCTGTTTGCCTGACTGAATCATTTATGCTGCGGTTTCCTGAAAAGGTGATGTAACCTGTATGGACATATGCTTTTGTGGATTTTTGTGTGAAATAAACACAGACTTTACTTTGAACTGTTTGCCTCCGCCTCTATACTGCTGACACCTGGTCGCCTACCAGAGCTAATCTCCACAGGGCCTAGAAGAATGAATTTTAAAAAAAGGGCAGATTTTGGAGCCCTGCTATGGCTTTTACCAAACACTGCAGGAAATGGAGGAAAGCCATATGGGGCAGGCATAAGGTAAGCTTCTTGCTTACTTTGGTTTTGCAGTCCCTTAAACTTAGTGTTAGGGTCAATCATTTTTGCAAGGTTAGAGAAAAAATTCTCTGCACTGGAGAACATATGCACTTTATGTAGAGAAGTTGTCCAATTTTTCCACACTTTAGTATACACCCCATCTAGGTGGAGGATATTTAGTGTGACAAATGCTTCTAACTTAATGGAATTTTTTGCATTTTTACACGTCATCTGAATATCTCATTCCACCATTGGGTGTAATGGTTATAAAGCAGCTCAGAGTCAAAATAGCCCATATAGACATTTTATCCAAATTTGGGATGCCCATCTGCATGAAGCCCCATAGAGGACCAAAGTAAGGCAAAATACTCATTCCTTATGTTTGTGTCTGGTTGGGAGATTCACTGGCACATGCCTGTCACCAGCAGTGATCTATAAGGCTTTCTGTGATGGAAGCATACATGCGTCATGTGTGGCTCTGAGCACACCAACCAGTAGGTTAATGGGTGCTGTAGCCCTGTACAAGAGGATCAGAACTATTTATTTTTAAAAGATTGTGGATAAGCATCCAGATTTGGGCTGCCCAGGGGGTGGAGGTTGTAGCAGACCAGAGTGTCCTGGGAATTTTGACTGTTCGTTCACTTTAAATCAGTTAAACCGGACCTTCAGCACGATTTAATGAAAAGCCCAAACCCTTAAAAAACTATTCCCCAGCATCTATATATATACATATATATATTTTAGTCATTTACTTATTATTCTTTCCACCACCTGGCTGCAACTCTGTTCAGGACGTTAGGATACGGGCACCGCCATCTTGACTCAGAAGCATCACATACTGAGGAGAAGAGAGCGGGATAAAGTACAGGGGGGTGGGTTATAGCTGTGCTTTGCACAGACAGAGCAGAGATGGGGTCAGGGAAAGGACAGCAATCCCAGAATGCAGAGCGGCACAGTCAGAAGACACTTCCTGTTTGCAGGCTGCCTGATGCTCCATGAGCCACCATCTTGGATGTTTAAAGGCTCATAACATGCAGTAGATTCAGGTAGGATGATTTTTTATCTGTAGGCACAGGGTGTGGGAAACATATAAGATATACATATAAGGCTCTTATTCAGGGTGAAGGTCCGCTTTAAGGGGTGGATCTATCTTGCAGGGTTGGATGCTCACATTTACCTGCACAACACATCTTTCTCTATCTCTAAAACCTAGATGTGATTCATTCTAAGTAAACAGCATGATATAGATCCAAGAACTTTGCATTTACTGTAATTTGTAATTAACATGTTAGGTTACAAGGCAATCCAAGCTTAATAAAATATTTTCAAAATCTGAACTCTGGATGAACAAGCATGTGCCAGGGTCTCACAGATGAATTTTTCCATGAACATATCTTTTTTTGCGTCCCTTTGGCCCCTGTGACTGTGTTGTCAGTTCATTGACAATAATAACCCATAAACCAGCCCACCAGGGGTGGACAAGATGTACTTAGAAATCCAACTGTGACTGAAATGGTCTGATGTTTATTTCTATTACAGAATCATAAAAATGTTATTGTGGATTTTGTAAACTGCAGTGTAGAGTGATGCTAATTGTAATTCCAGGCTGTTTTGTTTGTTCTCTTTGAATTTTAAAAAACAGTTTCTACACTTAACTACTGAGACAACTACAACAGAGCTTCTCATATATCAAATGATGTATTTACATTGATCTGTAGTCTTACCTATGGTATGTAGCATGAAAAGAGTTTTAAATAAGTCATTAGCAAGCACAGATAGTTAGACACAAATAGGAAGAAATACCTGTAGGTAGGGCCTTGACTCATGAACATTCAAGAAGATTCAGCTCAAATAGAGTTATCTTGAAGTTTAAAGGGACAGTTTATGCTACAGCAGTTTAGGTCATGCTAAAGGCCTGGTGAAGCATTTTTACTTTTGGGTGTGAACTGTGGTTTACATCTGAGTGTGCTTTTTAAAAAAAAAAAACACACAAACAAATTCTATACAACATTTCTGTTCTAAACGTTCCCCACAAAATTACCTGACCCTGCGATAGGACATTTTACAGGTGCAGTACATCATTTTTTCCAATGAGATGAGAATATTTTTTTCAAAGTTTGGAAACAGAACCGTCCAGGCTATGCAGAATGATTTGGCAAATATATAGATGATACAGAACATTACCGTTTTTTTTTTTTTCTGAAGAAGAGGCTTGATTTAACCCTTTAAATGCCAAGCACGTAGTTTCTACGTGGTTGCTTCTCCTACCGTTAAGTGCCAAGCACGTAGAAACTACGTGCCTGGCATTTCCCCCAAACAGTTAAAAAATAGAAAAAAAAAATCACTTACCTCCGGTATCCCTGTGAAGCCTGGGGTCCCCTCTTCCTTGGGGGGGCATCCGATCGCCCCCCCGTCGTCCTCCGTCTTCAGGGGGGGGCCCGAAACCAGCCGCCCCCCCCCCCCCCCGTTTCCAGCGCTGACATCGCCGCTGTAAAAAAAAAAAAAATAAAAGTGTCATTTACTCACCTCCGCGCCCGAGCCTTCTGTCCGGGTCTCCTCTTCACCAGGGGGGGGGTCCGATCCCCCCCCTGGGCTGCGCAGTCTTCAGGTGAGGACCCTCTTCCGGGTCCTCACCTCTTGTAATGGCGGCGATGGCTGCCGCCGCTTAGCCCCGCCCATTGTGGGAGGAGCGGGATGACGTCATCCCGCTCCTCCTATACCCCCTCCGAGCTCCGGCATCTGTCAGATGCCGGTGGTGATCGGAGCAGAGCGGGTGTCAGGTGAGGAGGCTCCGATCGGAGCCCCCTCGCCTGTCACCCGCCCTGCGCCGATCACCACCGGCATCTGTCAGTGAGATGATCGGCGCGGGACAGCGGCGAGGGACGTCGGATCGGAGGTGAGTATGGTGTAAAAAAGAAAAATAAAGATTTTTTTTTCTGTGTGTGTGTGTCATTTTTTTTACTATTAACCCCTTGTGAACTGGTAAGGGGTCCATGACCCCTATACCAGTTCACAAGGCTGGGGAGATGGCAAGCCACCTGCGCTAGCGGGTGGCTTGCCATTAACCCCTGGCACCCCCATTACCTGCCTCCCCAAAGGCCAGGGGGGGGCAGAAGAGCCCGGGCCCACATGGGCTATGTGGGCTCGTAGGCTGCAGGGTGGGGGGGCCACATAAGCTGGCCCCCCCACTCTGTGCCTACAAGCCCCCATAGCTGGTCCCGGGCTGGTTACTGTGGGTAAGGGGGACCCCACGTCAATTTTTTTTTTGATTTTTAAGGGTTTTTAACCCTTAAAAATCAAAAAAAAATGGGGTCCACCCCCCCTGGGAGGGGGGACCCTATGTCATTTTTTTTTTGATTAACCCTTTGTAATCTGTCATCCAGCAGCTATAAAAGGCTTCTAGCAAGTGAGCAGAAGCCAGTGATCGCCGAGGGACAGAGTGCTCCAGGATGGATGGGAGGTGAGTACAGTGTAAAAAAAAAAAAAAAAAATTAATAAAATATTTTTTTCTTTATGTGTGTCTGTGTCATTATTTACTTTTAACCCCTTGTGAACTGGTAAGGGGTCCATGACCCCTATACCAGTTCACAAGGCTGGGGGGATGGCAAGCCACCTGCGCTAGCGGGTGGCTTGCCACTAACCCCCGGCACCCCCATTACCTGCCTCCCCAAAGGCCAGGGGGGGGCAGAAGAGCCCGGGCCCACATGGGCTATGTGGGCTCGTAGGCTGCAGGGTGGGGGGGCCACAAAAGCTGGCCCCCCCACTCTGTGCCTACAAGCCCCCATAGCTGGTCCCGGGCTGGTTACTTTGGGTAAGGGGGACCCCACGTCAATTTTTTTTTTTATTTTTAAGGGTTTTTAACCCTTAAAAATCCAAAAAAAAATGGGGTCTCCCTCCCCTGGGAGGGGGGACCCTATGTCATTTTTTTTCCCGATTTAACCCTTTGTAGTGTGGATGGTTTTTGTATTTTTTTGGTGAATGTTATAAAATACTTGTTTCAGTTAGGGGGGTCTCCTGGGCAGGAACGGGGGGCTACCGATAAATATGTGGTACCGTTCTAATCGGTAGAAATGGGGCTTTCACATGCAATATGATTTTCCTTAATAAAATACATTTTTTATTTAAAATAAAAGAGTCAATTTTCTAAAAAAATTTTTTTATTTATTTTTTTTTTCACTTAATAATATTGTAAAAAAAAAAAAAAAAAATTACAAACAAGACATTTCATGTTAAAGTCTAAACTCTGCTGCAAAAAATATATATATAATTTTTCTGAAAGTTACAGCAAAAATGGCGCAAAACATGTCGCAAAACATGACGCAAAATGGGGAAAATGGCCTGTCAACAGAGGGTGACAAAATCTCAAGTAGGCTGGCAATTAAAAGGGTTAATAGTACCTATGCATGTTGGGTATTGTTCTGTTCGGGGGACCTTGCGCTTTCAGATTTAGCTTGTTTTTTTCTGGTTTGCATATTTATATTTTAGGAAAAGGTGTTTTTTATTCAGCTTTTTTATAAATTTTTTAGGGAAACCCTGCGCAACCAAAGAATTCTTTGAGGAATTAATTCCAGAAAGATGAGCCCACTACAACAAGCTGGGTACCCTTAAAAAGCTTAACGTGTGTACTTTCAGGGAATATATGGTTTATGGGGGATATTCCAAATGTAAAGGGTTGTTTTGGTTGAAAAATCGCAAGGTGCGCACTTTGTCTGCAGAGCTGAAATTTTCAAGTAAAATTACCGTTATGCGCATGCTTTACTTTGGGGTGTTTGGCAACTCTTCCCTTGACAGAACCTATGCATGTTGGGTGTTGTTCTGTTCGGGGGATGTTGCGTTTTCAGATTAAACTTGTTTTTTCTTGTTTGTATATAGTTTTTTTAGGAAAATGTGGCTTTGATTCTGCTTTTTTATCCTTTTTTTAGGGAAACTCTTTGCAACCAAAGATTACGTTGAGGGATTACTTCCAGAAAACTATGGCCACATCCACAAGCTTGGTACGCCTAGAAAGCCTGAGGTGTGTACTTCCAGAGAATATATAGTTTGTTGGGGGTATTTCAAATGTAAAGGGTTGTTTTTCTGGAAAAACCGCAAGGTGCGCATATTGCATAGCATAGTTGTATTTTTTCTGAAAATCTCCTAAAGCGCTGTTTCAGTTTGGGGGAGTCTCCTGGGCAGGAAAGGGTGTCTACCTATACATATGTGGTACCGCTGTAACCGGGAGAAATTGGGATTTCACACGCAATAAGATTTTATTGACAAACTTACATTTTTTATTCCAAAAAAAACTACAATATGTAAAAATTTTTTTTTTTTTTTTTTTGCACATATTTCACCCAAAAATATTAAGAATACACCTAACAAATGACAAACAAGACATTTCGTGTTAAAGCCCAGACTCTGCTGAAAAAAACAATATATCATTTTCCTGGGAAATCCCGGGAAATCCCTTCAAAAATCACATTTGAACATGGGGAGCGCAAAATAGTGCAAAATGGTCTGGCAACAGAGTGTGACAAAAACTCCAGGTAGGCTGGCACTTAAAGGGTTAAATGTTTCCAGTAAAATTTTGGGTACTGTCCAGTTGAGGGATGCCATTAAAAATTATCTCTTGTATCGTGTCATTAAGAACAGCAGCAAAATTGTGGAGCAGCTTCTGGTACCCAATGTCAGGGTCACGGGTTTGCAGAACCCAGTTCAGGGGATATTGCTCAATATTCAACGCTGCTTCATCTACAGTAAGCCCCAATTTGCTGGGACGCCTCACAGACATGATTGTCCCCAGGACTTTTAGAGAGCTGGGATTGTAGGTGGGTGATTTCTAATGGGTTGAAATGGGTGGTCCAGACGTAGTCAGGACTCATACAAAGGAAGGTCAGTTCTCACAGACATCTAGGCACAAAGGTAGAGTACTCAAGTTCAAAGGACAAGCTAAGGGTCATTACTGGGAGGACACAGTATGAAGTACAAAATCAACAGGCAGAGATGAAGTTGTAGGGGTATCCAGGGTCAAGCAAAGAAGATCCTAAAGGCACAGTAAAGGAGGTTCAGTCAAGTATGTGGTCAAACTAGGTTCTGGGCCATAACCGGTTAGATAAATTGATAGTGAGGTGACAGACAAGATAGCACTCAAGCAGCGGGCATAATGGACAGTAATGGAGTGAACTGGGATACTTAAATTGGGGCTCTGATGAGGGGGATTATCTAGGGAACCTCAGGGCTCATTGGTCCTCAACATAATTAGGGCTCATTAGCACACATAACCCAAGGGCTATTAGCCCATATAGTAAATCTAGGGTTCATTGGCTTGGTTCATTGTGTATCAGGGGGTTAAAAACTATTGGCATGTCTCACCTGACGCATAAGTGCCCCGGTGTTTTATTTTTGTAGCCCTTGTCCCATTTCCACTTTCAATTACTGAGATGACATTTGAGAAAATTGCTATGGATTTAGTGAGACCAGTGGTAAAGTCAACCAGAAGACAACAACATATCCTAGATATAATGGACTGTGCCACCTGTTACCCTGAGGCAGTGATGTTAAGGAAAATGATGAGCCTTATTTATCAAGCACTTCTGCCAGACAACGTCACATTAAATACAATGTATATTTTTTCAGCATGTTGCTGCACCACTAATGTTTTAGCAAATGTGTTTCTTGCAGAGTAGCAATTTGCGCCGGTGTAAAAAAAAATTATGTTTTTCACTACTGTAATTTACACCGATGTGGCATAGCCTGGCAGAATTGCTTGATAAATCAGGCCCTATGTCAAAAAATATTGCAAAAGAAATGTTCCTCACAGACCAGTGGACCCTCTTTAGGGCAAAATTAATGCCACCTTAAACTGATGGCTTTAATTAGACCCTGAAGCACATGCTAAAAATGGTGGTAGAAAAAGATGGTCAGGATAGGCCTTGTCTGCTATTCTATCTGATGTCTGCAGTCCAGGACGTGTTTCCTTCGACGTCCTTTGAGTTAGTCTGTGGTCTTTACCCCGAGGGTCTAATTGACATAGCTAAAGAAACATGGGAAATAGAAGCCACCCGTTACAAAGTGTAAGAAGGCATCTGACCCAATTGCAGGACTGTATTGCTATGGTTATGTCAGTTGTCACAGAACACCTGCAGAGGGGCAAAGAGGCTCAAGTCAGACACAGGTCCAGATGCTCCCGCAACACACAGCCAACCACTGTCGGCGGTGCTGCTGCTTTTTCAAGCCACTTCTGGGTTCATGTAGTACAGTAAAACAGTGCTACATGAACCCATAGGAAGCTGGCCAGCAGTCCGCGCCTTCCTTCCTCACCCGGCTAGTTCTCTGGTCACCTCGTCCCTGCCGCCACCTCTTTGGTCACCTTGTTCTCATCCCCGCCGCTACGGTCACCTCATCCTCGCTCCCACCGCTCTGGTCACCTTGCCACCATCTTGCCTTTGACCCCACTCCTGCTGCGCTGTGAGTGACGGCGTGAGGTCAAAGGCTGCAAGATGACGGTGCAAATGGAGCAAGATGGCAGCGAGGTGACCAGAGCAGCAATGTCCCTTGGGGAAGAAAGCTTCTGGCACGGGTGTACCAAGATGGTGGCATGGTAGCGAGACGTTCAGGAGCTAGATGTCTGGTAAGGTAAGCTGGTCATTTAGCAGTTTGCATGCTTATTAATGACCCATTTTTAATGTTTAGCATTAAATTTAAAAAATGACTTTCAGCCTGTTTAAAAGCAGCACTTTACTCATTTATTCATGGTGTATGGCACCAAATGGCACGTGACTAACAGAAACCATTTAGGTTTGATGTGCAAGTCCCCAGCTTGGTTGGCAGCAGGCACGTGATTGTCAGCCACACGTGAACAAGGAAGTGGTTACCATATGGGTATAGGACCACTTTAAGCCGAACAGAATATCAGAAACACATAGAGAGGCAATATCAGAGGAGGTTAAACTGATGTTAGAATTGGGGTTAATCACGAGTCCCAAGACACCTAGATATCACTGGGTACTATCATAGGTTTGTACCAAACGTTGCCTCAACTGCAGCCCCATTAACAGACTTGACAGTTATCAGCAGGGGCGAGGAGGACACGCTCATCCCCATTGGATATGCCTGATGAAAAACTCGCTTATAACAGCTGAGCTGAGCGTATGTGCAAGTTTTGTATCAAAATATCTATAATAATTGATAAGCACCACATCAATTATATATTATGTTAATTTATCAAGCAGAGGCTTGAGAGCATCTGAGAGTTTTTTTTTTCAATTATTTTTAAATTTATTGTTACACTGTTGGTCCACTTTAACCAAAGGTGGGAAGTCAGCAATTGTAATTAGGGATGAGCGAATCGATCCGGACGAACCCGGATTCGATCCGAATTTCATGAAAAATTCGATTCGGATCGAATCCGAATTTCCCCGTGCTTCGATCGCTCGAAGTTTTCCTTTAAAGTGGACCAACACCCAGGATTTTGACTATCCTGGGTCTTGGTCCACTTCGGTGGGGCACCCCCGATCGGGGTGCCCCGCTGTGTGAAACCCCCCCGAACTCACCTCTCCCCGCGCCAACGGACAAGCCGCGGACAAGTGGCTCCTCCGCCGCCGCCTCCCGCGCGTCCCTCTTGACGCGCGCGTGCCCGCGCCGGCCATTCACAGACGGCCGGCGCGGGCGCGCGTTTCACCCCGCGGGACATCCCGATCTCGGATGTCCTGCGGGGAGGGAGGTGATCGGCCCGGGAATCTTAGATTCCCGGGCCGATCACCGGTGGGTGTTGGTCCACTTTAACATCCATTCATTTACATTACAGGCATTCTAAGATGGTGGACGGGACATGTCCAGACATCTACCCCGCTCCAGTGCATGCTGGGGCAGTTACATGCAGCCTATCAGCAGCCAGCAAGCCCGGTGACGTCACAGCGCTATTTAAGGCGGCGGACATCTTGCTTTTCCTCATTTCTCTATTGCATTCGTGAGAGACAGGACGCTGCTGTAGTCAGGGAGAGACAGAGAGCCAGGGACAGGCAGGAGACAGGCAGGAAGTCAGCGAGAAGCAGGGAAAGTTAGGAAAAATCGGAGGCAGTCACAGGGAGTGTTACAGGCTGGCTGACTGGCTTTGTTAGCGTTTTCAGGCTGCTTATACACTTACTGTGCATATATACTGAACTGATCTCAAGTCTGCTGTGGGAACATTACCATTTTGTAAAATCTCATTAGCCTCTGTATTTACTGTAAGCTGCACAGTTATTTAAAGTAATTTGGCCTGTTGGAGCCTGCTTAGACACTGTTGCTGTGCATATATACTGTTCTAAAGCCTGCTTCGGGGCATCCCATTCTGTAACATCACATTAGCCTCTGTATTTACTGTAAGCTGCACAGTTATTTAAAGTAATTTGGCCTGTTGGAGCCTGCTTAGACACTGTTGCTGTGCATATATACTGATCTCAGGTCTGCTGTGGGGGCATCCCATTTGTTTTTGACTGCTTTTAATAAACCAGGCCGCAGGGCACCGCAAAACTGCACATTGAACCCTATCTGTTTATACTAAATAAGGAAATACATAAAAATGTCAGGCAGACAAGTGCCAGGATGTTCAAAGAGGAGTGGCAGAGGCCAAGGTTCAGCAGGCAGAGGTCGCAGCAGACTAGGGGCGAGTGGCAGCAGGAGTCACGGTGAGAGACCTGGTCTGCCAGTATCTGCTAGCGGTCGCGTCTCCACCAGTAACGCATCTGCCGTGGTAGATTGGTTAACGCGCTCATCAACAACATCATCACAAGTTACGTCTGAGACCCCCAGTCTAGGGTCGGTAGGTTCCTCTGACACAACCCTGAGTTGGCATGCCCCGAGAGCAGTCCCTGTCCTCCCATTGCCTCTGTCCTACGCCGTTCCCTCCCCCAGCGACGAATCCTATACTTTGGGTTCAGCTCCACTCTTTAGTGAGGAGGACGATCAGATAGATGACAGTCAGCAGCTACTGCCCAGCCAAGAAATGGAGGTGGCTTTTTTAGCTAGGCAGACAAATAGTGATGTGGACAGTGTCGTGGGTGCTGCGAGCGTTCTAGCTCCTGTGCCAGACACTGTTGACGAATCCACGAACATCAGTGATGTACAGCCACAACTCGGTGATAATGATGATGACGATGAAGCCGATCGCACTTGGGAGCCGGGTGATGAAGGGGCTTCATCGTCCTCATCAGGAGAAGAGGGGCGCAGGTTGCCCCGGAGTCAGCAGCTCAGGCAGCAAGGTGTTAGCAGCATGGTTGGCAGGCAGCATGGGGGCACAATTGTAAAGCCTGGAGCCAAACGGGGCCGGGGCCGGGGTAGAGCACCTGCTGCGCGGCAGGCTACCTTATCGGGAGGTAGTGGGGCAGGGGTTCCTGGAGTTGGCGACAATAGCAGCGAATCAGTGAGGCCTGTTGGTGGGAAAAGTAGCTACTCGGCAGTGTTGCAGTTTTTCCTGAAGCATCCGCAGGAGGGTAACATGGCCACATGCAAGATATGTAGGCAGAAGGTGAAGCGTGGCCAGTGCCCAAGTGTTGGCACCACGGCCCTGCGTCAACATATGATGCGTCACCATAAAGCGACCTGGGAGAACCGAGGCTCCCAAGGGGTGGTCCAGCCTGCTTCCTCACCAAGTGGCACGCCGCTCCCAATTTCTGCCAGCCAAGACTCCAGCACCTCAGCCGAAGGCAGCTGTGCGTCATACCCATCCTCTGTCGCTCCTGCTCCTCCTCCTCCAAGTCATGCATCCCGCCAGCAATCCATCAGCGAAGCCATGTCCAAGAGACAGCAGTATGCGCCCACTCATCCTACGGCGCAGAAGCTGAATGTGCTCCTGCTGGTGGTGGTGGTGCTGGTGCTGCAGTCGCTCCCTTTTCAGGTGGTGGACTCTGCACCTTTCAGAGAACTGATGGCTTGTGCCGAGCCGAGGTGGAGAGTCCCAAGCCGTCATTTCTTTGCCAAGAAGGCAGTACCAGTGCTGCACACTTTTGTTGAACAGAAGGTGGGCCAGTCCTTGAGCCTGTCGGTGTGTAGCAAAGTGCATGGCAGCGCCGACGTCTGGAGCTGTAACTACGGTCAGGGACAGTACATGTCGTTTACGGCCCACTGGGTGAATGTGGTCCCTTTGCAGCAGCAGCAGCAACTTGGACAGGTCACGCCGCTTCGGCCACCGCGCTCCCTGCCCGTTGGGCCTGTGACACTGTGCGACTCGGTCTCCTCATCCTCCGCCATCTCCTCACCCTCCACTGTAGGCTCAAGTCTCAGTGCCCCTCCAGTCTACCATGTGTGCAGGGCACGGAGGTGTCACGCAGTGCTTCACATGGTTTGTCTTGGCGAACGGAGTCACACAGGGGAGGAACTGCTTAAATGTATTCATCAGGAAATCCAAACATGGCTTACTGCAAGAAAACTTAAAATGGGAATCATGGTTACCGACAATGGAAGCCTGACCCATGCCCCCTGCATGGCTCACGTCTTCAATCTGGTTGTCAAGCGGTTTCTGAAGTATTCCCCCCATATGCAAGACATCCTAACAACTTCAAGGAAACTTTGCATGCACTTCAGCCACTCATACACCGCCAAACACACCCTTCTTGAGCTACAGCGTCAGAATGGTATCCCCCAACATAGTCTGATTTGCGATGTTTCCACCCGTTGGAATTCTACCCTTCACATGTTGGACCGATTATATGAACAGAGAAAAGCCATCACGGATTTCCTGATGATCCAAGCGGATAGGGGGACTCCCCTGTGTAACTTCAATGTCAACCAGTGGCAGCTCATACGTGACACCTGCCGTTTGCCCAGGCCCTTTGAGGAAGCCACTTTATTTGTCAGTCGGCAGGATTACGGGATGAACGACGTGATTCCACTGCTTCATGTACTACAGCACATGTTGGAAACCATGGCTGGTCAGGGCACTGGAGACATGGCATCTACATCTTACGGCCACATGAACCCCGTTGGAGCTGAACTCGAGGAGGAGGAGGAAGAGGAGGAGGACAGCACAGTTTAGGCTTGGCGAAATGGCTGGTTTATCTAGTCAGCGGACAGGAGAGGAGGAGCAGGAGCAGCCAGAGGAGCTAGAGGGTTTTGAGGAAGGCGAGACAGAGGACCCGGACACACCGTGGCAGTATGCAGTGGAGATGGAGACAGGTAGTCCCTCCGAGTCCCTTGCGCAAATGGCAGGAAGCATGCTCACGTGCTTGCGTAGTGACCCCAGAATTGTTTCCATTTGTCAGCGGAATGACTTCTGGCTCTCCACCTTATTGGACCCTCGCTTCCGGCACAAAATGGGGGCATTTTTTAAACCCGCCGAGAGGGAGGACAAACTGAACTACTACAAAGACATTCTACGTAGTCAGTTGGCCGATGCCTATCTGCGCCATGGTCCATACTCTCGCAGGTCTGACTCGAGGGGACCTCTGCGCTCACCTTCCACTGTCATGGCTGCTGGGGGGGTTGGCAGGAGCAGCAGCTCCATCAGCAGCAGCCTCAGTCTTCAGTCGCTAATGAGTAGCTTTCTACACCCGCATAGTGAGGCTACTCATGAGCAGCAGGAAGACCTGGAGCAGGACCTCAACCAGCAGGTCATGTCATACCTTGACATGACCATGCCAACACACCGTGAGGATCCGCTGGACTTCTGGGCAGCCAAACTTGATTTGTGGCCCCAACTAGCAGAGTTTGCCCTGGAAAAGCTGTCCTGCCCGGCAAGTAGCGTGCCATCTGAGCGGGTGTTTAGTGCGGCGGGGGCCATAGTTACGGCGAGGAGAACTCGTCTGTCAACTAAAAATGTGGAGAGACTCACCTTTGTCAAAATGAATCAGGGATGGATCAGCCAGGATTTCCACCCACCAATGCCTGATGCATGCGACTAGATTCAGCATAGTGCCACGTTTAACACTTTCCAAATGGTGCAAAACATTTATGTCTTTAGGCCAATTTTTGGGCTCCTGCTGATGCCAACTTCAGGGTGTGCCTTCCAACCAATTTTTGGCATCCTGCTGATGCCAACTTCAGGGTGTGCCTTTCAGCCAATGTTTGTCCTCCTGCTGCTGCTTGCAACTCCAGGGTGTCCATCCAATTTTTGGGCTCCTGAAGCCAACCCCAGTGTCTCTTTAAAGTTATGTTTGGGCTGCTGCTGCTGCCAACTCCAGGGTGTGATTCATCCAATTTTTGGGCTCCTGAAGCCAACCCCAGTGTCTCTTTAAAGTAATGTTTGGGCTCCAGCTGCTGCTGCTGCCAACTCCAGGGTGTGATTCATCCAATTTTTTGGCTCCTGCTGCCAACTCCAGTGTCTCTTTAAAGTTATGTTTGGGCTCCTGCTGCTGCCAACTCCAGGGTGTGATTCATCCAATTTTGGGCTCCTGAAGCCAACCCCAGTGTCTCTTTAAAGTAATGTTTGGGCTCCAGCTGCTGCTGCTGCCAACTCCAGGGTGTGATTCATCCAATTTTTTTGGCTCCTGCTGCCAACTCCAGTGTCTCTTTAAAGTTATGTTTGGGCTCCTGCTGCTGCCAACTCCAGGGTGTGATTCATCCAATTTTTGGGCTCCTGAAGCCAACCCCAGTGTCTCTTTAAAGTAATGTTCGGGCTCCTGCTGCTGCTGCCAACTCCAGGGTGTGATTCATCCAATTTTTGGGCTCCTGCTGCCAACTCCAGTGTCTCTTTAAAGTTATGTTTGGGCTCCTGCTGCTGCTGCTGCCAACTACAGGGTGTGATTCATCCAATTTTTGGGCTCCTGAAGCCAACCCCAGTGTCTCTTTAAAGTAATGTTTGGGCTCCTGCTGCTGCTGCCAACTCCAGGGTGTGATTCTTTTACCAAGATTTTATTGAAGTTTTTCCAGGTTAAATACAAAGTATGTCAACATAGTGGTACCTAATGACAGGTAGGGGTGACCATCAAGACAGTTTCAAGTAAACAGATTCTAGATACAAAGTGAAGTAGGTTAATTACAAAACAATTCCTATATTCATAATCTGGAAGTGCTACGTTATGTGGAAGACAGTCACGATACGAATCACGATACGAATCACGGCCTTTCTGGTGGTATCATGATATCTGAACTGATATTCAGCATCTACTGGTCACCATTGAAAGAATGGGAAGTAGACAGTGAATGAATACAGGTACACATTAAAAGAGCAAATTAACAACATTAAAACCTAAAAACTTAATTTCTTAAATTTTTAAAGACAGAAACACAAGGGTTTTGGGAAAGGGGAGGGAAAAAAGGGGGGGTAGGGGAGGGGAGGGGTGCCCGGGGTGGTCTTGGTCCGTGCGATTCATGAGTTCCGCACAGAGTACAGGTGCTCGAGGAGACAGGAGTGGGGTCTTAGACCGGGAATGTAGGGTCTGAAGGCTTGTTAGATATGTCAATGTGCTCTATCCAGGGTTTCCAAATGGCATAAAATTTATCATAGGTATCGTTCTTGATGGCTGACATCTTTTCATTTACCATTATGTCCGAGATTCTGTTCTGTACCTCGCCCCACCCCAGTGTGGGTGACTTCCGGCCCCTAGCTATAGTCATTCGGACTGCAGAAAATATATGTTGCATCAGGCGCCATTCTTGTTTTGTAAAGACCTGTGGTTTCAGGGCGAGCAGGGCCACCCATGGATCGGTCACCACTGATATGTGGAGGATACTAGAGAGCACCCCACACGCCTCCTCCCACAAAGCCTTTGCCTGCGGGCAGTGCCACCATATGTGGGACATATTCCCCTGTTCCTGGCACCCCCTAAAGCAAAGGGGGGAGTCCGCGGGGGAGAACCTGTGGACCTGGTCCGGTGTATAGTACCACCGGTACAGCACCTTATATGCGTTTTCCAATACGAGGGCGTTGTAGGATGTACTGCTCACGTTCCTCCACATACACTGCCAGTCCTCCTCCGACCTAGATGTTCCCAATTCCTGTTCCCATTTGAGCATGTAATTATGTTTTGTAGGGGGGGACCCCGAGATCAATGTCGCATAGATACTAGAAATTAGTCCGTCATCTTGTAGGGAGGGGGCGATTTGCTAAGGAGGCTTTTCACAAAGTGCTGCACTTGCATGAGTCTGAAGACCTCTGAGGGAGGGGGATCTACCCCGGAATTCAGATCTCGAGGGGGTTTTAACCCCGAGGGGGTGAGGAGTTTATCAACTGATGTGAGGCCTTTCTTTTTCCACCATTTAAACCCAGATGACTCAGGAATTCCAGGAGGGAAGGAGGGGTTCCCGAAGAGAGGGGAGGCCGGGAGATGTGGGGAGGAAAACAGGTGGCTAACCCTGTCCCAAAGTGACAGGGTGAAGCCGAGGAAGGTAGGGAGGGCTTTTGGCCTCCTTGCTCTGGGGATCCATAATAGTGCCGCCGGATCAATAGGCTTACAGCTATCACAGTCATTCAAAACCCACCAAGGTTTGTGGGCTGGGGCTTGGAACAAAACCAAAGGGGCTACTTGGGCTGCAGTGTAATATTTATGCAAGGAGGGGAAGGCCAGACCTCCCTGGGATTTTTTACAGTAGAGGATGTTCCTTTTAACTCTTGGTTTAGTCTTATTCCATGCAAAGGACATCATTTTCCGCTGCAGGAGGTCAAGTGTACTCCTAGGAACCCGAACGGGGAGTACCCGAAACAAATAAAGGATCTTGGGGAGGAACGACATTTTCAATGTGGCTATCCTGCCTAACCACGAGAGCCTTACAAATTGCCAAGATTGCAACATCTTGTCCAAGGATTTAACCAGCTCTGGGTAGTTGGCTTGGTAGATTTTATCACAGTCAGCCACAAGTTTGATCCCAAGGTAAGATAGTTTGTGGGTCCATCCCCATGAAAAGTTTTGTTGCAACAAGTTTTTGGTGTGGGCCGTGAGGGATATATCCAGGGCTGTGGATTTAGATGCATTTAGAGAGAGGCCCGATATGTGGCTAAAGGAGGAAAAGAGCAAAGCTACATTGGGTGCTGAGATGTGTGGGGACGTTAGCATGAGCAGCATATCGTCTGCAAATAGTGAAACCTTGTGTTCTGCATTCCCCCAAGAGATTCCAGTAATAGAGGGGCTAGACCTCAGTTTCTCCGCCAAGGGTTCCAAAGCTAGGATGAACAAGAGGGGGGACAGTGGGCAGCCTTGTCTAGTGCCCCTTTTGATCTGAAACCCTTTAGATGTGTAACCTGCATATTTAATGGAGGCCGATGGGTTAGCATAAATAGCGGAGACCCAGGACATCAGGCCGGGGCTGAAGCTCCAGTGTTGAAGGGCACTATGGAGGTACTGCCAGGAGAGGGAGTCGAAGGCCTTTTCTATATCGAGGGAGAGCAGCATTGCCTCCTTTTTTTTGTGCTCGGATTCTGTCTATCAGTTGGCAAATTCTTCTGACCCCGTCTCCGGCCTGCCTCATGGGGACGAATCCAACCTGGTCTCTATGGATCAAGTTAGGCAGGAGCTCATTTAACCTGTTCGCTAAGACTTTGGTGAGAATTTTCAGGTCTATATTCAAAAGTGAAATGGGCCTGTAGTTGGTCCAATTGAGGGAGTCTTTTCCTGGCTTGGGGATCATTACTACTGAGGCGCGGAGCATGTCCGAGTCCAGAGGATTCCCTCTCTTAACCCAGTTGTAGACTCTGACCAGGTGGGGGGCTATGATGGGGGCCAGTTTTTTGTAGAATGAGGCAGTGAATCCATCAGGCCCCGGCCTCTTACCCGGTTTCAGTGATTTAATAACACCAAGGACCTCCTCGAGCTTAATATCCTCATCCACCTTCTGAGCTTGAGTTTCGTGCACGGGGGGGGAGGTTAATATCTAGAAAGAAATCCCGAATCCGGGCCTCTGCCGGGGGGGCGGGGGCATCGTATAGTTTACCCAGCCCCGAAGAGAATTCCTCTACTATCTCGAAGGGGTTATTGGAGATCTTCCCGTTCCTCAATTTAAGTTTAAGGGGTGTGGATATATGCTCCTGACATTTTAATTGAGAGGCCAGGAGGGATCCTGGTTTGTTTGCTGAGATATAGTATTTGTTTTTGGATCTTCTGTACCTACCCTCTGCCTCTCCCGATTGCAAAAGATTGAGGCTAACCCTCGCCTGTTCCAGTCGGTGCAGCCCCCCAGGACTCGGGTTGGCCTTAAATGCCGCCGCTGTCTGCTCGTACTGAGATTGTAGGTCGCGTGACAGAGCCAGCCTGTCCTTCTTTTTCCTGGAGGCAAGGGCAATAAAATGGCCTCGCATTACTGTTTTGAAAGCTCCCCAAACTGCAACAGGCGAGACCTCAGAAGTTTCATTCACGGTGAAATAATCCCGTGCCCTAATGGATGCTTCTTCAACCAGAGGTTTGGAAGAAAGAAGGGAGTCATTAAGTAGCCACGAGGATGGCCTTTGTTTGATAAAGAGGGCGTCACAGGAGATCAGGACTAAGTCATGGTCTGACCAGGGGATCGCGTGGATTTTGGCTCTCAACACTTGGGGGAGAAAGGTTAGGGGGACAAATATGGGGTCAATCCTAGTAGAGAGACTATGTGGGGCTGAGTAGTGTGTAAAGTCCCTTGTGTTGGGGTTTAGGTCTCGCCAGGAATCTGACATCAAGGCAGATTCTATCAGGTTAGCAAAAACACCTGCATCTTTAAGTACTTGGGTATTCGGGGGGAGGGATCTGTCTACGTGTGGTTGTAGGGTGAGGTTAGAGTCTCCACACATAAAGGCTATTCCTTTCTTATGATCCTTAAGCAGAGAACACATATGAGACAGAAAGGGGATCTGCTTAGTGTTAGGGGCATAGTAGGTCAGGATAGTGACCTCAGAGTCTTGCAAAATGCCCTTCTAAATGCTATAAGTACCCCCCTCTGCTTCCTCCTGCTCATAGCCTGGTAGAATTGGGAGTATTTGTGGTTCATCTGTTTCGGAAAGGAGCTAGGGGTAAAGTGAGTCTCCTGCAAACATACTATGTCGGCCCGTATTGAGTTAAAAAACTTAAATGCCCGAGACCTTTTGTTGGGCGAATTCAAGCCCTGTACATTAACTGAGGCTATGTTAAGAGACATCTTTCATCCCTTCGGGAAGATAGAGCACATCTGAAGAGGACCCACTTGGTGGACCATAGTTTTCTAGAGGGAAGTAAGGGCCAGGGCCAAGACCAGAGGGGAGGGTGAGGGGTAGGGGGGGAGGGGGAAGGGGTGGGGGTACAACAACAATAAAGCAAAATATAACATTGTAAACATCATTGTCCCACAAAACAATTTGTGACAATTTTTCCAGAAATCGGGGGAGTGGAAGCAAAAAAGTTTTCCCCTGACTGGAAACTGGAGGGAGCGTGTGGCGCAGTGGGAGGCCAGATCTAAACATTCGTTTAAGGTAACGGTAATTATTAGCAAACTGTACATATAAACAGTAAAAACAGTAAGAACAATAAGAACAGGGGCTCAGGGGATCCCCTCCCCCGCCTGCCGGGGCCCACCCCCCCCGCGCCCCCGGAGGGCACCCACCCGGACCAAGAAGTTGGCCCAGGGGGCGCCCACCCGGAGCTCCGGGGGGGCGGGCCCCCAGCCAACCAGGAAAGGGGGCCCAACCCTGCATCGACCTGACGGGATAGAGAGGAGATTGAACACTTTAGGTGGGTAGCCGGCTAGCGGCTATTAGGGTACGTAAAATGGATTGTATTCAGACATTATGGAGGGGGGCATCCCAACCACGGCGGCGCTCAGCGGTTAGTTGGTCAGTGTCCTCAGTCCCTGCACACAACATTAAACAGAGTCCGCCTGGGCAAACGGAGACAGGAAATGGGGAGAGAGGGCATATATCACCAAAGGTCCTACCGTCCTCGGGGTCTACGGCCCCCATCCAGGCGATGATCTCGGTGCTGTGTGGCGGGCAAAGATCCAGAGTCCTGGTATCCCATCAGGGAGGGTGTTGCATGTTGAACACGACAGGAAGGAACCGGGTGTGAAAAGAGACGAGAGGAAAAAAATAGAGATTTCAGGATTTCTGAACCGGATGGAACATCTGAGCCAGGAGTCGCTTCATGGGCATGGATTTTTGTGGTGGGTGCTGGGGTTTTGGGGATGGGGTGTGTAGCTTATTGCTCCTCTGACCGGGTCTCGGGGTGCGGGGTGTGGATGGGAGTGAGGCGGCCAGCACCTCCCCCTCCGACACCTTGAGGTCCAGAGCTTTAAATCTGTCTGCTAGCTCCGTGAGGGTTGATACTTGGACCTGTCGGCCCTGGTAAGCAAAAGTGAGCTTAAAGGGGAAGCCCCATCTGTAGCGTATGCCCTTTTCTTGAAGAATCTGAAGATAAGGCTTAAAGGACCTGCGTTTGAGAATGGTGGTCTGCGATAAATCCGCAAATATGGAGTAGCCATGTGACTGGAATGAGAGGGGAGCTTTCTCCCTGGAAGCCCTCAGGACCGCCTCCTTCGTTTGAAAATGGTGGAATTTCACAATAATGTCCCGAGGGGGGCCCTCCGTGGGACGCTTGGTGAGGGCGCGATGGGCCCTATCCAGTTCCAGCTTTTCCGCTGGAATATCCGGGACGAGCTCGTGAAGGAGGGCTGTGATAGTGCCAGGTACATCCTCCAAGGTTTCAGGGAGGCCCCTGAATCTTAGATTGGAGCGACGATTGCGGTTCTCCAACTCCTCCTGCTGCCCCTTTAGAGAGCTATTTCTTCCTGGAGATGGATTAGGAGGGAGTCCTGGGTGTCCAAAACTGTAGTGACATCGTCCAGCCTTGATTCCAAGGCGTCTGTTCTGCCCCCCAGGTCCCTTATTTCACGTAGCAGGGTGTCAGTATGCTTAGAGGTCACCTCAGTCACCTCTTCTCTCACGATGGCTCTGAGCTGGGATAAAATGTCAGGGAGGATTGGCTGTCCCTGCGCTGCTGGCTGTGATGTATGGGCTGGGGAGGTTGGGGAGCGGGCTCAGCTGTCCAGAGAGTCTGCTGAGCTCTCGTCGAGCTTGTCTGCCCTCTGCTCTGTGAGCGCAGTGTGCCCCCCCTTCCCCGGGTCCCGGGCTGCGCACGCTGTCTCTTCAGACCTCACGGCCGCCATCTTGGCTCCTGCAGCCGCCGACTTGCAGCCCTCTCTACTGCTCCTTTTTCTGCCGGAGGCGGGTAGCATCGCCTCCCCGCTGACACCCCAGGTGGTCCCCTCGCTCACCCGGTGGAAGTGCTGCATGTCCGGCTTCTCAGGTGCTCGTCTGGTCGCTCATGGCCTCCCGTAGCTGCGGAGCCGAGGGATCAGGCGTCCATCCGCTCGGGCACGCGCGCGCGCTCCCCCTCCAGGGTGTGATTCATCCAATTTTTGGGCTCCTGCTGCCAACTCCAGTGTCTCTTTAAAGTTATGTTTGGGCTCCTGCTGCTGCTGCCAACTCCAGGGTGTGATTCATCCAATTTTTGGGCTCCTGAAGCCAACCCCAGTGTCTCTTTAAAGTAATGTTTGGGCTCCTGCTGCTGCTGCTGCCAACTCCAGGGTGTGATTCATCCAATCTTTGGGCTCCTGCAGCCAACTCCAGTGTCTCTTTCAAGCTATGTTTGGGCTGCTGCTGCTGCTTGAAACTCCTGTCTCTTTCAGCCAATGTTTGGGCTCCTGCTGCTGCTTGCAACTCCAGGGTGTGATTCATCCAACTTTTGGGCTCCTGCTGCTGCCAACTCCAGTGTCTCTTTAAAGCAATGTTTGGGCTCCTGCCCCTCATAGTGATGCCACTTCAACTCTCTGCAATTGTGCCGCTCTGCGATTCTATTAGCGATGCCTCTGATCTGCATGTGATATTTATTTAAAGTATTATTTAACTAACCCAGCACGCATCCTATGCGTTTTACAGCAAGGCAGAATGGTTTACAACCCTATTGAGGCTCTAGGAGGCACAGAAATAGCAGTTTTTAATAGCGATTCGTCGCGAATAAATGTGGGTCGAAACGATTTTTGTCGGAAAATTCGTCGAATCAGTCATTTTTCAAAAGTTCGCTCATCTCTAATTGTAATATTGTCCCCAGAAAGCCTTCCAAGATCTGAATTCTCCTGATTTTAGGAAACGTTTGGTACAAAGCAATGCTTCACATGCAGGTTTGGGGGCAGTGCTGTCAAAGGTTGTAATGGGGAAGAGCACCCTATAATGCACTTTAAAGCTAGTCCAATTTCGATGGCATTTTTAAAAGTTTCCATTATCGTGTACCAAAATGATGTCCTCAATGTGCTGAACTTATCTGTGATATAAAAGAAAACTGTTTTTCCTAGTAACAATGGGGTCAATTGTGAGCCAAGTAAGAATTCTCACTATTTTTTAGGAGAGAAAACCATTCACTTTCATTGTCTACCAGGTGTAAATTTGTACCTGGCTCTGAATCAGCCCCAAGGTAGACAATGAAAGTAAATGGCCGTTTTCTCTCTTTAAAAAGGAGTGAGAATTCTCCCCTGGCTCTGAATCAACCACAAAGTGTTTATGTTAGCAACGCACAACAAAGTGGTGTTTTAATAGCACATATCAGAGACTTCCTGAGACTTCCTTCCCCTCCTCATAGGATCTATGGCACTCCCCTCTCCACTGAAGTAACATTGGTGTTGTTAAAGCACTGGAGCATATTAAGTATTCAAGGGTCTGTATTTTTGTGGAATGGCAGGCTGGTTGGTAGCGGGACCTGCAGTTCACCTCCTTCTAGCTTGGGTTTTACCTGTGCCCAAACAGGTGGCTGAGGTTTGCCCATCATTGGGCTAGAGAAGGCTGCATTTTTAGCTGTATGAGGTAGGCTGTGTGATGAGACAGAGTCTGTCTCAGGGTTCAAGCTAGTGTTGGAAAGACTTACTGTGTGTTGCATGTCTCTTAAGCTTTGGACTTATTGTATTTTCGCTTCGTAAGATGCATCTGATCATAAGACGCACGCAGGATTTAGAGGACAAAAACAAGGAAAAATAATATTCTGAACCAGATGGTGTGCTAAAATACCCCTTTATAATGACCCCATTACAGGCAGTGTGCAGACCCCCCCCCCAATCACCCCATTTCAGGCAGTGTGCAGAATCCCCTACAATGACCACATTACAGGCAGAGAGCGGCAGCCCCCATCACAGGCAGTGCGTGGAATCCTTCATTAAAGCCAGTGACAAAGAATCTCTCATTACAGGCAGTGAGCGGCATCCCTTATTAAAGCCAGTGAGCGGCACCCCTCATTACAGGCAGTGAGCGGCATCCCTCATTACAGCAAATCCCCCCCATTATATGCAGACAGTGAGGCACCCTCCTGTTAAAGGCATTGGTCAGACCCCCCATTATGGGCACTGGGACATCCCTCCTTAAAAGGCAGTGTGTGGCACCCCAATTACAGACATTGGGCAGATACCTATTACAGGCATTGGGCAGACCCCCATTACAGGCAAAGTGTGGCATCCCCCCATTACAGGTATCCTGCCTTCCTCTTTCCCCCAGAATGCTGGAGAATAGTAAAGCAATAGGTGGGCAGGGTAACTGATCCATGGCACTTGCAGCCATACACACACATACAACTTTCAATCTCGATGGGTGTGGCCTGTGGGTTTGGCCTGTGTCTATAGCCGGAGTCCATTGTTGTAATTGGATGTCGGCCATACAGACCACGCCCATCGGCCATCTGGAACCAGCACCCAGCAATGGAAAGTGCCGGTAGGATTGAAAGTTGTGTGTGTGTATGTATGTATGTATGTGTGGAGCAGCAGAGGCGGCAACAGCAGGTTCAGTAAACTGCCCACCCGCTGCTTCACTATTCTACTTCTTTCAGTATTCTACTCTGAACTGTTGCATTGCTATTTGCAATGCTGACCTCTGACAGCTCCAATTGTTGTTTTAAGAGAAAGCATACATAACAGTTTGTAGATTTTAATACCAGCTCAAGCAGAGCTTTGGGTTTCAGCTAGGATCAAGAATGAAGCTAGCCCATGGGCTGTCTGTGACAGCTGTACTACTTGCTTCTGGGTTATACAATGACCTACCTATCTTACCCTGTTCTGGCATTGGTAGGCTATGCTCAGACGAAGTTAGTGAAGGGGTTAATGCACTCTGATGAGAAGATAGTAGCAGGGTGCTCGACCCAGGGCAGTCTCAAGCCCTTGCACAGATCAACATCAAAGGGTAGAGGGTCCGCACTCCTTAAAAGTCCATCCTTTATTAAATTAATATTAAAAGATTTCCATCTAAACAGCCACTAAAATCAATAGTTACCAGAACCAAGCAGAAAAAAAATGTTAGGATCCTCTGACGTGTTTCAGACACTGTGGCTCCTTAATCATAGGTAAGGATTCCATGTAGACAAACATAATAAATAATAAAGTTTACCTTACCCAGCAGCTCCAGGATTTTAGTGCCATGAAGAAACTTAATTAGCGTTTAGATGTACCATTTGCAGCAAAATAAAAACATTAGATAGGGACAAGAATCAGTTATTCATGCAGATCTATACATCAGGCTTGAAATATTGAGACATGAGGATAATAATGGACAGAAGAAGGTATGCATTCTGGGCTTACGAGGGATGCAATTACAGTCAAGGTTTCCCCTACCTCCATTTGTCTCACTCCCACTGTCAAACGGACAGTGTGTGTGGCAGCCCCTTTGACCCACTCAAAAAGTGGGTAGCCAGACCCTGTCCAATGTGCTCTCTATACCATAATGAAAGCCACTCACCTCTTCCCGGTCTTACGGCACATACGCGGCTGCTCGTCCAATCAGCCTCAGTGTTTAAAATTTTCACATGCCAAGGATTTTTTTTTGGGTGGGGACCTCTGTTTTAAGTGTGCAGCCGCTGTCTCTCTCTAAGTTGGGGGTCCACAGGGTCTATTTGTTAAATACAGTTTAAAGAAAAACAAGGGGGCAGCTCTGTTTTAAGTGTGCACGCACTCTCTTTGTTAAATACAGTTTACAGCAAGCAGCAGCATTGAACGCGGCGGTAGTAGCAGCAGCACTAATGTACGTGGTAGTAGCAGCAGCAATTATGTACGCGGTAGTAGTAGCAGCATCAGCAAGCCAGAGTTGTCCATTTCCTCCAGTGGGCATGTTTTTTCAGACAATTTCAGCATGCATCCATTGTGGACTGGTTAACTCGCTCTCACTCATTTTAGGATGAAGAAGACTCTGATGCAATGACTTTGAGCCAGGTTTCAGTGGATACTTCCTCCACTACAGCTACACGTCACAGTAAAATAAGCCTTTTTCTTTCATCATCTGTTTTTTTACTTCAGCAACTCAGTTGCTATAGATAGTGATGAGGATAATTTGTTTGACAGTCAGCCTTTGGAGTGTGTTGCGGAGGTGGAAGCAGTGTCCGAGATGCATAGCTGTGGCAGTGGGGGTGGTGGTAGACATGGACATACTGGCAGTTATGAAGGTGGTGTGGGGGGGGGAGGCAAGTAGACCATGCTGAAACATCAGAGCAGGGAAGTGGCGGGGATCAGGAGGAGGAATATACTGATGCAAGGAGCAGGAGGGTACTTCTGACACTGGCAGCAACAAAGAGCTGAGCCATGGTAGGGGCAGATCATCTGCAAAACTGCACTGGGCTAGGTCTGCAGGTGACGGTGAGACTGATGCTACTTTTGCAGACTACAGAAAATAGCCTGCCAGAGGAGGAGCAAAGCTTGGTGGTGGTGGTGGACATTGTACATCTTCTTATTTATGGCACGCTGCTACTACTAAGCCAAAACAACGGCAGATCTACGCCATTAAGCTCAAAATGGGTACATTTATCAAGGCTTGTAAAGAAAAGCCACAGTTTTGTCTTCTTCAACTCAATTGTCAAGATGTCAATCCTGCTGCTACCCACCTTTACAAATGGGATCAATTTTTGAGGGCTTGCATGCTATTACCAAGCCTTCACAACCACCACAGGTCTCCTGTCCCTCTGCCTAGTCTTTCAGTACTGCTAATGCCACTACTACCATCAACAGCACCTCCGCTGCCACCCTCTGCTACTACTAGGCCTACACAACCGCAGGTCTACACTGCGATGCACACAATCGGTACTTTCATCAAGGCTTGTAAAAAAAGCCACTGTTTCATCTTCTTCAACTAAATTGCCAAGATGCCAATCCCGCTGCTACCCCCCTTTATAAATGGGATCATTTTTTGAGGGCTTGCCCACTACTGTCAGGCCTACACATTTTCCCCCTGTGATGCCCGAAATGGGCAAATTTTTCAGCGCTTGTAAAAAGCCATTGCTTCTTCAGCTAGAATATAAGGGTGCCATTCCCGCTTCTACCCCCTATTACAAATGGGAAAATTTTCTGAGGGCTTGTCCGCTACTGCCAGGCCTACACAGTCAGGTCTTCCCCCTGTGGTGCCCAAATATGGTAAATTTTTTAACGCTTGTAAAAAGACATTAATTCTTTTCAATTTGCAGGAACGCTAACCCTCTTGCTTCCTCCCATTTTTGTGTGCTTTAAACTACCAAAGAAAGCAGCCGGGGGGCAGAGCTTGCCATGGAGCTGTGAGGATGCAGGCACTGCTTGTTCCCGGCATCAGTAGTCTTTAATAGCTTTGTTCAGACAGATCTTGGGCCCACCGGCACTGTGAACCAACCTAAGAGGCGAGTGAGGTCCCCCTGAGCTGTTGGCGCTGGGCTTGGATCGGCGCGAGGAGGAGCGGGTGGCTGTCAGAGAGCCGAGAAGCTGAGCCATGGCCGCCATCTTTCCGCCATCACATCCCCTGACTGGAGAGGGGATGGAAGCAGACATCGGGGCTAAGGTGAGTGGCAGGTGAGAGTTCCGGTTCCCGTGGCACCCCCACCCCGTGACTTTGCCCAGGTTTCTCTCCTCCCTGCGGGCTGACTGTTGCGGCACCTGGAGGCAGAAGCGGAGGTTACTGTCGGCGCCCCTGTGGTGGCTCTGCCTGGCTACGGCCCCCCCGAGAAGCAATTAGGGCAGTCTGACTAGCGCTGTGAACTGGGGCCCTGGACAGGGAGACCCCGGGAGAGGGGGGCGGTGATCATTTGCAGAAGGACGGCTCGGAAGGACGGGCCCAAAGCAGCAGTCCACTTCAGCGCACACCTGCCTCCATCATTCTCAGCGGATACCACTGGCTGCCGGTGTGACAATCTGCTCTCGCACCAGGCCAGGCAGGCCTGGAGCCCCCCCCCCTTTGCTGATCAAAGCGTGCACATGCACCTGAACCCTGTGCAGGAAGCTTGACGGCGAACCTACTCCCTCATACTCCATAGAAGATCAACCACCAGGGAAAGCAGTACTACAAGGCACTTTTACTACTGGTTAGACACACCTGAAGATAGGTCATTGAACAATGGGAGGAGGCAGCAACACTAAAGATAACAGAGGCCAGGCTAGGGGCTCGGGTGCAGCTACACACAGCGACTTGAACCATTACAAGAGAGGCCGGGCTGGCAGGAGAATCGCTCCAGAGAGAGAGGGCAGGGGAGGATCTGGACCAGGGGAGAGCAGGCTCCTCAAGGTCATCATCTCCTGAACTATCCGAAATTTGGGCTCACCTGCGCTCTATGCCTACTCAAAAGGATCTAACCTCAAACGCTTCATCAGTGAGAAGTTATCTGAGGAGGTTGGGCTCCTGCGAGGTGATCTGCGGCAGATGGACTCCAGGCTCACTGAGGTGAAGCAGAACCAGGAAGAGAACAGGTCATCCATACAACAGCTCACACTCCGCTTGCAGGAGCTTTTCACTTGGAGGACTTGGAAAATCGGTGGAACAATATACGCATTCGGGGGCTTCCTGAGACAACACGGGCAGAGGACCTTCTGCCCACCCTGCAAGGGATCTTTTCTGCTCTGCTGGGGGAGCCGGTGGGCAACGATACTAAGTTGGGGATTGATCAAGCTCACAGGGCCATTGCCCCCCCCCACCGGCAGAATGACCTCATTATCTGCAGGATCCATTTTTTCCAGGAGAAAAAAGCTATTATGGCAGCTGCCAGGAGGGAGGGGACCCTGGATTTTGACAGGGAGGAACTACACTTTTAATCTGATTTGTTCAATCAGTTTGGTTTACTGGATTGGCAAACACCCCAGACACCTACCCTTCACAGGCCAGGAGGAGGGGGACCCCCCAGACCACGGACACGTAGAACCGCCCAGATGGGTGGGGGCAACCCCGCCTACCATGGAGTGGGGGGCTTCACCTAAGGACCTGAGGTTCTGGATTTAAGTCTGCGGAGCGGCTTGCCCCCTACCAAGGGCACTCAGGACACTTTTGGACAGGTCGCATATTTTCTGTTGCCTGCTGATTAATGTGCCAGTTTATAATAGTTAATAATTGACCTATTTGAGTGGGAATGGCTGAGAGTAGCAGCATAACAGTAGGCCCCCACTCTGCCAACATGGACCCACCTCGTTTCACCAAAAAGGTCAAGGTGATCCCACTGGATGCCCGGGGGCTACCCTCCTAAAGAGATCACCCTCCTAAAGAGATCAAAACTACACCAGGAACTATCCAGGTACAAGGTAAGCATAGCGTGTATACAGGAAACGCACTTTAAAGGCGGGAGGGCCCCTAGGCTGTCTTCCAGGTCCTTCTCCCAATCCTAAACAAGCAACGCGCCGGATGTTAAGGCGAGGGGAGTTGCAATTCTAATCGCTAGGAACATCCCTTTTAGGGTCTCGGACAAGATAGCGGATGAGCAAGGGGATATACCTGATCCTAATGGGCACATTATACAACAGGCAGTACACGTTGGTGGCAGCTTACGCTCCTAATTCTGGGCAGCTGACATTCCCTGAAAGCTTTATAGACAAGCTCATAGCGGTGCAGGAGGGGACTTGAACTTTACGCTCGACCCTCTATTATAGACTCTTCCACGGGGCGATCAGCCCTGGCATATGCGGCATTGAAGAGAGTAAGGAAAGCTCTTCAGAGGGCACAGGTCTGTGACCCTTGGCAAATCAACCACCCTACCACTAAGGATTACTCTTACTTCTCAGCAGGTCATGCCTCATACTCCAGGATCGATTACATATTGGTCTCTTATACCCTCCTCCCTCATATATCAGATATGAAAATAGAACCCACTGTCATATCTGATCACGCTCTGGTGGCGTTATCTATAAATCTTGTAGACAGGACCCGGGGGGAGTGGACTGCTGCAAAATGAGTCATTTGTCTCGCTCTGGAGAGAGAGGGCAGGGGAGGATCTGGACCAGGGGAGAGCAGGCTCCTCGAGGTCATCATCTCCTGAACGCACCCTATCCGAAATTTGGGGTCACCTGCGCTCTATGCCTACTCAAAAGGATCTAACCTCAATCAAACGCTTCATCAGTGAGAAGTTATCTGAGGAGGTTGGGCTCCTGCAAGGTGATCACCCGGGGGGAGTGGACTGCTGCAAAATGAGTCATTTGTCCAGGACCACCAAAACTCTATCAAGAAGTACTTTGATCTTAATAAAGGGATGGACACGTCAGCCTTCAACAATTGGCAGGCTCACAAAGTGGTGATTCGGGGCACGTTCATTAGACATGCCACTAAGAGAGCGTAAACGGGAATTGCAGAAGCAGTTAGAGAAGGTTCAGGAGCTAGAGAAATCACAAAAAGCATCGCTAGCCAAGAGCAACCTCTCCACACTCACGGAAGCCAGGGCAGCCCTGAACTCTCTTCTATCCTCTAGGGCAGCATTTATCATTAAGTGCAGTAAAAGAATGTAATTTGAGAGGGAGAACAAGAGCTGTGCTCTCCTGGCAAGGGCCCTTAAAAAACAGCAATCACTGTACTTTGTGCAATCAATCATTGATTCGCAACAAAAAAAGCGTAATCACACCCCGGATATCGCAAGAGCTTTCGAATCCTATTACCAGAAATGGTATAATATATACCCGGGGGGCGGGTTCAGAGCCTGGGCAGCTAGACTGGATAAGATAATGCATAAAGGAGTCGGGGATGCCCACGCTGGGGGAGGGAGAGAGAGTCCTTGGAGAGCCCAATTGCTCTTGAAGAACTGAGCAATGCCGTAAAGGAGTCCCCAAATGTGAAGTTACTGGGGCCAGATGGGTTTTCCATTGGCTACTATAAGCATTTTCTCCCCCTTCCTCACCCCACACTTCCTCTCAGCCTTTAATTCACTTATTGTGTCCCCCAAACCAGCTGCTATACTGGGAGAGGCTTTAGCAGCCTTCGTCACAATCATTTAGAAGCCGGGTAAGGATCCACTCTCTTGTGGGAGCTATAGACCCATTTTGTTGCTGAATGTAGATCTCAAGCTGTTCGCCAAGATCCCGGCGAACAGAATATCGGGGTTCTTACCGGCGTTGGTTGACAGCGACAGCGACTTCATACCGGCCAACGAAACACGGTACAACACAATCAGAGTATTAAATCTCATCCACAGGGTCAGGCAGACTGGGGAGCCAGCTGACCTGCTGTCCACCGACACCAAGAAAGCTTTTGATCGGGTGAACTGGCAATTTATCAGGGCAGTCCTGGAGTACATAAGCCTAGGTCCTAATGACTTGCAATTTGTCAAGGTTCTATACACTGACCCAAAAGTTAAAGTAAACGGTTTGCTCTAGGATCGAGTGAGTATTAGAAATGGCGCTAGACAGGGTTGCCCACTATCTCCCCTGATATTAGCGCTTTCCATGGAGCCCTTTCTGTGCAGAATGAAAGCACAGGGGGATATCTGGGGGATCTAGGTGGGAGACCTACCCTACAACACCACCCTATCCGCCGACTGAAAGGAAGATGCCCATCATACAAGGGGCCGACTTAACAGAGTGTAAAAACCCAAGTAAGTGGCAACCACCGACATTATTCCATACGGTTGAAGCCTTTATTAAAACTGTAGAGAAAGAGATTAAGCATTTGAACTGGAAACATACCAACAAAATGCACCCCAACTTGAATTGTGATGAACGTGAGGCCTTGGCCTCCCTTAAGAAAAACTCTGCTATAACAATCAAACCGGCAGACAAAGGGGGCGCAATTGTAGTCATGGACAGTCATTATTATGATGAAGTCATATTGACACAATTGGGGGATAGACAAAGATATACAAAATTAAGCTCAGACCCCACAAATGATATCGGTGAAAGGATTCATCATGTTCTTAATGAGGGTCTGGATGCAGGTTATATAGATAGGAAGCTGTATGACTATTTGAGTTGTAAGGATGAACTAATCCCATTGTTTTACATTCTTCCAAAAATTCACAAAGATGCAGAGAGACCGCCAGGTAGACCGATCGTAGCGGGGACCAACTCCATTTTCCAGCCACTAGCTACTTATCTAGACAAGATCCTGCAGGTAAAGGTAACTAGCACTAAGTCATATTTAGTTGATACGGGGGATTTTTTGACTAAAATTAAAGATCTGGGGACCCTGCCAGACAATACCTGGCTATGTAGTATGGATGTCAATAGCCTCTACACATCTATACCACATGATGTGGGTTTGGAGGTTATTGACATCACTTTGCAAGATATGGGACTATCGGATGGAAACAGAAAACTCCACATGGATCTCATGACCATGATATTGAGACAAAATTACTTTCAGTATAAGGAGAACTTTTACTTACAAGAGCAAGGTACGGCGATGGGGTCCAATGTGGCCCCATCGTACGCTAACCTATTCATGGCGCATTATGAGTCCCAATATGTATATGCACACCCTTACTATAATTCCCATGTACTTCTATGGGTCCGCTATATCGATGATGTCTTCTTCTTGTGGCAGGGCCCCTATGACATGTTGATTGAATTCAAAGAAGACCTAGACAGAGCAAGTCCTACCATTTCTTTCACAATAGATGCGCATCAAGATCAGGTACATTTCTTGGATGTTCTGATTACCAAGAGGGATAATGTATTGCACACAGATGTGTATACCAAACCCACAGACCGTAATACTTATCTGTCTTATGATAGCTTTCACCCCGAACCACTGAAAAAAGGTTTACCCTTCAGCCAATTTCTAAGGTTGCGTCGCATAATTAGCAACGATGATAAATTTTTGCAACAGGCACAGACTATGTCCCAAAATTTTATGAAAAGGGGTTATCCATTAGAAGTGGTGGAAAAGGCAAAAGAACAAGCATTTTCTAGAAATAGAGCGACCTTACTCAGACATAATCCGGGGAATGTCAATAAGAGGATACCATGTATATTAACATACTCTACAAAATGTCCCCAGGTACGCCACATTATACGAAGAAATTGGTACATCCTATCAAGTGATGAGAAATTGAAAGAAGTTTTTCGGGCACCACCCATGTTTGCATTTAAGAAATCTAGAAGTTTAAGGAGCCATCTGATTAAAGCTAGCAATCAAACATCTGATAGACCAGCACTGAGAACAGGTACTAATTGGCTTAGTTGCTTGACGAGTCCATTAGGCATGTATCCCTGTGGTCACTGTACCCAATGTTCCTTTGTAATAAAATCTAAAAAATGTCATCATCCACTAACGGGGCAAGCGATTAATTTAAATTTTTTTGCTGATTGCTCGACGAGCAATGTGATATACGCATTAAAATGTCCCTGTGGAAAGGTTTATATAGGGAAAACTAGCAGACCGGTTAGGGATCGGATTAGCGAACATAGAAGCTCAATCAGAAGATGTGATATAGAATCTCCAGTGGCTAGACATTTTTGGCAAGAGGGACATCAGGTCTCACAACTAAGATACTCAGTAATAGAGGTAGTGAAGAAACCTGCCAGAGGAGGGAATATGGAGAGATTAATCTTACAAAGGGAATTGTATTGGATTTATCATTTAAAAACTAAATCCCCCCATGGATTAAATGAGGATATAGACCTTACACCGTTTCTATAATAGCTTATTTAGAATTGTATATAAAAAAACTCACTGGTGATAAAATGCATCTAAATATAGAGATTATCATCTAGGATTAACATCTAAGGTCCAGCTATGTTTTTACATAGATATAGAGAATATGAGTATCATTTGGGTTTGAGGTATGCTTTAAGATAAAGGCTAAATTTTGTAAAGATACCAAGCAAGGCACTACAATAGAGTTGACACTGTTTATGAGCACTTTGAATATATTCATTAGTGAATGTGAGAGGTATATGTAGATATACCCTATAGTATTGTTTTTAAAGATTTTAAAATATTTTTATATTAAATTTTCATAGGTGCTGCAGCCTTAGAATGGATCAAGAAACCCCTTCAGTGGATCCCCAAGCAAAAATCCAGACAACAAATGTTTATTTGTAAAGATTTTGGAAATAAAATGTTGTGCAACAACAAAATGTCCGGTGCTACGAGCCCCGTGCGTCTGCGCAGCCGCAGACTGGTGTTCAATGTCATCCTAGTTTGTGATGTCACTGACCCAGCCTCCTGCGGGTGCGAGATCGGGACTCGCCGAAACCGGAAGTGACACACGGCGCAGCACCGGAAGTGACGCGACGCCGCGTCAGGTCACATGGCCGGCCGGCCAGGGGGATCCATTTAAAAAGCGCGCGTGAGGCTGCATAGAACAGGGCGCTATTTCCTTGAGAAAGGGGACGTGATCCCCGGAACGTGGGAGGACCGCCCCCACCTTGCTATTAAGATCATTGGGGTAATATTATTATGTGGAGATTTGGATACAATCTTATGTTAGTTTGATTGTTTATATTGCTGTGGTTTAATCCCTTTGGTTGCTATCAAAGCAGAATGCGGGGACGTGTACTGCTGATTGTATATCACGCTGTGGTTTAATCCCTTTGGTTGCTATCAAAGCAGAATGCGGGGACGTGTACTGCTGATTGTATATCACAACTTGTTTCCCTGTTTGCCTTGAAGAGATTGTTTTTGCTATTTTTGAGACTATGTTTCATAATATTAGTTACATATGTATATGCAGAGATAAGGGCAGCAGAACCATACAGTGTAAGTAGATGTCATATGCTGATAAATCCTAAAGTAATTACATATGTAACTAACATAGATCACTGCCTTGCTTATTTGTAAACAAGATTATATGGTGGATACAGTTGGTATCTGGATATATTTTGCTGTATGCCTAGAGTTACATAGCAGTGGTCAATACTGTTACCACAGTTAATGCCTGTATATTCAATGAGATTACTATTCAATTCACTTGCTCATATGCGTTTAATATGTCGCAATTAATGCACCATTATCCCCAGGTGTATCTGAGATAAAAGTGTTATTTCTGTAAATAAGCTGCGAATATGGGTCCTTATATTGCAAAATAAAAAAACAGTTTTTATAGATAACTGGTGTGTGCCTGATATCTTGATATACAGGATCTAGGTGGGAGATACACATAAGATTTTGATGTATGCAGATGACCTACTCTTCTTACTAACAAACCCTACAGTGGGCATCCCATTCTTGATGAAAGCGTTTGAGCATTTTGGCAAACTCTCCTTTCTTAAGATAAATTATGATAAATCAGAAGCCATGGGAATGAACCTTCCTAGAGACTCTGAAGCCCTTTTGAAGGTGTCTTTTCCTTTCAAATGGCCTTCCTCCGCCATTACATACTTGGGCACTAAGGTCATGTACGAGGTAGAAGGGATCTACTATTTGAACTTTGTTCCTCTGCTCACCAAAATTAAGGCTGACCTGTCAAGCTGGGACCTTCCTACTTTCTCCTGGCTAGGAAGAATTAGCAATATTAAGATGACGATCTTACCAAGGGTATTATACCTGCTTCAGACCTTGCCCATTCAAATCCCTAAGGCGTATTTCAAATCCTTGAACTCAATCTTCATTAGATGCATTTGGCAGAGGTGTAAACTGAGACTGAAGATGCAACTCCTCTTTCGGCCAAAGCATCTGGGGGGATTAGCATGTGCAGACATGCTACAGTACTAGCGTGCTGCATATCTGCAACGCATAGTAGATTGACAAAATCAGTGGGGAAACAAGAAGTGGGTGGCACACAGTTGAAGGATTTGGTATGGGTGATCAAATCGCTGAAAACCCTTTGTAAGGACCACCCACTTATATCCACCACTTTAGAAGTATTTGACAAGCTTAGGAACAGCCTGGGTATATCCCCGTGGCCAACTCCCCTAGTACCCTATTAGCGTCCTTACTCTGAAGATTTTCAACAAGAAGGGCGTTCCGAGGGGGAGCTGATATCTTGCTCCCGGCTGGGTGGATGTGGGTGGGAGACTTGAGGGAGAAGTGGGACACTCAACTATGTGACCATTGGCTCCTGTTCACCTTTCAGCACTTTCTTTTGAGTTTAGGCCCCAAGCATGCATTACTCAGGAATCTCACCCCCTTCGAGCAATTGGCCATGTCATAGTCGCTGAGGCTGTTATCCCACTTATATGCATTATTGGTGGCCTCAGGGGACTGGGAGACCCCCTGCTTTTGTGCAGATTGGAAGAGGAACCTGGACCACGATTCACAGAGGAACAATGGAGATATACCTTTACCATAGCACACAAAGCCTCTATTTCCTACCAAGGTGCAAGAATTTAATTACAAGTTCCTCACAAGATGGTACTACATACTGAAGAAGCTGCACAATCTTTTTCCTTCGCATTCTGCCACATGTTGAAAATGTCAGGGAACTGTTTTTTTCCACATATTCTGGGAGTGCTCCAAGATTGTGCCTTTCTGGGACTCAATCTCAGAAGAGATTCTAGGGGACCAGTTCGCACAGGACCCATCTCTACTTCTTTTGCACCTGGCAGATATGCTTCTTAAAGTTTATAAGAAATCCTAAGACATCTGATCAAAGGTGACCATACCTAGGCTGTGGAGGTCTGAGATGGCTCCTTCGGTGGCAGAGTGGGTATGGAAAATCAATTGAATAATTGAGATGGAGAAACTCACAGCCTCCATACATGAGAGTACACCCCAGTTCTTGCAAACATGGACACTGTGGTACCTTTTTAAGGACATTAATAGGTATAAACAGATCATTGCCACTTTACCCTCAGGAGGATTTCGGATGGTGGGTGGTGTCTCAGAGCCTTTTGTACTAGGTGAGCCACTGGTGTGAAAAGATGAGCTTAAGGTAGCCCCAAGGCAAGCGGGGATGAGGGACCCCTGGTCCACCCCTGGTTACCCCTTTACCTCCCATACCTTCCTATCCCCTCTTAAGGTAATTTCCCTCTCGTTTTTGGTTCTAGTTCGGCCCAACCTTTTGGAGCTGTGGAAGAGCTGTGTACAATTTTCATATGATGGTGAATGGAGTCACTCCCCGGGGGGCCTCTGCACCCCCAGAAGCACTGAGGGATGAGAGCCTCTGCACCCCCTTGTCGCCGTGGGGGGGGCGGTGCCTGGATAGGCGGACCCTAGAGATGTGAGGGACGCCATATTTGGAAACAATAGCTGTAGATTATGTTATAGGCACGCAGTCGTAAATGCTTAAATGTGCTGTGTATGAAGATGCTCCATGGTCATGCGCTTCTGTACCCATGAGTTGGCTCTGCATGTTTGCTACCCTGTATTTTGTCTTGTCTCTTGGATGAAAAATAAAGAATTAAAAAAAGAAAGCAGCTGGCTATTAAAATGCTAATTAGGTTGTGGGTGTGTGTATTTGTATGCTAATTTGTCCACTAAAATATGTTTTTATACACATAAAGGGATTTAAGGGCCATCAGCCATTTTAGACGAAAGTTCAGAGCAAACTTCTTCGGAAAAGTTTGGTGAACCACTGAACCAGACTTTTGAAAAGTTCGCTCATCTCTAAAAATGGATCCTGCCCAACCAATGTTCTGGGGGGAGGGGGGTATTTGATGCTAAACTTTGCCCTGGGGTGAAGTAAAAATAGGTTCTTCTTAAGAATTTGATTATAATGTCAAGTTAGGACATCTTTAATGTACAATGTGAGAGTTCGGGAAGCAGATGGGGTTTGGATTGGTGCACAGTGTGTGTGTGGGATATTTCATTACCTGATGGCAGCTGGCTGGAATGTGGGAGAGTGTAATGTGCAATTAGAACAGGATTTTAACAATCAGAATGCAGAGATGACAAGCGGTGTAAATTCAGAGGAGATAACTGGCTCTTGTTTTGCATCCCTTTACAAATGAATCATTTGCATTTCAATAACATCAGCCTCCATTAATCACAGACCACCCTATGCAAAACACACACATTATATCTGATTAAATCCAAACAGTCTGCGCTTCCAATTAGAACGTGACTGATGGAAATGACACATTATCAAAACGGTTGCAAAGCAACGATTGAATAGAAGCCTTAATTATTTCTTAGATTGTCTAGAAAGTACTAATTACAATGCAAAGATTTGATCAGGTAAAAATAAATCCCCTGCTGACAATAAAACATTGATGGAAACTAAACAAAATATACATACATCTTAGGGTAAATTCAGCACCGGTTGTAATATAACCCCCAAAAACCTCGCCTCACATTGCAGAAGGTAAATGTGCGAGTTTTGGGCGAATCAAAAGTAACGCGCACACATTTTGCACCACATTTTCCACATTTTCTCCCTAGAAATTGGGGTCATACTCCCAGTTATCTACAGTATGTGTCTCAGTCTTAACAGCTATGCCTAGGCAAATCCTATTGCTCACTATTCCAACTTGAAGTGTGACCCTTTTAGGGCAAATAAAGGGAGGCCAGGGCCAAGTCTTTCATTCTAGTTTACAAGCAGCAGCAAAAATACCATTTTGTGAAATACTCACCTGTAAAATGGGTATTATAAGTATGTCACACACCCCGCTTCAGATATCCATAACACATGGGTAATACCGACCTGAAGGGGCGTTCCTGCAGAGATGATGCAAAGAGAAAAGCCCCTCCCTGCTCCATAAATACCTGGGACCTCCCACTCATTACCCAGTATACAGAAGCAGTAAGTAAGGGACCAGGAAGAGGCAACAGTAAAACCAAGAACCACGCAAAATGCCCAATATAGAGTATCCAGAGTACCAACAAGGGCGGGTGAAGCGGGGTGTGTGACATACTTATAATACCCATTTTACAGGTGAGTATTTCACAAAATGGTATTATTCTAAGTATGTCACACACCCCGCTTCAGATATCCATAACACATGGGACATCCAACAGCAGTGTCCATAAAAGGGCGGGAATCCAAAACAAGGTAACAAGGCACAACCTATGCCACAACAGTTTGTAAAACCAGGCGGCCAAAACCAGCATCCGCTGAGGCCCGAACATCAACCTTGTAAAACTTGGAAAAAGTGTGAACAGAAGACCAAGTAGCGGCCTTACAAACCTGCTCAACAGAGGCCTGGTGCTGGAAGGCCCAGGACGCTCCAAGAGCACGAGTAGAATGAGCAGTAACACGAAAAGGGGGACTCCTCCCCTTGGCAGAATAGGCCCCAATGATGGCCTGACGAATCCATTTACTGATAGAAGATTTGGCAGGAGCCAAACCCTTCCTAGGCCCAGAGGGCACCACAAAGAAGGCACCCGTCTTACAAAAGGAAGACGTAGCCACCAGATAATATTTCACAGCGCGGACAACGTCCAAGGAATGCAACACCCTCTCCTTCTCGGTGCTAGGATTGGGACAAAGAGAGGGCAGAACAATGTCCTGATTTAAATGGAAAGCCGAAACCACCTTAGGAAGGAAATCTGGTTTGAAACGAAAAACAACCTTATCCTGATGCCTTTCAAAATACGGAGCTTTAATGGATAAAGCTGCCAACTCAGAAACACGCCGAACAGAAGTGATAGCCACCAAAAAGGCCACCTTCTGAGTAAGGGACGACAAGGCAGCCTCATGCATGGGCTCAAACGGAGACCCCTGAAGAGCAGAAAGAACCAAGTTTAAATCCCAAACCGGAACAAAAGGCTTCCTAGGAGGCCGTATATGCATAACTCCTTGGAAGAAGGTCTTGACTAAGGGATGAAGTGCAAAGGACCTTTGAAAGAAAACCGCCAGGGCAGAAACCTGCCCCTTTAAGGTACTAATCTGGAGCCCCAGATCCAGACCATGTTGAAGAAACTCCAAGAGCCTGGGAATAGAGAACTCCCGGCAAGAAAGGGACCTACCCTCACACCAGTCAATATAGGATTTCCATGACCTATAATAAATGGTTGATGAAGACCGTTTCCTGGCACTGATAAGTGTCTGAATAACAGCATCAGAAAGACCTTCCTCTTTCAAGATAGTGGACTCAGCAGCCAAAGCCAGCGATTGTAAATTGGGATGACGCAGCCGACCCTGAGTGAGCAGATCCGGACTCAGAGGCAGCACGAACTGGTCTTTTGCCAGCCTTACCAGATCTGCGAACCAAACGCGCCTTGGCCACCTCGGGGCCACCAGGATCGCTGATGCGCCTTCCAGCGCCAGCTTGCGCACCACCCTGGCTAGCAACGGGAACGGGGGAAACAGGTACAGCAAGCCCAGATCCCTCCAGTTCAGAGACATGGCAACCACCGCCAGAGCCAGAGGATCCTGCGAGAGCGACACAAAGACTGGAAGCTTGTGATTGTGCCGAGAGGCAAAGAGGTCCACCGCAGGGAACCCCCACCTGAGACAAATCAAACGGAAAACCTTGGGACTGAGAGACCACTCCCCCTGACGAGATGAGGCCCTGCTCAGCGAGTCCGCCTCCGTGTTTTCCGCTCCCGGAATGTAGACTGCTGAGATACACGGGACGTGGGCCTCCGCCCAGTCCAGAATCAAAGACACCCCCCTGAGGGCACTCCTGCTGCGAGTCCCCCCCTGGTGATTGATGTAAGCAACCGCCGTCCTGTTGTCCGACCGGACCTGAACTGGCCGGCCCCTCAACTGATGAGTCAAGCGAAAAAGAACCAACCTGATGGCTCTCAATTCCAGAATGTTGATGGGCTCGTGAGCCTCCTGCGGACTCCATAGACCCAGAAACTGGCAATCCTTCCAAACACCCCCCCAGACTGATAGACTGGCATCCGTGGTGACCGTCTCCCAGCACGGGGCCAGGAAGGATTTGCCCTTCAACAGATTGACAGACCCCATCCACCATTGTAGGGATCGACGAACTTGAGGGGTCAGCCGGAAATACTGGTCCAACGACAGTGGCGACTTGTCCCAAACCTTCAGCAGATGAAGCTGAAGCATCCTCGTATGGAATTGCGCAAAGGGAACCGCCTCGAATGAGGCCACCATTAATCCCACCAGCCTCATCCCTAACCGGATGGACGGGTGAAGAGCTGACAAGAGTAGCCGCACTAACTCCTGGATCAAAAGAATCTTGGCCTGGGGCAGAAAAACCCTGGCCTGCAAGATGTCCAAAGACATCCCCAGAAACGTCACAATCCTGGACGGACAAAGGGAAGACTTGGGGTGGTTGATCACCCAACCGAACCTCTCCAGAGTGGACACCACCACACCGGTGTCCGACTCCGCTTGGCTGAAGGAATCTGCAGATCGTCCAGATAGGGTACAATGCGAATGCCCTGAACTCTGAGCAGTGCCATCACCCCCGCCAGCACCTTGGTGAACACCCGAGGTGCCGAGGTGAGACCGAAAGGAAGAGCCACAACTGAAAGTGACGATCCTCTACGACAAACCTGAGAAACCTCTGGTGTGCTGGAAAAATCGGAATGTGTAGATAAGCGTCTCTGATGTCTATGGACGTCAGAAAATCTCCCTGACGAAGAGACTGAATGGCCGAGCGCAAGGTCTCCATGCGGAATTTGCGCGGCCTGACAAACCTGTTGAGAAGCTTGAGGTTCAAGATAGGACGGATCGACCCGTCCTTCTTGGGAACCGTGAACAGATTGGAATAGAAGCCCTTGCCCTGCTCTGATGGAGGCACGGGGCAAATGACATCCATGTCCAGAAGGCTCTTTACTGCCACCAGGAGCCCCTGTGCCGCCAGCGGCTCCGAAGGCAACCGAGACCTGAGAAAACTGGAGGGGGGCGGAGCTCGAACTCTAGCTTGTAACCGGAAGACACCACTTCCCGAATCCACCTGTCCGAAACTTCTTGATCCCAAATCTGGGAGAAGTGCTTGAGCCGTCCCCCCACCCGCAAGGGTGAGGGCGCCCCCTCATTGCTGAGCTGGCTTGATAGCCGGCTTGGGCATGGAACCCCAATTGTATCCAGAGCGGGCACGTCCTCTGCCCCTGCTCCCCGAGTCACCTCTGGAAGAACGAAATGTAGATCCTCTTCCAGGTCTGGCCCCACGAAAGGAAGGGGCAGCAGCGGTCGCCCCCCGAAAGGAACGATGCTGCTTCTTACGCTGCGGTAGCCTACCGCCCTGAGTAACTGAGTCCAAGGTTTCTCCAAAGAGCCTCAACCCCACAAAGGGTAGGGCCGTCAGAGACTTTTTGGACATAAAGTCTGCCGCCCACTGGCGCAACCATACCGACCGTCGAATAGTCACCAGTAAGGCCGATGTTCTACCACACATCATTAAGGTGTCATCCAGGGCTGTCAAGACGAAGGATAAAAACAGCTCACAGCGTTTGAGACTAAGGAACTCATTACTCCCAGGACGAAGTCCGGAAGATGTCAGCAGTTCCCTAACCAAGGATCTGGCCGCCAACACCATAAGCTCAGAGGCACAGACAGGCCGTATGGCCGACCCAACGCTAGTAAAACCATGACAAGCCATCTGATCAATGCGTTTATCCTCCCCATCCTTGAGGGTGGAACAATCCGGTCTATTTAGGACCGAGGAATTTGATAACCCCAAAACCGGAGCGTCTACCTCGGGCGGGGATGCCCAGCGCTTGACCACCTCAGCAGGAAAGGGATATTTCCTATCCCACCCCTGAGGGATACCCGGGAGCCGAGTCGGCCTGTCCCATTCCTTGTCAATGATTTTGTCAAAATGCCGCTGCGTAGGAAATTCCAAGCGCGGCCTGGATTCCTCAAACAGCTCACCCTCCTGCTGCGATGCCGTTTCAGGAGGAGAGATATTCAGAACCTCCAACATCAAGGCCAGGGCTTGAGGGGAGTCCGACGATCTTCCCAACTCACTAAACTCGGCATCAGCGCCCGCAGAATACTCATCGTCAGCAACCTCTGAACCATCGGACACCTCTCCGTCCTCCGGAACAGAATAATCGGACCAGTCAAGATTATTACAATCATCTCCGTCATCCCCCAGCGGAGCCGGGGACAAATGTTTCCTCTTAGCCGGAGCCTTGCGGGCGGCCGAGCTGGAAACAATCTTTTCAAGGGCGGCCAATCTGGCGCACAACTCAGCCTGTAAGTCCCTGCCCACGACCGCGTCGCACGGAGCCCGCGTCAGGGTGGGAGGTGGAGATGAATCGGCCGGCGGTGCTGATCCCGAAGCCTGGGATCCGGACTGCCGTGTAATAGTTTGCTGTGCACAGGGAATACATAGCAGTACATCGTCCCCCGAAATGGACACACCGCACAATATGCACTTTTTGGGATGCCCCGAAGGGGTGCCCGCCCCCGTATCAGGGGATGCCTCCATATAGGTGATTTTGTGTGGTCGCTATGACCCAGGGAATTACGCCAGTAAGCAACCCGGGATGCCCCTTTTAATGTCCCGAGTGGGAGGATTAGTATAATGGAACCCAGGAATTTAGGACCGGGAAGGACCCTCTAATCCCAGATGATGAGGCTTCCCAGACGACCTCCGCCTGAAAAACACAAGGGACCCCTATTGGAATAATGTCACCTATGAAATATGAATAACAGAATCAAACAGGGCCCACTGGGCCACTCACAGTTTTGGAGTCATGAATCTGTGTGCCAAAAACGCGGGAAGGATCCTCTGAGGAGAAGGCAGGGAGGAGGAAGAAGCACAGGCGTGGCCAGGAAAAAAGGCGCGATAAGCGCCAGCACGCAGCTCACCCCCCCCCCCCCATCAAGCACAACGAAGCGCACCAGCGCAGAGGCAAAGGGTAGAAGGGGGGCGGGATCGCGGTGACGCGCCGCGAGTCGGCCCCGCCCCCCCCCTCCACCCAGGTTCTCTCTGAGTGAAACGGCGCCGCCGCGGCGCCGGTAGTGAGGTACCCGGCGGGTGCCTCCGCAAGGCGGAGCACCCGCTGGCAAATAGCCTAGCAGTAAGGGGAATCGGGCCGTGGCAACGCGCCGCCGCCCGGCCCCGCCCCCCCCTAGACACAGGCGTGAGGTAATTTACCTCACGCCTGACAGAGCTTAAGCGCACCAGCGCTGTCTTAAAGTGCCAAACAGAATAAAAAATAAAGTATAAAACTAACACTCACACAGGGGATAGGGAGGAGGGAAGGAAAGGAAAGGGAAGCCCAACCCCAAAGGGAACTAAGGAAGGACCCCCCTTCCCCCCCCCCCCCCCGGGATAAAGTTCAGGGACGGGGCATCCCAAACCGGGATCACCAACCCGGACCACCGCCTACCCTCTCTGATAGGGTCTCACGGGGGGGAGCGCAGCTCCTCAGCACCGTGGGTGCTCTCATACCCTCGCTCGGGCCCGCAGCCAAAGCTGAGGAGGCATGTAACTTAATAAAACTAGGGACCCCTAGGTGAACATAAGGCCGAGCGGAAATATAAAACTAAATGGGCCGGGGGCAACCCCGGCTACCTGAACTCCCCCTGAGCAAGGAGGAGGCATCATCTTCTGACTTGCTCGCCGTCTTGCAGAGATGGAAAACTGGGTAATGAGTGGGAGGTCCCAGGTATTTATGGAGCAGGGAGGGGCTTTTCTCTTTGCATCATCTCTGCAGGAACGCCCCTTCAGGTCGGTATTACCCATGTGTTATGGATATCTGAAGCGGGGTGTGTGACATACTTAGAATAGCATTAATATATGTTTATCACAAAGGTATTCTGCTGTACACAGTGCAGTAAAAGGCCGCACTGCTGGGTTAGGTTTTGCACTTGTACTTCAGATGTCTCTACAAACTACTGCTTCTATTTCTTATTATTTTGTCACCAGCGTAGGTATACAAGTTTAGTATACTGACGATCTCGCAGCCAATGTGTGGGCTCTCCTCCAGTCAACAATCTATTTCATACATATTAATGCCCAACAGATAGCTCTGTTTAATGACAGAACCTGGTATGGAGGGTGGGGACAGACTGCATCCCCAGATTCCCTCCGGTCTGATGTAGACTCCGACCCCCAGCTTATCTGGATGGCTTGGTGACTAAGTGTACATCAGCTGTGAGATGCTGGAGATATGGCAATGGCCTGCATATGCACCATGAGGTCACTGGAAAGGTACATTTATGATGACCCCAGGGTATTTTACACAAACTTTCTCTCAGTACAGAGCTGGCACAACCCCTGCTGATCTCCTTCTTTTGATCTCTTTGGGCTTTCAGGCCTAGTTACAACATTACAACACTGTAGTCACCTGTGACCTATGTAAGGGCCTTGTTATTCATCCTGTGGCTGCCACCTAGATCTTGTTTCCCTCCTATTTCTTCTTGTCCTTCACTAGACTTAAAAGGACAGCAAGTAGCTCACCTGAAGCCAGTCCTATGTGCCTCTCATTCATTTCTGACAGCCTCCTGTAGATGTTGTAGCAGGTTCCCAAAGTTTGCTATTCCTTTCCTTTTCGTTTTTCCCTAACCATGCATCAAATGTGATCCTATGGCCGCTCCTGTCCCTCAGCAATCCCAGTGAAAGCAAGCCCAGAAAGCGTGACCACTGTGGCTTGCAAAGATTGATTGCACTAGCAATGCTGGGAGACTAGCACAACCATTTCGAGCATGGTTGTGGAGGAATCGAAATAAAAGGGAGGACATACTTTGGAGGGGCACATGGGACAGGAATCATGTGAGCTCCTTGCTGCCTAATTATTGAAATTGCATAGATTGCTCCTTTAAAACCCTGCATTAAAGAACTACTTCATTTACTTGTAGCTTTTAGCATTTTTTAAACCTGCAGTCACATATCCAGGCCTGGTTTTAGCTTTCTGGGAATATTTATCGGTTACTACCAGTGCCAATGAAATGGCAAGCAGTACCATTAATGTATAGCTGGGCTGGGCAGTTAGTTACAGACAAAACAAAAAGAGAACCCCTCTTTTTGGGACACACATAGCAATGGATAAACTGAGTGCTGAACTTATCTGAGGCTGTCTGTCTGTAACTAATTACCCAGCCCAGTGTGCACCATCTGGTCCAACTATACATTGATAGTGCTGCTTGCCATATCTTTTTTACCTGTTAAATTGTGGTGAGTGGCAGACCCCCCATAACAGGATTAATAGCAGAACCCCCCCCCCCCCCCCCGATAACAGGCTGTGTGGCAGAACCCCCCATAACAGGATGAATAGCAGAACCCCCCCCCCATAACAGGCTGTGTGGCAGAACCCCCCATAACAGGCTGTGTGGCAGAGCCCCCCACATAACAGGCTGTGTGACAGAATCCCCCCATAACAGGCTGTGTGGCAGAGCCCCCCCACATAACAGGCTGTGTGGCAGAACCCCCCAAATAATAGGGTGTGAGGCAGAATCCCCCATAACAGGCTGTGTGGCAGAATCCCCCATAACAGGCTGTGTGGCAGAACCCCCCATAACAGGCTGTGTGGCAGAGTCCCCCACATAACAGGCTGTGTGGTAGAGCCCCCCACATAACAGGCTGTGTGGCAGAGCCCCCCACATAACAGGCTGTGTGGCAGAGCCCTCCACATAACAGGCTGTGTGGCAGAGCCCCCCACATAACAGGCTGTGTGACAGAATCCCCCCATAACAGGCTGTGTGGCAGAGCCCCCCACATAACAGGCTGTGTGGCAGAACCCCCCACATAACAGGCTGTGTGGCAGAGCCCCCCACATAACAGGCTGTGTGGCAGAGCCCCCCACATAACAGGCTGTGTGGCAGAGCCCCCCACATAACAGGCTGTGTGACAGAATCCCCCCATAACAGGCTGTGTGGCAGAGCCCCCCACATAACAGGCTGTGTGACAGAATCCCCCCATAACAGGCTGTGTGGCAGAGCCCCCCACATAACAGGCTGTGTGGCAGAACCCCCCACATAATAGGGTGTGAGGCAGAATCCCCCATAACAGGCTGTGTGGCAGAACCCCCCATAACAGGCTGTGTGGCAGAACCCCCCATAACAGGCTGTGTGGCAGAACCCCCCATAACAGGCTGTGTGGCAGAGCCCCCCACATAACAGGCTGTGTGGCAGAGCCCCCCACATAACAGGCTGTGTGGCAGAGCCCCCCACATAACAGGCTGTGTGGCAGAGCCCCCCACATAACAGGCTGTGTGACAGAATCCCCCCATAACAGGCTGTGTGGCAGAGCCCCCCACATAACAGGCTGTGTGGCAGAACCCCCCACATAATAGGGTGTGAGGCAGAATCCCCCATAACAGGCTGTGTGGCAGAACCCCCCATAACAGGCTGTGTGGCAGAACCCCCCATAACAGGCTGTGTGGCAGAACCCCCCATAACAGGCTGTGTGGCACAGCCCCCCACATAACAGGCTGTGTGGCAGAGCCCCCCACATAACAGGCTGTGTGACAGAATCCCCCCATAACAGGCTGTGTGGCAGAGCCCCCCACATTACAGGCTGTGTGGCAGAACCCCCCACATAATAGGGTGTGTGGCAGAACCCCGCATAACAGGCTGTGTGGCAGAACCCCCCATAACAGGCTGTGTGGAAGGACCCCCCATAACAGGCTGTGTGGCAGAACCCCCCATAACAGGCTGTGTGGCAGAGCCCCCCACATAACAGGCTGTGTGGCAGAGCCCCCCACATAACAGGCTGTGTGGCAGAGCCCCCCACATAACAGGCTGTGTGGCAGAGCCCCCCACATAACAGGCTGTGTGGCAGAGCCCCCCACATAACAGGCTGTGTGGCAGAGCCCCCCACATAACAGGCTGTGTGGCAGAGCCCCCCACATAACAGGCTGTGTGACAGAATCCCCCCATAACAGGCTGTGTGGCAGAGCCCCCCACATAACAGGCTGTGTGGCAGAACCCCCCCCACATAATAGGGTGTGAGGCAGAATCCCCCATAACAGGCTGTGTGGCAGAACCCCCCATAACAGGCTGTGTGGCAGAACCCCCCATAACAGGCTGTGTGGCAGAACCCCCCATAACAGGCTGTGTGGCAGAACCCCCCATAACAGGCTGTGTGGCAGAGCCCCCCACATAACAGGCTGTGTGGCAGAGCCCCCCACATAACAGGCTGTGTGGTAGAACCCCCCATAACAGGCTGTGTGGCAGAGCCCCCCACATAACAGGCTGTGTGGCAGAGCCCCCCACATAACAGGCTGTGTGGCAGAGCCCCCCACATAACAGGCTGTGTGGCAGAACCCCCCACATAACAGGGTGTGAGGCAGAATCCCCCATAACAGGCTGTGTGACAGAATCCCTTAACTCATCCCCCTCCCTCACTCACCTCGCTGTCCTTTCCGTCGATGCTGAGAGGCCGAGGCTGTCCTTTCCACTGCTGGGAGGCCGGGGCTGTCCTTTCCTCTGCTGGGAGGCCAGAGCTGGCCGCATCACTGTCATTTGTGGGACCACCCACCATCCGTGGCTGTGTGCAGCAGGCTATGGCGGCCAGATAGCAACACAGCAGCATGAGAGTTCTGGCAAAGCTGGGACCCTCATGCTGCTGCTGTGTGCTGCCTGGCCATCATTGGGAGGCCGCCGCCTACCTCACATTGGCCGACTGCCGGCTCTATAGTTTAATGCCCACGGCGGCTCCCATTCACCTGGCCTGCCACAGGAAGCATTGCCAGAACAGAGGAGGAGCAGGTTCCCTTGTTTATTGGCAGCAAAGAGTTCATCATGTGGCCCCCTTCCAGGGGCATAACTATAGGGGGTGCAGAGGTTGCGATCGCACCAGGGCCCATAAGGTCCGGGAGCCCCAATACTCATTGCATCACAGAAAGAAAAACAAAGCATAATCTGTCCTTGCTTTTTCACTCTTTAGTTGTCTAGTTGTATCCAATTTAGTTAAAATTGACACTAGATATACAGGACAAGTAAATAGTTGTGGCAAATGATCAAAAGATTTTTACTTTGATCCCAGCTCACAGAATGTAACACATTAAAGTAGACTTAAACCCTCCCTAGCTTCTCTAGCTCATGGAAGGCTCTCATTTACAGGGACATTAAACTTACCTAAACTACTATGTCACAGCACCAATGAGCGCTGCATCTACTAGATGCATCCACTAAACTAAATTAAAAAAAAAGATAATTCAAACAAAAAAATCAACATTCAGTCTGTGCATGGGGCGTATGTAAGGCCCTCTGAGGTGTGAAGATTGATGGAGGTTCTTGGACCTAGGGCAGGGTGACATGATGTTGGTGTTGAGTGTAGGATGTACACTTACTCCTATCTGTCTCTAGTCTCCAGTGATGATGCTTTCCTAGAAATAAAACAAATGGCCTTTATTCAGCAGTCTTCCAATTTACAATTTACAGTTTAACATCCTCACATATACATTAGCCATATCCCAGTCTCAAAGCTTCACCTTCCAGCTGTTGGACAGGTCACTGCTGGATTTGGACATTCTAGCTCAAATTTAGAGTTGCCATTCCTTCCTTATCAGCTCTCCTGGTCGCTCTCTGTACTGTGGTCTCCTTCCTCCTACTGGTTTCCTGCTACTCCTCTGCTTACATTACATGTCTTCCCCTCGAGGACAGCTTCTACAAAATTTCGCTAAAGTCAGAGTTTCCCATAAATAACATCTCAGCCGTACCCTTCTATCTACAGCTTCCATCCAGACCACATCCACTTGCATGTCTCACGTATTAATCAACACCTGCTTCATGTGACTAGAGTAACCATTTCAAGTTATCCTGGTACCTTTCTTAACATTTTTTCTAGTGACACCTATTCCTATTTAAAGCCATGCTTATGGCAAAGGCAGTTGTTAGACCATTCCATCAGGCTATGTTTGGCGCTGTCTTAAACTGTTTTCCATTTTAAAATTAAAGAGTGGGTGTGGCCCTTGGCTCTGTAATGCTGCATAATAATCAGCATAATCGGTGGGTCTTTAAGATTCCCAGACCTTGCTTCAGACACCCTGGTTGGGCTGTGCTTCCCCCTAGCTAGGTGACATTGGAGTGCATGTGCGCACTGCCAAACGCACATGCTCATACTACCAAATGCACATAAGCACACTCCCAAACACACATGTGCACGCTCCCAAAATGCAAGCATGCACTATCAAACATGAAATTGCTCTCCCAAATGTCCAAGCACATACTTCCAAACACACATGTGCACACTCCCAAAATGAATGCGTGCAAACATGGTGGTGTTGTGTAAGTGCTGGGTGCAGCAGAGTCAAATCGAGATAAACATTAGTGGTGTAACAGGAACAGTCTTTACTGGAACATGCATGCAGTAAGAGAATGTCCCCTTACATGGTGACTAACACAGACAGGAAAAAAAGAGTCATAGAGTGCAGATGAATATGAATGCATATAAAGACTACAGTAAAGCATTGGTAACAGCGACATCTAGTGTCATAACTGTAAACTTCATTAAATCTAGCAAAAGTAGACAAAGCTAAGATGTTGAATCGCCAACAAAGCATATGACAGCAGATTTCCTTAACTTTTACCACTGAAAGACACTTGAGGCTTAAAATGAAAATGGGTCCAAAGAGGAACTACACACAGGAATTTCACTTTGTGTGTTGTTCCTCTGTGCGGCTGCATCCCAAATTGGAAAATAGGAAATAGAAAAAAGAAGTCATAGAGCAAAACTCCATGGAAATAAAACACATCAGAAGAATGCATAGAGAGACTGCAGCTAACCCTTTAACTGCCAGCCTACCTGCAGATTTTGTCACCCTCATTTGCCAGACCATTTTTCAATATTTTGCACTGTACATGTTCAACTGTGTTTTTTTGAAGGGATTCCGCTGGAAAATGATACATATTTTTTCATCAGAGTCTGGTTGTCACGGACCGGGTGAAGCGGACTCAGGTGTGGATCCGCTTTAACCATTGGGACCGATGGCGGGTACCGTGTCAGGGGAACGGAGTCTAAGGGGCCACCGGTATTCACCAGAGCCCACCGCAAGGCAGGTTGGTCTTGTGCGGCGAGTGACCCCCAGGTCGCTACCCCCCAACAGTGGCCCAGTCCCACAGTCAGCCGAGGTTCAGCGAGGTACACAAGTGGCAGGCAAAAGGCGTAGTAAGTACAGGCAGAGATCAGGGCTGGCAGCACAGGTTCGCAGTAAAGGTGAGTAGCCGAGGTCGGGGCAGGCAGCAAAGGTTCAGAATCGGGGACAGGCAGAGGTCAGTACACGGGTGAGCAATCCAAGAATGTCTGACTTTCAACAAGCATAGAGAGACCAAGATCCGGCACTGAAGGAAGGAAGTGCCTCTTTAAATAGGGGAAGAGGATGCAGGATTGGATGACCAAACACCAATCAGTGCTGTACAGGCCCTTTAAATCTCAGGAATCCAGTGCGCTCGCCCTCTAGTGGACGGAAATGTGCGCGCACCTGAGCATGTGAGGAGGAAGCATGGGGGGAAGGGCGGCAGCTGGATGCAGCCATGAGGGAAGTGCTGCAAGATGGATGACGGCTGCATGCAGCCATGGAGGTAAGTGACTTGCTGTGAGACGGGCGTGCAGCGCTCGCCCTAACACTGGTCTTTAACATGAAATGTCATATCTGGCCTTGTTCTAGTGTTTTCAATATTTTTGGGTGAAATATGTGCAAATATTTTTGGGTGAAAAATGGTAAAAAACGATTGTCGCCTCCGGAGACTCATTTTCTTTTTTTCCAATCGAAGGCAGTGCCCCCTTGTCTTTAGAGAGGATTTTACCTGAAATAGTGTTCCCCCACATTTTTTGTTTGGGCCATTTATATATTTATACAAGTTAATCATGTCCCCCCTCAGCCGTCTCCTCTCAAGACTAAACAGATTTAATTCTCGTAATCTTTCCTCATAACTAAGATCCTTCATTCCCTTTATTTGTTTGGTGGCTCTCCTCTGCACCCTTTCCATAGTCAGAGCATCCTTTCTATGAATGGGTGCCCAGAACTGGACGGCATATTCCAGGTGAGGACGCACCAGTGCCTTGTAAAGAGGCAAAATTACATCCCTATCCCATGATTCCATGCCTCTTTTAATGTATGATAATATCCTGGCGGACTTGGAAGCAGCTGCTTGGCATTGCATGCTGTTATTTAGCCTGTGGTCTACCAGTACCCCCAGATCCTTCTCAACAAGTGACTCTCCCAGTTTTACTTCACCAAGGACATATGTGGCCTTCAGGTTATTAGACCTCAAGTGCATGACTTTACATTTTTCCACATTGAACTTCATTTGCCAAGTGGATGCCCAGACACTCAAAATGTCCAAGTCAGCCTGAAGCTTGTGAGCATCTTCAATAGACTGCAGTATGCCACATATCTTTGTGTCATCTGCAAAAGTAGAGACAGTGCTTTTAAATCCATCTTCTATGTCAATTATAAACAAGTGGAATAATAGTGGGCCCAGGACTGAACCCTGGGGTACAGTTACAACTGGTAAACATTCAGAGTAGGTATCATTAACCACAACTCTCTGCACATGATCCTTCAGCCAGTTTTCAATCCAGTTACAAACTGTGTTTTCTAATCCTGAAGCACTCAATTTCCCCAATAAAGCGTCTATGGGGGACAGTGTGAAATGCTTTTGCAAAATCTAGAAAAACGATATCTGCAGTCCATTCAATTTAAACAGGGAGTCCGGGGAATTCTAAATGTCCACAATTCCTTTTCAAAATTCAGGCTTTAACCAACTTCCTTAGGATTTCAGATGGTTGTCCCAAGGTGCATGCATTTATAATAACATCATGGTGGTATCTAGGAGTAATCCACTTCAAATATCCACCTCGTGCCCGCCACCTGTATTAGTTACTCTTACCAGATGGTGAACTGTTAATGCACTCCAAGTTAAGCCTTTTTCTTGCTTTGGAGATCACGCTCCCTCAAACCATGTAATCCTTACTATTCAATATGTCTCTCAGTTGTAATTTTAGAGAGGATATCTCAGAGTAGGTATCATAAATGAGATAAAACCAATGAAAATATCTGGCATAATAACGTTTTAATATTCCCCAAGCAAGTCCCTCAAGCAATTTCCCCACAACGGATGGTACTACTTATGTATTGGTAGACACCCTTTTCTGCCCAGGAGACTCCACCAAACCGAAACAGCTCTTTGGGAGGTTTTCAGATACAATGCATCTGCTCTGCGCTCCTTTCACAAACTATATAACCTCTGCAAGTACACACCTCAAGCATTCTAGGCAACAACCAGGCTTGTTGATGTGGGCTCATCTTTTTGGAAGTATTCCCTTAAAGAATCCTTTGGTTGCACAGGGTTTCCATAAAAAAATGTATAAAAATAAAGAAAAATAAAGAATAAAAAACACATTTCCCTAAAATATCAATATGCAAACAAGAAAAAAAGCTCAATCTGACAGCACACATTCCCTTAAATAGAACAATACCCAACATGTATAGATACTTTTAGGTACTTTTAACTGTCAGTCTACTTGAGATGTTGTCAACCGCTGTTGACAGGTATTTCATTATGTTTAAGAAAATAAATTAAAAAATAAGTTCTTTAAAATTTGTCACGTTTATTTTAAATAAAAAAAAATATTTTATTCAAGAAAACCATATTGCATGTGAAAGCCCCATTTTCCCAATTACAACTACAACCACTATCCACACTATAAAGGGTTAAATAAAAAATGTTTTTTTTAAAACCCTTAAAAATAAAAAAACTATGTGTGGTCCTATAACTAGCATGGGGAACAGCTATGCCAGGCTTGTAGAACAGGGCATGGAGGCCAGACTCGTGGGGACTTTGGTTGCTGCTGCTGGAAGCCTTTTATACCTGCTAAGTGATGGGACATAGAGGGTTAATAAAAAACACATGGTCCCCTGAACAGAACATTACCCAACATGCTTGTAAAAACCCAGCATAACCAGCCTGGAGACCAGCTATGCTGGGCTTGTAGAACAGGGTGCGTAGGCCTGCCTTGGGATCTTCTGCCCCCCCAGGCTTTGGGCAGTTAATGGCAAGTCACCCCCCCTAGCATCAGATGACTTGCCAGATTAAAAAAAATCACATAGGGTCCCCCCTTCCCAGTATAACCACCCCGGGACCAGTTATGCAGGGCTTGTAGAACAGGTCAGAAGGGCCAGCTTCAATGGCCCCCACCCTGCAGGACTACTAGCCCCCACAGCATAAATGGCCCTGGGCTAGCCGCAGGTGACTTGCCAGACCCCGTGCCTTTTGAACTAGTATAAGGGTCTCATGGATCCCTTACCAGTTCACAAAGGGTTAACTGAAAAAAAAGACACCACACAGAGAAAAAGACTTTATTAAAAAAATGTTTTCTTTCTTTACACACCACCTCTGTCCCTTGCCGATCTCAATGACAGATGTGGTGATCGCTTAAGGGGGGGTGAGGAGGCAGGGGATCAGAGGATCCCATGCCCCTCCACCCCTCTCTCCAGCGACCACTGCATCTGACAACTGTCAAGCCAGGAACGGAATGCCGTCAACGGGATTACATCATCCACCCAAAGGCGAGGCTTGTCGTGAAGATGGCGGTGGTGACGCAGAAATGGGGGGCATGTTGAGCATTTGACTGAATCTTTGTTGTATACAGTGACCGATGTTAAGGGTTACAGAATCCTAAATCCCAAACAGACAAGGTTACCATTAGCAACAGCATAACTTTTGTTGAAGATTTGATAGACAATTTTATGGCAACTTATGAAGTAAGAAGAAAAAACTGACACTGAATAACCGTCATCTGTAACTTCTGAACAAACAGTTGAAGTGAGCGCGGACCCTACCAGTACTGAAGAGCAAGCACAAGGAAACTCAGACACAGAACCAAAATGCTCAACAAGAGAAAATAAAGCTAAACCACCTGTAGGTCTCTCTTACAAGGCAAGCACTGTCTGATAAAAGAACTGCAAAGGAATAGATAAAAGCCATGCATAACACCAAAACATGGACACTTACAGAACTACCACCTGGAAGGAAAGCCATAAGCTGTAATGGAAGTGAAGTACAATGTAGATGGCACAGTGGAGCGATACAAAGCAAGAATTATTCCCCCCCCCCCCAAGCCAGACACTCACCGTCCCTGTCCAGGATGATATCAGGCAGCACAAGGTGCCTGTACGGGGGCAGAGAAAGCATGTCTGGATGTGGGAGAGCGTGCCTGGATACGGAAGAGGCATGACTGGAGGTAGGGGAAGGCATGCCTGGAGGCGGGGGAGGCACGCACGGGGGTGGGCACACACAGAGCATGGTGCTGATGGACTTGAGAAGCTGACATGGAGGAAGGAGGCTGTGCGGCTAGGCAGGTAAGTATTTAGCTTGGCTGCTGCTGGGCAGTGTACATTCTGAAAAGACAGTAGAGGTAGCTTGTGCAGAAAGTGTGGGGAAAGTCAGTATGGAGTAGTCTGGTAGCAGCAGGACTGTCAGAATCCATAGGTATGTCAGTGGAGAGAAAGTGAAGAAGCCAGGTTGAGAAGTGGTTAAAAAAAGTGTGGTGGGGCTGGGGGGGCGATAGATAACTGCAATTTAGTGCTGAAGGGCGGCATATAGGTGGACGCAGTGAACTTCAATAGAAGAAAAGAATAATCATGGCAAGGCAGGGATTAGGCTAACGGAGGAGCACTCAGAAAGTAGGACTCCTGCACCCCCACCTTGTTTGTTGCTGGGCCTGGGGGTGCAGCTGAGTTGTAGACCCCTGTATAAGGGAAGCTGGGGAGACTGTCTGAGAAGGTCAGCAATATCTCTGTTAAGGCCAGGACTGTAAAGGATTTGGTGAAGAACAAATCATGGACGGATGCAAGTTTGTTACGTACAGACCTCTCTCTTGCTTCCTAGAATTTTATGCAGATTTTTAACATTAGATGGTTTTCTCAATCCTTTAAACATCTTCTATACGTCTGTATTAATTACAAAAAGTTCTCTGAGAGTATCATTGAAACCCATAGAGAATTATGGCTCTGTGTAAGTACATAAAAAAGATAATAAGACTTACTTATCTAGATTAATTACACAAGCCCCATGAAAAGGTCTAATTAGGGAGAAGTTATTACTGAAATTGCATAGTAATAAAATATAAATTACAAGACTGGGAATTTATAACTAAATGCAATAATAGGTGAGACTACAGCTAACATTGTTTTACAGTCTCCCACACCAATACATAATATTATGACTAAACCAAGGGAAGTGGGAAACTGGTAATAAAAGACATCCCATTAAATAAGATATTGTATAGCGTGAATTTATCAGAGATCATGCAATGATCCAATGAATTGGCCATGTCTAATCTCTGTTTCCTCCAGCAACATATCTTGGTGACCCATAGTTTGCAGTTCAGGAATTCTGTCTTAAACTATTTCAGTGCCAGCCTACCTAGAGATTTTGTCACCCTCTGTTGCCAGACACTTTTTCATAATTTTGCAATATATATGTTTAACTGATTTTTTGCAGGGGTTTGAAGGAAAATTATATACGTCAAATATGTGTACATTTTTTTAATTCTATTTTTTTAATTTGTAGCATTAAAAAAATAGGTTTCTTAAGAAAATAATATTGCTTGTTAAAGCACCATTCCTCCTGATCACAATAGCCCCTGGCCCTGAAGGCTATCAGCCCGCATAGCCCACGCAGGCATCAGCTATTTTGCACTTCCCTGGCCTTAGGGGATGCAGGTATTGACAAGCTACCTGTACTTTGAATTGGTATGGGAGTTTCAAATAGTCCATACCAGTTCACAAAGGGTTAAGTGTAAACACACACACACACACATGTGGGCGTCTATGGGAATTGGAGGGGGAATGCCACACTGCCTATGTGGGGAATGGGATGGGGGCATGCCACACTGCCTGTGGGAATGGGAGGGGGAAATGCCACATTGCCTATGGGGAATGGGATGGGGCAATACCACACTGCTTACGGGAAATAGGTATATCAGGTAGCAGCCACTGCTTGCACATGTGCCGTTGGATTGGGGGAGAAGGAGAGTTTGCTGGGTGACCTGGGGGGTTTCACGCAGTGGGGAATCCCAAATCTGGATGCCTTTGTGGAGGGAATCAAGCAGCCCTGGAGCTTTACATTTTCCAGTGCTGATGTGCCTGGGTTTTGGTCCACTTTAACAAGACAGGTTTCATTCAGAACAGGCCTCACTAAGGGCATTGCAATGTTTGTGATTTTCAGTGGTACAGGATCCCCCTGCTGTTGCTTTAAAAGCCTTATTGTGCTTTATGTACCTAGGGGTGCCAGATTTGCTGGCAGGGGAGTCTGTGCCACAGCCGGGTATTATACAGTACAGCATAGGCCCCCTTTAAAGCAGAGCCACATCTATCTATCCATCTATCTATCTGTCTGTATTGGGTGGTACTTGGAGCAATAAGAAATTGGGGAATGTGCATTTTTTGAAAAATTGTTCATGTAGATAAACTATCATTCATAAATAAAGGTGTTCTTGTAATACCACATATAGTCAAGACACTATAACTATGGTACCTCAAGGCCGCTTCTGTATGGTGCATATTGAAGTTTATTATACTCATGTACCTCATTATATAACTATATTTAAAGAGAGGGACATTTATTTACAGCGCTACAGAAGAATAGCGCTAAACTATATAAATAAACAATAGCAGTAATTATTTATTTTATATTGCAATATCATTCAGATCCCCAGAGGAATACTTTATATTGCTTATGTTTTTATTGGTGCTTTATTGGTGAGGTAGTACAAGAGATAGAAATTGATGATTTGCATGGCTCCCACTACTTGCAAAATCTGGCATTCTAATGGGCTATTTCCACAAACAGATAATTTGGCTGTTTGTTTGGCGAGTGAGCAACTATACTATACGAGTCATATGCGATCCACGAGTTACGTTCAGAAGATTTGTTTGTTAGTCCTTTGGTAGATTGCTCATGCTGCGTGCTGTACGTCCTATTTGTGGACTATTTCTGTTTCCATGTGCATACGTTCAGACGACAAACAAGAGATTTTTTCCCATCAAAATGATACAAAGCTCGACTCATGGATTAATTATTGTTCATGGCTTGATCACAGTGACCATTTCATGGATCAATATCGTTCAATTGTGTTTTTTGTTCAAAAAATCGCTATATGAAAATCAGCCATTAATCCATATGTGCTATGCAAATAATTCAGTTTTAGGAAAGCACTTTTTAACTTTTACTTTTATATATATTTTAATTCAGCAATAAATTTAATTGTAAAGCTATATTTGATTGAACCATGTATATTGAAGTTTACAAATTCAGTTCAACCCTAGATTAGATCTATAATAAATGCTTTTGTTGCGTTAAGCAAAGGTATAATACATTTACTACACTGTATATGTTCAACAGCCATAGTCAAGGGCGAATCGGAGGGTTTACGAGCGGCAGACAGGGCTGAATCTGCTGTGCGGGAGAGAAGGTGAATGACGGTTTGCTTTTTGGGGGGTTTAGTAACCTTCTAAAACGGGGAGGCCGATTCATTAATAGCGCCAGGTAGCGACAGATGAGCGACAGTAGCGTTATTTTCACAGTGCCCGCTAGTATTCGCTGTGCTTGGCCGTTGTTCGGCTGTTGACAGCGACTCAATCGGTGTGCGGTAATGTTGAATACGGGGTTAGGAGTCGCTGTTTGACAGGTTCCACGCTGTATGGGAGCGCATGACAGCGAATGGCCATAGCGAACGGCTCCCAGCATATTCATTAACAAATCACGTTCCAAAAATTCTCGCGCTGTGAAATGCTTGTTTAAACCCCAGAGCGCTGGCGGCGATGGGTTAAAAGTAGTTTTTTAACCCCCAAACAACCATATTTTTTGAAAAAAAAAAACATGTTTTTCAAAACATTTTGTAATATGAATACATTAATATCAGACCTGTAATATCAATTCTGCACAAATTTTTTTTTTTTTTTACCTTTAAAGTGGACCAACACCCAGGATTTTGACTATCCTGGGTTTTGGTCCACTTCGGTGGGGCACCCCGATCGGGGGTGCCCCGCTGTGTGAAACCCCCCAGAAACACCAAAAAACTCACCTCTCCCCACTCCCACGTGAACGCCGCAGCCAATCCCCGCCAACGTCCAGGCGGGGGACAGGAACGCACAAGCCGCTTCCGCCGCCGCCGCCTCCTGCGCGTCACTCTCTGCGCCCACGCCGGCCATTCACAGAGGGCCGGCGCGGACGCGCACACGTCTGGAGGGGCGCGCGGGAGGCGGCGGCGGCGGAAGCGGCGGCGGATCAGGTAAGGTCTTTTTGGGGTTTCGGGATGTCCCGCGGGGTGGGAGGTGATCGGCCCGGGAATCTTATAGATTTCAGGGCCGATCACCCCTGGGTGTTGGTCCACTTTAAAAAAAAAATCTAACATTGCAGAAGTGGTCACAGAATTTTTGACATTTAAAAAAAAAAAAAAAAAAAATTAATAGCAATTAATTATGAATATTTAAAGATTGCTCCATTGAAATGCATTGGAGAGCGCCAGATAGCGAGAGGTCATACCTGTCGCTGTTCAAGGTCGCTCGCTGGCGCTGTGGGGTGAGGCTGGAATAATGATGAATGAGTGGCTATATGGCGCTATCTCAGTCGCTAAGCAGGATCGCCTTGATAAATGTGTGATTGCGGAGGGGAGCCGGCGTTCTCGTGGCGGTGAGCGTCATTACCGTTCGCTCACCATTCGTTACCTGGCGCTATCCCTTGTTAAATAAGGGCCCAAGTTTTAGATGAAAATCAAGAGAGGAAAAACAAAACTAAAATTCTTAAAATGGACCAACACCCAGGGGTGATCGGCCCGGGAATCTACGCGCCCTATAAGAGTGATGTGCGGGAGGCGGCGGCGGTGTCTTGTCCGTCGCTGTCACCCACTTGTTTGTCGGCGGGGATTGGATGGCGCGGCCACGTGGGAGCGTGAGGTGAGTTTTTGGGGCTTTCTGGGGGGTTTAACACAGCGGGTGCCACCCAAAGGGGACCAAAACCCAGGATAGTCAAAATCCTGGGTGTTGGTCCACTTTAAAGCAGGGGGAATACAGGCGAGGGACTGTTAGTAAAAACCAGGGCTGTGGAGTTGGTACACCAACTCCTCTATTATCAGGCTCAACTCTGACTCCAGCTCATACTCCTTCATAAATGGCCAATAAGTTGTAACAAAACATTTGTGAGATAGGATTCCAGTAGAGAATCAAAGAGACTGCACAGCTACAGATACTGTTATATCCTCCATATTCATGGAGCTTTTCTGAGTGCATAAAAGAAGATTTGGAAGCAGACTGTCCTCTACTTTCTCTGTACAGGGGTTGATACTGTAGCTTGTCTCCACCCACCATGTCTGAGAGAACTGCAACTAGATTTACAGCAAGAGGAAAGCTGCTTTAAAAATACAGCTACAGGTAATACAATGGGCAGACATAGGGGTGATCCTCAGTTAAATAAACTGGGCTAATGATTAGTGGAAATTTTTTTTGAAATGTTAATACTTACCGCATTTCTATCTAGCGCTTTTAAGATGACTGCAGACACACTTGATAAACTCCTCTGGTCTTTAGTGGAGGAACTTACTACTGAACAGGTGCAGCACAGTTTCAGGCATTGTAACTAAGGGCCTTGGGGCAGCATGAAGATACTGTGTATAAGTGATGGCGAGATTGGAGAACTCATTCATCTATCACCACAAGAGCACTCTGCTCATATCTGCTGCTTATCACTTATCTAAACAGGGGCCTCCATGATTGAAAGATCATAAAATATATTTATGAATAACATTTCTAAACTTTCTATGAAAGTTACATTCATTATACAGTATTAGTAAGAAATGTTGTTTTTTTATACTGGAGCAGGAGTCAGATGAGCAATACTCCTTTTCCCTTAAAAAATCCATGAGTTGTCTAAAGGGGAGCTCTGCCATTAAATTAAAATTAATTACCAGAGCTATATACACTTTTGGTCATTTTTACTATAATTAGAGGTGGACACAAATTATAAAAATACTGCTTGTCTAGCAACTGAAAACATAATAGCAAGTTTACCAAAAGTAGAATTACAGTATAATTTTGTGCTCATTAAGGTGAGCAATCTGACACTCAGGTTGTCGCCCGAGGCATTCACTGAGGCATATCACTCACAACCACCCCCCACCCCAACCCCGCTTACACACAGCAGCGAAATATATTTGTTTATGTGAGAAGTAGAATGTTCCAGATAATTTATAGTGTCACTGTGATCATTAATAGTTCTGCTGAGTAAGAAGGAGGAACAACTCATTTTGATGTCTGTAGCACTGAAGCAACATCATATTGTTTAATTAGAGGGCTCTTCCTCCCTTAGGAAAGGATGAAACAGCTTACTTCACCTTTACATAAATTTACCTTACCCAATTATTATTGCATATTCTCTTCACACTATAGCTGAGCTGTCAGTCTGTCAAATGTATTCTGTGTGGAGCCCACAGCTAAAATAGGTAGAGATCCTGATCATTATGGGACCTGAAAAAGAAAGCATACTGTGGGGCTTGGGGTTTAGTATGGAAACATTTTTGAATTAGTGATCATCTTTATTTCATAACCACTATTTATCTGTAAATGCTAATTGACATCTAAAAGTAGCATTTTGTTATATTCAAGTAGTCGAAACTGTCAGGCCATAATAAAAGAAGAATTCACCACAAGGTGACTGTAAGGCGCCGGACTCCCTTCTCTCTTAAGCCAGGTAATCCCCAATCTCCACCGCCTCTTCTGCCTTTAGACAAGTCCCCGCTTGCAGGAGACGCGGATTATGCCTCTCCAGACTCGGTTACCCCCAGGACTTAGTTGACGCAAAGATTACTGGCTTAAGGTGGAGACGGATGAACGGCGGGGTATCCCGAATGTGGATGCCGGGATGTAGATAGGATTACAGGTGGAGAAGCAATCAGAAAGGTCCAGAAACAAGCCGAGGTCAAGCCGAGTGGTCACAGAGCGCGGTATCCAAGGGGTCAAGCGAAGAATAGTCAAAACGAGCCGAGGTCAAACCAGGTGAGCACCAAAACGCGGTAACAGAGGGATCAGGCACAATCGGATTCAGGACAGGCAAAAGGTCAGGGCGGGCAGCAGACAAGGATGGTCAGAGACGAAGCCGAGTAGAAACTATAAACGCAGACTAGAAAGCACACCCTATTAACCAGAGGCTATAACGGGCACTGGACAATGGGGCAGCAGGGTAATAAAGAGAAGACTGGCCTATGGGAAGGGGGGAAAGGAAAGGAGAGGGAAGTGTAGTGATTGGTGCGACTAACCCAATGGGAGCGGTCCCAGGAACTGGACCTGCCCAGGCCAGACGGGTTATCCAGTCCCTGGGCCCGTCTCCCACCAGGACAGCTATTTACACTAATTAAAAACTCGCCCCCGGCGGATGCGCTGGGAGCAGCGCCGCCTGGGGGCATATACAGAGCGTGCTCGCGCGGGGAGAAGCACAGCCGCGCCAGCCTGTGGTTCCCTGGGGCTGCCTGCCCCGCCGCACAGCCCACAGCGAGGCCGCCGCACCCCGCCGCCGCCATGCCGGCCTCAGAGTGGAGCCGAGGACCAGCAGCAGGACGGGGCCGCGACTCGCCGGAAGACGCGCCGCGGGACCGAGGCCGAGAAGCAGGTAAGATTCTTACATTACCCCCCCCCCCCCGAGGTAGCAGCTACTACCAAAGCCTTGGGCAAAATGGGCAAATTTTTCCCTTCGGGTACAGTAGAAGAAGAAAAACTACGTGACAAGGCATCAGCCTTCACATTCTTGGACCCCGGTTTGTAAGTAATGGAAAAATTGAACCGAGAGAAAAACAGAGACCAGCGAGCCTGCCTTGGAGTCAATCTTTTAGCAGATTGAATATACTCTAAATTCTTATGATCAGTAAAGACAGTAATGGGAAATTGAGCCCCTTCCAGCCAGTGTCTCCATTCTTGAAACGCCAATTTAACTGCCAATAGTTCTCGATTCCCAATATCGTAATTTCTCTCGGCAGAGGTAAATTTTTGGGAGAAGAAGGCACAGGGATGAAGGCGCTCAGGAGAACCGCTATATTGCGAAAGCACTGCTCCTACACCGAGTTCGGAGGCATCAACTTCCACAATAAAGGGTAATTGGCAGTCCGGGTGCACTAATTCCCTGAAAGCCAAGACGGATTGTTCTGGCCAGACAGCAGGATACCCCCCTTTCTTAGTGAGGTTAGTGAGGGGGGCTACCAGGGTGGAAAAATTTTTAATGAATCTTCTGTAGAAGTTGGCGAACCCCAAAAATCTCTGTAAACCCTTTAGATCTTTGGGTTGTTCCCACTCTAGTACCGCTTTAACCTTGGTCTGATCCATGGAAAGGCCGGTATTAGAAATGATGTAACCCAAGAAGGGAACTTCAGTAACCTCAAATTGACATTTTTTCAGTTTGGCAAATAAGTGATTCTCCCTAAACTTCTGTAAAACCAGACGAACATGTTTACGATGTTCTGATAGCGAGGAGGAAAAAATCAGAATATCATCCAAGTAAACCACAACAAAACAGCCCAGGTATTCTCTAAAGATCTCGTTCACAAAATCCTGAAAGACTGCGGGAGCATTACACAAGCCAAATGGCATCACCAGGTACTCATAATGCCCCTCGTGGGTATTAAAAGCTGTTTTCCATTCATCTCCTTGCCGAATCCTAATAAGATTATAAGCCCCGCGGAGATCTAATTTGGAAAACACTTGGGCCCCAACCATCTGAGTAAACAGCCCATCAATTAATGGCAGGGGATACTTGTTTTTAACCGTTATTTTGTTCAAACCCCAGTAATCGATACAGGGCCGGAGTCCCCCATCTTTTTTCTCGACAAAGAAAAACCCTGCTCCTGCCGGAGAAGAGGAAGCCCATATAAAACCCTTCTTTAGGTTTTCTGCGATATATTCCCGCATAGCAAGATTTTCGGCTCGTGTTAAATTGAAGATTTTCCCCCTAGGCGGCATAGTACCCGGGAGAAGCTCGATGGGGCAATCCCAAGGTCTATGGGGGGGAAGTTTATCAGCCGCTTTTTCAGAGAATACATCAGAAAAATCTAAATATGGGCTAGGCACTTCTTCAGGGGATAATTGAGTGGCTCGCACTGGAAGTTCCAGACAGGAATGAAAGCACTGAGGACCCCATTTAACAATTTGCTTAGTTACCCAATCGATTTGGGGATTATGTTTCTGTAGCCAAGGTAACCCAAGAACTAGAGGGGTAGAAGGCATTTTTAGAACTAAAAGGGAAATTAATTCAGAATGCCCCGCTCCCACCCTAAGCAAGACTGGTGGGGTTTTATATTGAACGAGCCCCCCCCGCAATTGGTGTGTCATCAATGGCAGAGACCAGAATGGCTACAGGAAGGGACTGGAGCGGAATTCCTAGGCTTTGAGCTAAATCAAAGTCAAGGAAGTTCCCAGCTGCACCACAGTCTAAGAGAGCTTCCAGATTAATACATTCTAGGTCAAGTTTTACCTGGACCGGAATCATAAATGGAGACAATACACGAGGAGATACCTTACAGCCTAGGTGGGTCCCCTCGATTCCCCCTAGGCTCTGAAGTTTCCCGAAGGCTTCTTGGGGCAGGCTCTGACCATGTGACCTATTCCGCCACAGTAAAGGCAGAGACCTTCTGACAAGCGTCGACGTCTCTCAGCTTCAGTGAGCCTGGTAGCACCCAGCTGCATGGGCTCCTCAGAGGAAGGCAAGGCTGGGACTTCGGCTCTCAAGCTGGACTCGGGATGTGACCCTTTTTCCAGGCGTCTCTCCCGCAGACATCGGTCAATGCGAATGGCCAAATGCATAGTTTCGTCCAAGGTCTGAGGAACTGGATAGTTCACTAGAATGTCCTTAATGGAGTCAGACAAGCGTAGCCTGAACTGACCGCATAGCGCTGGATCGTTCCAACGTGAATCGACCGCCCATCGTCGAAACTCCGAACAGTATTCCTCGGCTGGCTGACGTCCTTGGCGTAAGGTGCGAAGCTTTGCGTCTGCTGTGGCCCCTCTGTCAGGATCATCATATAAAATCTCCATAGCTGAGAAGAAACTATCCACAGAAAGACGTGCCGGATCCTGGGGCGACAGACTGAAGGCCCATGACTGTGGATCCCCTTGGAGGAGGGAAATGATGAGACCCACGCGCTGCTCCTGAGACCCGGACAAGGCTGGTCGAAGATGAAAGTAGAGCTTGCACGAATCCCGAAAATTGGCAAATTTGGCTCTGTCTCCAGAGAACTTATCTGGAAGTGGAATTTTGGGTTCCACTGGTGAGGCGGCCGAAGCCCCTTGAGGGCTGGTGTTGATAGGAGCTGGACGGTTCTCCTGGGCCGCCACGCGATGGGCTAGGTGCTCAACGGCCGCGATTAAGGCCTGCACCTGCTCCAATATCTGGTCCATTCTTTATGGCCCGTTATACTGTAAGGCGCCAGACACCCTTCTCTCTTAAGCCAGGTAATCCCCAATCTCCACCGCCTCTTCTGCCTTTAGATAAGTCCCCGCTCGCAGGAGACGGGGATTATGCCTCTCCAGACTCGGTTACCCCCAGGACTTAGTTGGCGCAAAGATTACTGGCTTAAGGTGGAGACGGATGAACGGCAGGGTATCCCGAATGTGGATGCCGGGATGTAGATAGGATTACAGGTGGAGAAGCAATCAGAAAGGTCCAGAAACAAGCCGAGGTCAAGCCGAGTGGTCACAGAGCGCGGTATCCAAGGGGTCAAGCGAAGAATAGTCAAAACGAGCCGAGGTCAAACCAGGTGAGCACCAAAACGCGGTAACAGAGGGATCAGGCACAAGCGGAGTCAGGACAGGCAAAAGGTCAGGGCGGGCAGCAGACAAGGATGGTCAGAGACGAAGCCGAGTAGAAACTATAAACGCAGACTAGAAAGCACACCCTATTAACCAGAGGCTATAACGGGCACTGGACAATGGGGCAGCAGGGTAATAAAGGGAAGACTGGCCTATGGGAAGGGGGGAAAGGAAAGGAGAGGGAAGTGTAGTGATTGGTGCAACTAACCCAATGGGAGCGGTCCCAGGAACTGGACCTGCCCAGGCCAGACGGGTTATCCAGTCCCTGGGCCCGTCTCCCACCAGGACAGCTATTTACACTAATTAAAAAACTTGCCCCCGGTGGATGCGCTGGGAGCAGCGCCGCCTGGGGGCATATACAGAGTGTGCGTGCGCGAGCACGTGAATGGCTGGGCGCGCTCCCGGCCGGGAGAAGCACAGCCGCGCCAGCCTGTGGTTCCCTGGGGCCGCCTGCCCCCGCCGCACAGCCCGCAGCAAGGCCGCCGCACCCCCCCGCCGCCATGCCGACCTCAGAGTGGCGCCGAGGACCAGCAGCAGGACGGGGCCGCGACTCGCTGGAGGAAGCGCCGCGGGACCGAGGCCGAGAAGCAGGTAAGATTCTTACAGATTCTTACAGTGACTTTTGGAGATACTCGGCCTTTCCCCTATGTCTTACTCTGCTGCCACTAACCACTTTATTGAAACTTGTCTCTAAAGCACCTTTAGTGTGGAATCCATGTATATACTGCATGGTGCCCATCATATACAGCAGACATTAGCTGTCATCGAAGCTAGTAGTGCAAATCTTAAAGTTAAAGTGTACCTATTCTCAGATAGGAAATAATGTCGTTGTCCACTTCTATCCCCAGCCCAGAGTCCCAAAAAGCCTGTATTTTTTTAATTAAAAACCGGTATGATGTCCGAAAGGTGGCCATTTTCTAAATAATTCAGTTCATAACACATAACACATGTCACATAATGGCAGTTATTATAACTGATAAGGCTGACACTCAATGCTGAGCTGTGTGTAATGTAACTGAATGCATCATTGCTCAAAACATCACGGGGCAGAGGTGCTCAGCCATGGAGCAAAATGGCAGACTGCATCAGACGGTATTGAACTTATGCTTTAGTAAAAAAAACACTGGTTGTTTTGGGGCACTGGCCTGAGGGATAGAAGGTGATGACATAAACTTCTTTTTTTCTGGGCATAGAATCAATTAGGTCTGACCTGTCTACAGCCTCCTTACAGTCCTGGAAGACAGGGTGGCAAATTGGTGGCCACTGGCCACAAAAAGTCAAGGAATACAGTTAGGCCCCTCTCAAACCTGACAGACGGTAAGGGGGAAAGGTCAGTCTTTGTGGGTTACTTTACTGTTCCCAACTCCCTATAATTTATGTTAAAAATGAGAAGGGGGGGATTTGTTTCTTGGTTTCAGGACCAGTGTGGGGGTCACCCAGTGTCCTAGTCACAAGACAAATCCAAGTGGGAGTGTTTTTGGGGACCTCCATGGCCAATTTCTTTTTGGAATCCCATTTAGGGGGGTATTACAATAAACAGGATTCAAGCATGCTAAGTGACATTATCAACTGTGTACATATCAATAAGCATATGGCAAAAATTGTGCAAGTGAGGGCTCTTTATTCATCTATTCCAATTACAGTTTGTAGCAAGAGGTTTTATACAGTTGTAACAAGCAAAAATGTTAAACGTTTCACAATTCAATGCTTTTTCAGTACACCTTTAAAATGTTCTTACATGTTGCATTCTATATAATAAATGAATATTATATGATATCTAGATCAGTGATTGGTAATACATAGCAGTCATTATGATTTTAACAATTCAAGGTAGGTAAGTGTACTTACTCCTTTGGCGCTGAAAGGTTTATGTTCAGGGAGCAGAGGAGTAGAGACTCCTGTAAAGAAGGTATTTGGCTACAGTAATTAGACTTAAGACTACAAATGGACAAGTAGCTGATACTAAACACCACTACTTAAACCGGACCAACACCCGTTTTTTTTCTTTAACAGGAGTTGGTCCCGCTGTCTGTTCATCACAATAAGCTCGGGGAGGCACACAGAATGCTGGAGCCCCCCTCGCAGATAACCTTCCAGACCGCTCATAACACTCACCTTCATTACGAGCCAGCATCGGAAAAGAAGTCCCACGATTGGCTGCCGGGCGGTTATCCTGCACTGCACTGTTTTTCTTTTAACATTATTTCTCAGGCAGTCCTGCAGGACAGCAAGGTATATAAGAGGTAGGAACAAAGATCACTTCAGATAATTATATCCTATATGAAATAAGATTTTCCCTGAAAATACGTCCTAATGCATCTTTTGGAGCAAAAATCAATGTAAGACCCTGTCTTATTAAACATGCTATACGGAGTGCTTAAAATGCACTAAATGCAAATTCATAGTTTTGATTTCTGTTTTCAGGCCATTTTTAAATGGTGGAAACCAGACTTAAAGGAGCACTATCGCGAAACAATGCCCAATTATAAAAATCCATATGAATATGCTGGATAACGGAAGGCGACGTTACTTATACACCCAGCATCAAGAAATATCCAGCCAGGCTTGTTTTTTTTATTTTAATGGAAGGAAGAGGAAAGCAGGGTTGACAGGTTTTGTCACCCCGATACATTAACCTGTCACCCCTGGATTTTATTCCTACTGTGAGTTTTTATTCAGTTCGGTTGTATAAGTGACCCCTCCTCTCATTAGCAAACAGGTTTATATGGATTTTTAATATTATACCATTTTGCGATAGTGCTCCTTTAAGTAAAGTTTAGATGACAGCAAATCAGGTAGTGGTACAGATCTGTCAGTCTGTTATCTGGCCAAGTACCACCTTGTAGGCTCCTGAGTAACACCAGTGGTTGAGAATCCCTTTTTTAAACTGGTGAATCTGAGCACTGAGAGTATACCCTCCTCTGCACCCCCCTTCCTGACCCAAGGCAACACCCAAGGCATTTTTTTGTAATAAAATTCAATATATCATGCTTGATTTCACAATAGTAGACCCAGAATAACTTTTCTTAGGCCTCTGAAGCAGCAGTCATTTTGGTTATTGGCCAATGAGTCTGTTGTATCCTTTTCATACACACAGGGACTCCTGTCATTAATTTCAGAATCGGAGCCACCCCCATGCATGAAAAACTATTTTACCAGAAGGAGAAATATCTTCATACTTAACTGTAAATCATTTGGTGCCAAGTTCCCAATGTACAGTATTTTATTGAAATGTATAGTATACAAAAATTGATACAAGGTAACAGACCTCAACTACATCACATAATATTTGCTCATTGCTCAGTATTACCTAAGCAATATATAAACAAGATTTGGCTTTTAACAGCATTTTAACAGCCTATAAACTCTAAAAATGTGGTGAATACATTACCAATAAATTCTCTGTTTTCTCTGTCAATTCAGAGCCAGGTGAGAAAACTCACTTCTTTTTTTAGGGGTGCCCAATTCACTTTCATTGTCTACCTTGATTCAGCAATAGGTGAAAATGGTTTTCACCTATTGAATCCACCCCAAAGTAGACAATGACAATGAAAGTAAATTGCAGGTTTCTCTCCTAAAAAAGGAGTGAATTTTCCCACCTAGCTCTGAATCAACCCCATTGTCCCCATGGAGAGTATTTCATATCTAATCCACAAACTCCAACCACCCAACCAATCAAAACAAAGCAAAGAGAAAAAATAAGAGACAAAATTAATTTGGATAAAAGTTTTTTTTTAACATTTCCTGCCCTCTTCCTTGAATATATACCCCATATATTTATTATATATATTATTATATATTATTATTATATATTATTATATATCCATATATATACTGAATATATACCCCATATATTTATTATATATATTATTATATATTATTATTATTATATATTATTATATATCCATATATATACTGAATATATACTCCATATATTTATTATATATATTGTTATATTATTATTATATATCCATATATATACTGAATATATACCCCATATATTCTTGCCAAAATCTACAGGTAGGCTGGAACTGTTCTTGTCTATTATTATTAGTATTATTATTACTATTGTTTATTTATATAGTGCCCCCATCTTCCGTAGCACTGTACAAGGTATAAATACAGACATATAATGTAAACATAAAGTACAGAGACCGTTACAAACTAGACGCTACATAGTTCAGACCAAATGTTGTGGAACAGGAGACAATAGGAACAAGAGCCCTGCCTTGCACGCTTACATGGGAATAGGGGGAATAGAGACAAAAAGCGGTGGGATCACAAGTTGTAGAGCTTGATTTTGGCGCCATGAGCCCTGTGGAGGTTATAGAAGTTGCTTCAACCAGATCATATGCCTGTCTGAAGACGTGAGTTACTGTTACAGCTTGGAGTGTTGAAGAGTGACGGATTGAGCGGATTGAGTTATCATTGACCGTTGACCATTACCCAGTCGACCTTTTGTTTCCATTGTGTAATAGAGGTGTTTTTCTTTTTCCAGGCTGATGCTATGGTCATCTTTGCTGCTGTTAGCAACAATGTTATCATTTTCCATGTATTTTCTGGTCTTACATTAAATAAAGCAATTGTTATCTCACATTCTCTGTTTGGGTTATTTATTTCTTTAAATATTCTAGTGTTCTAGGGTGAACCCAAATTGCAGCCAGAAGTCCATGTTTGAGTTTGGCCCGAGCCCTGAAAAGTTGGTTGATGGGCTGCTGAGCAGCCCCCGCAGCCAAGCTTACCTATGCAGAGTGTGCAGTAGCAGGAAGCTGCTGTACAACTTACCTGAGACCCGCAATCCAGCCTATCAACCAGCTATTTCAGGTTTGGGCCAAACCTGAACACGGACTTCTGGCTGCGGTTTGGGTTTGGGCTTCCTGCTGAACATTCTGCACCCAACCCACTGTCATTTAGGGATCTGCTTTTTTCCCCCTTTTTAACCTTCCATATACATTGTCAGATATCATTCTCTATCATTTCGAAATCTGCTAAGTTGACTGATATGTAAGGTTGTAAAAAATAAAGCATCTTTGGTAGAATATCCATTTTATATGAGGTGATCAGGATAGAGAACAGTATTTCCAACACTTCAGGCTTTCTAGGGGATAGTTTATCCTATATAGGCTTGACCAATCAGATGCCAGCTTCACTCCTAAATACATAATAGTTGATTCAGTCCACATGCTTTTCAACATTGATATTAGCTTTTGGTCCAAATTTATATTTAGGGCCATTGATTTATTTTCACTCATTTTAGTCCAGAAACCTCATAAAACCCAACCAAGTTTTCTGAAATACCATTGGAGGAGCTAGGGGAATCTGTGATAAAATGGAGCCACCAAGAAGGCACACTTCTGCTTCCTTCCTCTCTGGAATCATCCTTTAATCTTACTGCCAGTAATTTAATAGTTAATAAAAAGAGTCACAGGCACAAAGGAATGTAGTATGAAGAGAAGGTGAGAGGATAGAGGTAACATGAAAAAGAAAAAGAGAGGAGAAAAATAAATAAAAGAGAGAAATGAAAGAGAAAAAGAAAGAATAAGTGGGAGAAAGGATGAAACAGACCGAGAATGAGAAAGAAAAATGAAAGAAACAAAGGTAAGAAAAGAGAGGGAAAAAGAAAAGAAGAACGGGGGAGAGAGAAAGAATGAAAGAGAGCGAGAGAAAGACAAAAGAGAGAAAATTATGAAAGAAAGAAACTGCAAAAGAGGGATGGAGGGAAGGTAAAAAGGAAGAAAGGAGGAAAATGTGAATAAGCTGAAAACAGGTGGTGGGAGGAAGGTGACAAGAAAAATATGGAGGAAATGTGGAAACACCATGAAATAGATCATAAAATAAAACAGAAAGGAGAAAGGGAAATTCTAGAAGAAGGAAAAAGTTAGAAGAGAATTATAAAGAAATGGGCAAACAAGAACAGAGAAGGAGATGGGGGTATTTTGAAAAATTATTGCCCATGTGATTCCCTGTTTCTTGGCCATTATGATTTAAAGAGTAGGTAAAGGCCAAAAAGTATAAACACTTTATCTCTACTGCAGCTGCTTTTTCTTGTTCTGACAACCAAAAACTTAGTAGTTTCTAAAAACAGGACCCCTACCATGTGCACGGCAAAAGGTGCACTGCTGGCGGCCTCAGACAGTCATGGCTCCACCACCACATCAGCTGAGAACCAAGGCCGTAAAAATTAGTTGGTGGCTGCCCGCACCTCACCTCAGCGTATCCGCCCCCAGCACCAACAAGACAGCCTCCCCCCCCCCTGCAATACAGAACAGAGGAAATGTGTTTCCTGTACTTACATGTCGGCTGCCACCCCACCCCTCTATAGGTTGCCTGGCAATGGACGAATGAGAGGCCTCAGCCCGCCCACTGACTCTGCAGGGGCAGCTGGGAATGAATGACGTCTGCCCCAGCGTGTTAATTACTGAATTCAATAAGGAGCGCATCCTGCCACATCCCCCATATCCGCCACCAGGGATGCAGGGGATGCAGCAGAACATGCTCCCCATTGAAAACAATCAGAGCCGTTTGCTGAAAGGCGAGAGTCTGTGAATTAACGTCCCCTCCCTGGGGGCTTAACACAGCGGGGAATCCCGATTCAGGCGGCCCCTGTAAAAAGCCAGTGGCCGGGTCTGGAATCTGCGCTGATGGGCTTTGTTCTGCTTTAAAAGGGACCCCTAATGCAGAATGGCATCCCAAAAAAGAGATAGCACTGGAGAAAGTGCTGCTATGGCTTTTATTCAAATTTCAAATTAAATTCTCAAAAATGTTCAGAGGTTTTTATGGAAAAAAACAAACTAGCTTATTAATTCCAATAGTGCCTTACCTCCTACCACATACACAGAAGCCTCTAATTGTCATTCTCCCATGTACTACTGTGTGTACCATGTGTGATGTTTTTTAATGTCGTGCTGGACAATAATAGGGGGACGCGTGTCCAAAAAGTGCCTAGGGCAGCGCAAGTCCAAAATACAGCCCTGCTGAGAGCATGTCACGGAATAAGAAAAATCCAACAGCAAATCCTTGAGGGTGATGCACAGAGAGGAGTCTGGGCTCTCAACAGCAGCAAAAACTTACAAAGGATTCCAGCACAGCTTAGAGGCCGATTCATCAATAGCGCCAGGTAGCGACAGATGAGCGACTGTAGCGTGATTTTTTCAGCGCCAGCCAGTATTCGCTGTGCTTGGCCGGCATTAGCTTGATGACAGCGACTCAGTCGGTGTGCGGTAATGTTGAATACGGGCTGGGGGGTCGCTGTTTCACAGGTCCAGCGTTGTATGTGAGCGCCTGACAACGAATGGCCAGAGCGAACGGCTTGCTTCATATTCATCAAAAAATCACGCTCCGAATGTGCTGTCGCTGTCCATTCCTTGTTTAAACCCCAGAGCGCTGGCGGCGATCTGTATTAACTAGTTTTTAACCCCTAAACAACCATATTTTTTGAATGTAACATTATACATGTTTTTAGAATCATTTTGTAATATGAATACATTAATCTCAGACCTGTTAGATCAATTCTGCACATATTTTTTTTTTTTTTTTTTTTTACTTTAAAATAAATCCTAACATTGCAGAAGTGTTTTCCGATTTTTTGACATTAAAAAAATTAAAAAAAAATTATTACCAATTAATCATGAATTATTATAGATTGCTCCATTGAAATGCATTGGACATCGCCAGGGAGCGACAGCTCATACCTGGCGCTGTGAGGGAATTTGCAGCGGCGCTGTTCAGTCCAGGCGGCTTCATGATGAATGCCGCGCTAG